>CM034146.1:906980908-908180908 GCA_019776745.2 Taxus chinensis
CTTATTCCCCAATCCTCCTTTCTCACCACCATATCGTCTATCCCCTTTTTTTTGACTTTATTGCCCAATTCCTCACTACTGCCGCAATCAACAAACCATGCCCCGGCCCAAGCCGCAACCAACCTTTGGCCCGACCTAACGGCCACAACCAAGACCAACCCATCATGCCGCCCAAGGCTCAAACCAACCAATGGCCTTACCCACAGGCCCACCACGAACCATTTGGCCCGGCCCAAGGCCGCCACCAGCCATTTGGGCCTGACCCAAGGCCGCAACCAACCAATCAGGCCTGACCACATGGTCCCTCACTATCAATCGCTTGACCCAAGGCCACACCAATTAAATACCTTTGCCCAGAAACCACCAAATTAGAATTTTATCCACCCATCGTGTAGCTTTTTGTTCATAGTCGAGCTCACCTGTTTTGTGTTTAGCATGATTAGGAGGGTACTTGACTTGATCAGTTGACCAACTTTTCTTAGAACGAGACCGTGACATTTATCTCAACCAAACCAACCAGTTGGTACTCTGCCGAACATACCTAAATGTTCCTGTACCTTACCCCGTTATATCCCCTGGAGCTACTTCCTATGCCTTGGATACCAGGATTATATCACCCTTGTTTGTGATAAACTATCGACCTTTGCCTATGAATTGCTTGTTTCTCTCTTCAAATCATGTACCCTAGTCGGCACTACCTGCATTCAACGTGTGTCTGCTTCCTTACACTTACCCCACCATCTTACCATCATCTCAACACCATTCACCCTCTATCAACCTATCCCTGATTTCACATCGCCTCAATCTATGATAGATTTGAGGGGGATTACCTATACCCTTAACAGGAGTAACCACTTCTTATTATTGTCAGTGCAACTTTACAAGACAAGCTACACGACAACAAGGGGCTAATGTAGACACCAAATTTGTGTCTTACGACCCCTGTGCCCTGCATCTCATTTCACAACTAACCTCATCACCTAAACCTTACACAATTATTTATTAATTACCTTATAATTAATAAATCCACATCTCCAAACCTGCCACCTCATTTCGCCACCTTATCATAACCTAGCCATAATCCTAAAATAACCTAATTAAGACCTATAACTTGGTTCTACATCCACACCCATGACTAATTACTCCTCACCCGCACCAAAATCAACCTAATAATGACTTGACCAAGCCCACAAACTATCCCTCGGAAGAAAGGAGGGAAGGCTGGCTATTTTACTAAAAATAGCCCACTTTGACTTAACCGACATCGGTTTCCTACTCGACCGTCGTCGGTTACGTAACCGCCATCGGTTCTCTGTAAATGACCTCCCCCAACCAAAAACAAAGGATCTGGAATTCATTGGAAAAAGATCGGTAATTCACTTGGCCGAGCAGAGAGCAAAGTGAAGGAAAGAAAGGAGTTTGCAGAGAAGGACATCAAGCCCAAGATTGCAACTGAGTAACCAGAGCCCAGTGACACTCATCCAAGCATTGGGAGAGAAGATAGCTCATCTTTGATTGTCCGATCATCCTACCTGAGCCCTGCCTTCGTTATCACAGTCTTTAGACCTGTATCTTCATCAGGAACTAGTAAGTACTATCTTGTACATTCTTTTAATAACATTTCTTGGACTTATGAATCATAGTAATTATAAGTCTACTCCTAGATCCACTACCTAGTAACACCCTACATCTAACTGTACCTCCTCTACCCTTACATTGCCCCCACGAATAGCCCCATACTATCTGAGTCTTCTCCATCACCCCATTACCTATCCCCAATCATTTACTAGCCTAATAAACACCATAGCCACCTTATAGCCAACCTTCACTAAAGCCCCTAAATCACT
Source organism: Taxus chinensis (assembly GCA_019776745.2). NCBI lineage: Eukaryota > Viridiplantae > Streptophyta > Pinopsida > Cupressales > Taxaceae > Taxus > Taxus chinensis. Next base: position 906,982,756 of record CM034146.1, read on the forward strand.
GCCCCTACTGATATCGGTTATTAGGAACCGGTACTGGTGACAGTGACCGGCATCAGTCACTGTGACTCAAAACCAAAACCAGCCTTTTCTCTATTGTTTTAACGATGCAATTAAATTGTAATTTGGCAATAGCTTCTTTGTTAGAATTTGTGTTAATTCATATTAGCAGGGGAACTGACCACCTTTGAAAGGAATTCCAATATCTCCTGGGGCCTAAGGCAGTTCCCTCATTTATTGTCTAATTAGAATCTGGTGGTCTTGTATTCTTACTTGCAGGTAGTCCTTCCCAGACAAAAAGGAGTTTCTTCGCAATCAATCTGATCTCTCTCTACGATACACGCACACCCTCCAAACATTCAACAAGCATTCCTCCTAGCCCTAACCCTTATCTGTTTCTCAAGAGAATGAAAGGATAGAAGCAACTCTATTCCAAGAACGGAAACCTCATTCTATGCGAAACACCCCTTACACGTTTTCCCGTGTTTCTCTTTCCTGGGCTTGTCCCTTGCACTGTAAAAGCCAGATTTGGCTCATTTTCAAAGGTTGAACATTCTTTGTGTATTGCAGGTCCCCTTTCTCAGCTTAGAAGTGATTTTGGTGGAATAATAGACCTTTTCTAGAAACTCCAACTGTATTTTTTCCTTTCAAGTGTTTTAATGCAAGTGATTTTGATGTTAAAATAACAATACAGGCCCTGTGATTAGTTTTTATCCTCTGCTGGTGTTGTTTGCCTAATTTCTAACACTTCATTACAGCTATCATTTTGTGCATGTTGTTTTTTGTTGCATTTTATGAACTGTGTCAATTTGTAGAAGTAAAAAATGTTCACCACTCCTTTGGTGCATCACCTATTAGCATTAGCATCAATTCTTTCTTTTTTACATTCTCTATCTCTCTCTCCTTGAAATTTAGAGTAGATTTAGGAGTTTAAACCTATGTAATTGTACAAGTGAAATAGCTGATCAGAGGAGTTGAGGAACCAGCCTCTAATCTGGAGATTTCTCTTCCATTTTTGCAAGTCCCACACTTGGGAAGAGGATTCAATGTTGTGCAATCACACTGGATGCTAGTATGATCAAACTAGAAATATGATCAACATCCAGGGGGTGCTGCTGATTTGCAACAATAGTTTTGGCATGCCCGGTGGGACCTTAGAGCTCTTCCACTTTATCTTTGACAGGTTGGTGTGTTCCTATTAAAGATTCAGCCTTTTGGAGGCACTTTCAAAAGCACATCTGGTGACTCCATCTGGTAAACAACTCATTCTCTAAGTTGTAGACCTGTTTTCCATTCAATTCCATCCATTCTTCTTTCCATCATTTTCATTCTTTTCCATTCCATGAAGTTGTACAATCATGACTTCATTTCCATCATGGAATTCACATTTACAACAGCAGTATATCACACCTCCAACATGTTTTACAAATCCTCCAAATCAGCATTTTGATCAAATTCAAAATCAGCATGTCTACCCATATGAGCAGCAATGCCAAAGTTAGTTTGGATATGAAGCATGTCAAGCACAAGGGTATGCTGGTTATGAGGGCAGTCAAGAAGAAAATGTAGATCTGCTGGAACAAATCCAAAAGATGGAGGTAAACATGGTGCAATCCAGAGCTCAAGCACAAATGAAAGCATTTAGAATCAGTTTTAGAGCACCTTGTCCATGGGTGGGACCTTTTCCAAGGCATTACAACCCTCAAGAGAAGCTAGACTTCATGATTACAACACTACCATTGCTTGCAAAGTGGACTGAAGGAATAAAGGTGTATGAGAGGAGTATTCAACAACCTTGTCAATAGGTAAGCACACCATCGCATGCCTCTTCTCTCCTTCTTTCCCAATCTGTTTTATCTCAGCAGTGTCAAGTTTTAAACTCTCCATCTGCTATCCCAAGTGTTGAATCCATTTCTCCATTCCCTAGTCTTCCACCCCATCTCAATTCTTCTGTCCTTTTCCCTTCCAAACAACCATTCCCTCTAAAGAAACAAGAGTTCATACCTCCTCCACCACCACAAAAAATTGCAAAATCAATTGAGTTACAATCCACTTCTCCTCTTGCATTCCCAAATCCATGTTGGGAGGATAAAAATCAGAATGCCAATCAAGGAAAACAGTAGCAGAAAGAAGAGCCAAACAAGGATGAAGAAATTCAAAGTCTGAAGAGTTGGGCTCTTAAATTCAGGATTACAAAAATCCCCTTGATGGTGAAACAAATAGAGGATGTTGAAGTTGGATAACAAGTGGAAAACAAGGCTAATTTTATAACAGCAGTGAAGCGAGAAAAACAGTAGTTTTTTTGTGATGAGTTGGGTGTCCATGTTGGCACTTTTCCCAAAGAAAATGCTGATCTAGTTTGCACTGCAAAATCAGCCATCGAGAAGGAAGGAAAACCATCTCAAAACCCCATCTTTGAGGAGCAAATGGATGAGGTCAAGTCAGTTTTTACAACAGTAGAAGAAGGAAGCATTATTGATACATTTTTGCTTTCATTTGAAGGGGCTGATTTGATTGATGAAGCCATTATGGAGGTGAACAAAATAGGTCCAAATTGTGAGCAAAAGGCACAAGAAATTTCATGCTTCTCTCCACTTCATCTCTCCAACAATCTGATTTTTGGGATGAGTTTGGATTGACAAGTTTCATGTTTGAAAATGAAGTTATACAAGGTGAAGAAAATGCAGATTTGGAGGCCACCATACAAGAGGGAGAGACTTTGCTGCAGCAAGACATTCAAGAGTTTGATTTTCCATCAGACTTAGAAGAATTTTTAGATGAAGAGCTAGCTGAAATTACCATGTTTCCTTCTTCACCATTCGTTCTCCAATAACAAAAACTTGCTGCCATGGACAAAAGAGTTCAAGGACAACGGCCTACAGTTTGCAACATGCCTCTTGAATCAAAGCTGGAAGAATTTGATCTTCCAAAAGCTACAATGGAGGATCTCCAAAGCCAACAATGTATTGCAGTAGGTAACAACAATGAAAAAGCAACTTCATTGGATGTTGTAATCAATAACAAGGAGTTGCATACTATAGAAGAGTTTCATGTTGCCATAAAGGAAGAGAAAGGGTAGAAAAGTCCTACCATTGCTTCCACATCACCCACCCAAGAAGGTCTACAAGAAGACTCCATTTTTGGAGTTGAAAATCAGAGCTATGGCATATCAAATGGATCATACCTTGCCCAATAAGGTATTTGACTTCATTGGAGTCAAAGGAGAAGTCACAACCAGTCATGCTTGCTTCTAAGCATGAGGGTGAGCTACAAAGTACCAAGGATCAGCTGTCATACCTCTTCAATCTAAATGCAGAGAAACTAAAAGAGGTATTGGATTTGTTTTCAGTTGACACCTTGATGATTTGGGTAGAAGACCAGCTTCTTTTTGATTTTCCACTCATCCAATCAGTCATGTTCAATGCCAAATCAGTTGCATGGTTGCAACTTTTGAGAAAGGGAAGCTATTTCTCCCAACCAGTTGCAGGGTTTGTTTAGCCCACTTTTGCTTCCAATTAGAGTAGGATAGGTATTTTTTCTTTCAGTAAAATAAGTGCTTGTGCACACTCTACATGTTCCATTTTGGAGCATGTATGACCTTTACTTCTGTACATAGTTTTTGTGGTGCTGGTTTTTCTCTTACACAGTCCATTTCAGTGGGTTTCCAAGTGGCTCAGAGAGGAGGTTTTCAAAGTTTAGATCATTTTGCAGGCTACAACTCATGACTCTATGCCCAATGGATGCTTTAGGCAACTGATAACTTCATCCAGCAGGCAGATGACCCCTCTTAGTCGCCAAAATTGTTATCTAAAATGTGCCCCCCTGCTCATTTTGTGGCTAACTCCTCCCATTCTTCCCTCTCTTGTGCCTCAGTCATAATTTTTTTGCTTTTCATGCACTCAAAACCTTCTGGAAATGACACCATTGGATAGAGCTCTTTCTCAGCTTTCCAGAAAGGTAAATTTTTCCTCCTAACTCCATGTATTTTTTAAGTTATGGCTTGGTGGAGTTTTTTGGAAAAAAATTTCCCTGAAAGGCCCGGCGGTCAATGAGATGCTGCCATATGGCACCTAGAGTGGCAGAGTGTGGGGAAATTTTGTAAAATTTTCCAAATGACCAAAAAGGTGCAAAAATTTGAATTTTTGCCCGCCAACCCGATTTGGCCTTGTTTTTCCCTAAAACTTCAAATGTCCATACCTTTCAATCCAGAGCTCGGTTTTTCACGTTCTTTATATCAATGGAAAGATGGTGAAATTCTCTACAAGATTCTGGGGTCAATTTTAAATTTTTTTGGGTTTTGGAGAGAGAAAATCAAAAAACACTTTTGGCACATGGTCATGAACAGAAATGACATTTCAACCACCGATTTTAATGAAGAATGGCTCGTATTCTCTCCCAGCATGGTTAAAAATGTTAGGGAATGGGTTTTTCAGGTTGCCCATGCTTTTTTGATGGAATTTTGGTCAATGGTTGAACCCCTTGCATGTTTTCCCGCATTTCTCTCTCCTGGGCTCATCCCTTGCACTGTAAAAGCTAGATTTGGCTCATTTTTCAAAGGTTGAACATTCTTTGTGTATTGTAGGTCCCCTTTCTCACCTTGGAAGTGATTTTGGTGGAATAACAGACCTTTTCTAGAAACTGCAACTGTATTTTTGCCTTTCAGGTGTTTGAATGCAAGTGATTTTGATGTTAAAATAACAATGCAGGCCCTGTGATTAGTTTTTATCCTCTGTTGGTGTTGCTTGCCTAAATTCTAACATTTCATTACAGCTATCAGTTTGTGCATGTTGTTTTTGTTGCATTTTATGAACTGTGTCAATTTGTAGAAGTAAAAAATGCTCACCACTACTTTGGTGCATCACCTATTAGCATTAGCATCAATTCTTTCTTTTTTACATTCTCTATCTCTCTCTCCTTGAAATTTAGAGTAGATTTAGGAGTTTAAACCTCTGCAATTATACAAGTGAAATAGTTGATCAGAGGAGTTGAGGAACCAGCCTCTAATCTGGAGATTTCTCTTCCATTTTTACAAGTCTCACAGTTGGGAAGAGGATTCAATGTTGTGCAATCACACTGGATGCTAGTATGATCAAACTAGAAATCTGATCAACATCTAGGGGGTGCTACTAATTTGCAACAACAGAACTCATAAAGATAGAAATGTTGGATGAGTACCACAATTTGACATATCCAAATGAAAGACAAGCTGAAGTTCTAAATTCGATGATTCATCAAAGGTATGTTAGTATTTTGTCTTGCTCCATGTCATCCTCAAGAATTCTATGTTTGTGATGTATAGTAATACTCAACTTACCTAATTCACCTTGTTAGAAATAGTACAAGACTTAATAATGCATTTTGTGGGTTTTTGGACTAGATCTTTCTCAAGAGAAACCTGTAATCTCTTGGTTTCCCCACTCATTTCATTAAAATACTACCCTCAATAAATTTTTTCGACCCTCAATTATAGAAACTTCACGTTTGAAGTAGTTCAAAAAAATCCTAAAAGGAAAATTGGCTTACCTTTTTGTAAAACTTGTCTATCTAGGATTAAAATAGCCTTGGCAAGTTGAATCCTTCTCTGTGACCTTAAATCAAATAGTCCTTTAGCTAAGTGAGTATCCTTACAACTACCCATTAGACTCCATTTTTCTTGTGTCTAAAATGTTAAAAAAAATTACTTTGCAAAGTTTTCTACTAAACTTACCTTCTAATCATCAAACTAGGTCTTCTTATATTTTTGTTACTGTTAGGAACATATCTGTAAGGGATTATAGCCAACATATGAACAATTAAGGGAAAAAACCTTCAATTTTTCTTAGGGGAGGTCTTATAGATGTTAATTCTATTACTTCACTCCTTAATTCCCCTTCTTCTCCTTTGTCCAATCTTCCTTCCTCTTTTGTAGTCAATTTTGGGTTGTACAGTCTTTGTGCTCTCTAGGATCAGTGAAATGTTAAACTAAATGAATTCACTTACCAACATATATTTTAGAGTGTGTTTCTTACATTCCTTGGATTATATTCAAATACTCTAGACAATGGTTCCACTTCCAAAAACTATTAACATCATTTCCAACCTCACTCTTATATCTTAACATACACCTACAAGTCACAATGATGATTGTCATTCCTTCCATCACACTAGGAGAGTGCTATAGATTTTTGACATCATATTCTATTATCTTAATCCCTATACCAAATTTCTTGAAGTTTCCAAAGCTTTTTTCAGCATATAACCTTTCAAATTTACTCCTCACCCTTAAACCTTAGGACATTTTCTATTGTTCACAAGCCTATAGGTGATCTAATATGGATTTCTTGGAAGAAAACGTTTTTAGGGATTAATATTTGGAAATAACCTTAGTATTTTCCACCCAACGCTTCCTTACAATTTTGAGTTCTTGATTATATATATAAGTCAAGAAATAATCATTTCTTAATAAACCCTATGAGGGTTTTATCTCAAACCTGAGAAAGTGGTATCTTGCTACCAAAGGTAAAATAATTCATTAAAGGTTTCAAACTTTTATTAGAGACTTATGATAACCTTACCATGATGTTTTTCATACCAATGAATCTTATTAATCTTAACAATTGCTTTTTCATGCTAAACCCACTGTGCTCTACCCCTAAACAGGGTATGATCAAGTTTTAAGGGTTTCAAAAAATTAAAGATTCCTCCTCCATGCAAGGACTCCTTAAAAAATACATGTATCCTCAATATCCTATCCTCAAACAATTTTTTTAATCTTTTGGTGAGGATTCATTCTTTTACAAGGACTATTTACCTTGACTATGTATAACAATTTTGAGATATACTTTCAATAACAACAATGAAATCAATCCATATAGTTCAAGAATCAATAAAACATAACTCACCACACGAGATAATATTTCCAATGCATGCATCAAGTTAACTAATCATATCAATTTCAATCCCATAGATATGATCTCAAATAATGCAATACCTTCAAAGCATCAAACACATATTTTTGCCTATTACACGATCAGTTTGCAAACTGTTTGAAATATTGAAGATTATCTCTTATTACTTATTCTTGATCATTAAAATGATGATCCAATTAGTTACAATGGATGATTTTATATGGTTCTACAAGATTTACAACTAAACCTTGGCCCCTTAAGACCCATCACATTTTCAATATTTGTCTTTTTAATGAGTTATTGAAAGCCTAACCTAGTCTAGTTTCTAAGAGTCTAAGACCTAGGTTACCACCATGACCATCCTAAGAATTATAGGCCTCAACAAGATTAGTTATAAGATTATCATGCCTTTTAAAGGCTCCAAGATTACATTAGTATATCAATACAAACCAAAATTGTCCTCTAAATTCAAATTGACACTTTTTTTGGAGGGTGATTGCTTGGTTTAACTCATGAAGGAATTATAATAAAAAAACACTATAAGAAGACATTAGAAAAACTCTAGGACATATGAACATACTAAAAATAAAAAATTGGTGAAATCAACCCTATATACATGCTAGGAGAGTGATGCTATTGCATTATACTCCCAAGGGGAAAAGAAAAACTTCCCCATACTTTGTGATACCTTTTGCTTCTTCCTTCTCCCTCTATTTCCAATTGAATATGACCCCACAAAAGTAGATCTTGGATGAATCCCAACTCTATTTCATCTTTATCAACTGTTCCTTGTCTCTCACAGACTTATTTTTCTTTGTATTGTTCAAATTATTAATCATGATGTTGCTTTTATATCTGTATATGGTTTCTTACACTTGGAATCTAAATTTATACATTTGATTTAGGTTCATATAGGATACCTCTTCATTCACCATGATTGTAGAATTGTCCTTCTCCTCCTTTTTATTCTTGTGAGTCACCTCTTCCTTGTATATTGAAGACATGAATTGCTTTTTGAAAAATTCACCTTTTTCTTACTTCTCTTCCTCTTCTTCAAGTTTAAATATCATGTACACATTTCTTAGAGAGAAATTAAACTGATAAAACTGATTTATATTACCTTTATTTCTCTTCTCACCCAATTCTTTCTTTCTTTCATCTTGTCCTTGCATGTGGTTAGCTTCTTTATTTTTTAGTCTTACATTTCCTAGATTGTTTGCTACCCTTATAAGGTCTAATTGCTTTTATTCTTGGTCACACACTAAAATTTAGACTTGATATTTCATCTCAAATGATCCTATAATTTCTGTTAATTATCTCTCTCATGAAATTTGCATATTATTCACTTCTTTCACCTGCTTTGTTCACTTGTTCTCACCAATTTTGTTCTTTACACTCTAACTTATTTTTGTGTCTTATCCATTGATTCAAACCTTCATTCATTCACTTTGTACCTCTAATATCAGATCTTAAAACAATGTTTGATTCAATAACAAGAGGCTTGCATGCCTCATTCATCTTCCTCTTACTTTTTTCTTCCTTTTCTTCCCTCTTAACTGCTTCACTCAACCTTTTCTTATCACCTCTCTCAATTTCATTATATGATTTTTTTCTCACTAGACCCCTCTGCTGGTATTCAAACACTTTATCATGTGTTTCTCTTATCACTCTATCATCTCTTTTCTGTCTCTCGTCATCATCCTCATCTTTCACCTCTTCTTGTATTAAAACCATCTCAATCTCTCTCTAAACCTTTGTTCAAATCAATCTCATGAGGCTTAACAGCCCTGCATAGTGTCCTCTTGCATACTTCTGTAGTCTCTACCAAGAACTTCTTGGCTTCCATCATCATCAATACCCTTGTTTTTTCTTCTTACTCACCTTTGAGTGGTAAAAGTGTGTGGTTAACTCCATTTTCTAAAATGGTATAAGTGTTCTTATTTCCATTATGAAATTCTTGGCTATCATATTACCAAAGTATTCCTAACAAAACATGACAAACATCCATAGGAACTAAGTCACACAGTACCTTATCCTTATATCTCAAAATTTGAAACTCAACTTGACATTGTTCCCTAACCAAAATGTGATGTCCCTCTTACATCTATGATACCTGATATGGGTTAGGGTGCATTGTAGTATTTAGTCCTAACTTCTCTACCATTTCAAATGAAACAAGATTTTCAGTGCTTCTACTATCAATAACCACTTTACAAATTTTTCCTTTAGCTTTACATGAATTTCTAAACAAACATGTTCTTTGATTTTAGAACTTCAAGAACTGAAATAATATGTTCTTTCCTTTAGCATCACTCTTATTTATTTCAAAATCACTCTTCTACATAAGAATTACTTACCCCTATCTTATACAATCTGATTAGCAACCTTTTCATCTACTCGTATGCCTTGTATTCATTCCATAACACTCATATGCCTTATGTTTTGGCTGATAATGATAGATACAATTTACTTTCTATTATCATCGTGCCTTTTTAAATAATATGTACAAATGGCTCATACCAAGATGGGGTGAATAATAAAATAAATTGAGCATATTTTTATTTATTTCAATTGGATTTTTTTCCATTTTAAATAGATTTTACTTTCCACTTTTGTGACATGATGCGTGAGCATCATCATACAAATAGTAAAATTTGGATTTCATACAATTTTGGGTTGAAAATGGTGTAAGTAGACATTCTAGGTGTTTAACAAGATTCCCCGCCTTTCTTAGGTTACCCCATGGGAAAAACGAAGTAAGTTTAAGTTCCCTCCAAAACATGCTCTTTTGAATATTTAAAATTGTAAGTTGAAATTAGAAGGTATACTATAAGGGGAGAACATAAATACTAATGTAAAAGAGTGTGAAAGGCCTCATGAGATGAGATGACAATGTTATCATATAACCAAGAAGGTTAGGTTTAGGTATGGTCACCTCTTATGAAAGTTAGGGTTTGTAAACTTGTGTAACTACTAGCATTTGGCTAGTGAAAAGGAATGTTTCAAATAGAAATGGGAGGAGAGGATAGAAAGGAGGTTGGTAGAGGTGGAAACATATTTGAAAGATATGTGAAGGATCTAAAATGTCTGTAGGAGATAATTAAATCACTTGTAAAACATATCCTTGACTAATAAAGCATTTAATTTCTTGTAGATGTGGAGAATGAGTAACTGATAACATGGATTATTGAGTTTTATTTCTTAAGTATGTTTGAATAAGGATAATAAAATCTAGTATTCTAGATGGTAATCACTAGTTGATGACATTTTTTATTTCTATTTAATTTGTACTATATAGTTATGGTGGAAGTTTCTTTGCAAACATGGAAAACTCTATATTTTGTATGATTTAGTTTTATTGCATAAGATGTGGAGAAATTATAATTACATTCTCACCTAGTGAAACATGGTGGAGCAATTAAAATTTTATTATGCATGTTCTTAAAGGTGTGAAAGAGAATAAAAATATTTGAATGGATTCTAGAAGGTGGAAGACTTCTTTTGTGGAGGATTGGTAAATTAAACTTTGTCACAATTTTATGCATTATGTTTTTCCAATATATGTTAAGTTATCAACCTCTATTGTTAGTTCCTGAGCATAAATGTTTTAGTAAAATTGGGCACTCTATGCTTTGAATGAACAAGGACCACTTTTGATATTGAATATTGATAGAAAAGTGAGGTCAAAATTGTACTTGATTGTATATGAATAAAAACCCTCCTTGACTGGTAATTTCTTATTGTACAAGCATTAACATGGAATTTAAGGATAAAGTGTGTTCTTAAGGGTATAACAGGGTGGCACAAATATTATAAAATTGATTAGGGGTTTTGAAAAACAATTTTACCCCTAAAAACATGAATTCATCCCTCTCAGGTCTTAGAAGAAACCGTATCTAGGGTTTTAGAGGAATTTACTATTTTGAGATATTTATGACTTCTTGACGGTCCAAACTTATAATGTAGATTATAATGAATATTTAACTTATTTTCGTGTCTTGTGTGATTTGGATGAAATTTTGCACATGTGAAAGTTTTTTCCTGATAAAATATGTCGATAGACCTAATTATGACTTCATTGGAAAAATGAATAGTTGAAAAGAATGAGTTTTCTATGGATTTTTAACCTAAAACTTTGCAGGGAAGTAAAAACTCCCAAATGGGAGCTCAAACATATGTTTAGTTTCTTAAGATCTATTGTCAATGGCTACGAAAAATAAGCTTTTCTTGATTCAAGATCTATTTGGTATTTAATGACTAAAACAAAGCTAAAGGATTCTTACATCCAAATCGGTGGAGTTTATAATCTTATATGATGAAATGTAGGGTCAAAAGGAGTGTTTGAAGATTATATAAAGGTATGATAATCTCTTGAATAGTAAATGTAACTTCTCCAAGATAGTCCTCAAGGAAGGAACAACAAAGATAAAGTTAGAAATTTTTCGAGGGAAGAGAATAAGAAAAAAATTGCTTAGGTTTTAGGTGGATTGGAAGGGTTACAGGGTATAGAAGACTGCAAGTGTGAATAACCCATTAACGGTGACTGTAGTGAGGTTTACAGGAAGTATGAACAAGCTTGATCAAGGCGGTGTAACAATTAGAAAAGGATAGAGTTAGGAAATATGAAGTTTTTATGTTTGATGATTGTTTAAACAAGGCAGAGGTTTAATTTTAACACATAATATAGGGTGAATTCAAGTGTAATGAAAATATTAAAGAAGTGATTAAGTAGTTGATTAGGATATTAAGAGAAATTGAAGTAGTGCTCTGACTATGCTGAGCCCTAGGTGGACTATTGCGAACCCTATTTTGAGCCTCCCCTATGTTATCAGTAGTAATGGTTGTTGTGGCAAAACTGGCTTGGGTGCTCAGCAAGAGGGATATTATTCTCAAAAATTTGTTGGCAATGATGGACATTTCAAGGTATGTTGTTTGGGAGGAGGCGGTTCCTCTGCTGTAGCTATTTCCTGCACCCCTCAGGATCCTCCTTCTAACTTCATTTTTGGTCTCTCAAATGGCAGCAAGGGGCATGTTCTCCCCTCTTTTCTGATTAAAAAGGTGGACTCTATTTCTATTTCTGGGAAGCACTCTTATGTTTTGGATTCTGCTCCTTTGCTCTCTAAACCTCTCACATCTGCCAAATCTCCTCCTCTGGTCACTCTGGGGGAAAATGTACAAGATATTTAGGATTTTTTCTCCTCCAATGGCTTGATCTACTAATTTAATCGACTTTGGATGGGTTTTCCACTCCACTCATGGATTAGAACAAACTAGTGTCCTCTTGTTTCAGGTAGGATAGAAATTTAACCATGTGCAAGGGGTTTCTTCATTATTGCTTTTAGCGCTGGTGGTGATAGGGATATCATTCTCTCAAAGATCTGGGAGCTGAAAAATCATCACTTGTTGATGAAGCCATGGTACTCAAATTTCAATCTACTTATAGCCTCCTTCAATGTTAAACTAGTCTGAGTTCATTTACCCCATCTGGCATTACAATTCTAGGGTGATGACAGTTTAGTTGCTATTTGCAATGCTTTGGGTAAATTTCATCCATTGATTCTAAGACGGATTCCTTTACTCATATTATTTTCACACAGATTTTGGTGGATCTGGACACTTTGATTGATCTACCTGCTATTATTGACCTCAAAGTGGGGGATAGGGTTTGGTCACATCCCCTTGATTACGAAGGATTCCCTTCAAATGTAGAAAATGTTTCAACCTTGGACATATCGCTTCAGATGGTTAGATGATGAAGCATAAATCTAAAAATGATAAGGTTTATTAGTGGAAGGATTCTCATCAAGATATTTTATTTATTGATGTGGAATCAAAATCAGCTACTAATACAAAGGTAGGTTCTGATAAGGATTCCATTCCAAACTCTCTAGTTGCACCTTCAATGGAGGATTTTGGAGCAGTTATGGTGGAGTAGGTGAAGCTGATTCTAGATGTTGTTATTGACAATGTTGTTACCAGTTTCACTACTGAAAATCCTAATGATGGAAGTTTGGATTTTTTTGAGATTCGAACTCTAGTTCACTTGGAAGAACATGTAGATCCTAACAAGAGTGACGACTGAGTTGTTGTTAAAAGAAAAAACAATGCCTTCACTATGCATCTTAGATCCCATGTAAGGGATTCTACAAGTTAAACTGGTTTCAGTGGCAACAATGGATGTTGCAGTCTTTATGTTTTTCTTTCTCGTTGTATTTTACCTTTTGATGGTCCCTCTTTATCTTGGGGGCTTCCTCTCTATTATGATTTATTGCTTTAGCCAACCTTGAGGGCTTGTTGTACAAAGATACAGGTCCTTTCAAATCCCTCAACTTTTATCAATTCCCAAAAAATTCAAGTGTAATGAATATATGAAAGGAAAATGTCTCGAGAAACTGAAGGAAAAGACAAGTATTTACAGAAAAAGAAAGAAGGAAAACCACAGGAGTCAAGGGTAGAATTAGGCAAAATTGAGAGCAATCTAGGAGGCATTGAAAAATAATAAGAAAATACATTTGAGAAGAATTCAAGTAACAAGAAATGATTTTCAAATTTGAGTTTAAATTGAGAAATTTTATTAGAACCACTAACCAAAAGTAGCAAATGAACCATGTTCTTAGAATTATAGGAAGAAACTAGTGACTCTTATACATGGTTTTACATGACTTTGGTCTCCTCCTGCATTCTAAACAGTTTACTGTCATTTTTTTGCATGTTTGTGACTTTCCTTTACATCCTGACATCTTATTGTGATTCATAATTCTTCAAGTTAATATGCCTTCTTTTCAAATTTTAAAATTTCATCTTTGTTGTTCTTATGTTGTGAATTTCTTGATGTAGTATATAATCATATCATTTTTATTCCCTTTTCTTTTCTTTATTTTTTTCATTTATGATCAAAACATTCTTATTATTATTTTATTGATATTTTATTTTTGACCTTCTCGTTCCTATTTTATTTTGATTGAAAATATAAATCTAGAATATATAATACATTGCAATTAAAAAGGTAGGGATAATGATAATGATAATAATATAAGATTGGAAATAGTAAAATGTGAAAAAAGAAAAAGGGGGTGCACAGATAAATTTCCAACGAAGTAAAAAAAACAATAGATAAAATATTTCATGTAGACTATAATACCTCATTGATTTTGACTTATCTACAACTCTATTAGGAGGTCGATTCCTACTCAATATTGAAGAAGAAACAAGTTGAACAAAATAAGTAATTCTTTAGGCACCAATCATAAAAGATGCATAATCTCTAGTCAAATGTTAGCAAAGATCAAACATATCTTGAAAGAAAAATCCAAGAATTTGTGGTCCTTATAATCCATGAAGTCCTTGAGAGAGTTATACAAGTCCCTGAAGAGGTAAAGTAATTGTCCTCTAATCTCATAATATGGAGAACATCTAAAAAACAAAATGGTCCTTCATTTTTGGCTTGGGGCATAAATCCTTTTCGACTTGGGTATATGGGTTAACCCCTTGTCCAATTGAATATGGGATCATATTGTTTTTATAAATTAGAAGGAAATCCTTTTAAAGGCTCAGTAATAATAAATTTCTTCATCTCATGATGCCACAATATGTCACGACTAGAACAATGTGGGGCATATATTTATTCTTTTTTTATGTTATGATTTCTTATGTTCATGTATAGGTTATTGCTCACATGTATGATTATTACTTTCGTATGTCATATTCTAAAAATAGGATTGTATCATAGTAATAATATTATGTTTACTATTCTATATACTATTGTTTGTTTTATGTGGGGCACTTTACATTGTGATTATTACTAAAAATTATATGAAGAAAAATGTTTTTAAGAAAAAATATAATAATGGAGGTCATTTGGGTAATGACTAAAATTTTATAAACAGGTAAAAAAATCTTACAAAAACCAATAATTCAATAAAAAATTTCAACGGGGGTCTTTATACAACTAAAACATTGTGAGACAAGGGTGACATTAAGGTAATACATGCTCCAAAAGATTTTGCAAAAAGGCTAGAGGGTGAGAATGACATTAGTGAATTAACATTCACCATTCCTCTCTCCCCCTAATAATAAATTCTTAATACTTGTATGCAAAGTGAGTCCCCTTGCCTTGTGATTAGTATTAATATTGGAAGAAAAGTATATATAACATTCCCTAAATACAATAATTCTAAGTTTTTAACGATCATGCGTTAGTATTTTTACGACTTAATGATTTTAAAGTTTGACATTATAGGAAATTGGAATATTCTGTAAGTCTTATTCTCGAATATTCCCTTTCATATCCTCTCAAAACTTTATAGAACAAACACAAATAAATTGTCAACATAGTGATTAATTAGTCCCACACCAATATCTTTATCTTTTCTATTGTTATTATTATATGTTAGATCTATCACATCAACCAACATCTTTATCTTTATAATTGTATGCTGGATGCATCACATCAATTTTTTTTTTTTTTACTTTTATTGTAAAGATTTTATTTATCATGTCAAAATTTTATAATATAAAAATTCAAATTAACTAATTTTATATTAAATTAACTAGTCCATACCAATAATTAATAAATACACAAACACATTAATATAATAATATCATAACAATCAACAAAGTTTATATCAATAATTAATAAATACAGTAATACTACAACAATTAGCGACTTTAGTAATAATACTAAGTATTTTTGAACTAAATGAAATATTTGACCATTTTTTGTTTTTTTTAAAGAGGTTTCCAAACAATAACTAAAAAAATCTACAAAAATCAATAGTCTAATTATAATTATTTGTGGAAGTTTTCTACTCAACTTAATAAAATACATGATTGAATTGTAATTGAATTAATTTTAAGTAAAAAATCTAAAATAGTGACACTCATCATTCTTCTAAAAGTGAAGTAATAATTATTATGAAAACAAAAAACAAATTCCACAAAAGTACGATCACAAATCTTACCAAAAAAATCAATAATCTAGAAATTAAAATTGTTCGTGAAAACCCAAATTAATTACTTATTTATTTAAAAATAACTATACATAAAGATCATTCAAATAATGACTAAACTCACAATAATGAAAAATTCCACAAAAAAACAATAGTATAATCTTTATATGATATAAATTTCATTGATACTCAAACTTAGCAATTATTTTTCAAAATGTGCAAGTTGAAATACAAGTCTTGCATAAAGTCGTGAAAGAATTTTGTATTTGGTTAGCCAACTTTATGTAGATGTGATGGGTTGGAATTTATCAAAAAGAAATTAAAACCGTGGAGAAAAAGTGGTATTCGCTTTCTTAAGAATTGATTGAGAGCGGCCTTTACCATGTTTGGAATAAGGTTGAACACGAGTAAAAGTGATCCTATCTTGATATTCCTCAATGTAGCATTTATGTGGCGGTTAATGGACAACAATTTCCTAGTTGGTCGTTGTGTGCCTTAAGGACTTTTATGTAGCCAACACCCAAGATCTTAACCACATATTTTTATATCTCCCTTTTTAATTATAGAAGAATAAATCACCCTTTTCATAGAATCAATAAAGTCTATTGGTGTATGGCTATAATGATAGTAAATTACAATCATTTATTAGACAAAAACATATTGGTATATTTATGAGTGTTGGTCATATAAGAGGAAATACATTTGTCAATGATTAAAGAGGGTGAGAAGTCTAAAATGGTGAATTATATTCATTATTCTTTTCTCTATTAACAAATGATCAAAGTGTTTGTGTGTTACAGTGGGTATCCTTTCCATGTAATTACTACCAAAAATACATGGACAAAATATCATTAAAATTATGATTACTCTTGGAAGGTATTTGAAGAATGATAAAAAATCGTACAAGTAAAAAATCTCATGATATTATATAATCCAATTAAATTCTTGACAAAAACTATCAACTTAACATGTAATACATGATTGAGTTATAATTGGGTTAATCCCTCATTGATAATAGTTATAAGACAAAGGTGATTTATTGCAAGAAGTTAGAGGGTGCGAAGCCCAAAATGGAAAATTACATTCATAATTCCTCCTTTTAGTAACAAATACTTATGGTGTTTGTGTGTTAAAGTGGGTCCCCTTGCATCCAACAGGTAATGGTGTAACGATTCTTGGATTTTGTTGTAATTGGGAGGTCCAAGGTTCAAATCTCGGCTCCGTGTTAAGGCTTCCTACTACCGATGATTTGGATACCTTGGTGATAGTGCGCCACGATAATGTGGTTTAATCTATGGGTTCGCTGAGAGCTTAAACCACCATCCTTCAATGGTTCCATGACCGGTGTGGGCTGGTGATGCCACAAGGGCTAGGACCCTCACCATAGGTAGCTCAAGCAAAAAAAAAGTGGGTCCCCTTTCCTTATAATTATTACTAAAAATACATGAAGAAAAATGTCATTAAAATAAGACTAAAAACCACACAACTAAAAATACCTTGTAAAAATATATAATCTGATTAAATTATTCATAGAAATCAACTTAACATAAAGTACATGCTTGGCTTGTTGATCCCACATTGATGATACTTGTATTACAAGTGTAATTTGTAATTACATTCACCATTCTTCCCATACTAATAAAGGCTTGCAATAAATAAGAAACATGTTTAATAAAGATTTAACTGCTCAATTATTCATAGTGTAATTATTATAAAAGGGGATTTAAGAAGAATATTTAGTTTCATTTTAAGTATTAACGAGAGGTTATTTAAGAAGAATATTTTTTTTCATGTAAATTTGGAAATAGTTATCAAGGATAAACTATAAAATTGTGATTTTTATATAAAGACAATTAGAAACAAAAAAAATGCAATGATATTAGCATTTTACCATAACCATAAAGTTAGTCTCACACGATAATCAATTCACTCTCTTAGAACTACCAATTTTCCTAGGACCATGAAATAATGTTTTTAGAAACTATCACTTATGAACAATTTGATTTTATGATTGGTCTTTGGGTCTAGGGCTCCATAAACCATGCATACATTTGTGAAACTTTGTGTGGATCTATTAGAAATTGATATCTCTCCTCAAAACCCTACTAGAGTATCTAGTTCTACAAAATGATAAGGAAAATTATTTGCTTTTGGGCTTGCATTATGCCAGAGAAGAGCATAACCTCCTTGAAGATTTTCAAACCACTCAATGATGTACAATAGCTAAAAAAGTACCAACTATAATGCAATGCTTCAACTAGGAAATCTCATGTAATGTAAATGTCTACTCTATATGAATTTTCATGCTAGAATGTATATATTTGATGGAGAAGCTCATGATTTAAATGTTCTTAGATTCCTAAACCTCTACTCTAAATGATTAAATTCATTACTTTCAACACTTTCATAATGATTTTTTAAAATAAATTTACATTTCCTAAATTCACCAATGCACATGTGTATTCATAAACTTCTTGAATTCAAATTAGGACCCCATTAGTATGCAAGAGGACACACAATAGGCACATAAATAGATAAATAATGACCCAAAAACCCCAAGGGACCTAAAGGATACATTGATCTTGGGAAACATATATAATCTAAAGTTGTGTTTTCCATATGTGAGTGAGGCAAACATATGCTCTGTATAAGGTTAGTGCATAAGAAATAAGTTTTTGATATGTTTCATGTACGTCGAAATGGACTTGCAGACATTGCAATCTAGAGGAACTTTTTATAGATATGGAGTACATGAAAGCTAACTAAAAACTATACAACTTGGAAGGACTCCAAGAATATTTGAGTGCTACATGGTTAGGCCATGGGTCTATAAAATTATATAAATACCACTTTTGGCCCTTCATTTGATAATCCAAGACAGGGTACTGACCCATTTTAAAGGTAGTGTAAAGTGAGGGGATTTCACGTCCCAATACCTAGGATTTAAACAAAATCCTTTCCACATGGAAGTAT
Source organism: Taxus chinensis (assembly GCA_019776745.2). Taxonomy (NCBI): domain Eukaryota; kingdom Viridiplantae; phylum Streptophyta; class Pinopsida; order Cupressales; family Taxaceae; genus Taxus; species Taxus chinensis. The sequence goes on from CM034146.1 coordinate 907,001,561, forward strand.
TCCCAATATACTGCAAGGTATATAGGGGTAAACCTAGTAAGTCTTGTTTAGCCTAGCTTTAAGACCTTTCAACCACAAACAATTATTAGTGCAGGGAACATATCACTCCAAAAGCTACCCACTTAGTACCACATAAAGTGAGGGTTTAGAGACCAATTTATCACCACTCTACATGAGGTATATTGGTGGGCTACTAGATGCTTTACACACTCATTTCTACTAGAGTAGGGCTTGTAGCTTGCTTGACATTGTTTGTGGATTATGAGAGACTAGCGTTCTTGAAACATTCACACCCATATCCAAAACAAATGCATTCTTTTAATAAACTATCACCATTATTTATTTACCACCTAATCACATTAATCAAACCAATCCCATCTATCTCAAAACCTTCATTTTCTACCATCCTACATCCATGTCATATAAACCACCCATCTAACATACATTCTTTATCAAATTATCCTCCTACCACTTAACCAACATCCACTTACCATTTGTTCTTGTTTAAATGCATTTATTTAATCTTTCTAAACTATCCCAAAAAGTAACTACCATACTTTCATGCAACCTTCCATAGAAACATATTTCTTCTAATCCAAATATAACCCTTCATAACATCCCATCAAGGTTGATTAAAGCTCTAAAAATCTAAAATCTTGTTGTATAACCATAAACAACATGTTGGTTGATGAACCCTTTTATTTACTATTTTAAATGCCTCATATGTGTATTTTGTTTGTCCATATATACTCCCTTGAACTTGTGTTTCCTGCATATTGTTGAACATATATGATAAATCTTGAACTTATGGCACTTATATTAATTAATATAACTATTACTAAGTTACTCTATTTCTATGGATTTTGAATGTGCATGTTACTCTATTTGATATAATGAAATGATTAATAGTGCTTTGTCTAAATGCCATACTTGTTTGCAAGAAGTTGTTATTTGTTGCCACTGTGGTTGAGTGAACATATTGGGAGAAGAGAACATGTCTCCCTGTGGTGATTTTGAATAAATGTTTAAGTAGGGAGGAGCATTGCTCTGGTATGGATTGTTTGGTGCTAATCCGGGAGGTATCATGCTTTCAATTTGAGTGGCATTTGAAAATGTGGTTCTAGTTGGTGTTTGCTACTAATAGTTACACGAATGTTGAGGAGGCATACCTAACATGCCTATTCCTGTGAGGAGGTCAACTTGGCTGAGATGATGCGGAGGGTTGGGGATTCTGCTTGCCCGAAATATGAATGTTGATTTGCTTGAGCAAGTTCTAATCCTCTAAACTTTTCAACTAAGGCTGAGATGACCTTGATTGGCGAAGACACAGTGTTTTTCCTTAATGGTGGTTGTTGTACACCTTGAGGTTGTAAAGGGGTATGATACCCTGCTATGAATTGATCATTACCCTGCCAATCTTCACCGAGAGTATTTACCATAGGTGGAGGAATGGGGGTGTTTTCTTGGAATAGGGTATCGAGTTGTGTTTGCAAACTCCCTATAGGTGGGTACATGTTTTGGAAGTGTTGTTCACTTCTAGCATAGTGCGCTAAATACTCCTGATCCAAAAATGGGAGTGGATCTGACTATCTACTGATTTGTGGTCTGAACAAAACCCAAGGAGATGAAGTAGACTCTCCAATAAACATCATATTGTTAGAGCCTGAGGGCTCTACTTGTTGCATTTGTGTAAGATGATCCAACTCCTCAATTCGAAATGAAGAAATAGAGCTATTTCTTTGAGGAGGAGTTTCTGACGACAAGTAATTACTTGAATAGTTGTCATCCCATGCAAAAAGTGAGGGTGACGGTTGTCTATTTTTTTTAGCGTAATGCGCTTCGAGACCTGGGAGAGGTCTACCATATGTGTCGTATCCCGACATATTCAGGGGGTATATAAATATCCATAGAATAATGGGAAAGAACGAAGGTGGATGAAAGAAATGAAAATAAAAGGGGAACAATTGTTTGTTTCGTGTTGGGTTCACCAATTTTGTATGATAGAAAAGTGACATGCGAGCATGAGAATCTACAAATAGCTCTTCTTCGTACCCGACATCCCGAGGTCGTGCTGAGACAGCCAATGAGAATGGAATATATGTGGATACATACAAACTAGTTGGACAATCTTATATCCTCAACACACAATAATGGAATCTAAGAATCTAAGGCAAAGAAATCTCTCCTAACCTGAATTGGTATAATGGACTGTTCGGATATAATAGTTGCTTGGAGGCTCTAATTAATTTCGAGCTCTGCTGAGATCCTATCTATTGGCTGTTGGATATGTGGAAAATGGCCTATAGGTGCTTCGTGTATATTTCTAGACAAGGTCATGGAAAATGGTAATGAGAGGTGCAGTGGATTTGTAGAAACTATGGATGGTTTTCTGGTCTAGCCCAAAAAATGTTGGATTGATTGGCTTCTATATTTAATACTAAAAATTGTGTTATGATATCCAACAGGAGTGGTGAGGATCTAAATACTAGCATTCGTAAACTGGTCTCAATACTTAATTAACTTGCAAACCTGCTGGGTTGTGGGACCTAGGGATCACAACTGTGAGTTTGTGGTTGTTGTAGACCTGTTATAGTCATGTGAAGAATCAATCTCTTCTTCCAACTATCCAATGGTCATAAGCCTTTTCAGATTCTATGTTTAGTACCAGGAGTTGTGCATCTTCTCATAATACCTTATGGAGGTTCTGACAACTTGTATACGTAACCCTGTGTCTATGTCGATAAGAAGGTCTCCTACATCTTGCTATGGAACTAATGGATCATAGCCAAATATTTGTTCTCTTTTGGGTTCTTGTATGGTCATGTGGATATCCTATCAGGGAAGTCTATAGTTGGGTTGACTTGACCAAAATGTGTATGCTTTGTCGTCTTCAATGTTAAGTTGTCTCAATTGTTCACTAATTGTTTGTTGATTTGTTTTCGTTTGAAAGACCTGAATCCTAAGCCCTTGATCTACATCCGTTAACGTTGTGCAGAGATTCGGTTGAGATACTACTGGTTTGAATACGTATTCCCTAGGATCTCTAGGTCCCATAATTGTCATGCAAAAGATAACTTAACTGAAATGAGTAAATTAACCATGAAAGCTATATCTACACTATGCTTATATTTATCTTATTTTTGTACTTTTAACGATGCGTATTTAAATGAAATTAGAAGAGAATCTATTCTAATATATTCAAAAGATGGAAAATTAACCTAATAACATAATTAAAACAAGCAAGGTAGCCTGGTATGGCTATTTGTCTGTGAAGTTGTGAATTTATCTTAAATATTTAAATAAATGGCTAGTTTAATCAACGGATTCCAATCCTACCTCAGAAGTGAGGAATGAATCATAGTTTCTCAGAAACTATAATTCCCCACAGCTTCCTTGGCAATATCGAAAGTGAGTTTTAAGTGAAATGAAATAATTTACTAGTCTATTTGATATATTGTAATTACAACTTTGATAGCTCAAACTTGGAGTTTACAAAACAGTGGTAAATCTAGTTGTGTCATGACTTGTCCCCTCAGTGTGATCTCCTCGTTCCTTCATGTTCTCGTGAATCTAGATAAGTGTGAGTATGATAGCATCAGCAGAAGAAGATACCTGAACAATGGAAGCTTTGGATATAAACCAAATATAATGCAATTAAGAGAGGGATAGTGCAGGTGAACAGAGCTTGACTATGTAATTCCTAATAGGATTTATTGCGGGGATATAATGCAAATACGCCAAGAATTCTGGGATCTGTCTCTTGTGACAAACAAAACCTACAACTCTACGATGGATTGTAATCTAAAAATGAAACTACCTTATGCTAAACTAATTGTCTGAGACAACAATGAAGTAAGATGAAAGGAAGAAGATCAAATGACCTATAAAGCAGAAAGGAGAGATTGATAATTCAAGAAAAATATAAAACTATTGAAACTCATGCAAGAACTTCAAAAAAATTAAATAATCAAACACAGAAGGAGAGGGGCCATTTGTTTGAAAGTAAGTTGGGTATTTATAGCATTTGCATTTACCAAAAAACTATTTACTGGGTGGCCAAAACATAAATGCAATCTTTAGTGGTTGAGGAATGTGGATAGAAATTTGAATATTTATGTTTGACGAATTCGTCGGAATGTTCTGGAAAATGTGCACAAGACCGCCACCTTGTGTAGGGAGGTAGTTGCAGGACCACCACCCTATCCTGGGTGGCAGTCACAGGACCACCACCCAGGAAGGGTAGTGGTTCTATAACTTAAAGATAGAATGCAAGGGAAAAGGGGGCAGATACTAGAACAAAACATGTAAATGCTAGTTAAGGCTTTCTAGGGTGCAAATGCACACTTGGCAAGCTTTTATGGATTCCGAACACCTTGTGAAGAGATCTAAATCATCATTGGGGTTTCTGTAACCTTTTTCTAGTAGTACAGTACCTACATTTTTGGGTATGTACAGTAAGCAACAGCTGTGGAGACTACTAGAGGAAGGCACAATGGTGAGGTACTCAGGCGTATGGAAGCATACTAAAGAAAAGTTTGTATCCAAAAGGTGGGAAGACATGCTATAAGGTTATAGCTAGGGTGTGAATATGTACCACGTGGAGATTGTGAAAATGGTCAACTAATGAGAGGATTTTTGGTAGGTGAAGGAGAAATAAATGCACTAACATTTTGAAAATATATATAAGGACGTAATGTGGGTTCATTTTTACCTTTTCAATCACAAGTATTTGAGCAAGCTAAGTGTGACCGATCCGAGTGAATCAAGTTGAGGTGCGAAGCGTTGCAAAACCTGACTTGGAGAGTAGAGTATTGTGTGGAAGAGTCTTTCATCCCCATTGGTGAAGGGTTTGAGTGAAGCAAAAGCATTGAGAAAGAGCTACGGCATGTGGTTTCAAGCTAGGGCATGCAGATTCAAGCTAGGGTTTGAGTTTACTCTTTACAAACATCAAAAGGTGGGATTTTTACTATGGCACTAAAGAAAGCACCTGCAACAGGCATGAAAGGAAAGAAGAAGGTAGAAATTGAAGTTGAAATTTCTCCTGAGAGTAATTTTCAGAGATGCAGTACCCAGAAGGAGTAATAGTTAGACAAGAGTGGGATTCCCACATCCGTAGATGCAAAATAAGTGACTACAACCACCATACCAAAAAACAAGGGAGATTTGGATCTTTTTCTGAATAAGAAAACCAACAAGCACACAATGGAGGATATGCCAGTGTATGATGACGTTGGGGAATAATTACTGAAGTAGGTAGGATTTATCAGTTGTATGAGCTCCCATATTTTGGTAAATATGAAGCCTTATACCAATGGATGATGAGCCAAGTCCATGAGGACTTCTTTTATTTCGCAAGATGAAGGGTTAGGATCATAGCGGCCCTAGTTTCAACACTAACAGGATTGAAGGGCACAGGGGTAGACCTTGTTAGTAACCTGACTGATAAAGAAATGGTCATATAAACAAGAAAGGAGTTGGGGTATACTAAGGGTTTGGGTGGAATGGACATTGATAAACTAAATAAGTTTCCTATAGCCACACATCTGCTAACCAAGTTGAATTACCAAGAGAGATGGTCACAGGTAAACACCATGTCGAAAAAACTATAAGGCTACCACTATTAGAGTGCTTCTTAAAGATAATAAGGCAAAAACTGTAGAAATATCCTAGGTAACCAAGTTGATAAGGATACCACTATTAGACCGCTACTTGAAGATAATAAGGAAAAAACTACAAAAATAGCGTGTCTGAAAGGAGAGAAATATCTAGAGAAGAAAAATAATGAGGCCTTCATTAGCATGGAAAATTAAATTGGTGACTATGTCCTGAAAGCAAGACCACATCTAGAGTCTAAGTTACCTAAGAAGTTTCCTTCGGTTATGCATTATGTGCACACATTAGTTGATTTGGTGCTTAAAGATGGACCGATTCAAATGCCAATGCCAAAGGATCCTAAATAGAAAGTAGAGAGAGAAAGGGCCTCTATGGTTAGGAAGATTTCATCTTACGAGGCATTACTCAAAACTTTACAAGATGAGATAAAGAAATCAAATCAAGCTCTTAACATATGTGCAGTACCAAAATTAATGATCAGGATCAGGACAATGATAGAGGATAAGGAAGTTTTGAAGGCAATGAAGGATGAGCCTTTGGGGCACGCAAAATGATTGGCATTAGTAAAAAAAATTGCGAAGCCCTTGCAGTAGCACAAAACCCACATAAGGAGAGGCTATATGAGATTGGAAATATCATAGTGCAAAATATGGATCTTTTGGATGGAAGGATGTTTTCTATGGCCAATGTTGTCCTACTACTGTAGAATGAAAAGGAAGGGATAACCCAAGACTAGTTGGAAGCCATCGACACAAACATTCTAGAGAAGACAAGAACCGTGTTAGATGATTGGAAAACATTAGAGACTGTGATTAAAATAGAATATCCGTAGTTGATCCTCCTAGTTAAAGTGGAGGGTGTTGCAGAATAGAAGTCTATTCTTTGTACAGTGATTCTTTAAATTCTTTCCATTCTTATTCTTTATTGTTTGGGACAATCATGAGGAAACCCATCCTCAGGATAGTAATGTACATTAGTTTGGGGTAATGTTGAGTAGACAAAGTATGAAACTAAGGAGAGGGCACACAAAATATCCATGCACATGAACAAGGTGCATTTGAAGGCACGGAAGGATAGGAAAGGAGATGTGCACCAGGACAATCTGATTTGGGACTTAGCCGTTTTCATGGTTACGTGTTATTTTTGGAGATATCGTGCAGATCACATAATGGGATGGAGACTTGCATGACACGTAAATTCTATTTTGAGGATGAGTGACTACTAAGAACCATGCATGAGTTTTGGATAGTAACAAGATTACTACTGTGAGTTAACTGTAGGAGATCTATTATTAGCGCACTTGCATGTGTGCATATTATTGTAAAGGCTCATGGCTATTTTTAGCATGCAACCTATTTTGGGAAGTGCATATGAGGTGAAGGTAAATTCTCCACCCTATAAGAATATATTATTCTGTGTAGTTAGAGAGAGACATCGAGACACTATGTGTGGATTATTTTAAAGTTATGTTGTTAGATCTGATGTGTGCATGACTTAGGGTGATACTATTTATTGTAAGAAGCTTATGTATTTATTGTGTTTAATATAATGGAGTATATTGGCTAGGTAAAGGTGTTAAACATGACTGTAATTAGTTCTTGTATGGTTGATTTCATTATGATTATTGTTTAATTCATGATTCCTTAAGATCTAGATCTAGAATGTGCTCTGTGGAATGTTTGCGCTTATTATGGTTCTGAATATGCTCTATCTTCAAAACGTTAATGTCCTGCACAAAAAAATCTAAAGAGGGGCCTAGTACCTTTGTGCACTTTGGGTGAGCACTCAACTCAGGATGAATGATGTGCCAGCACGCTTGGGTTATTCGTGGTGGATTCTAGGTTGCATCAATGATAAAGGATTGGAGCATCCAGTTGCCTTATTTAGTCAAACACTGAAGGATTATGAATTGAAGTATAATCACATTAAAAAATAGGTCATTCCTATCATGAGATATATAAAGAAATTTAAAATTATGTTTTCCACTAATCACATAAAAAAATTAGTCTCACATTCTAGTTTGAGAGATTTTATCATGGGAGAAGAAATCAGTGAGAAAAGAGTTGGATGGGTGACCAAAATTATGGAATATGATGTGACTAATAATATCACAAAACTTATAAGAGGTAGATAAATTTATGAGCAATTAGCTTTGGATTCTCAAGATCACCAAGATACCTCCTTCATGAATGAAGAGCTTCCACATAACATTGAATTGCAGCAGGATGAAGGAAATCCAATCAATGACCATAGCTGGATTGCTAATATGACTAGATTCTTATCTACTGGTGCATACCCTCTTGGCATAAATAAAACAAAAATAATACATCTTAGGATGCAATATATTCCTTATGCACTAATTGATGGAATTTTTGTAAAAATAAACATTGTTGGAGTTTCGGTTAGTTGTATTTAAGGTGAGCATTGTGACAAGGTTTTGACTGAGTTCCATGATGGTTTCTCAGGTGGAAATTTTTCTGCTAGGGATACTACAATGAAAATCTTAAAATCATGTTAATTTTGGCCCATGATGTTTTCTGATGCTCACAAATGGGTTAGAAAATGTAGAGAATGTGCCTTTTTCACTGGTAAGGAGAGGTTGGTTGCCCTCCACTTCATATAATTCAAGTAGATCAGCCATTTTCCCAATGGGGTCTTAATTTCATTGGCATGATTAATCCTCCATCAAGTGATGGTCACACATGAGTTTTAACAACAAAAAATTCCTTTACTAGGTGAATGGAAGTTGTGTCATTAAGGGAAGTCACTGACTTAGGTGTCCTTGAATTTCTTGAGGACATTGTGACAAGGTTTGGCATTCCCCAAACTATCATCTCTGATAATGTAGTCTTGTTTTCCCACTCAATTACCTAGGCACATTGGTACTTCATCTAGAGAAATTTGGACACTCACCCAAAGCGCACGAAGCCTACCAAGTCCCACCTTTCTGAAAGCTTTCCAAGATGTTAGCATGAATGTACAAATAAACCATTATTAAAGCATATATCCCATCATATGTAAAAGATATATGAGCTCAAATTGGAAACACTTGTAATAAGGAAACATAATGATCACATAATAATTATTATCAGATTTACCAAACAAGTACCAAGATCAAAGACATTTATTACCAGAATCCATCCACAAGTGTCCATTGCATTAACTCATCAACTAATAGAAGTTGAATACAAAATCATAGTAACCAGGAAGCCATGTACACTAGAATATCAGGTGTCAATACAGTGTTCATACAGTACATATGGTGTTCAATACATGGTGTCAATACTATGAAAATCAAATAATATATAGCGGTTAGAACTTTCCCTTCACCACCAATACATCTCAAAAATGTCCTGCATGCTCAAAATAGTCATACGCTAAAAACTGCATGCTTTTACAAGAAGGTTAATAATAGATTAATCTATAATCAAACTTTAATTTAATCCTACTATTAGCATGGTCAATACATGACCTTAGATCTTATAGTTTGTTCCCAAAATAGACTTTCCTTAGCCTCAAATTTGTCTTCCTCTTATCTTTGCATGACTTGCACTCCATTTGTTTTTCCTATTATTAGCTCGTTCCACACAAGATTGGATTAGTACCAAACCTGTCTTCTTGGGCGGGCCATTCTTTACTAACACATGTGCGTTCCTATGCACCCAACTTGCACACCCTCTAAATACTTAGGAAATTTCTTCAGTCCAACATTACCCACACTAATGATATTGCCACCCTTAGAAATAACGTTTCTCCACTCATCTCTCTAGAGAATTAGAATCATAAAGAATGATAACAAAGAATAAAACAATGATTAATGAAATAAATGAAGGGTGATCACCATGCATTACTCTTATTATTTTAAAATGAGTTCAAAGTAATCCTTCTTAATGTCATCCTATAGCTCATTCCATTCACCTAGCCCTTTCTTTTCCTACATGGGAACATCACCAAGTACTTTCTCCATTTTCTCCAGGGTCATATCTTCACCCTTGTGTTTCAATTCTCTTATCACTCCAGCTAGCCCTAAAATCATACCATCCATGTAATACAATATCCTAGCGACTAGCATACCCAACTCTGTTATGTTCTCTTTGTGGGCATCCTTCACTGTTTTAAATGCATCGCTCTTCTTCGCTACCGTAGCTAACCTTTCCTCCCTGACCAAAGTTTCATCCTTCTTTGCTGCAATCCTCCTACAAAGTCCTTGTTCTAAGGATATTTTCAAGATCATCACATATTTTCTATGCTAACCCTAACTTCTGGAACTCTTCCTTCAATTTCTATAGTATGGCATCATATTCTACAATTCTGGTGCGCAATAAATTTATTTTTCCTTTCTTTTTGGCCTTAGGATTTTATTGTATCTCTTCCAACACAACTTAATTATTCTTAAGTAAGACATGGACATACTTATGAATAAAATGCAAGGATGAAGGGTATGTCTTATTTGTCTTCTCATCAAACTCTAGATGTGCTTCTAAAAATTCTCCCCCAAGTTTTGATGCAAAATCCATAATTTGTTATTTTTGCTATCCTTTTTACACACATCAGTTAACTACTCAATTTTTTCCTTCATATTATTTCTATCTTCAAGTAGTGCCCTGAGCACAGCCACCTTGTCCAAATTTTTGTGCGCCACTTCTGTTGCCATCTTAGTTAAGGCATTACTCATCGGTAAATTTTGTTACAGTCATGTCTGTGGGCCTGTGCCCCCTTCTTCATTTTCCTTCAAATTTTCTTCCTTTACATAAAATTTTGGCTCATCCATATGTTTCTGCATTTTCTAATATATTTGTTTCCTTGTGCACATGTTTTCTGCCTCAAGATCTAATAACTCCCATCTATACAACATTTTAGGTTCAAGCATACTTTGGAACCTGACACGAAGGATCTTTGAAGGGTCATTTACGTACCCCAACATAGGCATCTTATCCATATCCTCACCCTTATTTCTCCCAAACTTATGCCCTACTACCTCTACATCATGAACCAGGAATTCACATGTCTTGACCTCATGCTCCCAAGTAGGCTCACTTGTTGACTCACCTATACTCTTGTCTTTCTCCTCTACTTAACTTGTGGGGCCTTTTTCTTCCTCATGCTCACCAATCACCTCTGTATTATGTTGAGTTTATTTTTTTTCTAAGCTCCTCTTCTCCTTCTATATTAAAAACCATTGTATTTTGTATAATGCATGCAAGTTCATCATAAATTTCTTCTTCTCTTTCCCTCCTCGACACATGTGTGCACCTTCTCTTCACCTTATGCTGCGGGCTTAGATTTATGAGAGATATCCTCAACAAGCTCCTCAGTGGTTGTGATGGTCCTGCTCCAACACCCTATGTCCTTTTTCTTCTGAACACTCTCTTGAATCCATGATCTTTAGTGTTTCCTTCGTCCTTCTGTACCTCCTCAACACTAGTCTCATCTCTCACTTCTTCTTCCTCGGGAGGGAAGCTCTTGTGCTATCTCTTCTGACCTGCAGTTGGGTGTCTCCACGAGCCATAGTCTAATCCACCATTGTATTCCTTCCCCTCCTCTTTTTATATTTATTCCTCATCTACATGAGGGGGAGGGGGCTCATCATTATGCAGGGGTACCAACTATGGATTTCCCCCTGGGAAACTCAAGGACCTTAAAATCATTCTCAATATATCTTCCATCGACCAATTTTGGCTTAAGGTAAATATATACCTTAACTGAGCCAATCTTCCCAACCACCAAGCTCATGGAATTGATATTAATGTCATCAAAAATCAATTTTTCTATGCAATCAGACTTACTCAGATACACATATGTTTTTTGGATCATATGATAATCATAATCCACCTTATTTACATAAAATCTTAACCTATCCACATTTGAAAATATATTCACAGAGGATTAAAAGTAGTGCACGGTGAAGGCGTAGGGGATATTACACCAAGGGATCCACTTACCATCCTTCATACCAAATCTATCAATTCAAAAATGTTGATAAAATAAAAATTGTGCCTACTTGTCCAAAACGGTAGGTAGATCCTTTAGTTTCCTGCATTCATGCTCAAAATCCTTGCACATGCACTTGTACCAAATCTCTAGCCTTTTTTTTATAAGGACCACTCATAGTTCCCTCATAGGTTTACTTTGCAAATATCTCTGCAAGAAATTTCTTCTCCTCTGGCCCATCAAGAAACCCAATCTCCACAAACACCATAGATAACAGAATAGCATCAAAACTTATCTTGTCTCCTTGGTGCACTTCTTAAATTATGGTTTCTAAAAATGAAAGAAGAAAAATTGTATACAACTTCCTCAGACATTTTCTTGGCAATATGGAGCCACCTCTTATTTACTAGACTCCAACACTCCTGGTTATTGAACTTTGTGAGGTGTGCAATAATCCTTATCATAGGGAGGTCTTCAAACTTATTAATGTCCATAGTGTGCCCTCCTTATACATATTCCAAATCATTAGAAGTTGCATCTACAGACTCATCATCATTGAGGTCACTTTCAATTTCAGGGCCTAAACTCTTAAATCCTATCAAATTTCCAATCAAGGGCACGGTGAAGTGCATCCGCCTTCCTATGAAATAGAAAAATTCCTCATGGACTCTAGACATAGCCATTGGTATATTTTTTCTAAATTTCCAAAGTATGGTAACTCATATACCTATAAAACTCCAAATTTTTCCAACATATTTTGCCCCACATCATCATAGATGGGCTTATCATCCACTATTCTTAAATCAGTCATTGTCACCAATGCCTTGTCCATTCCATCTTTTCTTATCTTATCTTTGTGTGGTGATTGTAGTCACTCACCTTTCTTATTTTGATGTGTAACTCCCAATATAACCCCATAATCACACCTTCATGGTATTTCATCTCTGAAAATATGATCTCATGTGCATCTTCAACCTCTATTTCCACATCCTTCTACTTCTTGCCTCAGGTAGCTACTCCAGGTTCTCTTTTGGGTACCATTGTGATTTTTATAATAGTTTCTTATGCTCATTTAACCTTTGAAACTTTGAATTTGCATGCCCTAGTGTGCCTTAGCTACAATTTTTTTTCATCACAAACCCTAGCTCCATGAAATTTCCTTATGTAATCCTTCTATTTGCTCAAACAACCTTCCAATGGAGCTCTGTGATGGTAGTTTTTAAATTTCAACTAGTTTGCTGCCCTATTTGATCATTCTCATAGTTTGTAATCAAATTTATCTTCAAAACATACTTCACATCTCGTAAAATCAAAGTGTGCAAGGTAGAAATGAACTCCCAAGAACCCATTTTGTAAATTTTACAATTTTTTTCGCATTAATTGCTCTTAACCTAGCACCATACTCGGCATTAATAATGCTTTCTTGGCTTTTCCATGTTTTTTACTGATTTTTTTTCGCCCCAGTCATAACCTTCTGGCACACCTTATACTTCTCAACCACATACCTCCTTACGCATGCCTCCATGTGCTAAAGTACATAAACCTATGTGCATCATACCAAGTAGTATCCCATGAAGCTTCCTACCTCGTATTACATTACGTGGCCATCCTTTTGTGCATGTTCTTCAATCTAATAAATTTTCCTTTAAAACACCTTCAATCCAAGCACCTGTAACATGTTTTCTTCTATACGTACCAATATTTCAAAGGAGGTTCAAGTTTGAACCCATATATGTACTTGTATACCAGTTGTATCTACTCCACCCCACACTAAAAGTATATGTGTTCCTTTGTGCATGAGCTCAAAAGAAAATATTAAGCTTGTGGCATGTAATAATGTTTATAACAACAAAACACTGAAGTTAAATTGACAAAGCATAGAAATGATGAAAGAAAAAACAGTAAGGAAATTAATTAAAGGGAAAGCTCATCTAAGTGGAAATATTGGCTTATTACAAACACCAACAAGACTTATTTATAGTAGGGCTTCATCCTATTCCCATTGAAGTAATTGAGTAATAAAGTTTAATCCAGCGTCTGTAACTAGAAAACACCTGATTCCATTATCTTTTTTACTACAAAAGGTCCCAGCCAATGAACTTTAAATTTCCTTGGATGACACAGAAACTTTGAATCATACAGAAGAACCATCTTGCTCACCTCAAATTTTTTGTTCCTTATATGCCTATTATGTCAGTCCTTCTGTCTTTCTTTTTCTATCTTTTAGCTCCATTGGGAAATAACATGCTGCTCATCCAACTACATCATTTTTTCCATGCTCTCCTCCATATCTTGTTCATCATCTAGTCCTCTTGTGTGCACAATATGTAGGGATGGAAACATAAATTCAAAAGGAAAAATAGCCTCTACGCCAAACACCAACTAAAAGGGTGTGGCCTTCTTCAACCTCTTATAAGTTGTCCTGTATGCCCAAAGTACAACAAATACTTTATCATTCCAATATTTTCTTCCAATATCATAATTTTTTTTAGTGTTTATCCCAAAATCTTGTTGAAATATTAAGTAGAACTATTAGCCTTTAGGTGATAGGGTGTTGTCTTATGGTGTGCCACCATAAAATCTGCTAATAGAATCCTAATTATCTCATTTAAAAAATTAGTGCCCCTATCACTTGTTAAATTCAATGGACATCCATACCTATTGATAATGTTCTCCCTGTAGACACTAAAATTAGGTCACACTCCCCTTTGGTCCCTTGACATATAAGCACCCTTTATTACAATCACCTAGCCATGACCCCCCATCACCCCACTAATATTAATTTAATTAAATTAATTCATTATCCTCACTATATTTATTATTTAAATAATATCCACACATACAATTCACTTAGACACCTCACCAAGCCAACTTAACCTAAGACCTATTCTTAGCAAGTTTCCATAACTAACTAAGACTTACCCAAACCCTAAAAATCAATGCCTACATTCCCTTTAACCACATTCCCGCATGCTCACAAGAAGCTCCTAGTCTAATCCACGGGATAATGACATGAGATTCAAGGAAATCAAGAGGATCTCCCTAGTTTAGCAAACCTAGTAAATCCTACCTTGACTGATGCTGGTTACCCCTAACCATCACCGGTTAAGCTTGACCACCATCGATTACCCTTTTAACCCCTAAACTACCTTATTCTCAAGGTTGGAAAACATTGGGGAAAAGGTTGATGAGAAATAACACATCTTAGAGAGATAACACATCTTCAGAGAGCAAATTCCAATGAAAACCTGCATGTAAGGAAGGAGATTGAGCATCTTCCCCTGCACAGCCATCCCAACCATGATCTGATATATCCAAGCAAAGAGGAGTGTATATGCAGCCCATGTAAAAGCTTTCTTATAGCTGGTGATCACTTGCAACCTTCAAACCCCTCATTAGCACCTCCATCCCTCACACACAAGAATTCAGGAACAGGATCCAAGAAAGTATAACATCATACTTTCCTGGTTTATTTCATTTCATCATCATTTTATCATCCATTGTTTATCTTTCCCCTATTGACCTTATCCAAAAATTTCACCTCCATATACCCATTAAAACCTCACCTAAAACTACTCCAATAACCCAATATTTCACCCTGACTCACCAAAGTCCTTTGTGCAATCAAAAAGGAGATCACAACTTGTTCTATGATATTTCTAGATCTCACAGTAACTGGCACTAGTTACACCTAACTACCGTCGGTCACCCCTAACTGACACCGGTCTTTGTATTTTCCCACACAACCTAGAACAGATACCTACCCACCAAATTTCATCTCACCCCCATTCATCTATGATCTATCTGTAACCTCTGTCAAACCTGCAGAACCTGGAACTAATCATTTGACCTTTGGATTCTATTCTAGCTTAGCCTATTAGATTAGATCTATTTCTTATTGTTTTAAGTGAGATACCTAAATTATTTTGAATAACAATAGGATTTACTTTGTTTACAACATTAAATTGTTTAAAACAGTGGATTGACAGCCATCTAGGAAGTATCACACTTCCTAGATCTAGCATACTCTAGGCAGTTCACTGCCCATATTATTTAATTCCTTTTGGTGGTCTTGTTTTCATTACAGGTAATTCCTCCTAGCCAAAAGGAAGCTCTCACAATCATCTATGGATCCGGAAGTCATACGCGCGTAACAAACCATCAACCAACATTTGAACAGATATTCCTCCTATGCCCGTTACCCTATCTATTTCGTCAACGCTTTAAAGAAATGATCTAAGAATCAAGGTGAAACATTTTGGCATGCCCAGTGGGACCCATCTGGGGTTACTTGCAATTCATTCATTCCTAGGAAAAAATTGTCTGTTTGTTTCCCTTCTGAAAAGCGTACACACTAATTTTCTTCTTTGGTAATCCACCTCTTCTTTCTATTTGCTCTAAAAGAAACTTTTTTCTTTTTGTGTAATTAAAAAGAACCATTTCTTGATATTTTCTGCAATGTAGTGAAAGAGCATCCCTCTTCCTCTTCATCTTATTGTGTCATCCAATTTCACATTTTCGATTTGGGTTTAAAAATAAGTGCATTCCATTCTGATTTATTGCATTAGATCACATTAATTTAGGGCAACCTATACGCTGGAAGTCATGCCCAGCTGATGGTTGACAAACGAATCATAGAAAAGCACTTCTATCCTTTTCTCTTTCTCTGAGTCTTACCAAACCTCACAAAAATTCAAAATACATACATTATTAAACAACATCCTACCTAGAAGAAGATGTAGGTGATTACATAATCACGGCATAGTGGGCACCCAAATCACTGCTCTGTCAAGTCATACTTCAAAGCGAAGCCTTGCCCCCACCATAACATACCTAAAACCTCACCTTTTAGATCTCCTTCTTTATAGGAAGCCATCCTCACCAAAAAATCTATTTCACAATTCATGTGTCAGTCCCTAAATAGCATAAGCTAAACAAACATAATAGAAAGGGCACTCCTAGGATCACATTTTCTTAGTGTTTTTTCTTGGCTTGCGTTTTGAGGTGAGAGATCACGTTCGTCACTTTTTTTTGTTCATCCTTACATGCTCCTCATCACAGCTAGTGTATTCTGGCTTCACTTGAGTGTGCCTAGGCCATATCATCATCATTCTCACAATTTTGGGGCTGATTCTACATCATATTTTAATTCACAACCTCTTTCTTTCATCACTATTTCAATTTCATAGTAATCATCATTGGTTACCTCTGACCACCATTAGTTATACCCAACTGATGTCGGTTCCATGTCCTTTTTCTAACCTACTCAAAAGGACATTTTTCTTCACTTTCTTCCACTTTTCATAGCCTCTGTCACTGTCATTATTCCCATTGACATTTTAAACATCATCAGATTTGGCATACCTGTCAAATTTTACCTTCTGCCTCGTTGTTTACTCACTGTCATTTTCTACAATAACCAGCAGTGGTTACCCCTCACCGGCGTCAGTTTTCCCTAGCTAACATCGGTTAGCCTATTTCACATTCCAGCCACCATCTGGTACTTAATCCATTTTCTTTCACCAAATTCACCTGTTCCTGTTGTTCTCTGTGTCATATACAGAGAAGCAACCCTACCTGATCAATACTAGTTCACATGGTGTTGACCTAAAGACAAGCAAGCGCACTCGTATTTCACACCAATTGTCAACCACTCCCACCTAGTCCTTCACCACCTTCCATTTTATCACTAGCCATGGATCCCATCCAGCCTATTACTATCACTACTGGAGATGAGGAGTTCACATGACTCCTTGACCAGAACCATACCACCTTGCAGTTTTACTTTTCCCATTCATCCAATCGAGATGCCTTGGGTCAGTTGATATATGACATGCCTGTATCTATTCCTCTGACTCTTGCACCCACTCCCACATCGGCCTCATCTGGCTCTGTCCTGCCCACATGCACCTTACCCCCTATCATTTCACATGTTAGGTCCTATACCCGTTATGACTTCCATGTCTGTTACCTCCGTGGCCCTCATTACATCCACCGTACCATCGACAACTACCCCAAAAATAACCTCATCTACCCCTAATGTCTCCCACATACCCATAGCTACATTACCACCTCTAGTATCGGTGACCCCTACCCATTTCAGAACATGGTACTTTCTATTCCACAAGCATTAGCCCCTATTTCCACTAGGGTTACCATGACCCTTCCACCCCCATATACATACTATCAACAACCTCCTGTTTCATCCATTATTCATTCTAGGTATGTACTCCCTATTTCACTACCCTCTTCTCCACCACCCTACATGGAAACCCCACACACTGGAGTGCCACCCCTATTCTATGCCCAAAACCAACCTCCTCACCCTACAGGAGGCATCCAATCATCACAACCCACTAATTACCTAATTAAAATGATGTTGGACAAGATGCAAAAATTGGAGGCATCGGTTTACAGACTCCCGCAACACTCTCACCTATGACGAGATTTTCAACGAGCGTATTCACCCATCCATTCCTATCCATTCATACCATGTGCATTGGGAAATGCCTAAATTCAATCATTTCAATAGCAAAGAAGACCCACAACAACATTTTTGGTCATTCAAACACGGGTGTTACCTGATCGCTCATGATGATGCCTTGCTTTTGAGAACATTTCCCATGTCCCTCACTGGACCTGCATTAGATTGGTATAGTGGGTTACCTAAACACTTTATATTCTCATTCAATCAGGTAGCCCAAGCCTTGGATCATTTCTCTATCAATATCATCAAGAAGGTTACCATGACCGATCTATATTCCACACATCAATATGAGGACAAATCTATCGTAGATTTTGTCACTCACTGGTGCAGCCTGATCAATCAACTTACCTTCCAACTGCCACAAACTGAACTCATTGAGCTCTTCACATGGGCTTGCGCTAGACATATCTCCCTGACCTTACAGGTATAAACCTTCCAAACATTTGATGAGGCATTCACTATGGCACGAAAGTTAGAGATTCAGGACAGCAAAGAGAAGAAAATCCAATTATGTAATAAGAATTCGGCATTCAAGTCGAATGATACCTCGTCTTCTTCTAAACCAAAAACCAATTATTCAAAATCTAAGGGCAATGCTAATGTAGTGGTACTCAAGGTTGGCCCATCTCATCCATCAAATCAGGCTACACCCTCATCTAATCTCTCACCTGTCCAAACTTTTCAATTTAGACAAGAGTAGTGAAAATATACCCCAATTAGGGAACCTTACTCTTTTATCTTAGAAATTATTACCAAAGCTGGAGCCATCACCCTTCCACCTATAAAACCACACACTGTTTTTGACCCTGCTCACCCCATGCCCACATGGTATAAAGAACATGATTTTTGTAACTATCATTGAGTAAAGGGTCATAGTGACGGTAACTACATCACTTTCAAAAATATTGTCCAAGAAATGCTCAAGAAAGGTGAGTTAACTATGGATAATCCCAACGCCACCCCAACCAAAATCTACAAATCTTCAAAAAACCATTTCCCAACCATGCCCCTTCATCCAATCAAACTGGTGAGACATCAAATCACAATACCCATACCCGTGAGGTTCATGCTATCTTTAATGAAGTACCTGTCACCTCCCAATTACCCCATATTCCTTCCATAGAGGATATCCTAGCCCGAAATCCTCCTTCCACATTGGGACCAACCTCCCTTGTTCCTTCACCAACAGAGGAACACCTTTCATCTCCTTCATCACCAATGGAGGGGTCTTCCACTAACAGAGCCCATCTCACCCCTAACTTCACCACTTAGAGAAACTTTACCTATAGTACCTCCTCCACCCATAGAGGAGCTCCCATTATCTCCTCCACCCATAGAGGAGAACCCATATGTTCCTCCACTTATAGAGGAGATCCCATCATCTCCTCCACCTATCATAGACCTAGTTGAGATACCCTTTCCTCTTGGCGAGCATTCTCCATCAGCTACCCAGAATCCCGCAGACCTACTTTCGGCTCTCTTACCCATGGAAGCTGACGCTAGCCAATTCCCCATCTCTAAGACACATTCTATGGGAATTTCCATTAGGCCCTCACCAACTCCACCCAAAAACATGCCATTCACATGTTTGGCTGATCACTTAGATTATGTGGATAGGACTTTACTATGGGGATGCCTCTTACACCATGTCTCAACACAGAGGTAGAGATCCCTCATTGATACCTCCACTATCCACCCAAATGCATTTTGACCAATCAAACCAAACACAACCACCTCTGTCGCAACACCTTCCACGATACCTGTTAGAACTCAAACCACACCCTTACTCATAACCCAACCTACATCTAAACCCAAACCCACACCTACAACATTTGCCTCAACTAAACCTATTACCACTTTAGGGGTCACCCTGACCACCAACCTTACTCATCCACCTATTAAACTAGATTTAGCTACGACCTCCAACATCAATACCACACCTACTCTGACACCCAAACCAAAGAAACAAACCCATTGACCTCATACCGTGACCGCACCAATCACACCAGCACTTGTCTCGTCTATCTTAAGACTTTAGCTGCCCAACATGGTAAAGTAACCTTCAACCCATATATAAACCAATAACAAAACAACCCATTCCTTTCTCACAAACCTCTAACCTACCCAGGCACACAACATGACTTACACCTGCACCTGCAGTCTTTTTACCACCAATACCTCCAATACCCTTAGTTATTGCTTCACTACTCACCATACTTCAGTCATTGTCCCTCACACCCCAAACATGACCCACGTCATCCACCCTTCACAACACCCCCATTATCACCTTGGGTAACTCACTCTCTTCCTCCATTTGCTTTTCCTTCTAGACCTCGTACACCCACATCACCTTTACCCAAGAAGGTGCAACCCAAAAAAAAAACCCCACTACCCCATAATAAGGTAGTCAAAATAACCACATACCTTCCTACCCATTCATCTATTGTACCCCTACCTAGAAAAACACCACCGATACCTAAAACTACACCGGCACCTAAACCCATAGCTCAACCCGTTCCTCCTCTTCCAAAAATAGTTCCTCGATAATCAACCACACCTAGACCTAAACCCACGTCCACTTCCCATTGTGATCCACTAGCAGGATCCTTTGCCCAAATTTTAACAAACCTCCTTGAGACCTCTGTTATCACATTACCGCCACTCTGACCTTATGACCCCCTCAAACCTAAGCCAAAAGGGTTTGATAATACTAAAATTTGTGCATACCATCATGTGTCAGGGCATGATGTGGAGAACTATAAGTCCTTTAAAACCATCCTTATCTAATTGTGTCCACCAGAAACCAACTTTGATGATGAGGATCCTTCTTCACCGACACCCATTCCCACACTACCCACTCAAAAACCACAACCTCCACCCTCACAACTCCTAGAGCCACTACCAAAGATTTGAAATTAACATAGTTCGTTTTAGAGAACTTGCCACGCCACCACCCCAATGTCGTTGTGCCTAGCTCACCTCACAAGGCTTTTGTCCTCCAGTAGGTTTTTACATTTCATGTCGTTATACCACTCATTCTACACCTTCCCCATTTTCCAACTCCCTCAAATCAACACGATACACGTCACTACACGTGCACAGAAGGGAAAAGAAAAGGCAACTGACCTACCAACCAATCCTATACCCAACATACCATCTACACCCATACCTAAAATAACTATTCATGGCCCCACGTACCCCATTTCTAATGGCGTCAAACATCGCACCATGCTCAAACAATTACATCAATCTACCCTTAAAATGTCCTTATACGACCTCATCCAAACCTCGAAATCCCATCGTCAAGCTCTCATGGAGGTTCTTCAATCTATTGAGGTATTACCCAATGACCCTACACCCGTAGCCTCCATTATCACACCCCATCATGTAGCCTCTCTCACCAAATTACCACCTTCATCTTCACCCCATCTTGTTCGCCAAGTAGCCTCCCTTAGCTTCTCAGAGGAAGAGATCACACCACACCAAAATGATGACCCAGACCTAGCCCTCTTCATCTCCGTCCACATTGATGAGATACAGGTACACCATGTGATGATTGATGGAGGCGCTAGCATTAACATCATTTCATCCCATGCATTTTCTCAAATGCACATACCTGACAATTACATGCATAAACATCTAGTCATGTTACATTTATTCAACGACGCTATCACCTCCACACTAGCAAATATCATCCTCCATGTTTGTGTGGGCCCCCGCATTGTTCCATAATTTTTTTACGTTTTGGAGGGGTAATTCCAATATAACTGGTTGCTTGGTAGACCATGGATCCATGTCATGGGTTACGTTCCTTCCACTTTACATCATTGTGTAAAGTTTGAACACAAAGGACACACTTATACCATTCTAGCTAACCCATCACCTTTCAAAACATGTAACATGCTTTACCAACCCAATAATGTGCTCATACCTGTCAAGCCGTATACCTCCATAACAAATGACGCTTAACCTACACCTCCACCTACTAGTACGGCCGCTTCTTTCACTGTACATACCTCCTCCATTCCTATTGCTACTATAACCTCCATGGCTGATCCATTAGCTTCCCAATCCATTAACTCTACCTCCGCATTGACCTCCGACACATCATCCATTCCAACTACCTACTTACCAACCACTGATCCATTAGAAGGTGTTTTTCAACGCCTCACTCTATGGGAGTATCGCCTATATAGTGTCAACACATTCCTTACCCCGCAAGAGTGTGGAAGCCTTCACCAACACCCTCGCTATCATAACCGTATAGGAGAATTCCTCCTTTATGGTCCTCCTCATCTTCGTACTAGTCTCACCTATGGGGAACTTGATACTACCACTTACATTCCTGAACCACCATCACAAACCCGCCCATTTTCCACTGACTTCCAATCACTTACCAATCGCCATTTCGCCCACACCTTCCTACACTGTTCTATGTGGAAGGGTTTTGGTTTTTGATTTTACGAGCAAGGCCACCATACCGTTATTCTATGTACCACCCACAAACATAATGACCGTAGTGGTATCGGCTTCCTCGAACCTCCCACCAAATAGGCCCGCATTGAACTCATTGAGGATCCTAGCCCTTCTCCACCTTCATCTTCATCACCACCTTCACTTGCTCCACCTTCATCACCACCCTCATCGACGGAGTCGATGGACCTTGAATCTATCCCCCCTAACTATTTTTTTCATAAACACCATTTCCTTGGGGCCTTTGACTTATCAACACGAAGGCAAGGCCCCTTCCACTCTTCCATTCCTGTATCCTAAAATGATCGATGACGACACACCTACAATTAATGTCATTTAATGTCAGGATGATGAATCCATACTCACCTACCTTGGTGTAGAATAATCATAAATTCATTGGTCATTACCCCTCTGAGATGCAAACCATGTTGAATGAATCGACTATCGAGATCAACATTCATACTCAGGACAACCCACACATCCTAAAGATTAGACAATATTTAGATGCTGCTGAATAGGAAGCCATCACTTCTTTTCTCTGAGATCATAACCATGCTTTCACTTGGTCTTATGTAGACATGTCCAGTATTTACCCCACCATAGTGGTCCATAATATTGTAACTGTTCCTAATGCCAAACCTATCAAACAAAAGCTGAGGAAAATGCACCCTCACATTGCTCTTCTTGTCAAAGAAGAACTTCAGCGCCTTCTTTCTGTGTCCTTCATCTTACCCATTGATTATCCTCATTGGATTTCTAACATTGTTCATGTTACTAAAGTGACAGGGGGACTCCGCATTTGCACAGACTTTCGTGATCTTAACCTAGCCTTCCTGAAAGATGAATTTCCCTTGCCTAGTATTGATCAACTAGTTGACCTCACCACTAGTCATGAGATGTTATCACTCATGGATGTCTTCTCGGGTTATAACCAAATTTTTCTTGCTCCAGAAGATCAACACAAAACCTCATTCATTACCCCTTGGGGGACCTTCTGTTATCAAGTCATGCCCTTTGGCCTTAAAAATGTTGGTGCCACATATCAGCGTGTTATGAATTATATCTTCCATGATATCATTCATCCCATATTATAATATTATGTGGATGATCTCTTGGCCAAATCTAAACATTGCTCTGAGCACCTCAACATCCTCAAAACCATCTTTGACTGCCTCATTAAGTATTCTGTCTACCTTCAGCCAAAGAAGTGTGTCTTCGCGGTTCTCTCAGGAAAGCTCCTAGGATTTATTATTTCCCTCCATGGTATAGAAATTGACCCTACTAAATTCAAGGCCATCCTCGAAATGCCTCCACCTACTAACCTTCACCAACTCCGTAGCCTGCAAGGTAAATTGCAGTCCATTTGCCATTTCATTTTACAATTATCTGATTGGTGTCAATCATTTCATCATCTGCTTAGGAAGGATGTCTCCTTTAAAATGGGATGATGACTATCACAAAGCTTTTGAGGCCCTAAAACAATACCTTCTACAACCAACCGTACTCATTCCACCTAAAGATGATTAACCATTTTACCTATACATATCCACTATTGATCATTCCTTAGGAGCCATGCTCGTTCATCGCAATGAACAACACAGGTAGCAGGTGGTTTATTACATAAGACGTACTATTTTGGACTATGAAACCCGATACAACCATCCCAAAAAACTTCACTTAGCATTAGTTTTCATTTCCACCAAACTCCGTCATTACCTACTTAACCACAAAACCTATGTTGTGACCAACACTGATCCCTTACACTTCATGTACGTGAAACCTTATCAAAATCACCATGCTGCATGATGGCTTATGCTTTTAGCTAATCTTGACCTCAAATTCATTCATAAAAATTCCATCAAGGGCCAAGCTATCACCGACCAACTGGCCGACGCACCTATTTCTGGGATCAACCCTCTAATTTTGACTTTCCCAATGAGTCAATTACTACTCTTTCCCTGGATGAACCCCCTTACCAAATGAAAATGTTCTTCGATGGTTCCAAGTGTCAGTGTGGGGGTGGGGCTGGTATTATCCTCATTCCTTTGGATGGAGAACTGATGCCTTTCTCTTTCAAACTAGACTTTGAATGCACCAACAATATTGCCAAGTACGAAGTGCTCATACTAGGTCTCCAAGCCACATATGCCCTAGATGTCAAATCAATCCACATCTTTGGTCATTCACAATTGGTCATAAACCAAGTCAATGGTATGTACCAATGTTGTAACGAGATACTTTAAAAGTATAAACATCATGTAGACATACTTTTTACCACCTTTGATCGTTACACCCTTCAAACCATCCCAAGTTCAAATAATAGATTTATAGATACCATGGCCTGCTTAGCTTCCCAAATACCCACTTCACCCACTGATTCTAAAATATTTGTCACCATACAACGCCTCCATTCACCTTCTTATTTACCTCATGATGTTTACTCAATCAGAACTGACACCCCTGACCTGAGTGACCTTTGGTATAAACAATACTTCGACTACCTTTCTCTCTCCATCTTACCTCCTCATCTCACCCGTAACAGACAACACTCGACCCTTAAAAGGGTCTCTAATTTCATCATTTTGGGGGGACTCCTCTATAAGCACCTCTTTTATGGTATTCTCTTATGATGCCTCACAAGTTCTAAAATTCCTTATACCATTAAGGAGGTTCATGATGGCATATGTGGAGCTCACTTTAGTGTCTTTTTTATTGCTAAGTGTATTCTTTACCTAGGCTATTATTGGCTGACCCTTAACCATGATTGTTGTAACTATGTCAAACATTGTGTAAAATTCTAACAACATTCCAACCTTCATCATACACCCAGTCATGCCTTATAGGTCACTCATGACCTTTTTCCCTTCTCTCAATGGGGTTTGGATCTTGTCAGAGAAATCAATCCCCATTCTTCCCAACGCCATCAATGGATCATAACCGCTACCGAATACCACTCATCTCCAAGAAAGATGAGAAAATATGTGATTTCATTAACCATCACATCATTTTTCGCTTTGGTGTTCCTCATCACCTCATCACTGACAATGGAAAACAATTAAAAAAAAAAACATTGCAAAAACTCTGCGACGCCTTTGGCATTCAACTTAGTTTCTCATCACCTTATTACCCACAAACCAATGGCCAAGCTGAATCCACTAACAAAACCCTCAACACAATTCTCATGAAAGTGGTTGACAATACTGTGAAGGATTGGCATACACACATTCCTTTTTCCCTATGGGCATACAACACTA
The DNA here is from genome assembly GCA_019776745.2 of Taxus chinensis. NCBI lineage: Eukaryota > Viridiplantae > Streptophyta > Pinopsida > Cupressales > Taxaceae > Taxus > Taxus chinensis. Next base: position 907,027,319 of record CM034146.1, read on the forward strand.
GTACTCACACTTCCACTATGGCCACACCATTTTCTCTGGTCTACGGTATAAAGGCCATTCTGCCTCTCGAAGACCAAATCCCCTCACTCCACATTTCTCTCCATGACATGCTCACTAATGATGACTTTCATCAGGACTGCTTAGCATAGCTAGAGTTATTAGATGAACGTTGTCTTAACACTCTGGATCACCTTCAAGTTTACCAACAACATATCAAATGCGCTTATGACAAATGTGTTCATGAAAAAACCTTCCAAGTCGGTGACCTTGTCTTGAAAGAAAATCAACACGTAACTAAAGCAGAAAAAATTAAACATGGAAAATTCACTCCTAATTAGCTTGGACCATACATCGTAACTCATACCTATGGATTAGGTGCCTATCGTTTATCCTCACTTGATGGTAAACCTGAACCTGAGCCCCTTAATGTATTGCATCTTCAACCATTCTATTGTTGAATCGTCATCCTACGTCTCCCTTTATCTCTTTACATGCTCGTCCCTTGAGCACTATCCACTCCATACACCTCCCTAATGATTAAACAAGAATCATGTGAGTACCCATCACTAGTTATCTTCTCTTGAATATGTGTACCACAACACTACACATAGTATGATTCTCATGGATACTTTTTGTCTACCTTTAGATGAGATCCCATGGTCGTTCCACCTTTCCTTTTGAGAAAGAGTCCTATCCTCCACCTTGGTCTTGTCCATGATTTCAAAGACCTCGCATGGGACTAAACTCCCTGAGTCAAACTTCTAATAAAAGATGACTCCCTCAAAAGGACATCTTCCTCTCGACAAAATTGCTGCTATAAATAGACTTCTCCCTCAAAGGACAGCTATGTGACACTTTAAAAAAAAATGAGAGAAACCGAAGCTTCCCGCATCAATCAGCTTCACAAAGACCTCAAGGAGTACCATATTCATTATCTCATATAGACTTCCTGCATCAATCATTCTATCAAAAAAAAAAAAAAAAAGTCATGGACTTGCCCATTGTGACCTAGGACCTCTTGCCCAAAAGCCATGTCACTCAAAACATATAAAATTAGCTACCTTTCACCCTCTGTACCATTTCCACTCTCATTTCCTCAATCTCCTCAAGGGAAATCTTGGAATTTAGACATTTGGCGATCATGTGACTACTTTCATCATAAAACAGTCAATCGTGTAATGTCTGTAGGGTCTTATGTTCATCACCTCCTCCAAGGTATGATATACTCAGTATGATCCTACCCAATCAGGTGGCTTTATTTCCCCCCTCTTATCTTTTAACCATCCTTTTTTACGTTTTGATTACCTTATACAAGACTTGGTCCTCGATGCTTACCTTTGGGGTACTCCTCCCCTTTCGTCATAATCACCTTCCCCTACATAATTTTAGCTATAATCTACCCACACCTAAACAAACCTAAACCCACACCATACCTAAAACCTACCACCTCATTTTCACACCCTCTCATATTCTTCCCTAGCTTATGGGAGAACTACATCAGCCTAAGGTCCCTTTTCATCGGGACTATGTAGGCAGCACTCTGAGGGCATGGGGCCCTTGGAGGTTATCTCGGCCATTTTCTACCCTACAATAATTCATCAACCATGCCTAACTCACCATTTACATCACATTTCACTTAGTTCCCCTATTATAACAAAATTGGAAATTAAGCCACATACATAACAAGTTGCTTACCATAACATACATTTATTACACCTACCATCCCTTTATCATCACTATGCATAGATTATACAACAATTCACATATGACCCATAGTATCATTCATTGCCAAAATAATGAATCATAACTAAACCTACTTTCAACTCAACCATGCCTATAACCTGACTTGATCCATGCCTAACCCATAACCTGACTCAACCATTCCTAACCCATAGCCTGACTTAACCATGCCTAACTAGACCTGACTCGATCCATGCCTGACCAAACGTAACTCAATCCATGCCTAACCAAACCTGACTCGATCCATGCCTAAACCAACCTAACTCCATCATGCCTAACTCACCTAATTTCAAACCACATTAAAGTAAAAAATCCATATCTCATCTAATACAAGCCATAAACTAATGTCTCATACACACATCAACAAATCATGAAATACCATGAATCTCATCATAGAAATCAATAAATGTGGTATCTCAATATATATGTTTATCTCATCCTTCCCATCATCTCAAAAATTTTAGCACGTAAGCCGATATATATATAGTAAAAAATGTCATCAGCACGCAGGCCAGTCTCATATATACAAAAAGAATGAATGACTCAATATAACTACCTTCGGCATGTAGGCCGGTCTCATATATACAAAAAAGAATGAATGACTCAATACAACTACCTTTGGCATGCAGGCCAACATATATATCACAAAAATCACCAGTTATACATCAAAAATCAGGTGACTGCATATCAGAAATCTCATCGGATTTCCTCCATCTCTGTGTCACCTACACCCTCGGCCTCCTATGTCCCTACTGGCACCTCACCTAGCACTGGTCACCATGCACTGGTGGCCTCTCCTTGATTGGACCTTGGAGCTCGTTGACCTCCTGTGCTCTCCACACTATGAGTGTGGGATCTCGTCCTCTCGTTGGACACTTGTTGTGCTATGTACTCTCCACAGGATAGGAAGTCTATCCCGACCGCCATGAGCTGATCCTAATAATATCTTACCTCACCTAAGGCATCCTGTAAAATGGATACAAGCATATTTTGTGGTGGTCACATAGGTCTTAGCCCATGTACCTTCCCTGCAGTGACCTGCCCTATGCCAGCTTGTGAATTGGGACCATCTCCCTATGCCTGATGGTGGTGCCCCTACCCCTATGCCTATATCTAGGCCTGTAAGGCCCCAATCTATGCTTGGGCTATGGCCAACTAGCCCTATAAACCTGTAACCTAAGCCAGTAAGGCTGCCCCGTGACCATCTCTATCTCCATCTCCTCCATCTCCTCCATCCTCTCCCTCCACCATCTGGGCCTGCATACTAGCCCACATGTACTCGTAGCTTTACTACCTCTACCTCTGACCCCTCTAGCTATGTCTGTAGTATACCTATCTGGGTAATCAGCATCACTACCTGCCCCTGTAGGGTGTCTCTCTGCACTATAATGGTAGCTAAGTAAGGCTGCCCCGGTCTAGGTGGTATGGCTCGTAACTGTGCCAGCCACCATTGCCTATACCTGTCTGTACATCTGGCGTCATCTATCCACCAATCCACTGGCTCCTCCTCCTCCCCTGTATGGCTCATCAAATCAGACTACCAGTTCACTGACCCATTTCCTCCAGAGACTTTTCTCTCTTTTCTCTCTCTTTTTTGTCATTTATTCACTTCACAAATAACAAATGCAAAATAAAAACATAGATTTTTTATTTTTATAACCCACTCGACCTAACCAACATTGGTTACCCTTGACCGGCATCGGTCACATGCCCTACCTCACCGTCGTCAATTTTCCTATACTGATGTTGGTTACACATGAACACCATTGGTCACCCTCACCTACACATTGCCCTTACTTTTCCCTTTTACCCCACCCTTTACCCTGATTCCTTTACCCTAACCCACCTGTATCCAACCTATTTACCTTACCTTTCCAGACCTCTTAACCTACCTACCCTCGTCCTCCTTTAGGGACTTCTTATTATTTTACCCCTACCTTGGCCTTACCTATGTTGTGACCTAGATATTTGGACCTGGTCCATCGCTAGTGACCTTTGAACTCATGTGTTCACTATACCTTGCGGCATTGTTACCTCTATTGATTGAGCTAATGACCTTTCCTAGCCTATTACCGTGACCATTTATCCTGACCCTACCTTTGGTGTACCAGAACATATCTAAATGTTCCTGCACCTAACATACGTCATGTTTCCTTACCATACCCTATACCTTGGATACCATGAAATAAATTCAACCTCGTTCTGGATAAACCTATCGACCTTAGATAATTTAGAGTTTTCCTACTCTTCAACCTAGTAGCATGCTACAGTTTCATACGTGTGCGTGTGTTTTACTATTGCTACCTTTGACCCTGACCCATTACCTAGATTTCCCAAGTAGACCTTTAACCCCTTTTCCCCCATGCCCACCTACCTTTTCCTCACATTTGCCTTTTATCAAACCACTCACCGCTTCTGCCTTCACCCTTGTCAAATCCTATTTTGAGGGGGATCACCTCTACCCACACATGGGGCAACCACATCTTATTTTTGTTAGTGTCACTGCTTACCAATACAAGCTACACAACAAAAAGGGGCAAAATTGTAGACACTAAAATTAGGTCACACTCCCCTTTGGTCCCTCGACAAATAAGCACCCTTCATCACATTCACCTAGTCATGGACCCCCCTTCACCCCACTAATATTAATTTAATTAATATAATTTATTTAATTCATTATCCTCACCATATTTATTATTTAAATATCTTAATTTAGATAATATCCACACATATAGTTCACTTAGACATGTCATCAAGCCAACTCACCCTAAGACCTATTCTTAGTAAATTGTCCATAACTAACTAAGACTTGCCTAAACCCTTAAAATCAATGCATACATTCTCTCTAACCACATTCCCACATGCTTACAAGAGGCTTCCAGTATAATCCAGTGGGTTAATAACATGATATTTAAGAAAATTAAGAGGATCTCCCTATTTTAGTAAACCTAGGAAATCCTACCTTGACTCGATGTCGAGTTACCCCTATCCATCACCAGTTAAGCCGGAACCACCATCAGTTACCCTTTTAACCCCCAAAACAACATTATTCTCAAGGTTGGAAAATATTGGGAAAAATGTTGGCAAGACATTAGCATATTCTTAGAGAGATATCAGGCATTTTTGGAGAGCAAATTCCAGTGATAACCCATGCATGTAAGGAAGGAGATCAAGAATTTTCTTCTGCACAGACATCTAGCACTCACTCCAGCAATGATCTGATCTAACCGAGCAAAAAGGAAGTGCACATGCATCCTATACAGAAGATCTCTCCTATGCAGCCGGTGATCAACTGTACAGCCTTCAAACCTCTTACCAGCACCTCCATCCCTCATTCACAGGCATCTAGGAACTAGAATCCAAGTAAGTATAACATGTTATACTTCTACTGGTTTATTTCATTTCGTCATTATATTATCATCCTATTGTTTACCTTTCCCACCCTATTGACCTCCTTCAACATTTACCCCTCCATATACCCATTAAAACCTCTCCTAAATTCCTACTCCAAGCTACACAATACCTCATTTCTGACTCAGCCAAAGTCCTTTGTGTTATCACAAAGGAGACCCACAAGCTCATTCTGTGGCATTTCCTATTTTTCCACAGTAACTCGGCACCAGTTACACCTACAATCGCCATCGGTCACCCTTAATCGGCATCGGTCTCTATATTTACCCATAAAACTCAGAACCATGACTTATTCAACTAACTCCATGTCACCCTTATTCACCTGCGACCTACCTGAGAACCTCTGTCAAACTTGTAGAACCCAGAACAATTCATTTGACCTTTGGATTCTACTCTAGCTTAGCATGTTAGATTAGTTCTATTTATTATTGTGTTTTAAGTGAGATACCTAAATCATTTTTAATAATAATAGGATTTTCTTTGTTTACAACATTAAATTTTTTAAAATAGTGGACTAACAACCATCTAGGAAGTATCAAACTTCTCGGATCTAGCATATGCTAGGAAGTTCATTGCCCATATTGTTTAATTCCTTCTAGTGGTCTTGTTTTCATTATAAGTAGTTCCTCCTAGCCAAAAGGAAGATCTCATGATCAGCTATAGATCCAGAATTCATACGCACGTAATAACCCATCAACCAACATTTGAATAGGTACTCCTCCTATGCCCGTTACCCTATCTGTTTCATCAACACTTCAAAGAAACAATCTAAGAATTAGGTGAAACACTCCCATAAAAATGTTATTGTTGTAACTATTGTGAAATCCTTTGTAGGTGTTTATTTTTCCTACCTTGTCAGATAATCTATATAATTTATAATGTAGTGTATGTGAGTCCTTCACGTGGGTGGGGAAACAGGAGCTACAAAATCAATAGACCATTTCTCAAAAGGTTCAACACTTGCAATAGGCCTCAAAGGCATCTCATCTATGATTCTAGGATTCCCATGGTGTTGACAATAGTCACTTGCCTTGATATATTCTTTGATATCCTTGTATAAATTTTACCACCAAAGGCCAACCATTAGAATATTACATGTGGTTCCATCCCCAACATAATGACCTCCCACAAATCCACCACGATCTTCTTCCATAATGGGCACCCATTCATGCTCCAGAACACACTGACGCAAAAAATTCACCATGGCCTAACTTATAAAAATATCCACCTATCAACTAGTAAGGTGTCATGCGTATTGCAAGTTACTTCTTTTCTAATTTCTTCATTCCCTCAGGTTCCATTCCAGTGTTTAAGAATACTACAATTTCCTCTAAATCTGTGTGCACGTGGTTTAACCTGAAAAGTTGTGTATTACGAATTGTGTCCTAAATGCTCTACGTGTCCTTGCCATAATTGATTCTTGACAAATGGTCAGGTCTTAGTTACTTTTCCCTTATTTGATTACAAAAGTAAACAAAAACTCCTCAAATAGTAGTATCCACTTGCAAATGTGCCCTTTTAAAACAGGCTTGTTGACCAAATACTTAAGTGTCATATGATATGTGAAGAAGATAAATAGTCTTTCCAATAAGTATTGTATATTTTTTGTAGCACGTACATCATGGACAAATCCTTGCGATCACTAGTTGTATAAATCTGTTTTGCAGGTGTTAACTTCCTGTTTGCAAAACAAATGGGTTGGTCTACTATTCCTTCTCCTAGTTTTACTAAAACTGAGCCAATCACCATTCCAGAAGCAACAATGTGAACATGAAAGGGTTTTTCCCACAAAGGAAACTGCAAAATAGGGTCAATAGTAAGACTTTCCTTCAACTTGTAAAATGTTGGTTGCTGCGTTTCATACCAATAGAATTTTCCCTTAGCCTTCAATAACTCCTCCAAGGGCATAACAATCTTTGCATAACCTTTAATGAAATTCATGTAATACCCTCTATGTCTCAAAAATCTGCACACTTCACTTTGATTATTAGGTTCTTCTAAGCCCAAGATGACAATTATCTTGGTTGGATCTACCAATAACCCTTCTTTACAAATAATATGTCCTAGTAAAGTGCCAAAATGTGTTGTAAAGATACACTTATTAATATTAAGATATATGCTCAATTTTCTTCACCTCTCAAATACAAGTCTTAAATTTTCACAAAGATCCTTGACTAAGCCATAAATTTTCCAATCATCTAGGTACACCTGCAAAAATTTATGAATGAAATCCTAAAAATCTTGTACAACTATGTGCAAGAACACCGTTGGCACATTCTTCAGTTGAAAGGGAATCATTGTGTATGCAAAACTTCACCAATCAGTGGTGAAAGTTTTCTATTCTTGATCTTCCTATTCTTTTCACACTTGATGATATCCTAAAAACCATCCATAAAAGAGTATATCTCATGCCTAGAAACTCCTTTTAGGGTCTCCTTTGTGAATGGGGTGGGAAAAGGATCAATAACACATGCAACATTAATTTTCCTATATTCCATGCAAATATTTATACTCCCATCCTTTTTAATACCGATAACCATGGGACTAACCCATTTAGATTACTCAATGGAATCAATTATAATAGACTTCATAATTTTATCAATTTCCTCCTTTACTTTGACGCGCAGATTAAGATTCATCCTATATGGCATTTTCCTAATCAGATGCATGCATTCTTTAAATTTAATCTCATCTCACCCAAAGAAGGGTGTACTCATCTTAAATCATGATAGCCTCACAGAAAAATGTCTTGAAATTCATGCAAGAGTTCAATTATCTTTGCCACTTCCTGCTCCGACCAGTAATTCTTATCCCAAATTCACCCCTCAGAAAATTTGGTCAAGACAAGTCCTACACATAAAGGAATTATGAAGGAAAAAACTCAGACCCGTGAACTCACATTCCAAGATGAAAAACAAGGTTACAGAGGGAGTTTACAATGCAGTGGTGGGGCATGCAAAAGATCAAACAACCCTATGTAAGAAAAAATTCAAGAAACAACTATATCGAGTGAATCCATGCCTCAAATACAACAAACAAATTATAGGAGGTCTCGGAAATGGAATGGCAGGATCAAGGAAGAAGGCCAAGTGGTTTCAAAGGAACCAAAGACTCAAAGGAAAATAAATGGTGAAGATTCAAAGTATTCGGGCTCTGAAATAGTTCAGGAAGGACCCCGAAATCATCTAAGTATGGAGGAGACAACGGAAGCTGCCAAGTGTCCGAACGGCGCACCTCCAAAAGTTAAAACCAAAGGGGTGGGCTGAAACAAGTGCTAAGCCTCCACGCGTCAAGAGCTCCAAAAAATTTCACTGGCTGTTGAAAAGTCTTTGACTTGGCGGAAGGGGCCGAGTGTCGGCTTAGCGTAATTCCAAAATGGGAGCCCAAGGCAGAGACTCAAACTTGTACCAACCCTCTACGTAGCCAATGGTCAATAGAGGTCAAAAATATAACGGGCCCAAAATGGATAAATAATTAATGTAGTTGGAAGGTTCCAGGTGTCCAAACAACGCACATTCAAAAGCGGGACCCTCATCAGATTGTCAAATGAGCGCGGGCTTTCCACATGTCCCAGATCCTGAAAATGGTGAGGGTGACCGTTGAAAATTCCAAAGGTCCATAGAGGTCTCCACGTGTCATATTCACGCTACTCCAAAGGTAAAGTCTAGGGGTAGTTTATAAACATGCACAAAGCCACCACGTGTCTTGGGTCAGATAAAGTGCCTCTGCCTGCAGAAAAGACCCGGGAAGAATATAAAAGAAATAGGGAAACCTGTAGATGCCACCATGTGTCACATGGGTGCTATTCCAAGAGTGAAGGAAGGATTCAAATATAAAATGAGCACAGAGCTACCACGTGGACCTGGTACAGACAGACTCATTTAAATATTACGTGCCCGTGACCCAAAAATTCAAATGACCATATCTTTTGACTGAGAACTCAGATTTGGGTGGCAAAATATTTTTTAGAAATGTCTCGATGCCCTCTATTCCTTGGAAACATAAAATATCATTTTTTAGGTGTTTGTGGGTGAAAAATGGGAAAACATATTCCAAGCCATTAATACAGAGCCTGATTTCTCTAACTACTAGATCTGATTCGATTCGATCTATCATTCTTCTTCAATACACCGGACAGAGAGAGAGAGAGTCAGAACCAATAGATTTGGGGTGGATTTGAAAAAGGCATTGATTGATAGCAGTTGAGTCTTCAAGGCATGATTCAATGCATATACTATGGTAGTTGAAACATGATTCGAATTTTCCCTCTTCCCTCTCTTATTCTTTCTATATATTGTAACACTTCTCATTTGAAAATGAGAGATTATTCTGGGTGTAGGGAAAATCTGTCAAGTTTTTTTCCTGACTCCATTTTGAGTTTAATACCTTCTCCTACACCTGGCAAGCATTTTTGTGCCTCTAAGAAGAAACGTAATGGTATTTACACCCATATAGAGCAATAAATTTTTTTTTGTGGTGTTTCTTCAACCCTTTGCAGTGTTTTGTTGTCTCTTCATGCCTCTCCCTTTCAAATATTTTTTCTGTGCATGTATTTCACATTTATAGGTGTATGGCATTATGTTTCATGGATTTTTGATCATGGAATAGGGTCTAGATTTGTGTCACTTCTGTCTGACCTTCCCATATTCCTTTCTCCCCTATTCATCCTTCCTCAACAGAGCATCTCACCCCTTTCCTTATTTGGTGTATTTAGTGTAGGATTTTCTTTCACCCTCTCTTTCTCTTTGGTTCCTTGGAATGGTTAGATTAGGATAGTTTAGTTTTTTCCTGCATTAGAGTAGCTCATGGTAGGTAGTTTAGGAACAAGAACCATCTTTCTCTAGAGGATCATCTCAGGTTTGCAAGTCCTACATCTTGAGAGATGATCCAATGTTATGCAATCACACTGAATTCCCCATTTTAACCACTTCACATCTTTGGCCATTCAGTGGTGCTGTGATTTTACACTAACAGTAATCACCAATAATTACCTTCTTAAACTCTGCATATGTTCAAATTTTAACCTTTTTTTTCATAGGCTCATGATAAGCGCGTGCCGTTTCATTGATTGTTTCCATCACCTTGTGCATACCTTCATTCTGGTTAACATCCAGTTTATTATCCTCATCATCATCATCATTTATTATGCATATCAGCTTACCCTTTTCCTTTTCTTTCCAGGTGCAGAGTGTTTCTTATTTCTCATTTTCTTCTATTTAAAAGCGTGCCTCGAGATAAGACTCTTCAAACATATCTAATAGGAGTTCCTCAACCTTCACGTTATCTCCCAAAATAAGGTGCTTCATAATATCTAGTTCTTGATTGACCGGAGGCTTAGTAGAAAATTAATCAAAATTATGAATCTTACCTAAGGTCATCTCCTGCCGGTTGGTTATTTATCTTTCCAATTAAGTATGGACATATCATGCACATGCATAATTGCTAAGGGTGGTGTAGAACTTATGTACCTAGAGTGATGGTGGAAAGGCCTCCTGCCCCTCCATCCAAAGTCTCTCACATTCCTAGACATGGTGTGAAGTAGGGGACTTCCCATGAAATTCACATATCTATAAAGGTACATTTCTCTTCACGAAGCTAGTAGAAAAGGTAATTCACACTTCTCACCATTCTAATAAGTTATCTCTATGTGTAGTCCACTAACATGCTGATTTCCCACGTAGAGTATATACCAACATGTTTCATCTATCTCCTTCATTATTCCACTGGGATTCCATGGTGCATAGAAAGACATCAAGATTCCCTTCATTAGTGTACATAGGTACCTAGGTACCTAGTTATAACTCAAGCAGATAAAAACATGTGGACTGATCATGTGAGTACCTTTATTCTTAATCTCATGGCCAACTACTTCATATGTTCTATGCAACTAGTTGTCACAAGAAATAATGGTGGTATCGCTAACTAACTGAGCATCATCCCACTATATCACTCCTTTAGAGGGCTTAGTTACATCAATATCTTTGATCATGCGCACATATATCCTTTTCAAATACTTTCCACTCAAAGTATCAACATATGGATCATCCTTTACATCTGTCAAGAGAATAATGATGCACTTTTCCTTGTTCTCAAAGCCAATGTACCCTTTGTTGAAGAAAAAATCTACATTATTTACATAACATCAGGGTCACCCGAGTAATGATGGGAAGATATCTTCTTCAGCAATCTCTAATACCTCAGAGTCCCCAGTAAAAGTGGCTCCCTAAATTATAATAGCTACATCCTTTAATAATTCAATAGGATTATCCCTAGTTTTTTTCCCCATGTACAACACATTCAAAGAAGATTGTAAACGTGGTCTTCCCATCTGGCTCTAAGCATCCAATGTGAGTACATTAACTTCTACACTTATATCCATTATAATGTTTCTCTGAAGTCATCCATCAATAAATTCATTTAGTGTAATCTCCTTATCATACTCATGATTATGTGGAGGAATATTTGCATGAACTATCTACCTCTCGCGATCATTACCTATGTCTGGTAATTTTTCTCTCAACCATTCTCCTAACAAAGGGATTATGTTCTTCTGGCACAAATTATGTAGAATTCCTTAAAATCATCTACATCCTTCTGTCAGAGTTCAAGTTTATTTTCTCATTCCATCACGCACGCTTTCTCCTTCAGGATTTGAATATCACCTTGTAGATCCCTAATAGCATCCATAGTCTCTTGGTAAACCTCTTTCTGATGAGCAGCATTAGGATAATTTTCATTTATCACTTCCTTCTTTGTTATAGTCATCCTATTCTTTGGAGACTCACGTGCGCATGCAAACTCATTGGTAGGTGCTACCTTAGGCATCCATCGATCTTTAATATTAGCAATACATACACTCAAAATTAGACAAAATTATATTAATATGAATTGTAGAATCTAGAATCTAGTTTCTAAAATACTAATTTTTGTAAAAAATGGACAAGATTAGCTATATTAAACACTCAAAATTCAATGACTTGGTATTTTTTTAAAAAAACGCCGATAAGATTATAGTCCGTTTGCCCAAAATTTGGATGACCAAAAATTGATATATATTTTTTTACTTTGTTGAGAAGTTATATTCCACTATCTATCTTGGGATGGATTTTATTTTGTATTTTTTTGAGTAATATTTTATTTTTTATGATTTTTTCCATGAAAGTGGTATGAAAACATAAAGAAAATAGAGCACTTTCCGTTTGCCCGCCATAACTTCATTAAAAAATATTGAAATCAAATAATTTTTTTTTTTGAACATGTATATAATTTCACCACGGTTGGGATGGTATAAGTTTTATCACATTTTGATAAGTGAAACAAATTTTGCAGTCTTAAACGTAGACATAAACATTCACAGGAAAAAGTGTCTTAAAGACCTGCTATTAATAAAAAATTATAAAATGATATTTATCCTCTTCTATTCACTTTAAAATCAGTATTTCTACAAAGCTAATAGTCTCCCCTACGCAATGGTACTATTTTTATGACATAGTTTTTACTTTTCGGCATGGTTCAAGTCCGTGGAAGACTAAATTTGATGTTTTGCTGTTTTTAATGTAAAATTCAGGATTTGATGTCCACTTAATTGTCCCCCAACTTGGTGCACTTACCCAAAAATGATAGCCAGAGCCTCTTTTTCAGTTACAGTATAATTTACCTCAGCACTGCTCATTTGTTTGCTCCCAAAGTAAATTGGATGTTCATTCCCATTTTCATCCTTTTGGCTCAAAGTACTTCCTAGTGCTGCATCTGAGGCATCAGTGTACACAATGAATGGCTTGCTCCAATCTGGATTCTTCAAAACAGGTGAAGACACCAGGGCTTCCTTCAGTTGTCCAAAAGCTTCATGCACCTTATTTCCTGGTTCATAAGTAACATCCTTCTTCAAGAACTGGGTTAGTGGCTGTGCAATCTTTGAGAAATTCTTGATGAACCTTCTATAGTAACCCACATGGCCTAAAAATGATCTCAACTTACTCTTATTCATAGGAAATGGTAAATCTTTGATTTTTGAAACTTTATCAAGATCAGTACCGATACCATCTCTGGATACAACATGCCCTAACAAAACACCTTTAGAACATCCAAAGACACACTTTGTAGGGTTTAGTGAGGCTTGTGCTTCATCTAACCTTTGAAATGCTATCTCCATCTGGTGCAGGTGGTCCAACTTGCTCCCATAGATGCAAAAATTATCTAGAAATACTCTGATGAAGGTCCCAATGTAGGGTTCGAACACCCTATTCATCAAACGCTGGAATGTTGCTGGAGCATTACACAACCCAAAAGGCATAACTCTATAAGCAAATGTTCCCCAAGGAGTGGTGAACGTGGTCTTCAGCTGATCTTTCTCTGCTATACGAACTTGGTTGTAGCCGCTATATCCATCAGCAAAACTATAGCACTCCTGGCCAGCTACTTCGTCCAAGATCTGATTTGAAAATGGAAGAGGGTAATGATCCTTCTTTGTTGCCTTATTGAAGAGCTTCCTGTAATCAACACAAATGCATAGCTTCCCATTCTTTTTTATTGAGATCACAATGGGAGAAACCCATTCTGAATTCTCCACAGCAAATATGAATCCTGCATCAAGCAACTTATCTATTTCTTCTTTTACAGTCTTGGAAAAATTAGGATTCATTCTATATGGCATTTGCTTTATGGGCTTAGCACCATCTACCAGCTCAATAGAATGTTCTACCCAACTTACTTGACGGAGTTCCTTGTAATCAAAAGTGAATAGGTGTATGTACCTTCGAAAGAGCTGGAGGTAGGATTCCTTCTCACTCTCCATCACAGCATCACCAATCTTTATTTGTTAGAGACAATCATCAACTTCTTCAGATAATTTTATGGGGTCATGAGTTGGTGTGACTGGAAGGATATCCATGACTGAAACATCAACCTCACTTTCTTCATCTTCAGTGTCCACTTCACTGGTACTAGAGTAATCAGAGGATGTCCAATCATCAGTTTCATAACTTGAATCCACAGGTTCTACCTTATAATGTCGAGGGATCACATTTATCTTCACCCTCTCTCTACCACGTCCAAGTGTCATGAAACCTTCATTCCAGTAGTTTCTTGCATGAACTCTCCTTAGCCATGGTCTTCTCAACATCATTGGGTACGCAACAGTACCATTTTTCATCACCTGAAAGTCTACCACACATACCACACCCATAACAGATATTGCCACATTTGAAACTACACCTTCTGGTTTAGTTTTTCCTTTATTTAATGACCTTAACATAAGTGTTGAAGGGCGATCAATTTTTAAACCCAACATATTCATTACAAACTTGGTCATTACATTAACTGCAGCACCTCCATCAACTAAGACATCATGAATTGAAATACCATTACATAATACATAATACCTCAGCTTGTGGAGCATAGGGATCTACCTCTGCCTCCAAAACAGGGACCTCAACCTCCTTCCTTCTTTGAGCATTGAGTCTACCTCGCAACTCCCGCCTCTTCTCAGAAGACATAGCCAAGAGTTGACCATATGGAATATTTGCAGGCCTTTTGGACAGATCTTCCAAGATGGAGTATGGTCCTTGCCCCTGTGAAATCAGAAAATCCTACGCACCCAACTTTCTTCTCCTATGTTTCTTACTAGTTTCTTCTTTCATCTTCTTAGGATCATTTCCATCTTGATTATCTTTTTCTTTCTTTCTTTTTGTTACAAACACATCTACTTCATTATTTCTGCTCTTATCTACTACATCAAAAGAATTCACATGTGCTTTTCCTTTATCATTATCTCCTTTACCAGATGTAGAAGCTCTATCTGGACAATTATACTTATAATGACCCTTTTTATGACAACCATAACATACAACTTCAGAAATATTTCTTTTTGGACCTCTATCTCCTCTCTGAGATGACCCTTTTTATGACAACCATAACATACAACTTCAGAAATATTTCTTTTTGGACCTCTATCTCCTCCCTGAGAACTAAATTCCTTTCCTTGAAGAAGATTAATAGTTAACTGAACCATCTTTTTGAGAAAATCTTCATACTCAGTAGATGTACTAGGAGAAATATTTGTGCTCACCGGGAGTGGTTGTGGATTCTGGACCAAAGGTGCTGGTGTAGGCTCTACTTTAGCAACAATTTCTTTGGGCTCCTCTTCCATACTTTCTTCTTGCCTTCTTGCAATCTCCTTTGCTTGTTCAATGGTAGCTGGGTGGTCATACTTCACTCATTGTCTGATCTCTGGCTTCATCCCAAGAATGAAGTGCTTACAGAGGAGATTATCCACGCCATTCATCAACCCATCTGCTAGTCCTTCCTTCCGGATCTGGGCATCGAGCTTCCTCCTTAGCTCTAGAACACGAGCATGATAATCCCTTATCTTCTCCTTCTCTCCTTGGGATAGTTTTGTGATCTCGATCATCTGCATATTTCTGTTCAGATTCTTCTCATATTTCTGTTCACTAAATTCTTCAAGAAAACTTTCAGTTAATAAATCCCATGAATTTTTCACATTATCACCTAGTGTTTCAAACCACCTAAGTGTTGAACCATCCAAAAAGGTAGGAAAAAATTCAGTCCATTGTTCCCTTCTTATAAGGCCATTACAAATACAAGATTGCTTAAACTCTTGAATGAAAGAAGAAGCATCTTCATTAGATTAAGCTGAAAAAATATGAATCTTTCCCATTTTCAAAAGTAACCACCGTGAAATACCAACTCACAAGTACAATCAACAAGACTTATGTGTACAAATAATTGGAATCACTATACTAGAAAGTGACTTTACACTTTTCTACAGTAAAATAGAAATGACCATGGTAAACTATGGTAAAACTTGACTTACTGCGGTAAAAACTGACTTTACTGTGGTAAACACTATTCACGGTAAAAAGTGGAAGTTACTGCGGTAAATACTATTCACGGTAAAAAGTGACTTTACTGCGGTAAATACTATTCCGGCAAAAATGACTTTACCATGGTAACTACTATTCATGGCAAAAATGAATTTACCATGGTAACTACTATGCACAGTAAAAACAAGGTTACCCTCTAATTGATTTTTGACTAAGTGGGAATATCTCTCAAGAAAATCCACCAACGAGGAATGGTCCCGGCAACGGAACCAAAATGTCATCACCAATCTGGCACTATGATAATTCTTCACCGGGAACTCCTCATGCTATGATTATTTACTAATGCACAGCCTTTAGTTTGGTGGATGTAATCTGGAAACAAAACAACAACATAACACAAGAATACCATCGACTATGATAAGACAGAATGATGACAAATCTGAAATATCAAAATAAATTATAATATTAACATGAAACTGTTGACACAATCTCACCCATGAGGTACTTCAAGTGTTATTGGCTTCACTTGCCTTTCACCAAGACTATGGGAGAAACTTTACAATTACACCTCTTAATGGCTTCTTGGGAACACACCTTTAAACTGATGGCTTCCTTCGCACACTTCCTACAATATTTCTCACTACTTCCTTCTATGCTAAATGAGGGGGGTGGCCTCTCTATTTATAGAACTTCCAGGCTTATCCATCTTATCTCTAAGATAGGATAAGAAATCCACTCTGACAAATCATATTCCATACCTTAACTCTTATCTGTACATGTAAGCTTATCTTTTAAGATAAGATAAACCTTATCATTTTACATGGGTTCCACATTTTAAGACTTTTTACAAATAAAATACACAAAATATTTATGACCTCACTCCTTGTCCTTATTACCAATATAATATTTCTAATTCCTAATCATGTAGACCCTACTTCTCTAATTACCCAAACTTTGACATTTTAACATTACCGGACCACTATACAAATATTTACTTTTTACAACATTCCTATTGTACTTTGACTGTTACCATACTCCACATTATTGGCGGCACCGTACTGACGGTGCCGTTATCTTCTATCAGACGCTACTACTAATTATACTTAACAACATCCTATTCCTAATACATACATTAATGAAATAGAAATTACGGAGGAAAATTTTAGTGTCGACAGATCCAACAGGGAATGGAAGAGAGTGTGCATGAATATTATGTGCATTTCAAGTCTCTCTTATCTAAACTATCCTATGACATTCATCCTTCTCAACATGATCAATGGTTTTTCGAAGGATTGATAACACCATTTAGAAGGTATCTATTACAAAAGACTTTCACAGACCCGCATGAGGCATTGGAAGCTGCCCTACGTGTTGAAGTTGTTGGAAGTGTTGATATGGGTGTTAGCCCTTTTCTAGAGGATCAAATTACTACAATGGCCAAGTAGTTGGAGAAGTTATCTACAAACTCAGAGCATGAGGTTCATAGTGGAATGTAGTGTATAGACTATGAAGTGGAGGAACATGTAAAGGATAGTTTCCTTTGGAATTCGGTATGTGCTATGTTGGTAGATTGTGAGATTTTCCATGGGGATCATGATGCAATTATATGCCCTCTACTTCAGCATGTGATCCATAAGAATGTTTCTCGCTATTGCAATATTTGTACCTCTACGACCCATAATAACAAGGATTGCAGACTGATTGATCATATCCATGATGTTATTGATCTAGGTGTGTGCCAGACTAGCCTTACAAGTGGTTCCAAGGATGATGACCATCGTTATGAAGGACATGCGGATGGAGGATCACGTGAAATATTTTTTCATGGAGGATTTTGTGGTTTTAGTAACCACAACGGAGGATCAAGTGAGCTATCGCGAGGAACTTTTTATAATTGTGGATCTATAGAGCATTACAAACATGAGTGTCTTGATCTGTTGCAATGCTCATGGTGCAGAAAAAACACAAATATGAAGAGTCCATAAATTTATGAGCATATGAACTAGCAACACCAAAAAGACAAAGGTGTTAGGATGGTGAGCATCAAGAAGGTACAGTCACAGTGGATGCCAAGAGTAGCGCATGAGTCAGGGATAGAACTTGTCCTGGTGAAAATATGAGAAGAGGACACATGTGTCAGGGAGATGCCAAAACAAAGGACACTAGTTTCAAGAGAGGAAGTAGTACATAGAAAGTATCTAAAACCTACTCATCAGAAGGAGGTGTATCAAGAAACTATGTACATGATTCTAAGTTTACAAGGGGAGATCCAATGTCTAAAGGAGCAATCGAGGTAGTTGGAACAAAGGAAGGATGTCAAGGTTCCAAAGAATGACCTGGATGAATTCAAGGAAGTATGAAAAATTCTAAGGAAAGAGAATATTATCCCCTTGCTAGGAGAATGCCTGAGAGAGAAGGTACCACGCGTCAGAGAAGAGCACAAAAGGAAAGTGTTACATGCAAACCTTCCTCCTCATAGCCTTGACTATGAAAAGGATATTACTTTGAATGCAGTTGTTGATGGATGGCTTCTGAGTAATATTCTCATCGACATGGGAATGAAGGTAAATGTTATTACCTTAGATGTCTAGCATCGAATGGGAAGGCCCACATTGCATCCGTCTTCGAATGTGTTGTACATGGTAAACAAAACTAAGGCAATTCTCATTAGAGTCCTAAAGGATGTTGCTATCTCCATCTAAGGTGCCAAGTTCAATGGATATTTCAAAGTCTTGACACTCGCCGAGGCAAAAAAATTTCCAGCATTGCTTGGGCACCCATGGTGTTAAAAAAAATGCTGACCTAAGGTTTAACAAAAGGTATACCAACTTTGAGAATAAGGAAGAAAGGGTGATTATCCCCTTAACAGATGGGAAATCAGTGCCCTATACAGAGCCATTGGGAGAATAAGTCCTTGATATAATCTATGTGCACTCCATCAGAGATCTTGAGATAATTCACCCCATGAGAGGGAGTCATCCAATTTGAAGATGCTTGAGTCCTTAAGTGATACCATTAGTCTGGCATGCAAAAATTGGGTGCATGGGACTTATGAGTTAATTGGGAAATAGTTGAGAGGATATATAAGAAGGGTAAAATAGGTGCGCACTCACTTAGGAACCTATGAGGAAAGAAGTTGCCAAGTTACTCTAGAAGAGTGTATCCTGAGATTTTCCTACAAGAAATGGAGGCTTAATGGACGAATGAATACAAGAGGAGGGGAATGCTCAACTACAACTTACTCAGAACTCCATCACGAATTGGTGGGACTACACATCAAGAGAATATCCTAGAGTGGCATGAGGTGAGGATTTCATTTTCTATAAGGTTCTCCAAGGAATGATACGCACCCATTGTCATACAATAATACCATGGTAAAGAGACCGCCTCACTTCATATCCAAGCATGTGAGAAGGTCCGGATGGGAAGCGCAGAAGCGTTACTGCCTTTGTTATGGGTGCATAAATTATATTCCACCTTACAAGGTTGTACATGTGCATGGTATATTCATTCAAAGGTACGTCATGAAATAGGTAATTGGAAGAAGTTGGCGGCTGATCTCATTCAATCTTTCAAGTATAGGATTACCAAGCCATCGGTGGGTAACGCATTGTAGGTAATCAAACACCTCATGATGGAAGATAATGTTATGGAAAAGGATAGGCTGCTAGTGTTACTAGGTGAGCCTTATTTGGAGGCACACCTTGATGAAGAAGAATCAGAGGAAGTGCATCTTGAGCGCGCGTGTATAGAAATAGTAAAATGAAAAATGGTCTATGTAATAGATGGAGAAGAGATGGAGACTTTGGATGTTAACCATTCATTAGGTATGTGTGAAGTCATAAACAATGTTGATGAGTGAGCATGCTCCTTCCATGATCCATTAAAAACAAATAAGGTTAACATTGGAATGGAGACAAAACCTAAGGATGCCATCATTGGGGACTATTGGTTGGAAAAATAAGTTTCAAATATCATTGATCTATTGTGCGAGTTCCAAGATTTGTTTCGTCATGGGTACCATGAACTCAAAGGTGTTCATCATTACTTGGGAGAGATGAAGATTAATTTGAAGGAAGATGCATGCTCAATTGGGAAGAGGCCTTATCAGATGAATCCAAACTTGCGCGTATGGGTCAAGGAAGAAATAGATAAGATGATAGCATATGGCATCATTAAGGCAGTAGCAAGAATCATAGTGGATAAGCCCAATGGTCATCACTATCAAGAAGGACCAGAGGATAAGGATCTATGTTGACTACATGGAATTGAATGTTGTGTGTTTCATCAATCCTTTTCCAACCCCCTTTATTGAAGAAATCTTGGAGGGAGTAGCCGGGCACGAAGTCTACTCTTTCACAGATGGGTTCTCAGGGTACCACTAAGTCAGAACTACAAAGGAAGACTAGAGAAACACAAATTTCACCACTAAATGGGGAATTTTTTCCTACACAGTAATGCATTTTGGATTAAATAATGCACCTGTTGTGTTCTTGCACATTATGGTACAAGCATTTCAGGACTTCATCCATAATTTTCTTCAAGTTTACCTAGATGACTGGACTGTGAACAGATTGGTGAAAGACCATTGTGACAATTTAAGAATGATGTTTAAGAGATGTCGGAAATTAAGGATATCCCTCAACATTAATAAATGTTTATTTTCTACTCCATTTGGAACTCTATTAGAAAACATTATATGCAAAGAAGGTGTGTTAGTAGATCCCGCTAAAGATGTAATTATTGTAGGGTTAGTGGATCCTAATAATAAAAGTGTAATGCAAGGATTATTTGGGCATACAGGGTATTAAAGGAATTTCATCAAGGGGTATGTCAAGATCGATGCACCCTTAGAGGAATTATTAAAACACAAGAGTACCTTCCATTGGGGAGAGGCACAACAAAAGGCATTTGACCCTTTGAAGGATAGGCTTGTCACGGTGCCCAGATTACATTTTCCTTCTTGGGGTAAGCCCTTCCATGTGGATGTTGATGCCTCAGGAACAACTATGGGAGCAGTACTAGCACAACCTGGTGAGGTAATTATTAATCATGCCTTGTGCTTTGCAAGTAGAAAATTAACACCGAGCAGAACATAATTACATAACTACTAAGCGCGAAAACATTGTCTATGATCTATACACTCCACAAGTTCAGGAAGTATCTACTCACAACACCATTTTTATTCTTCATGGACTACATAACATTGAAATAATTAGTCAACAAGCCCATTCTGTAAGGGTGCATATGTCGTTAGGTCCTATTATTTCAAGAATTTGAGTTCACATTTGTCAAAAACCAGGAAAGATAAATTCAGGACCTGACCACTTATCAAGAATTAACTAAGGAGAGGATGCGTAGAGCATTGAGGATACCATGTTAGATGTGTAATTGTTTAGGTTGCAATGCACACCTTCAGACCTAGAAGATATCGTAGTGTTCTTAAAGATAGGTGTGACGCCAGAAGGAATGAAGGCTCTAGAGAGAAAGTAGTTAGCAATATGTGTCACACCCTACATGTTGATTAGTGGAGACCTGTACAAGTTAGGTTGTGATGAGGTTTTGTGCCAATGCATATTAGAGCATGAGTCATGGAAATTATGGAAGAAGAAAATGGTTGAATTTTAGGAGGACACTATGCCTAAAATGCTACCATGCATGGAAGATTTTATTAGCAAGGCTTTTGTGTGAAACCATCTACAAGGATTGTATTCAATTTTGTAAGACCTATGACCATTTCTAGAGCCTTGGAAAGCTTGGAGAGAGAGATGAAATACCCTTGTGACTGATAGCCAGCATTGAACCATTTGAAAAATGGGCAATTGACTTTTTAGGGATAATTACGCCAGTTACGTGAAGGATAGGTTCATGGTGTATCATCACTTGCATTGATTACTTGACACAGTGGGTATAGGCAGTGCCTACAAAGGATTGCACTACAGTGACAGATGTTAGATTTTTATGGGAGAACATAATCAGTAGGTATGGTTATCCTTTAAGTCTAACAAGTTATAGGGGTACACATTTTCTCAATGAAAGGGTCAAGATTCTATTAGTAGAATTTATGGTGGCCCATCATAAAACTACCCCATATCACCCTCAAGAAAATGGAACTGCTAAGGAATTTAACAAGATACTAAGTCACATGTTAACTAAGATCTGTGACATTGGAATACAATATTGGGACAACAAAGTATCAACCATTCTATGGGCATAAAGGAAAACCTATAAAAGTTTGAACAAGGCCACACCATTTCAATTGGTGTTTGGCACAGAGGTTGTTTTTCCAGTTGAATTCACGTTACCATCGATACATATAGTGCACATAAGAGGATTAACTGATGAGAAATATCTGGAAGAAAGAATTGATAAGTTAATGCAGTTAGACGAAAGGCGATCACTTGCTAGATGGAGTCAAAAGATGGAAAAAGTAAGACAAATGGCATGATCTTCACATCAAGAACTTTGACGTTTGGGAAGATGGTGTTGTTGTATGATTCCAAGTATTTGTGCCATCCTTGGAAGTTAAAAGTCCATTGGTTGAGACCTTACATCATCTTGTATATTCTTGATTTAGACACTTTCTAGTTACAAGTGTTGGATGAGACAAGGTTACTAGGTCACTTCAATGGGAGTAGGTTAAAGCCCTACTATAAATAAGTCTTCTCGATGTTTGTAATAAGGTAGTATTGCTAGTTAGATTAGAATTTCCTTTTATGATTTTTCTTTCTTGTGTTTCCCTTTCTCATTGTTTATTCCTTTCTTTTGTTTCATTTTTTAGTCTTGTGCGTTGGTAAGCACATTATTTTTCCAAGGTTGTGTTTGCGTAGAGGGCTGCAGATCTATATTAGTGTGGGGTGGAGTGATGTGAATTATAAGCTGCAATACAAATTGAGTGGCCCAGTAGAAGGAAGTGTGAAAGGTGGAGAAAGAATAGAAGGAAACGATGGATATTGGATTATGGTGTCAAAATGCTTTACAAAAACCACGTACAGAAAGGATGAAGAGTATAGGAACAACATAAGGTAGGAAAGGTCTAAACTCAAGTAAAGGACAGAAGAAGTTCCTTCGGTGCTATTGACGCACGTGTAAGAGTCTTCAGTCCATTTTTAAATTTTGCACACCAGAAGGTTGTGATTTTTTTTTTGTGTGAAATCAAGCATGTGGGTAAGGGAACTTAAACTCAGGCTTAGTGGAAAAATCTACATTTAATGTTAAGGTATGTTGGTAGGTGATATAGCATATAATTCTAGAAACAAGGAAAAGATATAAATACAAAGTCATCCAAGTCATTTGTTACCTTGCAATTATGAATTGAAATAAGCTCTTGCAAACTAGAGCATTCAGAGAGAAATTTGTGTGAAGAAAGGAAAATATAAGAAAATTGAGTGTGCATCTAGAGTAGATATGAAAACCAAAAGGAAGTAGTACATAGGTGTGAGGAAGATTGTGTGAAGAGCAATATCTTATGGAAGGATTTCCTGGTTAGGGTTTGGAAGCTAGGGCATATAGAAAGAAGGATTCAATTCAAGAGTTGAAGCTTTGGGATTGAGTAGAGTAACAGAGTAGAGCAAGTGGAAGAAGTAATTAAGTTCAGTCTGACTAGAAAATATGTCATGTAACATCTCCATTTTATACCTTAGAACAAGTGATTTTTTTTTTTTGATAATTGCATCCTGGTTCTAAATACATAATTTAGAACTCACAAATCAAATAACCATTCATATAACAGACAACCATATGCAGCTGTAATGACTCGGAGTACCTCCGATCTATTCATTCCATGACTCGGTAATCTACCGATCTATTCATGAGTAAAAAGCGTTGGTGTTTTTAGTTAACACTTTACTCTTGCGGTTCTCTTCCCTACTCTGGGATTCAGAATGCTCTGTCCAAGGAACCTAACTAAATAATCGTTACTATTATTCATCGGCATCTCATCCCTTAGACTAGGTGAATTAGGACAATGCAATCAGCAACTTGCGATACTTTGGCCAAAGATTTAAAACGTACTGTTTATGTCTCGTATTCCTTAACGGCATACTCGTCAATCTGGAATACGTCCTTCACCCCATTCTTATGTTATATAGAATGTCCTACACTGACTACTGTCAGTCCTTCCTTTCACAATTGAATCACTTGGAGGTAGATTATCAAGGTGATAATGTTATATGGATGCCCACGAGGATTAGGGATATGGTGACATACTGGTTCAACCTTGCAGTTCAACCAGTGTGTCATGATACCCCAAATCTCCTAGGCAGCCTTATAACATGACCACGTTCATAATCGGACCCTGAGTAACTCGTGCGAGATCAAAGTGTAAATCTTAGCGATCAATGCAAAGGGTGTCGCCATAGGTCTCCTGCATTGTTGTAACTTCGAGAATATCCTAATCTTCTCGGAGGTACAACCCTGCAGTTGACTTGTGTCGTCAACCTTTAAATCCGCCTCTAAAAGATCTACTTAACAACATGCGTTACGCACTTGAGTTTAAATTACTTTAAAGACTTTTCCCTAAGGTTAGCCTTTCCCGATCCCTGGATTCTTCGTCTTGAGACAACCCTCCTCTATTAACCCATTACATGGTAGAGGTATTAAGGTCAAGCTCTCATCAAGGAGTCATTAGAATACACCTGATTCTAAACAACAGAATTGGACAATATCTCATAACCTTCACATGAGATTGCCATCCAAACTTCATTTGATTTATATCAGTTCTCTTAACTGAATTTATATCATACTTATTAGTATAAGGATATAAATGATTAAGAATCCAATTTAATATTGTCCTGTCATACTCAGGACTAGGGATTAGTAATTTAATCCAGCTTATTTAGCGTTCTGCTTAGGTTCATTTTTAACCTATCTTTTAGAAAGACAATTATTTAAATTCAATATTGCTTTCGCTAGAACAATCAGATCTGCTAAACACTCATATGAATTCAACCACATTTTCTTGTAAGCTTTCATTGTCAATCACAAAAGCATCCAAAATTTTACAAAGATATCATTGCCATTCTGGTATATAAACCGAAGAAGGTCAACTATCAGAAATAGAATACAACACATAAGTATCAAACACTTATTTCCATTCCTTTCAAAATTACACAATTACATTTTATGCAAGCAACATACTTAATACAATGCTTAATGGAAAAGAAACATCTTTCCACATATAGTACATTTATATAATCAAGCTGTAATTCATTATGAAACAAATTAAATAATCTGATCATCCTGTCAGATCTGCATTGCTTTTACCACTTACGGCAACCATCTGCAAAAATAGTCAACATGAGTCAGTTCGATGAACTGAGCATGATAAGCACTAACTTTTAAAACAATTGCAATCCATCAATTGTTTTCATTAAACACCCCTGTTTAAATGAGATCAATTATCCAAACAAGTAAACATATTCAGACTATGCCTTTGTAATACAAAATGTCTACAAATGTGTAACTCTATCATCGTTACAAAATAGTCTTACTCACTTCTCTAATATTTCATCAAATATTAAGAATCAAAGAACGAAAGTATTAGAACAATCATCTTGAATCCAAGATCAGCAATATTGAACAAATCGTCACTTTCATCAGAAATGGAATATCATAGAAAATCGTGATTCCACCAATATGTTACAAAAGCAATACCAACTGTTAGACAGATCTCTACCAGTATTATAATAATAGAAGAGAAAGAACATATCATTCATATCCCCTTTCATATAAGTTCACTACTGTACCGTCTCCACATATGGAAAACATTCACCCAGTATGTATACCAACAAGTCCGACAAGCCACAAGAAGGATCGCTGTTTTAAATAAAAAGAACACAGCAAAAACTCCTGTACAGTAGCTAACACGTCATCAATCCCATATATCAACCTATAGCTCAATACTAGTTCCTTTTAAACACAGCAAGGTTTTCGATCCAAGTTCAAAATCAAAGAACCTCTGGCATATCACTGTCAACAACAGACTTCATTGCTTTAAGCAATTTGAAGTTTCCTAAGGACTATGCCAAGATGACCACACAGAATCTCTGATACATGACCAGTCTCAATCGGACTGAAATAAACAGGAAGGAACATAGCATAACTATACTTACCTGGGCGCATTCAAATCTAAGTATGGTATTCGCGACTCACTTCAACAGAGCCAGGACACAAGATAATTATCCATACTCAAGGAACAGTGACAAAACGACAGGTGTCCCAAAAAAATCAGGTTCAATAAGGTACAAAACAATATAGGTTACCTTCCAAGAATTCATATGAATCCGAACAACAGTAACAAGTCAAATAATTGCATATGATTCCATCTAAGCCCATCAACGAAGCTTATTTAAAAATCAGGCAAGCAATTTCAATTACTGATTTCAAAACAAGGAATCCGACTGAACCCTTGCCAATCTTTTACACAAATTTGCACAGATAGAAGACGTAAAAATATACCAAGAGAATCTGTACCACAAAATCCTTGCGACACGAAGGTACTCTTACAGAATAACAGTGATTGAAATACAAGTTATTCCCTTAGGTCATTGGTACAACATTTCCCAATATTCATTTATATTCAACTTGAACAGTGGATCAAATATATATACAAATCATTCCATTGACTCCACAGAGTCGTTCAGATTAAAACAAACATAAATATATATATATATACATTGCATACTGTAAACGGGTTATATACCAATAATCGCGGAACCCAACAACAGTATAGATAAAAACAAATAGTTAATGAATCCTTCTATGCCATCTATGGCAAGCATTCAGAACAAATCAAGTGTAAGCAAATCAAATACCGATTTCATTCCGAGGACTCCACAAAGTTGTTTAAATAAAAAATACATTTATCCATATTGTATACTGTCAATGGGTTAAATCCCGTTACCCACAATAACAAGGAAAAAAAACTTCCCCTGGGTCGTAATGGACTACTGTAACACAATAGTTACATGTTCCCAAACAAATTTGAAAGACAGAACGAAACCCACAAAGTATCAATAACTACCATCATCAAAACCCAAGACAGAGCCTACAAAGATTTCATAACACTGAACAAACAAACAGTTCCATCAATGTTTCTTCCGACTGTTTTCCAAAACAAGAATCAACGACCAAAAATTGACAGAAAATCAATGGCCTATACCCATCACAGGAACGATTCATGGGCTCACGCCGAATAGGCCGAGCATTCACACATTTCACATGTTTCGCATAATTAAGCCAGAATGCAAACACAAGAAAATAATGCCACAGTTCGAATTTAATAAACACCCAACAAAGGATAAATGAAGATTCGAACCAGAAGAGATACTGAACCAAGAAAAATCACACAAGACATCCATAGATAAACATCTAATTCCATAAATCATTTGAACAGAGTTGTTCTAATGAAATCACTTGAAAGACAGCAAGATTTTTAAAGGTTAGGGCCTAACATGCCTGGATTTTTGCTCAAATTTCCGAAGCAAACCACTGGAAGAGCTCAGACTTCCTTTTCCTTTTCCAAGTTAGAGTGACGAACAAAATTTTTCTATCTCCAAAACATATATACTCTCCTTGCCAGAGAAAAGAGCTAGATAACCTCATGCTCGCCATACAACACAAAGAAGACTGGTGCGAAGAACCAGCGAACAGGCAGAAGAAAAACCGAAAATCGCGATAAGCCAAACAAACCAACAAACTTCCTATTTACATGCCTTCTCGCGAGTTCCGAGCTCGTCTACCGAGAGAATTGAATGCAATTACACCAACTTTCCCGCTCAAACTCCACTTCCACCGACCGCCAAAGTTGGTGACAGTCAAATAAAATCCCAAGTTCATTTCCAGTTTTGGCGACCTGCCACGGTCAGCACAGGTTAGCCGTTCCCAAAACCTCCGCCAAGACCTGTCCTTCATCCTTATCCCATGCATTTAATAACATAGAAAACGCCGCCCATGGTTCGCACCCCTCCATAGGCCCCTTTACATTCTTGATCATAGTTAGGTTAGTATCTTAGGTTAGAATTTAGGATAATACAAATTCTAACCACATTACACATAGATAATAACTTAGGACTGTCATCAGCAATCCGGCACTATGATAATTCTTCACCGGGAACTCCTCGTGCTATGATTATTTACTAATGCACAGCCTTTAGTTTGGTGGATGTAATCTGGAAACAAAACAACAACATAACACAAGAATACCATTGACTATGATAAGACAGAATGACGACAAATCTGAAATATCAAAATAAATTATAATATTAACATGAAACTGTTACAATCTCACCCATGAGATTCTTCAACAAGACTATGGGAGAAACTTTACAATTACACCTCTCGATGGCTTCTTCAACACACCTTTAACTGATGGCTTCCTTTGCACACTTCCTACAATATTTCTCACTACTTCTTTCTATGCTAAATGAGGGGGGTAGCCTCTCTATTTATAGAACTTACAGGCTTATCCATCTTATCTCTAAGATAGGATAAGAAATCCACTCTGACGAATCATATTCCATACCTGAACTCTTATCTGTACATGTAAGCTTATCTCTTAAGATAAGATAAACCTTATCATTTTACATGGGTTCCACATTTTTAGAATTTTTACAAATAAAATACACAAAATATTTATGACCTCACTCCTTGTCCTTATTACTAATATAATATTCTAATTCCTAATCATGTAGACCCTACTTCTCTAATTACCCAAACTTTGACATTTTAACATTACCGGACCACTTACGACAAATATTTACTTTTTACAACATTCCTATTGTACTTTGACTGTTACCGTACTCCACATTATTTGCGGCGTCGTACTGGCAGCGCCGTTATCTTCTATCGGACGCTACTACTAATTACACTTAACAACATTCTATTCCTAATACATACATTAATGAAATAGAAATTATGGAGGAAAATTTTAGTGTCGACAGGACATTAGCACTTAGCCTAGGTCTAGGTTAGATTAACACTAATCTAACCCTTAGGTTAGATTTAGTCTTAGGTTACTAATCACTTAATAATTCCAGTTAGGTCTACATTCTGTACACTCAGAAAAGACCTACCCTCATACCTTCTTGAACAGGGTTAGCTCCTGTTCTACTGCAGAATCGTATGTAACCGAATTATTACCTGGTCCACGATCGAGACCTTCCAGATATACTTCCATATCGGGAACCAATTCATTTTACTCGATCAGCCTGAGTCATACTCCTGACTAGCTTATTAAATGCTTCTAGACCTTGCAACCTGTTCAAGGTCTGTGATTTTAATTCATCATGAACAAACTTTAAGCATTACTTGGATCAATTCCACTGATCCAAGACTAGATCTTATAGATGGATAACTCTATAATTCATTCCGAGATCAGACTAAACTTGGATGCAAAATGAAATAAATAAAAGAGTCTAATCACATTCTGACTCAGTCAAGATCTGCAATCTGCAAAGAAATTACAGTACATATCAAGCATGATTTCTAAATCGAGGAACACCTCCTTTTACAAAAAATCACATATCAACACTTGTATGCTCAGGAGAAAGTAACAACAGTTCAGGGTGTTACATGTCACCCAGAAAACCAAATGTTTCACCAAAGAAAACAAATGGAAAGGGAAAGGGAAAGAAAATCACTACCGTCACAAGAACCAATGAAGAATGGTACGCGGAAATGTAGTACCTTAATGGGGTATTGCTAGGAAAAGAGTGGGAGTCAAAATTATGAAAGATGGCCATGATTTATTATAACCATCACACGAGCACAACAGAGAAGGAAATGGAACTGGAATTGGTCTGACCAACTAATAAGAGGACATAATATGGGATTCCCATTTACAGTGATGAGGTGAAGGTCAAATTAGAGAAGGCAGGATCATTGCAACTATATGAGTTACCATTCTTTGGCAAGCCTAAGCACTTTTACCAGTGGTTGATGTCGTGCATATATGAGGATCATTTTTATTTTTGTAGGGCATAAGATGTGCATCAAACCACAACTGATATCCAAGTTCACAAGCCTCATTTGTGAAGGATATAACATAGATGATGATCTGAGTAACAAGGAGGCTATCAAGGATACTGTAGCCGACGTATGACTACAAGAAGGGGTCACGATACTTTGACATTGCTGAGATTCTAGACCTAGTTATGAGGATGGCCCATGCACTTGCTGACCAAGCTCAATGATCAGGAATGATGGAAATAAGTAAACACGGCATGGCTAAATGTATCTAGGAAGATATCTGAAGGAACCATCTACAACTTGTCCATTTTCATTACATGGATGAGATTATAAGCAGCGTGCAGGAGGGAGAAAAGATACTCTTTAGTAACGTCCTCCTCACCATTGTATTTCCAGAGATTGGAGTGTCTGATGGGCCAGAATTTTTTTTTTGGGAGTATCCAGAAGAGGATCCCTCACCTGTAAAAAGGTTTATGAAATACACTTGTGAAACCATGATGGCCACTCACAAAGCACGCCTAGAAAAGTGGTATAAATGAATGTGTGATGCATTCAGGGCTGAGTGGAGGATCCTAGAGTAATTTGTCCATGCTCATGGATGGAGAGGTAGATTTTGTAGTATACCAACACTTCTGCATTGGTAGATTTATATTGACATATGGGAATATGATTCCATGGTGCAAACTACCCTTCTCCTTCACCACGTAATACTTTCAAGAAAGATTTAATCGGTTCAAGGAGGCCAAGAGACTAAGGTTTGACCTTAGTGAGGTAGATATAAACCACCAAAAGATGTGTCAAAAGCTTGTTTACCCAAAGAAGCATGTGTATGTGGAGAGATATGTCTCTCACGAAAAATAGATGATGAAGCCTTTAACGCTACCGATTGCAAGAAGGACCACAAGAAGGGTGTATCTATGCATAAGTCCAAAATTTGAAAAAGGAGCTTACTTAGAGGTCAATGTCTCCATCCTTGAAGACCCTACAAGGAGGAAGAAGGTCGCACCTAGAAAGAGAGAAAGAGAAGAAATGCAGAAGGAACTAAGTGTTCAAACCACACAAACAGTGAGCGTGCCAAAAGAAAGCACTAAGCCTAGTACTTACGCATGAAGAAAAAGTCTCCAATCAAGACTAAGGCCCCAGAAGAAGAGGTGCTAGAGCATGAAGATACCCTTACCTAGGAGGAATCGTAGAGGAAGACATCACCTATCAAAGAAAAGAAAAAGGAAGAATCTCTTGTACTAGAATCCCCAATAAGGAAGAAGCAAAGGGTGACTGATGAGGCAGATTCAGAAGAGACAGAAGGTCTAGATGCCTACATCAGAGATATGGATGATGATGATGAGCTAGAAGGAGGTGATGACCATCATGTCTATGAGGTACATGAGTCTGAGGAAGAGGGAGATGAGGTGTATAAGGAAGGAGACGAGGATAAAGAAGGAGGTGAGGAAAAGGAGGACGAAGAAGAAGTTGAGGCCCAAGGAAAGGGGGTGAGTGGGGAAGAAAATACAAAAAATCAAAGGACCCCAAACCTCATGAAGGAATAGATATATGAGGCCGCAGAGAAGGAAATGGTGATAATCATTGAGAACCTAGTGGAACAAGAGGTCGAATGCAGTGTGGATGTGGTGCTGAAGGAAGTTGAGGAGGAAAGCATGGGAAAAGAATACAGTAGCATTGGAGGAGATCCCAATTTTCTATAAGATTTCAAAGGGCCACATGCACAGGGAGAAAGAGCATGGAAGCAACACAAGGTCAAAGAATGGGCTACATCAATGATCTGAACAAGGTGTTGTGCCCGCACTTATAGAGCATTGTGCCAATAGAGTAACTCGTAGCTATGGATTCATTTGATGAGGAAGGTGTATATCCTCGAACAAGGAAAATGTTATCATGGGCATTTGAGTCCCACATTGATGAGCCCAAATTTGAAATAAGCCAAGGAGCATTGTTGAAAGTTCTTGAAACAAATGGAAAAAACCCCTTGGTGAATGCTCAAAAATTATCATATGAGAAAATTTGTAACACGCTCAACAAATTTTCAGTTGAGGTTGAAGTCAGGCCCTTTAGAGGAAATGACACGGTAAAGTTCCTAGAGGCAGAGCTAGAGAAAAAGGAGGAAGAAATCCTTGAGAAAAGCAAGGATATGAAGCAGGATAAACTAATCAGCACTCATTTAAGACATTAGCTAAAGGAAGAGAAGGCAAGGGTGTTTGACGTGTATAAGAAAATAGAGATGATCATGGATGCCGTTGTCTTAAAACATCCAGACTTAGCACCGCTTGCACAAAATTATGGATCAACCTTGTAATGCCTAGAAGACTTGACACACATACTCACTATGGAAAGGTGGCCGCTTTCTTTAGAATTTGTAGAGGAGGCATTAGCGTGCCAAGAAAAATAAAATAAGATGAAGGTTGTGGAAATTGTTTCTCAGTACAACAAGATCCTTGCTAATGTAAAATCTGTTGCACAAGTTGTTGAGGCTGCCTATGATAACTACGTAGAAAGGGATAGAGAGGCAAGTATCTTAGATTCCACCTATGAAGGGGAACTCAAGGATTTTCATGAAAATAACAAGGGGAATAGGGCTGAGAGAGACAAAATCTTAGCCAAGGTAGAAAAAAAATTAGAGTTCATTGAGACCTTATGGGGCTCAATCAAGAACCGACTGAAGGAATTGTACCCCCAAATCACTCAGAGGATGGACGCACTCAAGGATTTGGGAAAGAAACTGGAGGATATTGTGAAGAAAATGAGTACTAATGGAGAGGAGCTGAGTTTTGAAGAAGTGAGTGCCCTGGTGGGGAACCTCTATCAACAGGCTTAAAATGAGATTGACACTTAGGGGAAGTTAGAAATAGAATTAGGGAAGGATTTCCCTCTCCTCCAAAAATAAAAATAGTTCCCAATTCTTTTCCCCCATTTCTTCATTCCTTTATTCTTCCATTCCAACCATTTGTAAAGGATCTTCCATTCTTTATTTCTTTATTGGAGATTGTTTCTGAGGATGGAGAACAAGCATAGTGTGGGGTGATGTTGGGCCCCAAAATATAATATAAGTACAAGAGGATGCATGGGCGCGTGGGACCTAGTTAAAGAAGGGCGCATGGGTTGAATGCATGCAAGGAAGGGTTCTAGAAGGGTTTTGCAAAACATACGGCATGCATGCACAAGGAAAAACATATTTGGTACTTAGCCGCATTTGGCATCCAAGGTAGAAGACAAGAAAATCATGACCCTTGTGGGTAAGGTGCCATCCTGACGACTATGGGATCAAAAAGGGAATATTCTAGGCATGCAATGGAAGGTTCCAGAAGACATCATTGTAAGAAGTAGAGAGCTCGGATCTAAGAAGGCATGCTTCCATGGAGGACCACCTTGACACTTGGAAATTGATCTATAACTTTTGAAAGGCATGACAGTGGGTGTTAAGGTTATAAACAAAAGTGCCTGATAGAAGAAGAAAAACTAGATGAGAGAAGAATATATAGAGTGTGGAGAGTGCGAGGGAGAGAAAAGAGAGATGAATCCCTGCAGGAGCTGAATGGGGATGTTATGGGTTAGGGATTAGAAGAACTCAGTAAGAAATGTTACATTTAGGGGGATAGGTCTACATTGGTATTGTTTTTGTAATAAGATGAGTGTAATATAGCTCTAATGCATGACTTGGCTCTGCATAGTTATATGAGGATCTGTTATGACCTCAAGGGATGTAATGTGGATTGTTGAACCTATTAAAGATGAATATAAGGATCTTTTATAAATCATATATGTGCTCAGAGGTAGAATGCTTATGTATTTCCTTTCTGTATGAACCTTATGTTGCTTGTTATTCCTCTTTTCTGGATGCAATACGATAACTCGTTCAAAGATCTTGAATGTGGCATGGTTCTTTTCTGTTCATTTTTCATTTGAATATCTTTTATAAGATGATGCATTCTCATAAGTGTAACATTCCCATTTTAAGACTTTAGAAACAAGGGAAAAAAATTGAATCATAATGTTCTATGTTCTAAATAAAAAATCATTTAGAACACACATTCCATGCCAATCAATCTCATAACAGATAACCATATGTAGTTGTAATGAATCGATATGCTACCGATCTCTCATTCCATGACTCGGTTACCAACCGATCTCTCATGTTGACTTAAAGTATAGAATACTTTATGTATAGTACGTATACTTGGTTCTCCTACCCTATTCCAAGTACTGAGTGATCTATTTAAAGAACCTATCTAAATATTTGTTACCAATATTCATCTGACATCATGTTGCTTTAAACTAGGTGACATAGGACAACACAACCAACAACTTATGATACTTTGGCCAAATATTTTCAACATATTGTTCTTGTTACTATTCCTAGAAGGCATATTCATCATTTTGGAATACGTCCTTCACCTCACTCTATTGTTATCTAGAATGGTCTTTACTAACTACCGTCATTCTACTTGCCCAAGGTTTGACCCTAGCTCAGGTTACAAACATAATTTGTTATATGAAGATGCTCACGATGACTTAGGGTATATGGGCATACTCAACCGACCTAATTTGACCGAATGTGCCAAGGTACCCTGAGTCATAGAAAGCTACTCCCTATTCCAAACATCTTACTAACTTGACCTAGAGAGAAAACTAAGTTCAAGTCTAGATGTTTTTAGATCTAGATGAATAATACAGAAGGGTGTTGCCACATATCAACTGCAACATTGTATCCTCAAGAAGTTCTTGGACTTATCAAAGGTACAGTCTTGCAATTAGCATGTGCCAACATCCTTTAGGACTAATTCATCATGATGTACATATCCCTTAGTGGTCATTATATTAATAATTAAATTGGATTAAGATTCAGATTGCAGCAATCATGCCTAACCCTAATTCCAACATTCATTAAGTTCTATATACATATTTAACCTGAATTGATATTGAGAACTTCATTAACTCATTTTTACATTAATGTTTACTAACATGGAATAACAAGCAGTCATCCCAAAAAATAGGACAGAAAACATCAAGTGTTTAATTCTTTACTCAACCTAGCTATCCAAATCAAGTGTGTCATCCACCTAGATTCAGCTAGTGTTTACTTCTTATAAATGAAGTATAAAGATTAAAGATCATAACCACTATTCCTTTTTATCTTTCATTCTTTTGAGAGAGGGAGATTCTTCCTCTACATGATTAGATGTTAAGGTTAGTTTAGCCTTTTTAAAAATCTTTACTCATATAGTTTAATTTTATGTCCAAAGCATATTTCATATTAAACTTTAGTTGTGTAGATAAAGAATGACATCTTTTGTAGTTTAACAAGTTCATTATAATAAGGGGGATCGTACTATCCCCTTAATAAAACTTATTACATGATAACAAAAATAATATACAAAACAGATATAATGAATACCACCAAGATATCGCTAGTATTTCCATCATACGAGTACAAAAGAACTCACACCACAAATTAAAGTCCAACTCAAAACCTTTCATTTCAAGGTGATAAATATACATTTACAAGACTATGCATTTCAACCATACTGCATGTCAATCATCATTAAGTTCATAACAGAACATCGTTTCTCTTTTCCAATACAACTCAAGAATGAATCAAAATTCTTTACATAAGATCCAGAACTAAATAGTTCAATGCATCAAAAAAAATTTTGCCTTCTTTTATCACTTATGATGTCCATCTACAAAATTGCTAGCACGGGTCAGTTCAATGAACTGGGCATGATAAGCATTAAGCATTAAAACAAAATGCATTCCACTAATTGTTCCATTAAAACAACTCTACTTTAATGAAATAATTAATATATATATATCATACAAACAAGCATAAGTAATATCAACCAGACAAGAAGTGCAATAATGAATCTGAATTCCCTTTTAAGAAAAGAGCATAATATAATCCGCAACATCTGCATTATAACATATGGTTTAATTTATCTTATCAATTACTTCTAGACAAACAACAAATCTTGTCACCAAATTGTTTCATAATTCTATCAGAATAGAAATACAACATTTATCTTTACTATGTAGCAAAAGAATTTATTCACAGCCTAGCTCATATTAGGATGTTTCATCCTACCACTTAAGAAAAGAAGGATTAATACATATAGTTTCCCTTACACTAATCATCTAAACGTCAGAAGTAGGTTCAGAACACACAAAACTACTTTAGATCAAAGATAACAATATGGATTTTGTATTAAAGAGACAACATTTAAACAAGAATCCCAGTTCAATCCATGAAGGAATAGAGAATCAACACAATCTAACTGCAAGTCTTACTAACTTCCACATATTAGAAGATATCATTCAAAGATCTGAAACTGGGTGTTCCATAGTCAAATCTAGACTCACACAGGGTTAATTTCTTCTCATGTCCATCCAAAAAGGGTTCATAATAAGACAAAGTGCAAAAAGAGGAAACCTTCCAATATTAAATCCAAATGAAGTATGACTCAGTCAAACAAAGCAATCGGTCTAAGTATGTTATTATTTTCTTTTCAACAGATCGACTCAGCTATTCTCTTTCCACATCATTACAACAAATGATTAGTACAAGTAGACTAACAATCCATGAAGAAATTCCCATCTCAGAAGAGAATCAAAATTCAGAGAAGTTCCATCAAGTGAACTCATCTTTACAAAAGTAAAATGATCTCAAATAGAAAAGGGTCCAAATCTATAATTCATTTCATTTATACTATCAAATGAATTCCCACTTCTATTTCAAACTTAGAAGTTCATTAGCTAGTTCCCAATAGGGAACACAAAACCAAACCAATAGTTTAAAGAAAGAAGACTTCTAGTTTTCCCTTACTAATCAATACAACCTGGTTTATATATTCCAATTCATTAAACACAAGTTCGAATTCATTTCCCAGAAAGGAATACCCAGTACAGTCCCAAAAATTGTATACTGTCCACAAGAGAACATATTCCTTTCTCTTTAAAAGACCCAAAGATTCATTCAATGAACCCAAAAAGGAATAGAAAACCCAAAACAATATAAGATAAACAAGATTCAATAAAACTCATGAACTTAGTAAAAACTGTAATCCCATTTATAAAGCTTCAACAACTCAATACAAAAGAGCAAGTTGTTCATGATCCAATAAGAATAGTTATACAAAACAATCTGAACCAGAGATAATGTATCCTTCCATAAAAACTTCAGTACACTAGGGTATTCAACTCTTCTTTCTAATAAAACCTAGAAATCAATTAAACGGATCTGAAGAGAGTAAGAAAACTCAAAATACGTTTAAGTTAAGTAATGTCCCAATCTTACCTCCAATGTGACTGAAATAGAATCACAACAAAGACTCTCAAGTTCCACCTAAAAAGACTGCGACAAGGAAGGTATTCATTTCAAACATTGATCATAAGAAGGAGAATGCATACTGCATTTCCATAAACCTCAAAACTATTAATGACTATTCCCAACAAACTCTATATTAAACCAAACCCACAACAAGATACAGTTCCAGTCTATTAACACTTCAACAAAATAGTCAAGCCTTCCACAAGACACGGGTTTTCTCAGAGAAAAGGAGAGAAGATTATCCTCCATATTCACACACCTTTACAAGTTCAAAGAAGGTGGTACAGTCTCCAACAACAGAAGTGCCATAACCAATCCAAAAAGAAGCTACAAGGATAAGATATCAAAAGAGATTACCAAATCAACTTCAAACCAAAATTAATCTCTCAATCCTTTTTTAGTAGACAGTCCATAAATGAGTTCAAAGCATTTCAAATCCTTAAATACGAGTAAAACACAAGCGCATAACACAAGTACATAACCAAACACCTCAACTCGAATACTAGTTCCGGACATGCAAGTATTGAATATGAGTATAGTGTCAAACACGAAGCTTTGAAAAAAATTTCATAACAACACAAAGTTCCAATACAAGCTCAGAAAAAAACACAAAGCTCCAATACAAGTTCAAACTAAACACAAGGCTCCAAATAATAGTTTAGAACGAAACACAAGGCAAGGAATACCATTTCAGAACAACACCAGCCTCAAACACATGTTTAGAACAAAATACAGAGCTTCAAATAGAATTTTAACATGAATGCCAACATTGATCTTGCACAGAGAGAAAGTTCCCAAAGGGTAACATTATTTAGCAATGGATTTATATCTAAAAAATGCATAGATTCATAAAAGCATGAGAGTAATTAACCAGACAAGTTATGCAAACATTTATCTCATGAGAGTAGAGTTGTTTTAATGAATCATTTATAAGAAAGCAAGAAATCTTAATGGGTAGAGCCTATCATGCCTGATAGTTCCTTTGCTAATTTGAAGGAGAATTCCAGCCAAGCTTCCCACTCTTTTTCTTCTCCACAAAAGATCAACAACAAAACAAATTTTCTTCCATTGCCTCATATACATTCCCTTGATAAAAAATAGACCATATAAATCAAAAATAGCAATAAAGTAGAAGTCAAACTACTAGTTTGAAGAACCAGATAGCTCCATGCAGAGAAAAATTTGTGAGACATGCAAGACCAAACAACCTCCCACAAATCTGCCTCCCTTGTTTCTAAGATGGTTTGCACACAAAAACTGAGGTCCATAAATACAATTACTACCAAATATCCCACTTATCTCTCATTGCCATTGCCTCCCAAACTAGCGAATGCCATTTCTAATTTAACATGCATTTCCATCTTTAGTGAAGCCTCCATGTATGCCTCCACTAAATTTTACTATCCTTTGCCAAAAATGGTTATACCTCCCTTCAATTAACCTAATCAAATCAATTAAATGTCATTGGAACCGTTGCCATAGTGCCATGTGACCCCTTAGGTTCCCTTTTAATAGTTTAGGATAGATTTCCCAAAACTTAGGCTAGTCTAACAATAATTACCTTAGGTCTTAAAATATTGCCATAGGTAATTTCCACCTTAGGTTAGGTCAAATTCCCATCCATATAGTATTAGGTCTTATATCAAAATATCCTAACATTACTTTAGTAATTTTCTCCCTTATTCATTTAGCACAAGAGCATAGGTTAGGATGTCATCCAAACACAATACAAATAAGAAGCTTAGCTTAGATTCTAATCCAATTAAGTAGACATAGCTAGGAAGTAGGTGTTTTTTACCTAGTCTAGGACACCATTAGGATAATCCTTTAGTTTTAGGATTCTGATTCCCTTCGTAGTCATGAAGCAGACTATATTTTTTTTAACATGATAATGTCCTACAGAGATCAATCCAAAATATCCAAGCACAATCATACAACCGA
Source organism: Taxus chinensis (assembly GCA_019776745.2). Lineage (NCBI taxonomy): Eukaryota > Viridiplantae > Streptophyta > Pinopsida > Cupressales > Taxaceae > Taxus > Taxus chinensis. The sequence continues at coordinate 907,066,556 of CM034146.1, forward strand.
ATGAAGGGATGCAATATAAGATCAAAGAATTTGTAACATACAAAGTTCAGTCTGCTATGTCTCTCAAACTAATGAATGTCAATTTATCATTTAGTCTGGTAAGGAGATTTAAAACATTCCTTGGATCACTGGAATTGATCCAAGGAGGATTCAATAAAAGAGATAAGTTTTCAACTCCCAAAACTAGATTACAACTCACCTACAAGAAGTGAAGAATGGATTCTTGTAAGCCATATCATTTAAGTCTACTGAATCCAAGAGTAGAAATGATTTATCCATAACAAGCATGATTTTCAACAATCAAGGAAACACACCTCATTCAAGAAAATCACATGCCTATGCTTGTAATGCAAAAGAGAAATATAACTGATTGTCAAAGGCATTATAATAAGACTCACATAAAGGCGGGACTTGGTTCTCGCGCGTGCCTCAGGTGAGTGCCCAGCACCCACTGGGTGATAGGCCAACGTGCATGGGATTAGACTATTTTTCTAGGGCATAAAATATGACTATAATGCATATGCTGACAACCACTCATACAACTCTATTGGAAAGTAGTTGAAAAATATCTCATAGAGCTCATGATATAGATTATCTTCCACCCACTTGTGTGCAATGAAATAAAGTATAGAACCACATCTTCATGCAAATTGTTCTTGTCCTTCATCTACCCAAATTCAAATATCCACAAGATTCAATTGATACGCCATCATCATGCAACATCATGGAAAACCATTTTAAAACATCTCCTGGAAAATGAACCAAAATGTAGTCTCGTTTTCCCGCTCAATTGCCTATGTGCATTAGAACTTCATCCAAAGAGATATATATGCTCACCCAAATCGTGCGAAGCCTACAAAGTCCCTCCTTTATAAAATCTTGCCAAGATGTTAGCATGAATGTCCAAATTAACCATTATCAAAGCATATATCCGATCATAAGTAACAAATCGATGAGCTCAAATTCGAAACACATGTAATACAAAAACATAGTGATAACATAAGAATTAATATCAGATTTACCATAAAATTACCAATATTAGAGACATTTATTATGAGAATCCATCCACAATTGTCCATTACATTAACTCATCAAGTAACAAAAGATGAATACATAATCATAGTAACCGAAAATCCATACGAGCTAGAATATCATGGCAGCATAACTCTATAGTATATATGGTGTTAAATACATGGTGTCAATACTATGTGAATCAAATAATATATATAGCAGTGGGGACTTTCCCTTCACCACCCATGCATCTCAAAAATAACATGTGTGCTAAAAATAGCCATGTGCTAACAGCTACATGCTTATATAAGAAGGTTGATAATAGATTAATCTATAATTAAAATTTACTTTAATCATATTATTAGCATGGTCAATGCATGACCTTTAGATCTTCTACTTTGTTCCCAAAATAGACTTTGTTTATCCTCAAAGTCTTGTTCCTCTTATCTTTGTGTGACTTACACTCCATTTTCTTTTCTTATTCTAAGCATGTTCCACTCAATATTGGATAAATCTTGAACCTCTTTTCCTAGGAACACCCTTATTTACTGAAACCTATGCGTGCCTATGCACCCAATTTGTGTGCCCTCTAAATAGTTAGGAAATTTCTTCAATCCAACAGATAATGCAAAATATTTTTTAGGATCTAATATTTCTCATTGGGCTCTTGGACTTGGGATTTATCTTAATAATTCTTCCAAGTATTACCCTCAAGGTAATGGATTGGAGGAGTCTACTAACAAGAACCTTATTAGGATCATGATGAGAACAAAGAACATTAATCAAATTTAGTGTCATACAAAGGTGAGAAATTCTCTCTAGGAAGACATGATCACAATGAAGAAGGCAATTGGCACTTACCCTTACAAGTTTGTATACGGTAAAGAATCCAGGATTCCTTTATCACTTGAATTGGCCCAGGAATTAAAATTTGAAGGGGAATTCCAAAGAGAAATATGAATGGAAGAACTAGTCGAGCTTGAGGAGTCAAGAAATTATTCCATCATCGGGTTGGAAAAACATCAAAAATCAGCCAAATAGTTGTTTGACAGGAAGACTAAAGATCAAACATTCAAGGTTGGATATCTAATCTTTAAATGGGATGCAGAAAGAGCTAAACATGGGAGACACTCCAAGTTTTATGCAATCTGGAGTGGACCATATATTATTACTACCTGCAAAGAAGCTAACTATTTTGAGTTGTCAAACCTTGATGGATATGTATTACAAATCGCATTCAATGGGATTTACCTCAACCGCTATCATTAGGTTATCCCATTGCATCTTGTTCATATTAGTTTAGTTTTCAATTCCTCTAAGTGCTTTCAGCACATTTTCTTGTTGGTAGAGTAGGTTTCCTTTCCCTAATTTTTTTGCATAGTTTTGTTACTTCTGAGTGGTATTCTTACACAATGTTCATCATGGTTTCTAGAAAATATGTTGTGGGAAAATTTTCAAGGTGTCAAGAATCAGCTACATTACTTCATAAAAACAAATAAAAAGTAACTAAAGTCAGATTTTGGGTAGTTTTCAAATCTTATTCATTCAACCTCAATACTTAATAATTTAGAATCAAGTGGTATGCATTTAAGATGGGTATTTATGCTTTCTTCAAGTTTATGTTAGTGTGAAATAACAACACCCCAAAATGAGTTTCAGACCTTCTTTTCTAAGGAAAATTCATTTGGTGTGATTTTACAACATTGAGCTTCCAAAGTGTTGGACCTTTGTAAATGGGGAAAGCTCTCCATAGAAGGCTGGTTCCTCTTTCTAAACTACCTATCACAAGCTATTCCAGTGCATGAAAGCTAATCTAACCTAATCTAACTTCCAAGGAGATAGGGAGAGAAAGAAAACAAGAAAAAATAGAGCCTACACTAAAATGCTGGTACACCAGAGAAGGAAAATGTTGATCATCTATCAAAACTGCCATGGAAACAAAGAGAGGTGAGCGATGGAAGAATGGACAAGTGCATCACAAACCAAAGATTGATTTCACACAAAAAATGTTCAAAAACTCCATGAACACAACTCCAAAACCTATAATAAACATCCAAACATTAAAAAATACCTGCAATGAAGAGAGGAAAGAAGAAAACAACCAAAAAATGAGCAAGGATGGACAAATGCATCACAAAACATGTTTTTTATTGCTCCAGAAGTTTGCACAGAATCATCATTTCACAGGTAAGAGGAAAAAATGACATTACAGAGTATGGGACGAGGTTCAAACTCCATTTTTGACCCTAGGGAAGAAAATAAGGGAGAGGTAGAGAAGAAGGATGAACAACTTCTTACAAATGAGCCAAAACTGGCCTTTATCACTCGAACAGAATGAAGAAAGGTTAAAAACACGGGAAAATTTATTTCAAAACTCCAACCATCGACAAGATCCATTTAATTGGCCTACAAAATGATGGGTTTCCATGAAAAATCCCATACTTAGAAGTACATTGCTTAGTAGAGTTGGAAAGAGGCCCATACTTCATTAATTTTAGTGGTTGGGGTCATTTTCTGCAATTTTTCCATGCCAGAGACGTTTTCCCATTTTTCTCCCACAAAACTCCATCAAAATTTAAAATTGAAAAGTCCAAAATGTAGAGGATTTCAACATATTTCCATTGATACTAAAATTGGGAAAATCCAAGCTTTGGTGTGATAGATATGCCCCTATGAAGATTTAGTGAAAAAAATGGAAAAATTAGGGCAAAAATCGGGTCGGTGGGCCAAAACTTGACCTTTTTCCCTCTTTGTTCAAATTGGGAAAATTTCCCAAAAAATCTTCGTGCCCCACTCCTCCGATGACACGTGGCTCCTTCTAGTTGATCCACGGCTTCAAAAGAACATTTTTCCCCTTTTGTGAAATTTGAAAATTTTCCAAAAATCCTCCATGGCCCCGCCGCTCTGAGACACGTGGCATTGCCTAATTAGTTGAGGAGATGCTGCCTATTCTTGCCTTTTCTGTTTTCACCACTTTGGAAAAAATTCCAAAATCCTCCCAACGCCCTGATTCCCATTGATGAATGGACACGTGGCATATTTTGATTAGTGAGTCGGGTTATGATTCCATTTTTGACACATTTTGACCAAACGCCAAAAACTAGAAATCCCTTCGACACCCGCCACTCCGCCTTGACACGTGGCATCATTTCATTCGCTACAGGCCTTAAGCAATTTCATTTCCTCTATGGGCTTTCGGGCCAAAATTTTCCTTTGAGTTTTTTTCCCAAAAGGGCTAAGTGCCAAAAATTTTCCTACGGGTCCACCTTGGCAAATTTTCCTTGGCAAAAATGCTTCCTTACCTCCACAGGACTGCCAAGGGAAAATTTCCCCTCCGAACTCCATCGAACCATAACTCAAACAATACAAGGAGTTAGGAGGACTTCTTTACCTTTTTAGAAAGGGGAAGAAAAATCCTATCTGATGAAGCCATTTATAGAATCCTTTGAGTGCTTGAAATATTTAGAAATTTAAGTTGAAGCACAAGGAAGGAAATAATGAAGGTAAGTTAGCCAAAATAAGCTGGGGGCTCATTTTGGATAACAATTTTGGCGACTCAGAGGGGTCATCTACCTTCTAGATGAATGATTAGTGGCCTCTGAAGCATCCATTGGGCATGGAGTCAAGCTTGATAAACTAATTTTGATCTGAACTATGAAAATATGACCTCTGAGCCACTTAGAAACCACTGAAACTTGGAGTTTATCTTCACTAAAAGCCACTAAAATGGACAGTGCAAGAGCAATACAACAACACCAAAAACTATGTACAAAACTAAAAATCATACATGCTCCAAATGGAGCATGTAGAGTGTGCAAAATTTCTTCTTCTACTGAAAGAAAACCTACCTACTCTACTCTAATTGGAAGCAAAGGTGGGCTAAACAAACCCTGCAACTGGTTGTGCAAAATAGATTCCTTTCTTCAAAATTGGTAGGCATGCAATTGATTTGGAGATGAGTATGGCTTCTTATATGATTGAAAAATTGACAAGAGGTCAGTCCTCCACCCAAATCATCAAGGTATCAATAGGAAAAAAATCAAATACCTCTTTTAGTTTCTCTACATTTTTATTGAAGAGGAAATTGCAGTTGATCCTTGGTACTTTTCATATCATACCTCATGCTCAGGAGTAAGCATGACTAGTTATGGCTTCTCCTTTGGCTCTAATGAAGCCAAATACCTTATTTGGCAAGGTCTGATCCATTTGATATGCCCATAGCTATGAAATTATTCTCTAAAAATGGAGTCTTCTTATAGACCTTCTTGAATGGATGGTGTGGAAGAAGTGGTGGAACTCTTCTGTTGTTTTCCTTCCTCTTCCAGTGAAGAACATAGAAGATTAATATCTTCCAACCTTGATTCCAAAGAGCTACTATAAAATGCAGGCTACTACAAATGAATGCTCTCCTTCATGGCAGCAAGTTCTTGCATTTGGAAGATGGATGATGAAGGAGAAAACAATGCGATTTCAACTAGTTCCTCCCCATCAAAACAGTCCTCCAAATATGATAGATAAACTACCTCATTGCTTTCCTACTGCAAATGTTCAACTTCCTCCATGGTGTTCTCTTGATCAGCAACTTGTTTATCATGATTTCTTTCATCCTCGAACATGAAGTTTGAAAGATCAAACTCTTCTCTAATGTTAGAGCTCGAGAGAGATGAAGTGGAAGAACTTAATGTTCTTTTATATCATGTTTTGAGTTCAAAGCTCTTGGACCTACATTTTTCTCCTCCACAGCTAGAATGTGCTCCTATTCTTTTGGATTTGGAGCAGCTTCTCCTTCCTCTGCTGCTTGAAGACAATCTTGCTCTTGAATGACCTCTTCCTCTAGCATGTAGTTTGTCAAATAAAACTCTTCAATTTGTTTCTCTAGAGGACAAGTTAGGACTACAAGATCTTAGAGCTTTCCTCTTCTATGGCTCATTGTGCAACTTTAATTAGATCAACATTCTTATCAAAAAAAGTGCCAACATAGACACTACATTATGAGAAAACTGATTGTTGATCTGATTCTTCTTTTTTCTCTTCTTCTGCTGCAACAAAATCAGCCTTGGCCACCACTTTTTCTTCAACATTTACCTCCTCTGAAGGCTTAACCATCGAGGTGATCTTTGTTATCCCAAATTTAGTAGCCCAACTCTTTAGATTGTTTGTCATTTTTTTTCTGTTCTGCTCCTCTTCTTGCTGTCCTTGATTGGATTCTTGAGTATCTTCCCAACATGGAATTGGGAAAGTAAGAGGATAAATAGGTTGGAGTTCAACCAATTTTGCATTTGTTTGTGGTGGTGGAGGAGGTGAAAATTCTTGTTTCTTTGGAGGGGATGACTGTTTGGAAGGGAAAAGGACAAAAGAATTGAGATGAGGTGGAAGACTAGGGAATGGAGAAATGGAATCAACACTTGGGGCAGCATGGTCTAGATTTGGAATTTGGCATTCAAAACGAGATGGTGCTGCTTGAGTAATGGAAAGAGAAAAACCAGATGATGGTGTAGAACTTACCCATTGACAAGGTTGCTCAACACCAAATTTATAGGCCTCTATCTCCACTATCCATTGTGCAAGTTGGGGCAGCATCTCAATCATGAAGTCCAACTTCTCCTGAGGACTGAAATGTCTTGAAAAAGGGCCAACCCATGGACATGGTTCCCTGTAACCAATTCTGAAAGCCTCCATTTGAGCTGTTACTCTTGAGTGCACGATGCCAATCTCCATTTTTTGGATCTTCTCCAATAGACTAGCATCTTGCATTTGATTGTCTTCATTACATGCATACCCTTTCTCTTGATATGCTTCATAGCCAAATTTATTTTGGCATTGATCATATGGATATGCATACTAGTTTTGAATTTGATCAAAATGCTGATTTGGAGGATTTGAAAAACATGTTAGAGGTGGGAAACATTGCTGCTGTTGTAAATGTGAATTCCATGACGGAAATGAAATCATGATTGCACAACTTCATGGAATGGAAGAATATGGAAGAGATGGAAGCAAGAATGGATGAAAAATGAATGGAAATGAATGGAAAGAGATTCTGCAACTTCTGAGATAGGTTGTTGACCAGATGGAGTCGCCAGATGTGCTTGAGAATGCCTCCAAAAGCTGAAATCTTCATAGTTACGAACCAACCTAAAAAAGATGAAGTGGAAGACCTCTAAGGTCCCACCGGACGTGCCAAAAATATTAGTTAAAAATCACAACCACCCCCAAATGAGTTTCCAATTTTATTTTCTAAGGCAAAGTCATTTGGTGTGATTGCACAACATTGAGCTTCCCAAAGTGTGGGACCTTTGCAAATGGGGGAAAGCTCTCTATAGAAGGCTGGTTCCTCTTTCTAAACTACCTGTCATAAGCTATTCTAGTGCATGCAAGCTAATCTAACCTAATCTAACTTCTAAGGAGACATGGAGAGAAAGAAAACAAGAAAAATAGAGCCTACACTAAAATGGTGATACACCAGAGAAGGAAAGTGCTGATCATCTATCAAAACTACCATGGAAACAAAGAGAGGTGAGTGATGGAAGAATGGACAAGTGCATCACAAACCAAAGATTGATTTCACACAAAAAATGTTCAAAAACTCCATGAACATAGCTCCAAAACCTACAATGAACATCCAAACATGCACAAATACCTGTAATGAAGAGAGGAAAGAAGAAAACAACCAAAAAATGAGCAAGGATGGACAAATGCATCACAAAACATGTTTTTATTGCTCCAAAAGTTTGCAAAGAATCATCATTTCATGGGTAAGAGGAAAAAATGCCATTACAGTGTAGGGGAGGAGGTTTAAACTCCATTTTTGACCCTTGGGAAGAAAATAAGGGAGAGGAAGAGAAGAAGGATGAACAACTTTTTACAAATGAGCCAAAACTGGCCTTTATCACTCAAACAGAATGAAGAAAGGTAAAAAACGTGGACAAATTGATTTCAAAACTCCAACCACCAACAAGATTCATTTAATTGGCCTATAAAATGATGGGTTTCCATGAAAAATCTCGTACTTTGAAGTACATTTCTTTGCAGAGCGAGAAAGAGGCCCATACTTCATTAATTTTGGTGGTTGGGGTCATTTTCTACAATTTTTCCATGTTAGAGATGTTTTCCCCATTTTTCTCCTACAAAACTCCATCAAAATTTAAAATTGAAAATTCCAACATGTAGAGTATTTCAACACCTTTCCATTGATACCAAAATCATGAAAATATGAGCTCTGGTACGAACGATATGCCCCTCTGAAGATTTAGGGTGAAAATGGCGAAATTAGGGAAAAAATCAGGTTGGTGGGCCAAAACTTGACCTTTTCCCCTCTTTTTTCAAACTGGGAAAATTTCCCAAAAAATATCCTCGCCCCACTCCTCCGATGACACGTGGTTCCCTCTGGTTGATCCATGGCTTCAAAACAACATTTTGTCCCTTTTGTGAAATTGGAAAATTTTCCAAAAATCCTCCGTGGCCGACACCGCTTTGAGACACGTGGCACTGCCTGATTAGCTAAGGAGATGTGGCCCATTCTTTCCTTTTGTGTTTTCACCACTTCGGAAAAATTTCCAAAATCCTCTTGGCACCTCGATTCCCACTGATGAATGGACATGTGGCATCTTTTGATTGGTGAACGGGTTTGCACTTCCATTTTTTCCTTTGACGCATTTTGACCAAACGCCAAAAAACTTAGAAATCCCTCTGATGCCCGCCGCTCCACCTTGACACGTGGCATCATTTCATTCACTATGGGACTTAAGCAATTTCGTTTCCTCTGTGGGCATTTTCGAGCCAAATTTTTCCTTTAATTTTTTTCCCCAAAGGGCTAAGTGCCAAAAAAATTCCCTTGGGTCCGCCTTGGAAAAAATTCTTCCTTACCTCTGCATACCCGCCCAGGGAAAATTTCCCCTCCAAACTCCGTCGAGCCATAACTCAAAAAATACAAGGATTTTTGAGGACTTCTTTACCTTTCTGGAAAGGGGAAGAAAATTCCTATCTGATGAATCCATTTCTAGAATCCTTTGAGTGCTTGCAATGTGTGAAAATTTAAGTTGAAGCACAAGTAAGGAAAGAATGAAGGTAAGTTAGCCAAAATAAGTAGGGGGCTCATTTTGGATAACAGTTTCTTCATATCTTGCAGTAGAAATTAAGTCAAAAATCTTAGTTAAAATAATTTTCCACTCGTATAAAAAACATAATTCGAAATATTTTTTTATGATGAGAGTTGTCAATTCAAACATGACAGATCAACTTCAATTCTAGGAAGTACTTCAGATGGATTCAGGGTTAGAATTAAAAAAAATTTAGATTAGTTTCATGTTTTCTATCTAACTCCATGCCCAATGGATTCTTTAAGGCCACTCATCTCTTCAATCTAGCAGGAAGATTACCCCATGAGTCTCCAAACTCTTATCCATTTCCCCCTTGGCAAAATGGACAACTTGGAAAATTGGACCTGATCATTTTCATGGGATCTTGGTGAAGAATCTATAATTTTAGGTATTTCTCATGTTTTGGACACTTTGAACCATTTAGATGTATATCCCTTCTCTTTAGGCTTGAAGTTTGGCACTTAGCCAAAAATATAGAAAATTGGTAAAAATGGATAAAATGATCTTTGGGGGTACTTCTCTACTCTTTTCCTGATTCCCCAAATCCATGAAGATCTAAAATAGCTAAATTTTTTGAGAAAATTGGGAAATTTTTGTCATTTCTAGTGTTTTGCGGGTCTAGGAGGAACAAAAGGAACAATTTCTGTTGGGCCTTAGGTTCCTCGAATTGTTGATTTCCCAAAATATAAAGGATGTGTTATATTGTGGCTTTTTGGATTGCACATGGAATGAGTTCCTCAGGCTCACAAGTTCTCTGCAAGGGTATTTGAGCCAAAATACAAAGGAATTAGTTAAGTGCGGGTGAATTGGATATTTTTGGAACCCAAGGAACAAGTTCTCATGGGTAACTTCTTCCCTGCATCCCCAAATATGCCGCAAGGAAAAAAAATTAAGTGTTTTGTGGGTCAGGATGCGTTGTGGAGAATCGATGCAAATGGGGAATGGTTCATAAGGACCAATTTTTCTACTCGGAGGTTGTTGACCCATAATGTAAAGCCAAAGTGGAGTGTGGAAGAGATGGGAGCTACGAGCACCAAGGCATGAGGTGGAAATTTTTGTTGGTTCTAATAACCATTTGATTCTCAGCACATAATGCCAAATGAATACCTTTGTGGGTAAATTTGAGATTAACAACAAACATGACACATTTCCTTCCTTCTGCATGTTCCCCATATCCCTATTTCATCCGTAAGGTAAAGGGGAAGAAAGGAAAAAAATAGTTAAATGTAGACTGTGGGAGCCTGCATGGAACTCCCTAACCCCCCTAAACTTAAAAGGGCCATAATTTCTTTTCTCCACGACTCCAAATTTGAAAAAATAGTTAAATGTAGACTGTGGGAGCCTGCATGGAACTCCCTAACCCCCTAAACTTAAAAGGGCCATAATGTTTTCTCCACGACTCCAAATTATATCGTTGGAAAGGTCTCAACATCCTATACACCATGAAAACTATATTTATTAATTTATATTGGGGTAATTTTGTGAAAAGGGGGAAACATATCTAGAATTGAAATGAATAGTTCTAGGAAGCCCAACTATCAAAATTATTGAGGTATGGTGCCCATTCTTTCTTCTACAAGCAAATGTACAAGGGGAGAATGGTATTGCAAGGTTTCCCATGCCTCTTTTCATTAATTTAATGTACTTTTTTGTGGGTGAATATATAATTTTGAGTTTCCCTCGTTTTCCCTCTTCTTTGTCTTCCCCATTTTTCTATATATTGTAAAGTGATGCTCATTTGTAATGTTGGATACTTATGAAATGAAAAGGAATCATTAAAAATTGCTACACAAGTATTCTTGAGTTGCAAGCCTTATATTATAGTTCTATAATGAATTCACACCTTCTTCCTCCATTGTAATTATTTGTGTATCATCTTGAAGAAATAAAATTATTAGTTTTGTTGCTTTATTAGCCCTAGCTAGTGATTTATTGCATTTCATGTCATACCCTGAAATTTTTGTTTGTGTTTATGAAATGGATCAGGTCAATGGGATGCTTGCTTGATGTTGTACCTGTCACTAATGATTGTAATCTACTTTTCTTACTAAAAATTTTCAGGTCAAATTAATCCCACTTAAGTTAGTAGATTAATTCAATCATTATACTCTCTTCTCACTTTATTATAATGAGAATGGACAAAGGTTGAGGACCTTGTAATTATCTTTAGTGAATACATTGAGTCCTATTTATATTGAAATGGTATGGAAATTGTGCCAATAAGGGGCATTAGTGATATAATCATCTTGATTAAAAGGGTGCCTAGCCATGAATTTGTGTTACGTTATAAAATTAATTACAAGGCCTGCAATGTAATATGGTTTATGGGAACCCAACTATAAACTTGTAAGTTCCAATTTTTGGGAAATGAAGTTACCTTTGACACCATCATAACTATATATTTAAACTATGCATACTATTATTTTGAGTAGAGGATTTTTGGATTATACTAGCACTATGGTAGTATGAACATATTTTTTTTAATTGCTGTCTGGACTAGGTTTTGATGGAAGTTCACTTGGAATAGGTAATAATATTAGGGGTATGATGGATTAATGTTGTTAAAGTTAGGCATGATTCATATGGCCCTAAATTGAAGCTAAAACATATTATCTGATATGGCAATTAAACAAAGCCCTACTAGACAAGGGTGAGTCAGTAGTTACTCGCTTCGTATCAGGTACTGACTGTGAATTTAGCATGAGGTATTTAATAAACACCATCACTGGTTCTGGTGTGGAGATAGCCAAGTAGAAGCTCAGATAACATGGATACTAAGATAAATTTAGTGAAAAGGTTTTAGAGTAATTTGGCACCATTAAGTTTGAATTAAAACAAGGTGGTGGCGTGAGTTTAGTGGGAATAGACACCACCTATGCCATGCATTAATTGTATTGGAACAACCCCTTGTCCTTGGGGCATGTGAGAGGTATTTTATGGAAAATTTTAGATGTTGTGGCTTTGTGGTTTCATTTTTTTGATGGGTTTAGAGATGTGAATCTCTACATGTTTAAGGTCTTGAATTAACTATTTTTCTCAAGACATTACATGCATAATTCTACTGTTGTTTGAGTTATGATGCATGTGTTCCCTCACTACTAGTCAAGCCATTGGACTTTATTAAAAATAGATATTTCTATTTTACTGCATGAGGATATATATATTAATTTGTATAAAAGGGGTTTCAGGTGTCGAATGTCAGTTCCTGTTGTATTGGGAAAAATATTTTTGTTGAGTTGTTGAAGATTTTTCTTGGGATTTGGAGCTTAAGATACTTTGCGGAGGGGTTTTGAAAATATACCATGATTAAAGGCATGATTTTTCTTATCCCCTCTTGAAAAATTGTCTCATTTACTATTTTTTAATATAGATTTATGCAATTTTTTCTTGCATGAAGATTTATGATCTGGGTGTTTATAATATTGTCTCGGGTTCACAATCTTTATTGATTATTAAATTTTGTGTATGGTTTAGTGCTTGGAATACTTCTGTATGGACTGAACTATTATAATGTTCATTTTGAATTTTCTTATGCCTTCTATATTCTGGGTTTTATTTGAGAAACCTCTCTCATGGTTTATTTTAATCTGATATTCACAACAGTTTTTGTGAGCTCTTAGAGCTTCAAGCATAATCATCTCTCTCTTACCTAAGGTTGTAAGACTTATGTAATCTGTTGGAAATGGTGGTCGTTAATGGTCTTGTCTATTGTTGCTTAACGCTTCAAAATAATTATAGTAATTCATTTCCTTAAGGAAATCAGGCGTATTCCTTTAATTATTATGGTGAACATTTGTATAAAAGATAATATGTTATATTAAGGACTATGTATGAAACAACGGGAACTTCATACATGTTTTGGGTACCGTTGGTTGCTCAAACATGCACCCGTGTCTCATATCTTGAAAGGGTCGAGGTTTCTAAGACCACAATGGAACCATCCCAAAGTTGTGGGACCTTGCGCGCTTGGGGAGGATCTTCAAAGAAGGCTAGTTCCTCTATCTATTTCTACTGCTACTGCTACTTCTAGTGCGAAAAGGGAAAACTAAGCTAAGAATGCCAAAGGACCAAGAAAATAAGGATAACATGAAGTAAACTACACGATGTTTTCCTCTAAAAATTTCCCCTCTTTTGAAAGTAAAAAATTGAAAATTTTGATTTAACACCCTTTTATGATGTTCTAGTGAAGTGAAAAGTTCAGGAGTTAGTGAAAATTCACATTTTTGGAGTCATTTTGGTGATTTGTGGGTCTGTCAAGAATTTTTGTCCTGTCGGACCTTCTGTTCCTCAATTGGCCACTTTCCTCGAAAATATTTTAACTTTCAGTTCTGTCAGAACTTTATGGTCCGTTTTGTTCCAAGTTTTCTCCAGCTTTATGTTCCCTGATCGCCCCACATCGGCCACATCGGGTCTATCTTGTACTTTTTTCTCGTATTTCCCAAAAGCATCCGTGCCCTCTGTCCCCCAATTTTCTTGCATCGCATGCATTAACCGAATAGCGTGTTCACATCCCTCGTGTCCCTCACATTTCCAAGTTTCCAAACTATCTATGCTCATTTGGCCCACTTTTCTCACATCGCCCACATCAGCCGGATCATGTCTTCACATCCATCATGTCCCAAATGTACCAAAGACCATCTAGGCTAGTTTTTTCTACTCTTCCCGATTCTTTCCTTTTTTGAGTCAGTGCATATGAATTTAATGCAAATTTATGACCTTCTCCCTCCTAAATGACTATTTAAATGGACTACCCTCTACGCATTTGGCACATTACTCACTTGATATCATTCACTTGGATCCCTACGATTAATACCGTCTGCTCGTGCTTCCATTCCCTTTGTAATTTTCATTGTGAATTTGATCTGTGAAGGTTGTTTCCCTGAATGCTGCAAATATGAAGATTAAATTCCAAGGTCAAGAACACGTTTCACCGCTTGAGTCCTCTATTCCCGATATCGGGGATAGTGAGGTTTGACACTTGGATTTTGGTGATTTCTGGAACAGATTGATTAGCCCTAATCCTTCCCCCCATGGTGCAAATGATCAATGACAGTGGCCTTGCATATGATGCGGGTTTCCCAATCTCAATATAATGTGCCGACACCATGCTCACCTGCTAGGCTCACTTTAACCCTGACACCAAGGAATTGTTTAATGTGCACAAGGAGCTGATTGCTAAACTAGACGCTACTGACATTGCTGTTGTGCTACGGATTCTAGTAGTTAAGGACTCCATTGTTATCACTCAAGCTCAAGCTCAAACTCTATTCAAGTAAGACAATGATAAATATAAGGTGAGGATAGCAAAATTGTGGTTGAATAACCCTAAGAAGGGAGCATCCCAACTTTCCAAGGCATTATTTAGAGCTGATTTTAATGAAGAGCTATCTGATTTCATTATCCTACTAGCTTTTGTCATGGGACTGACCTCTACCAATGAATTTCACTTTTGGATGTGCCTGCTCATCAACATCGTTTGTGAAGGCAATCAGAGTATAAATTGGGAAAAAATCATTTGTATGAATTTGACAGAGCAATTGCCCAATGTGCAATAGATTAGGAAGTTCTATATGACTTCCTATCTCATGTATACCCTAGTAGCATCTCTGAAGTGGTTTGGATTCACTTACATAGAGGGTTAGAAGGATGAACCCATTTATGCATACTTCCCTCAATTAACCCTTGAAAGTAGTAATCACAACTTTAGGAGGGTGAATAATGCCTTTAACATGTATATTGTGAGGCTTTTATAAAGTGATACTGCCAGGAGATTTTCTTATGAAGCCATGAACCTGATAGCAAAATATGGAGCCTTCTTCATTCAGTTCAAGAGGTTTTAATATATCAGGCTGGTTGGTTATGATAACACACCTCTCAAGATCCCCATGTTTTGTAATGACAAGATGTCTTTGATTGAAGTGTGTAGGAAATTGGATAAATTGCATAGAACATGTAGGGACAAGAAGATCTCTGGTCTACATTTCCCTATTTCCTTGGGTAACTATACATGCAAAACAACCTTGGATGCCAAGAATATAGAAAGGTCCCTCGCTCCCATCATTGTTCACTTTTTTAGGCCTAGGACCTATTTTGATTTGAAGAATTTCATTGAGTTGAATCTTAGAATTAATTATCATCATAGGTCAGATACTGAAGACTACTGGGCCGATTGTGTAGATGACTTTGAAGCAAGGCAGAGGCACTATGACAGGTTATCCCTACAACTTATACAGGAGTTCAATCTCTACCAAATTCTTGAAGGGTTCCAAGATGATAATGAAGACTTTTTGTCTTATGAATATGATACATTGATCAAGCATACTCCCTTGGAAGATCTAGACCGGTACAAGAAGGAGAAGGATGAATTGGTTGAGATTTTGGCCCCTGTCCTTATAAGAACCAAGGTTTGGTTTGATAGAAAAGTCTGAGAGCTTAAGAAGAATCCAAGTGGATCTTCCTCCAAAGATACTTCAACACCTAGGAAGGAGTCACATACACCCAGCATAGAGGTACCTGCACAAACCCCTCCTCCTTCCTCAAATAAAGAACTTGAATCATCCACTCCCTCTTCTTCTGCTCAAGTGTACCAAAAGAAGATAAAAGAGGTTAAACAAGAACCAATTGAGGAAGACCCCCTACTAAGGCATTCAGAACTACCTTCAGAGCTAGAGAACATTATTGTTCTTAGTGAAAGTAATGATAGTGAAGCACCAAACCCTACTGGAACTTCAGAGGCTATAATAGATAAAGAAAAGGAAGTGCCTAACACTGAACCTCCAAGTGCCACTGGATCCTCTGTTCAAGAAGCTCCAGATACCTCACTCACATCTCTACTAGAAGAAACAGTGGTAAAGACTTTGAGTGCCATGAGTTCACTTGCTCTTGGATCTCTTGCTCCTCCTCCTTCTTCCTCCACTTTTGCATGGGTGCAACCCTTGGTTAACAGCAAAGAGAAAACCTTCTTCTCGATTGACAGGGCCAAATTTTGATGATGTGGCAGCCTTGTTGGGCACTACTCCTCCTTCTCCAGCAAAGATAGCTAAAAAAACTTCAAGGATAGTGACAGATGCTTAGAGCCAACAATTTCTAGAGGTTACAAAAACTAAGGTTGATAAGGTAGAACAAGATCTATTAGCCTCTAATCTGGATCTTTCTAGGATTCCAATGGGAGAATCTATCCCTGAGAGTGAGGTGCATAACCTCTAAGAAACAATAACGAAGGTCATTGAGAGAGTAGAAAGGGATAAACAAACTATAGAATAGCTGGAAGAACAAAATCAAGTTCTTTCTAGCTTCATCAAGTCATTATTGGCTAAGGACAAGGTTTTGGATCCTACTCCACTGGCTGCCCTTCTGCCCCCTATGATTCTTAGTCAAGATGAAGCTCAAAGCATCAAATATATACATAGGTATTCCACTTATGGGAGGGATATGGAATCTATGGTTGATGACATGATCATTGTGGGATTGAATTTCATTGTTGAGGCCTTTAAAATCAATGAGAAGGTGGCCAACCTACAATAAAAACTCTCCTCCTCAATTACAACTATGGACAAAGAGCTCAAGATTTGGAGTAGTTGCATCATGGATCTTCACCTGATGGGACAGGCTGATGAAAATATATTGATGGCCAATAAGGTGTTCGATGATGCCAAAGACAACTTGTCAAAATCATGGGTTTTTCAATGTGGAATGGAAAATAAAAGTTTTGGAAGAAGCCTTGGGAGAGTTAACGAACAGTTGAGAGAAGGGAGAAGCCTTCAAAACTTTTGTTGTGTCTTCCTTCAAATATATTCACTGTCATCTTCACAATGAAACTTCAGGTGTTCCTTCCTCTCTCCAAGAAATTAAAACTCAGTTCAGGGCATTTGTTAAAGAAAACTTGTTCAAGGAGGAATTGTTTACCAAAGAGAAGATAAAGGAGATTTTCTCTCTTCAATTTGCAATTGAATAGGCTAAAAAAGAATATCATGCACATACTAAGTTCGATAAGGACATGAAAAAATTTCTAGGTACTTGGTCTCAAGCCACTGCTAATACATCAGTCCCATGAGGTAGAGAGATAGTTGAAGCATTGAAAAGATTCAGGAAACGGATCCTCAAGTCGGTGGACCCGTCTCAGCAATAAGAGGACATTTTCCCTTCTAGATTCTCCTCTCCTCCTCTTTTTTCTCAAATCAGGCTCGTTGTAATTAATTAACGATCTTCTTTCAAGCACTTTCTTAATTAACAGTTTAGTTAAAAGAAATAGTTATGAAGTGTAACTAATTTGTAAGTTATATAATGGGCTCTCTACGCCATTTTCACGGGCTGGAACTCTATTTATTTTTGAAAGTGTATAGGAGTAAAGAGTTATCAATACAAAATGAGCTCTCATTCTGCTTCCACCTACTGTTGTTCTTTCATTGCTATCCGTTTAAAACTATTGAATCATTAAGTCTATTTTAATTCAAGAAGCTTTGTATTCTTTTGAATGTCATCTCTAGAACTTTGTGTCTATGAAATAACATCTATTGTCTTAAAATGCAAATGATTATATTCTATTTGAGTCCCTCTTGGCATGTGTAAATAATTATTTTGTCATCTATATTTCTTGAGAGTGCTTTTATGCCCCCTCCCGTTCCTTAATTCTTCTATCCTTTCATATTGATGATCTATTATATTATAACACTTTCATGATATTAGAGTTTCTCATTAAAACTACACATTGTACATTTGTAAATAAGTTTTTTTCCTTTAATAAGGGAACCTCTCCCATTAAAGAGGAGGGAATTTTGTCCCCTAACTATTTATTTCAATAAAGTCCTTATTTGATAGCCAACAGTTTTTGGCGACTCTACTGGGGATTCATTTTGAACGTATTCTAGTTTTATGAAAAATTTCTTGATCATTCTTTGATCTGGAGACTCTACAGTTTACTCGTGGCAGGAGGGCCCTTGGTATTGGAGATTCTCAGTTTCAGCTCTTCAAGCAGCAAGGTTTCCCTCTTCCTTCAACATGAATAAATAGAAGAAATCATTCTACAAGCACTTCTCCTATTTAAGATAGAACCCCTGTAAGTGGTATCCCTCCAGAGAAACCCAACCCTAATCTTTGCGCTTTGATTCTTGCTGGTGTTTCAATTCCCCTTTAAGAAGTCTTTCCAAGGATGGCTAGTACCGTTACCTTGGGGCCATCTTGTTGGGCATCTCGCTCTCCCCTCAGGCTTTGCATGAGTTACCCAGGGGTAACAGGAAGAACTTGTCCAATTTCAGAGGTGATGGCAAGGTGCATCTTGATGAACATATTACAGCCTTCATAGTTGTGTGTGGAGTTCTCATAGTTGAACATGAAGATGTCTCGGTGAGGCTTTTTGTAGAAACTTTGCAAGATAATGCAGCAGATTTGTTCTATCACCTTCCTGCTGGGGCCATCACTAGTTGGACCACTATAAAAACAAGGTTTGAGAACCATTTCAAACCTACAGAGGATGTGCATGATTTATTGGCCTAGATTTCTCAAATAAAGAAAGAATCACAAGAACCGATGAGGGAATTTGTGGCTAGATTCAACAAGTTTATTAAAAAAATACCACCAGACACTCAACCTGTAGATCAAACTCAAAAATGTTTCTTTTTGAGTGCTCAATTTACATGAGGTTAGTTACGCATTGAGAAGGGCTTATTGTTATCCAAAATTCACCCCTCAAGGTAATTTTGATAATGTTGGTCCGAAAATCTGTCGCCTGGACAGATCTATGGATAGACGAGCCAACAGTGTGCAAGGCATAGCCCCTCTTTGAGTCAGCAAAGTGAAACTGGTTTATTGCTATTCTACTAGCAGGAATCTATGCAAGTCTCACAGATTCTGCCTTCGGTGGTTTGGGATCTCATCCCAGTAGGGGTGTTTCTGACTACGAAAAGAAAGGAAAGGAAGAGGGGATGAAGAAAGAGCAGGTCCGAAGGAAGAAAAGAAAATGAATTCCAAAGCAGAAAGGTCAGAAGATTTATGTTTTTGGGATTGGTAGTAAACAGAGCCAAACCTACTTGCATAAACAAACAAAGCAATACTGATGATGAATAAATGACAAAAAAAGTAGATATGAATCTAACAGAATAAACACATACAGATCTAACATAAGAAAGGTCTAATGCATAACACAGCTATTCAGCACAAAGTCTCAATATTTGTATTATTGTTTTCTTCTGTTACAAGAAAGCTCAAAGTCTTTTTCCTTCACTTCTATTTCTCATCTGAAAGATATCCATCCATCTCACAATACTACAAGTATTGGAGTATTTATAGAAGAAGAAGAGAAAAGAAGGCAAAAAGGAGCCAACAACTATTTACAAAGATATTTACAAAATATCTAAAAGTAATGTTGACTTTTTAAAACTTGATGGATGACATCATCCCATGATGCAACATCGATGACGTCATCATTTGTATCAACACACTCCAGATGTTTACAAAAAGACAGACGGAGAAGAGAAAGAGAAGAAGAAGAAGAAGAAGAAGAAGAAGAAGCAGCTATTCGTCATCATCATCCTGCGGCCGAAAGGGGGGTGGACTGCTTTTGTTGCTCCTCAGGTGACGAGATATGGAACTGAGAGCGGTATTCCATGAACTTGTTGATTATTGGTCCTAGTTGATCCTGGGAAGGATCCTTGTGCCTATCACTTATCGCCTCACAAGTCTCCCACTCATCTATGAGCTTCTTTGGGAGTTTGGAATAGTCCTTTTCCGCCTCAATGAGGAAACCAATGAAGTCCCTACAGGCCAGCAGGTTGTTGATAGATTCTATGTCAAATGTGATCTCTGGCCCCATTCCTTGAGAAGCGATCTCCTTGAAGATCCGGGTGGTTTCATCAGCTTTCCTTAAAGTGAAGGAAGGAGTAAGTAACCCTGGCGACATATTAAAAACAATCCGTTCCATTTGGTGCATCGCATCTAGGGCTTCTTCCTTGACTTTGTCAAATTTTTCTAGAATAAATTCTAGCTGATCCACCCGGTAGTCTAGAGTGGACATGATTTTGTTGAGGGCCCTTGGATGGCCGAAGACACCGAACTTGACCAGATCTTCGACTGAACAGTCAAACATTTGTTGGAAGGTCTCGTGTTGAAGTATGGCATGTTCCAACTCTTCTGATATGGGCCCTGATAACACTTAGAGCTCTTTATTCACCTTACTGATGTTCAGGTACAAGTCAGAGAACTCGGCGATCACTTTTTCGCTGTCTTTGAGGATTTGGCTCCTCCAAGCAGAAACGGCCATACCCTGCTCGCTGATCTTGGCATACTGATTAATTTTCTCCTGGCTGAGAAGCTCAGAAGTCTCGGCAGTAGTTGTGGGAGGCGCACTACCCATCTTCTGTAAGGCTTGGAGCAGATATTTGTTTCACTCCTTTAGTTTCCTTTTCTCTTCCTTGGTTTCCTGAAGCTTTTTGCAGAGGGCGTCAACTACAGAAAGAGCCCCCTTGAAGACTTTCTGAAGATGTCCCCATTGTGACTTGAGTCACAGTAAAATCTGTAGGAGACAGATCCTTTTTCTCTTTGAGGGGATTGGGGTATGCGATTTCCATAACTCTTTCTCCTACAGCACTTTGAGAGAAGCGCGTGACAGGCTTTTGCTTCTTCGCCCCCTTAGATGGGATCACAAAAAAGTCCATCGGAGTGATGGGAACTTTCCTCTTTTGCTGACTTAGCTGCTGAGAGATCCAAGCTGGACCCATGGTAGAAGGACCAGAAATAGAGGAGGGGGCAGCTGCAGTAGTAGAGGGGAAAAAGGTGGAGACACATGGTGGCAGCATTGAGAGAATAGCCGAAGAAGTGCCCACGGAAGGAAGGGAAACTGCAGCTGTGGAAGACATAGGAAGGGAAGGGAGCTCGGAGATAAGGGAAGAAATGGAGGAGGATAGATCAGTGAGGGAAGAGAAGATAGATGAAGAAGCGGAGGAAACAGTAGAAGAAGGAACAGAAGACACGACCAAAGGGATGGTCGCTTGAGTTGCTCGAGGAGGGGAAGGAAGAGAAGAAGAAAGGATAGAAGGGACCTCAGTTGTTGTAACAATGCCGACATCCTGAGTGGATGGGCCAATGGGAATATCCTCTTTTGCTTCTTTCTCTGGTGTGACCAGAGATATTACCTGCTCGGGTGCCGCGGAAGGAGGACTCTCAGGGGATTCTTCCTGAATGGTGTTAGATTCAGCTTCTACGCCTTTGCCTTTTCCTTTAGGCTACTGTTTGGACTATGGAGGTGCATTACCCAACGGGGAGGTTGTGAAATCGACCCCAAGGTAGATTAGTCCGTTCATCCGGCACCAATGATCTGTCCTACGTAAAGTCTCCTTGACCCTCTCCTCAATTGTCTGAGGGGCTTTAGTTCTATCAATGGCCGGAAAGGGCCAATTGTCCCCATCTGTGTCAGTATATACCTTGTCTACTTCATCTTCCGTAGTTTGGAAGCCTTTGAGGACAATGGCTACCCCATATTGGACGATTTCTGCCAAGGCTAGGTGAGAATGATCCTTTATGAGCTCCACCTCATGGATGACGTCGATGTAAATGTCCTCGATCTGAGGGACGTGGATTAGGTCAAGTTTCACCCTTGGCAGACAGCTCCTTGGGTCGAAGGTAGGACTGGCTGGGAAGTCATGTTTCAAATTGAGTAGCTCCAGCTCTTCAAACATTTCCTTTGCCTTGTGGTGGGTAGAGCATGTGTATCGGCCCACTGTGAGGGGGAAAGGAGTTCTACCCTTCTTTCTTTTTAGGCATTTCTCGTGCTATGTGATCAGCTGCCTTGACAGCTCCAGCAAAATCAGTTTAGGTCCAGCATACCTCGGTATCCTGGTTGGCTCTCCCAAAAAGTTGGCAGGCCTTAGATAGGTGAATGTGGGAAACTGGGGTGAACAAGGCCCCCCATTTCTCAGTGGCTGCTACTATGCTTTTAGTCGTGCAACCATAAGTCATATTCACCCTCAATAGGTAGATGATGTGATAGAAAAACACATCGTTAATTTTTGTGAATTGGGAGATGCTATTCTCCAGCCTCAATTCCGGGTAGTACTTGTTTATCTTGACCTAAGGCCAATCTCCACTCCGCGTCAGGCCTGGATAGTCCCTCTCTGATGCTGCAGCGTAGACCACGTAGGAGTTCATATGGAATTTCCCCGTTGTGCTAAATTGTTGTAGCTGCTCAGAGATTGTGCTGCTTATAATTTCTCCCCAGCAAAAGCGCTGATCAGGCATATTCTTGTTCATGGTCTCTAAGTACCACAGCATCCATTTATGGAAATAATGGGCATCAGAAAGCCTAAAGACCCTACTCAGGAACGTAATGGTGTCACTGAGCTCCTCTGAGAAGTCGCTGCGGTGGATGATTTGGGGCCACCGGGTTACTACCTTTTTGTTTTTCAAGTAAACTTCATTCATTAGTTGCATACACTAATCTGCATTGTCATCCCATGCCTTAATGCAATCTGCTTGACTGACGGCCACAAAGTGCCGGTGGTGGGGTATGCCGAGTATTCCCTCAAAGTGACGGGCAGTGAGGTTAATGACTACCTCGCCCTTGCTGTTTACGACACACCTTGTGTCTTTGTTGTAACATTGGGCAATCACCATCAAGAATTCATTGTTGACGGCGCTGACTGGGATTCCACCGGCGAAGTGTAGGGCACTGCCTATCAGTTTGTCCATCCATGGACTCCTTTTGACTTTCTGAGTTCTAGCCCAGAATTCCTCCATATCAATATGTCCCAATTCTGAGTCTCTGACGTCCATGTTACACTCGGCCTGGGACTCGGGCATTCTGACCCTCTGATATTTATATTTCATCTCTTCTTCTGTAAGTTTGGCCTTTCCTTTGGATTTGGTGGGTCTCTTGCTGGATGTAGACATATGTTCTTTCGAACTCAGTTGCTGATCTGCATGAAGAAGAAGCGAGACCCAATCCGAAAAGGTTGTATTAGCCATTTGATCTTCCATTGAAATGTTAGCAGAGGAAAGAGTTAGAGATTTTGAGACTCAGGGCGCATGGCGCATGAAAGCTGCAGCTTACAGGGCTAAATAGGTAAGGCGCATGGGGAAAGTATGTTGCAAGGGTTAAACTGGCGCCAAAGGCGCATGGCGCATGAATACTGCAGGATGCATTTTACAAAAGGGCACATAAAAACATCGTGTTGCATAGAGACAGGATGCGCCAAAGGCGCATGGATTTTTCATGTTACATGGGGATTTGGTGCGCCCTTTGGCGCATGTATCTTTTGTGTTACATAAACTTCTCGTGCGCCAAAGCTAACTTGGCGCAGCGCATGGAGGGTTTACACGACATAATGCTTTTGCAATGAAGAATGCGCCTGCGCTTTCAAAGTCTTGCACTTGGCGCAGATTAAGCCGGTGTTGCACAGATGCAGGGTGCGCTAAAGGGGCGCATGTTTATGCAACAAGGAAGGTTGATGCAATAAGGAAGGTTGGTGTGCCATTGAGGGTACTGCCTTGAGGGCTAGTGTTTGCAGCAGGCAAGATGGGTGCGCCATTGGCGCGGATTTTAGTCATGTTGCAGGGGTGACAGATGCGCCAAAGGGGCGCAACTGTTTTTGATGTTGCAAGACGCGCCGGTGCGCCAAAGGGAAAAACAGTCATCTTCATTTCTCTCTTCATTTGTTTTAGCAGGGTTATTGGGCAATGAAACGACTCATTTAAAAGGAAATAAAACCATGTTTTTCAGACAAGTTCCCCTACCAGCAGATCTGGACAGAGGGGGAGGGATATGGGAAGATAGCAAAAGGAGGAGGCTAGATCAACATTTTGATATCCCCAAACACAAACTAAAACCAGACCACCAAGCACAAAGAACCAAAACAAAACGCATGGAAGAGACAAGAACACTTACCCGGATAAATAGTGAGAATTTGGCAAACGGGTCCACAACGCGTTGAAAATGACGAGGCAGGGGCTGACAGGCCAGAGAAAATAATCACGTGATGCGTCTGGTGAAAATGACATTTGTGGGCACGAAAACACATATATATAGGTGAGCAAGTCATAAATGCGCCACCAACTTTAGAAAGGGCGCACCAAAGTTGCTGTCGACATGGGAAGGCATGCGCCCTTTGGCACATGAAAGCATTTGCCAGCATGAAACTAAGCGCACCTTTGGCACACCAAAAGTTGTGTTGTCATTAGATTATGTGTGCCCTTTGGCACACCGAAAAGTGGCGCAACAAAAGTTGTGCTAACATGAAGGCGCATGCGCCTTGGCGCACGCAGAGAAGACTCAACATACAAGGCGCACCGAAAAGGCGTGTTGACACTGAAAAATATGCGCCAAAGGCTTTAAAGGGGGTGCACCAAAAGTTGGTGTTACATAGTAATTCCATGCGCCCAGCCAAAAAAGACCAAAAAAGACTAAGTTCGAAAAACCAGATTTCCCGGGAAGGGATTTTGCAATGTTTCGAACGCAAGGGATCCCTAACGAGGGATCGGAACAAAGTTTTCGGTATGGTTATCGGTAAAATTGCCCTTGTCAATTTTACGGGATAACAGCTGGCTCTTTCTGGGGACTATCCCTGAGCAAACTCGGGGGTAGAGAATCCCAGATCTCATGTGCCTATCCATTGGGTAACAGAGTCAAAAACAAGGGTGACCGGAGGGAGAGCAAAAGGAACACACAACAAACCGAAAGCAAACAAACGACGAAAACAAACACACAACTAAAGCAAACTGTACAAAGAAGAGAGCAAGCTCTACTTCTTGAAAATTTTCAGATGTTGCCCGCTATAAGGAAGCGGGAGCTCGGTTCCATCCAGATATGAGAGATAGAAGCTATTCTCTCCGTTGAGCTGCTTGATCTTGAAGGGCCCTCTCCACAGGGAATAAAACTTTCCGTGCATGCCCTTTGGCTCTCTTCGCTTGTCCCACAAAAGGACGAGATCTCCCACTTGAAAATCCCTCTTCTTTGCCTTTTTATCGAACAGTCTCTTAACTTGATTCTGATGTTCGGTGATCCTGTCGACCACCCTTACTCTCTTTTCTTCAAGTTCTGCCAGATACATGATCCTCTTTTCTAGAGAATTCTGGAAAGTTTCATCTTCAATGGCTCGTGCCAAGCGCAGAGCAGGAAGTTCCACAGAAATGGGAAGCTCGGCATCAGTGCCATATAACACTTGAAAAGGTGACATGCCGAGAGACCTCTTGGGAGTAATACGATCGGCCCACAAAGCGTCATACAAAGACTTGTGCCACATCCGCTGATTCTCATCCACTAACTTCCGTATGATGGTCACCAAGTTCTTGTTGCTGGATTCTGCCTGACCATTTCCCTGGGGGTAATAATCTGAGGCATGAGCCAAAGTTATCCCATATTCATAACAAAAACTAATAACTTCCCGTGAGGAGAAGTTAGAAGCATTATCAGCAACAATTTTGTTTGGAACGCCAAACCTGACAATGATGTTTTCTTTAATGAAATTGCAAACCATCTCAGAGGTGGCATGCTTAACAGGTATGGCTTCTACCCACTTGGTGAAGTAATCTGTTGCTGTAAGGACATAGCTATGTCCGACACTCGATTGAGGATTGAGTGCACCAATAAAATCAATTCCCCATTGCCTGAATGGTTCGTTGATAATGACAGGCCTAAGGGGAAAAGCAGCCAATTTGGGCTTGCCGACGAATTGCTGGCAAGGTTCACACTTTGCCACCCAGGTGGTTGTATCCTGAAAGAGCGTCGGCCAATAGTACCTGGCTCGAATGATCTTGTGTGCAGTCACGGAGGAAGAGAAATGCCCCCCACAGGCTGAATTGTGAAAACTTTCCAGTAGTTTTACCTGCTGAGGTTTGTCAACACATCACAAAAAGACGCCATCTATCCCACGTTTATATAAACCGTCATTCCAGATGACATATTTAGCTGCTCTGAGCTTTATAGTGTGCTTCTCCTTTGCAGTTAGGTGCATTGGGCATTCGCCGTAGGTGAGGAAGAAAGCAATATTGGAATACCATTCATTGCTAGTCGCAACAAATAGGACCAGAGGCAGCGAATCAGGTTTTTCCAGCCGGTCCTGTGCTTCATCGGTGTAGTCACCCCTTTCATCAGGGTTTTCTGAATCTTTGTTTTCAGCCATAAGCTGACACAGGCCCTTGCCCCTCACCAGCTTGGTTGGTTTAATATCCAGGTCATACTCCTGGACCTTTGCGATCCAATTTCCTCGCAAGCTTCCTAACTCCTGCTGAGTTAGAATTGATTTCACCGCCGTGTCAGGGACCAGCACCACCGTATGCGAGTTTAGAATGTAATACCTGAAATTCTTCACTGCTTTGACAATGGCAAAGGCATGCTTTTCCAATTGAGTCATTTTTAGTTCGTGAGGCTTGAGGGGAGAACTCATGAACGTAATCAGAGATTCGACATCCTTTGAATTCTTTTGCATCAATATTGCGGACACAGTATGCTCAGATGCATAACTATACATGATGAAGTCCTTGGAGAAATCGGGACATACCAGGACTGGTGCATTAGCAACGGAAGCTTTTATTTCTTCAAATGACCTCTTCCCCTCTTCGCTCCATCTGAAAGTTGGTGACCCCTTCATCATGTTCAATATGTGACGAGTCTTCTCAGCAAAGTCAGGAACAAAACGTCTGAGAAAGTTCACCTTTCCGAAGAAAGAATGAACACCAGTCTTGCTTGTAGGCAGAGTAAGGCTTTGAATAGCCTTAACTCTTTCGGTATCTATCTTTGTTCCTTCTTTGCTAACCACATGCCCTAGCAACTTTCCTTCCGTGACTCCAAAAACAGACTTTTTTGGATTTAGGGAAATCCCATGTTCTCGGCACCTGGCCAATACTTGCTCCAAATGATCACAATGATCATTTCGTTGTTTAGAGAACACGGTTAAGTCATCTAAATAAACCACAATGACTTTCCCCATCATACCTTTGAATGCGAAATCCATGGCCCGCTGAAAAGTGGCGCCAGCATTAGTTAGGCCAAAAGGCATCCTGCTGTAGGCAAATGTACCCCAGGGAGTAGTGAATGCTGTTTTAAATTGATCTTCAGGTGAAACTTCAATCTGATTATAGCCTGAAAAACCATCAAGCATGGACAGCATCTCTGATCCAGTTACTGCTTGCAGAACTTGATCCATTATCGGAAGTGGGTAGTTGTCTTTCAAGGAAGCCTGATTCAAATTGCGAAAGTCTACGCATATGCGTATCTCACCATTTTTCTTGCGCACTGGCACAATATTTGCTACCCAAGTACTGTGATGGATAGGAAAGATGATTCTCGCATCCAGCATCTTCTGAATTTCAGCCTGGATAGTCCCCGAAATCTTAGGATTATAGTGCCTCTGCTTCTGGCGAAAGGCTTTGACATCTTCTTTCAACGGGATGTCATGCTGAACGTCCTTTGGCTTAAAAGACTTTAGATCGGCATAGGACCATGCCAACACGTCCATATATTTTTTTAGCAACTTGACAAATTTCCGTTTCTCCTCAGGCGTGCAACATTTGCCAATGTTCACAAATTGCGGGTGCTCTATCGAACCTATATTGACCGGTTCGGTTTCTGGGGATGAGTCAGGGTCATCTCGCCTCTTCTTTTTCACAAAACGGTCATGCCTGTCGAACAACCACTCCAGAGAAACCAGGCCCTTTGGGATTTTATTCCCTTTGAGCTGACATATGCCGTCGTTCCCTTCGGATTCATCGCCTTGATTGGTGACTGATTCACGGCAAGTGGAAGTAGATCCTTCAAAGTGTAATTCTTTAAAATTTTCCACCTTCTCTAGAAAGGCAATGAGTTGATTATCGTCATTGAACACCTGCCAATGCTGAGAATTGTCTGGCACGCTCGGGCGGAAAACCACCTCAATGGTGTATTTGTTTGTTTTCAAACCTGGGTGAGGAAGCATGAGGGATGCTGAAACAGCCAATGAGTCAGCCATGTCATTTTGAGCTCTTGGAATGGATTCAATCGAAAAAGCATCAAACTCTTCAATGCTGTCCCACACCGCATTACGGTAATGCCTGAGCCTTTCATTCTTTACTTGATAAATCCTCTTGACTTGGTTTACAACTAGCTCCGCATCACCTTGTACTTTTAGATTTTTAATCCCTCTTTCCCTTGCGGCTTGCATGCCAAGTAACAAAGATTCATACTCAGCAGTATTATTTGTGTTAAAAAACTGCAACTTGAAAGAGAGAGGAATGACTTCTTCCTCAGGAGATATTAGCACGGCCTCCGGCGCCGCATCCGCTGGTTGTGCAGCTGCCATCGAACTGCAAGGTCAGATCTTGTTAAGATCTCCTTCTTGAATGAGAACAACCCCTTTATCAGACTCGGTAGACAAGAAATAGTTCCCCATCCCTGATGATTCAAAAAGGATTTGAGCTTTGGGGTCCTCAGAGCTAGTAACCAAGTACTTCTTTTGTGATTCCGGCTCCAAAGTCTGCATTACGCCTTTGACGGGAATTCTAGCTTTAGACCAGTCCATATGAATTTCTCCACCAACTTCGCTACAAAAACTTCTTCCCAGCAAAATTCCATAGGCTGCCGGAATGTCAGCAACGAGGACTGTCATCTTTACTCTCTTTTCTGGGAATGCCGCAAATGCAAATTGCGCGTCTTTGATTTGGCCAATCAACGGAACCTGCTTGGTTTCCAAGGAATAACATCTGCCGAAAGGCTTGGTAAGAGTGAGGCCCAGAGCATGGGTGACCTTTGCCGGCATGACGTTATCAGAAGCCCCGGAATCAATTATGCAGTTACTCAGCTTGTGTCCATTGATTAGGAGGGAGAGATAGAAAGGCTCTATCTTGCCTGATGCCGATGTTGAAGCAACATTTATGTGGGATTCAGGGGGAGTGGAAAGGATTCCTTTTGGGGAAACCTGATTAGATACAACAGCTTGACTTTGAATATACTTGGTCAATCTTACAAGCTGTTCGGGATTTGACTGAAGATACTCAGCTTCAGACATTTGGATCTTGGTCTTTTTTGCATGATCTATGATATCAAATGCGGCCAAGGGTTGCGTTGGTGAAGGAATGAGTCCCTCACTTCGCGATGGTGGAATAGGATTACTGGTCTTGGTAGGAACATGAGAGGACTGATTTGGAGGAGAGATGGGGGGAAAAGATTTCCTTGTAAAAGATTTGCCAGGGAGTTGAGTAGGAAGAGGATTACCTCTTTTAGCAATGATCGGAGGCGCGTTTGACACGGCCTTCTCCTGCTGGACATGGGCAGCAACTTCCGCTTCTTTTCCTTGCGAGCGAGTAAAAACGGCGTATGACTGTCCACTTGCATATCCCTGGGTACCCTCTTCTTCATCAGATTCTTCCTCATCAAATTCCATATACCCGATAGTAGAGTCGCCAGTCGGTTCACCGACATCTTGATCATCTTCGCCCTGAGACGAAGGTTCTTCATAATACTGCTCTTCTTCTTCGATTTCGGCCAGAGCGTTGACCGGAGGAGCCTCAAGTGCCAACCGCGGAGTGGTTGCGGGTAAGCGCGGTCTTTGTGAAACATTGTTAGGAACGAAATTCCTCCGCGGAATATCCCGGTATGAGGAACTGGGGGAGGCCTGGGCCAACTGCTTCTTCAATGCAAGCAAGTCATTTGCCATCTTTTGAAAGGCTGGATCAGACGAAGTAGTGGGCGAAGGGCCCAAAGATTTAGGCTTGGCTGATTCCTTTTTCAATTCGCCAGATATTATCAAATTATCTTCTATTCAAATGGCAGCGGCTTGGGCGAGAATTAAGGTAGCAACTCGCTCCTGAAGGAGCAAGAAACTAACTTTTGAGCTCATAGCGTTTACGAAGAAACACTTTTGATTTTCCGGTGTTGGAAGCATGGCAACAGGGACACGGTTGATTAGTGCATTGAACCGGGTGATAAAATCACGCATGGTCTCATTTGCCTCTTTCTTCAGGTGAGTGATCCATGATAATAATGCAAATGCATCTTCTGAAGGTTTGTACCTGTCTTCAAAAGCATCCCGCAAGGTGGCCCAACTGGTAATAGATCCGGCTGGTAAATGCTGAAACCATTCAGCTGCAGGTCCTTGTAGGGTTTCCAGAAAAAGGTGAACCGACACATCCTCGTGAGTTACATCCAAAATACTGCATGACATGATGAATGCAGATATGTGGGAATCTGTACTTTGATTTCCGCTCCCGTCGAATTTGGGAAAATTCTTTCGGTTTCCGTGAGGTAGCGCATGAACTGGATGTGGTAAAGCCAAGGGACCCATAGCATTTCCCCATGGTACCGCCATTTGAAAGGCTGGAAAAAGAACACGGGCTGGAAGCACGGTTCCGCTGAGCAGCAAGGCACTACAAAGGGATGTGGATGCCCCTTGCGAAAGATTCTTCCTTCGTGAAGGCGAGACACTCCTGGATGACCGGTCAGCCGAGCTTAGCGCTGAAAAGCGTGCCGGTGTTATGCTGAAATTATGCCTTTGAAGCAGATCGAAAGTAGGATCAGCTTCTCCACGGGCTCTCCTGCTGCGCGTAAAAGGTTCACCCGCCAGTGTACCTTCCAGATCTGCAACGTTATGGCGCAGATTTGAAATTTCTTTTTGGCTGTACTTGCTGATTTTCTGGTTTTTCTGTCAAAAACCAGCAGCAAATACTTTTCTAAATATTTAAAAACTATCCTTTTCAGAAAACCGATTGTGGTTAATGACAAATAACAACGAGGATAAAATGACAGAGAAGAATAGCAAGCTGATTTTCGGATCTGATTTTGACTTTTTTCAGAGGGTTTCAAACTTTTAGCAAACAGTCAAAAACTCAGATCTACGGCAAAATACTGATTTTTATAAAAAACTCAGCGAACTAAAGATTTGTAACTAGGCCAGATCTATGGATCTCAGAAGAAAATTTTCAATTCAGAGCACTTTTGCAAATTTTTGGATTTTTTAACAAAAAGTTCAGATTTACAAACAGATAGTGATTTTTCTGATTTTTTCTGATTTTCTATTCTATCACTATCAAAGATCTGATAGATCTGTTCGTTCCCCAGCGGAGTCACCAAAAACTGTTGGTCTGAAAATCTGTCGCCTGGACAGATCTATGGATAGACGAGCCAACAGTGTGCAGGGCATAGCCCCTCTTTGAGTCAGCAAAGCGAAACTGGTTTATTGCTATTCTACCAGCAGGAATCTATGCAAGTCTCACAGATTCTGCCTTCGGGGGTTTGGGATCTCATCCCAGTAGGGGTGTTTCCGACCGCGAAAAGAAAGGAAAGGAAGAGGGGATGAAGAAAGAGCAGGTCCGAAGGAAGAAAAGAAATGAATTCCAAAGCAGAAAGGTCAGAAGGTTTATGTTTTGGGATTGGTAGTAAACAGAGCCAAACCTACTTGCATAAACGAGCAAAGCAATACTGATGATGAATAAATGACAAAAAAGTAGATATGAATCTAACAGAATAAACACATACAGATCTAACATAAGAAAGGTCTGATGCATAACACAGCTATTCAGCACAAAGTCTCAATATTTGTATTACTGTTTTCTTCTGTTACAAGAAAGCTCAAAGTCTTTTTTCTTCACTTCTATTTTTCATCTGAAAGATATCCATCCATCCCACAATACAACAAGTATTGGGGTATATATAGAAGAAGAAGAGAAAAGAAGGCAAAAAGGAGCCAACAACTATTTACAAAGATATTTACAAAATATCTAAAAGTCATGTTGACTTTTTACAACTTGATGGATGACATCATCCCATGATGCAACATGGATGATGTCATCATTTGTATCAACATACTCCAGATATTTCCAAAAAGAAAGACGGAGAAGAGAAAGAGAAGAAAGAAGAAGAAGAAGAAGAAGAAGCAGCAGCAGCTATTCGTCATCATCATCTTGCGGCCGAAAGGGGGTGGACTGCTTTTGTTGCTCCTCAGGTGACGAGATATGGAACTGAGAGCGGTATTCCATGAACTTGTTGATTATTGGCCCTAGTTGATCCTGGGAAGGATCCTTGTGCCTATCACTTATCGCCTCACAAGTCTCCCGCTCATCTATGAGCTTTTCTGGGAGTTTGGAATAGTCCTTTTCCGCCTCAATGAGGAACCTGATGAAGTCCCTACAGGCCAGCAGGTTGTTGATAGATTCTGTGTCAAATGTGACCTCTGGCCCCGTTCCTTGAGAAGCGATCTCCTTGAAGATCCGGGTGGTTTCATCAGCTTTCCTTAAAGTGAAGGAAGGAGTAAGTAACCCTGGCGACATATTAAGAACAATTCGTTCCATTTGGTGCATCGCATCCAGGGCTTCTTCCTTGACTTTGTCAATCTTTTCTAGAATAAATTCTAACTGATCCACCCGGTAGTCCAGAGTGGACATGATTTTGTTGAGGGCCCTTGGATGGCCGAAGACGCCGAACTTGACCAGATCTTCGACTGAACAGTCGAACATTTGTTGGAAGGTCTCGTGCTGTAATCTGGCATGTTCCAGCTCTTCTGATATGGGCCCTGCTAACGCTTGGAGCTCTTTATTCGCCTTACTGATGTTCAGGTACAAGTCAGAGAACTCGGCGATCACTTTTTCACTGTCTTTGAGGATTTGGCTCCTCCAAGCGGAAATGGCCATACCCTGCTCGCCGATTTTGGCATACTCATTAATTTTCTCTTGGCTGAGAAGCTCAGAAGTCTCGGCGGCAGTTGTGGGAGGCGCACTACCCATCTTCTGTAAGGCTTGGAGCAGATATTTTGTTTTGCTCCTTTAGTTTCCTTTTCTCTTCCTTGATTTCCTGAAGCTTTTTGCAGAGGGCGTCAACTGCAGAAAGAGCCTCCCCCTGAAGACTTTCTGGAAGATGTCCCCATTGTGACTTGGGTCACAGTAAAATCTATAGGAGACAGATCCTTTTTCTCTTTGAGGGGATTGGGGTATGCGATTTCCATAACTCTCTCCCCTACAGCACTTTGAGAGAAGCGCGTGACAAGCTTCTGCTTCTTCGCCCCCTTAGATGGGATCACGGAAAAGTCCATCGGAGCGATGGGAACTTTCCTCTTTTGCTGACTTAGCTGCTGAGAGATCCAAGCTGGACCTATGGTAGAAGGACCGGAAACAGAGGAGGGGGCAGCTGCAGTAGTAGAGGGGAAAAAGGTGGAGACACATGGCGGCGGCATTGAGAGAATAGCCGAAGAAGTGCCCACGGAAGGAAGGGAAACTGTAGCTGCGGAAGACATAGGAGGGGAAGGGAGCTCGGAGATGAGGGAAGAAATGGAGGAGGACAGATCAACGAGGGAAGAAAAGATAGATGAAGAGGCGGGGGAAACAGTAGAAGAAGGGGAAGAGGACACGACCAAAGGGATGGTCGCTTGAGTCACTCGAGGAGGGGAAGGAAGAGAAGAAGAAGGGACGGAAGGGACCTCGATTGTTGTAGCAATGCCGACATCCTGAGTGGATGGGCCTATTGGAACTATCCTCTTCTGCTTCTTTCTCTGGCAAAGCCAGAGTTATTACCTGCTCGGGTGCCACGGAAGGAGGACTCTCAGGGGCTTCTTCCTGAATGGTGCTGGATTCACCTTCTACACCTTTGCCCTTGCCTTTAGGCTGCTTTTTGGATCGTGGAGGTGCATTGCCCAACGGGGAGGTTGTGAAATCAACCCCGAGGTAGATTAGGCCGTTCATCCGGCACCAATGTTCTGTCCTACGCAGAGTCTCCTTGACCCTCTCCTCAATTGTCTGAGGGGCCTTAGTTCTATCAATGGCCGGAAAGGGCCAATTGTCCCCATCAGTGTCAGTATATACCTTGTCTACTTCATCTTCCGTAGTTTGGAAGCCTTTAGGGACAATGGCTATCCCGTATTGGATGATTTCTGCCAATGCTAGGTGAGAATGATCCTTTCTCCTGAGCTCCACCTCATGGATGATGTCAATGTAAATGTCCTCAATCTGAGGGACGTGAATTGGATCAAGTTTCTCCCTTGGCAGACAGCTCCTTGGGTCGAAGGTAGGCCTGGCTGGGAAGTCATGTTTCAAATTGAGTAACTCCAGCTCTGCGAACATTTCCTTCGCCTTGTGGTGGGTAGAGCATGTATATCGGCCCACTGTGAGGGGGAAAGGAGTTCCACCCTTCTTTCTTTTCAGGCATTTCTCATGGTATGTGATTAGCTGCCTTGACAGCTCCAGCAGAATCAATTTAGGTCCAGCATACCTTGGTAGCCTGGTTGGCTCTCCTAAAAAGTTGGCAGCCCTTAGATAGGTGAATGTGGGAAACTGGGTGAACAAGGCCCCCCATTTCTCGGTGGCTGCTACTATGCTTTTGGTCGTGCGACCATAAGTCATATTCGGCCTCAATAGGCAGATGATGTGATAGAAAAACACATCGTTAATTTTTGTGAATTGGGAGATGCTATTCTCCAGCCTCAATTCCGGGTAGTACTCGTATATCTTGACCTGAGGCCAAACTCCACTCCGCATCAGGCCTGGATAGTCCCTCTCTGATGCTGTAGCGTAGACCACGTAGGAGTTCATATGGAATGTCCCCGTTGTGCTAAATTGTTGTAGCTGCTCAGAGATTGTGCTGCTTATAATTTCTCCCCAGCAGAAGCGCTGATCAGGCATATTCTTGTTCATGGTCTCTAAGTACCGCAGCATCCATTTATGGAAATAATGGGCATCAGAAAGCCTGAAGACCCTACTCAGGAATGTAATGGTGTCGCTGAGCTCCTCTGAGAAGTCACTGCGGTGGATGATTTGGGGCCACCGGGTTACTACCTTTTTGTTTTTCAAGTAAACTTCATTCATTAGTTGCATACACTGATCTGCATTGTCATCCCATGCCTTAATGCAATCTGCTTGACTGACGGCCACAAAGTGCCGGTGGTGGGGTATGCCGAGTATTCCCTCAAAGTGACGGGCAGTGAGGTTAATGACTACCTCGCCCTTGCTGTTTACGACACACCTTGTGTCTTTGTTGTAACATTGGGCAATCACCATCAAGAATTCATTGTTGACGGCGCTGACTGGGATTCCACCGGTGAAGTGCAGGGCACTGCCTATCAGTTTTTCCATCCATGGACTCCTTGTGACTTTCTGAGTTCTAGCCCAGAATTCCTCCATATCAATATGTCCCAATTCTGAGTCTCTGACGTCCATGCTACACTCGGCCTGGGACTCGGGCATCCTGACCCTTTGATATTTATATTTCATCTCTTCTTCCGTAAGTTTGGCCTTTCCTTTGGATTTGGTGGGTCTCTTGCTGGATGTAGACATATGTTCTTTCAAACTCAGTTGCTGATCTGCATGAAGAAGAAGCGAGACCCAATCCGAAAAGGTTGTATTAGCCATTTGATCTTCCATTGAAATGTTAGTAGAAGGAAAGAGTTAGAGATTTTGAGACTTAGGGCACATGGCACATGAAAGCTGCAGCTTACAGGGCTAAATAGGTAAGGCGCATGGGGAAAGTATGTTGCAAGGGTTAAATTGGTGCCAAAGGTGCATGGCGCATGAATACTGCAGGATGCATTTTACAAAAGGGTGCATAAAAACATCGTGTTGCACAGAGACAGGATGCGCCGAAGGCGCATGGATTTTTCATGTTACATGGGGATTTGGTGCGCCCTTTGGCGCATGTATCTTTTTTTGTTACATAAACTTCTCGTGCACCAAAGCTAACTTGGCGCAGCCCATGGAGGGTTTACACGACATAATGCTTTTGCAACAAAGAATGCGCTTGCACTTTAAAAGTCTTGCACTTAGTGCACAGATTAAGCCGGTGTTGCGCAGATGCAGGGTGCGCCAAAGGGGTGCATAGTTTATGTGATGCAACAAGGAAGGTTGGTGCGCCATTGAGGGCGCAAGGCTAGTGTTTGCAGCATATGGAGGAGGCACACCTTGCAGAATTTTAGGATGCAGCAGGCAAGATGGGTGCGCCATTGGCGTCGGATTTTAGTCATGTTGCAGGGGTGACAGATGCGCCAAAGGGGCGCAACTATTTTTGATGTTGCAAGACGCGCCGGTGCGCTAAAGGGAAAAACGGTCTTCTTTTTCTCCATTCCTTTCTCTCATTCTTTGTAGGTTTAGTTGGGCAATGAAACGGCTCATCAAAAAGGAAATAAAACCATGTTTTTTAGACAAGTTCCCCTATTAGCAGATCTGGACAGAGGGAGAGGGATATGGGAAGATAGCAAAAGGAGGAGGCTAGATCAACATTTTGATATTTCAATACTTCCAAACCACAACCAGACCACAAGCACACCAAGAACCAAAAACGTAAAAACACACGAGAGGGAGAAGAACCTCTTACCTGGATAAATAGCAAAAACTTGCAATGGGTCCACAAGGTGTTGAAAATGACGAGGCAGGGGCTGACAGGCTCAGAGAAAATAAATCACGTGCTCTGCGACTAGTGAAAATGACATTTTGGGCACGAAAAACATATATATAGGTGAACTAGTCATAAATGTGCCACCCACTTTGTAAAGGGCGCATGAAAGTTGCTGTCGACATGGGAAAGCATGCGCCCTTTGGCGCATGAAAGCATTTTCCAGCATGAAACTAAGCGTGCCTTTGGCGCACCAAAAGTTGTGTTGTCATTAGATTATGTGCGCCCTTTGGCGCACCGAAAAGTGGCGCAACAAAAGTTGTGCTAACATGAAGGCGCATGCGCCTTGGCGCACGCAGAGAAGACTCAACATACAAGGTGCACCAAAAGGTGTGTTGACACTGAAAAATATGCGCCAAAGGCTTTAAAGGGGGCGCACCAAAAGTTGGTGTTACATAGTAATTCCATGCGCCCAGCCAAAAAAGACCAAAAAAGACTAAGTTCGAAAAACTAGATTTCCCGGGAAGGGATTTTGCAATGTTTCGAACGCAAGGGATCCCTAGCAAGGGATCAAAACAAAGTTTTCAGTATAGTTATCGATAAAATTGCCCTTGTCAATTTTACGGGATAAAAGATAACATGCATCAAATTATTCAGTCCTGAGCAAGTAGATTGATTCGAGGCCCAAAATCATGTTTTTCGAGGTCCCCTCGGCCTTCTTTCTAACTCTCCCATCCAAGAAGAAATCCCAACAAGTTAGAAAAAATAGCAAAAAATGCAAAAAATAAGGTTGCAGGACTGTTTCAAAGCATTTCAGGTCTGAAGGGTTTGGGTCGTACCAGTTCGGGTTGTACTGAGGTTCGTCGTACCAAGCTTGGGGCCGAAAAAGCAAGAAAATCAGCTAAGTCCAACATTTTTGTCCCAGGCGGTCTACGGGGCAGTTGGGATGTCGGGACGTGAGGGACACGAAAAGCCGAATCGACTGAAAGCAAGGAAAAATTCATCTAAGTCTTTTGTTTCACGCGGTTTGGGACAGCCAGGACAAAAGTACGCGTGAGGTACGCGGGGGATGTGAATCAGACCGGTTTGCTGAAAGACAGTCCATTTCGGGCGGTTCGGAAATATTTGTCCCAGGCAGTCTGGGACAGTTGGGACAAAAGTACGTGAGGGACGCGTGGGACACGAAAAGGCCGCAAACAGGAACAAGGAAGCCCGAATCAGCCGAAGAAGGAGATTTTCATCGTGGACAGTTGGGACAAAAGTATGTGAGGGACGCATGGGATGCAAAAAGGTGAAAAGGCTACAAACAGGAACAAGGAATCCTGAATTGGCTGATGCCGGAGAATGTGTCCCAGGAAGTGGCAGGGAAAAGAGAAGGACTTAGAAAATTTTCCAAGTTTCAGTCAAAGTTTTCAAAGGTACAATAGTTTTGGCCCGCTGCCTCTGGCCATCGAATCAGAAGCCTAACATGTGCCATCCAAGTGGCGAAGCACGGGGGGGAAATGGGAAATTTTCTTAAAGTGAAAAATGCCAAATTTTTGAAAGGGCAAAGTGCACCCCTCAGGCCTGAGCCAATAAAATAGTGCCACGTGTCCAAGTGGCAAAAAGGTTTAAGGAAGGGTCCGAAAGAAATTTTCAAAGAATGATCCCACAGACGAATCAGAGCCTGACACGTGTCATCCAAGTGGCAGATGCGTGGGGATTTTTTGGAAAATTTTCCAAAATGTAAAAAAAGAGGTAAAATTTAACATTTTTTCCTGCCGATTCGTTTTGGGCCTGTTTTTGCCCTAAATCTTCAAATGGCCATAACTTTTGATCCAGAGCTCAAGTTTTTGCACGTTCTTTATATCAATGGAAATCTGGTCGAAATTATCTATAATGATTTTGGGGTCAATCTTGCATTTTGGTTCAGTTTGGATAGAGAATATCAAGAAACATCTCTGGAACGTGGTAATGGCCAAAAGTGACGTTTCAACAACCAGTTTTAAATGCAAAATGGGTCGCATTCTTCTTCGGCATGGCCAAAATGTCATGGCATGGGTCTGTAAGGATGCCCATGCTATTTTAATGCATCTTTATTCAATGACGAATGGCTCCCATGTTTTTTGCACATTTTCTCTCTCCTGGGCTCGACCCATGCATTGTAAAAGCTAGATTTGGCTCATTTTTTTTAGGGGGAACATCTTCTGCTCTGGATAGCAAGCTTCTTCTCTTCACCAAGGGTTCAACAAGTGGATTTTTTCAACCTCATCAGACCTACTTCTAAAATTGTAACAGGTTTTCTACCTCTTTGATGTTGTAATACAGGGATGTTCTGTGCACACTTGGAAATGCAACAAATGTACGTGCTCTGTGAATGGGTCTGTCCAGTCCTTGCTCATTTTGTGTTTGCTTGCTTCATTGCAGACTCTATGATTACATCTTATTAGCCTATGAATGATGTTTTATGTTGCATTGTATGATCTGGTGTCTATGTTACATAGAACGTTTTGATAGATGTTCACCATTTTCCTTTTCTGGTGTATCACCGCTTTAGTGTAGGCTTTTCATTTTATCTCTTCTCTCTCTCTCCCTGATCTCCTTGGAAGGTTAGATTAGGAATAGATTAGTTTCCCCTACATTAGAGTAGATTATGGCAGGTAGTTTAGGAGCAAGAACCAGTTTTCTCTGGAGATTCCTCTCTCATTTTACAAGTCCCACACTTGGAGAGAGGATTCAATGTTGTGCAATCACACTGGATGCTTAGAATGATCAAACTAGAAATCTGATCAACATCCAGGGGGTGTTGCTGATTTTCTCTAACAGTTTTGGCACGCCTGGTGGGACCTTAGAAGTCTTCCACTTTATCTTTGACAGGTTGGTGTGTTCCTGTTAAAGATCCATCCTTTTAGAGGCACTATTGAAAAACACATCTGGCGACTCCATCTGGTAAATAACTCATTCTCTGAGTCGCAGACCCATTTTCCATCCATTTCCATCCATTCTTCTTTCCATCATCTTTCGTTCTTTTCCATTCCATGAATTTATGCAATCATGACTTCATTTCCATCATGGAATTCACATTTTCAACAACAGCAGCATATCACACCTCCAATATGTTTTGCAAATCCTCCAAATCAACATTTTGGTCAAATTCAAAATCAGCATATCTACCCATATGAGCAGTAGTACCAAAGTCAGTTTGGTTATGAAGCACATCAATAGCAAGGGTACGCATGCAATGAAGACAATCAAATGGAAGATGCATATTTTGTGGAAAAAATCCAAAAGATGGAGGCACAAATTGTGCAAGCAAGAGAAGTAGCTCAAATGAGGGCTTTCAAAATTGGTTGCAGGACTCC
Source organism: Taxus chinensis (assembly GCA_019776745.2). Lineage (NCBI taxonomy): Eukaryota > Viridiplantae > Streptophyta > Pinopsida > Cupressales > Taxaceae > Taxus > Taxus chinensis. The sequence continues at coordinate 907,106,269 of CM034146.1, forward strand.
TTGTCCATGGGGAGGCCCTTTTCCAAGACACTTCATCCCTCAAGAGAAGCTGGACTTTATAATGAAAATCCTGCCCCAACTTGCACAATGGACAGCAGAAATAGAGGCCTATACGCTTGGTGTTGAACAACCTCGTCAATGGGTAAGTTCTACACCATCATCTGGTTTTTCTCTTCCCATTACTCAAGCAGCATCATCTCATTTGGAATTTCAAATTCTAAATCCAGTTAATGCTACCCCAGGAGTTTAATTCCATTTCTCCATTCCCTAGTCTCCCATCACACCTAAATTCTTCTTTCCCCTTTCCTTCCAAAAAGTCCTCCCCTCCACAAGAGCTAACAGAAATACCCCCTCCTCCAAAGAAACAAGAGTTTTTACCTCCTCCACCACCATGAAAAATTTCCAAATCAATTGAGTTACAATCCACTTCTCCTCTTGCATTCCCAAATCCATGTTGGGAGGATAAAAATCAGAATGTCTAGTCAAGGAAAACAACAACAAAAAGAAAATCCAAACAAGGATGAAGAAATTCGAAGTCTCAAGATTTGGGCTCTTAAATTTGGGATGAAAAAGATCCCCTTGATGGTTAAGCCTTCAGAAGAGGTTGGAGTTGGAGAATAAGTGGTGGTTAAGACTGATTTTTTGGCAGCAGAAGAAGAGCAAAAAGAAGAATCAGATCAACAGTCAGTTTGCTTAGAAAGTAGTGTCCATGTTAGCACTCTATTTGAAGGGAATGCCGATTCAATTCAAGTTACACAATCAGCCATAGAGGAAGAAAGCTCAGAAGAAGATCTTGCAGTCCCAACTTATCCTCTAGAGCAGCATATTGAAGAGTTTGACTTAACAAACTTCATGCTAGAGGAAGAGTTCTATCAAGAACAAGATTGTCTTCAAATAGTAGAAGAGGGAGAAGCTGCTCCAAATCCAAAAGAAGAGGAGCACATTCTAGTTATGGAGGAGAAAATTATAGATCCAAGGGCTTTGAGAGTAAAGCAGGCTATAAGAGAACCTTCAATTCTTCTTTCTACTTCATCTCTCTCGAGTTCTAGTGCTGAAGAAGAGTTTGATCTCTCAAACTCAATGTTGGAGGATGAAAGAAACCATGATGATCAAGTTATAGATCAAGAGGACACTATGGAGGAAGTTGAGCATTTGCATCAGGACAACAATGAGGTAATGTATTTGTTAGATTTGGAGGACTATTTTGATGAAGAAGAACCGGTTAAGTTTCCACCATTCTCTCTTTCATCTTCCACGTCCCAAATACTTGAGCCTACTATCATGAAGGAGAGAATTCATTTGCAGCAGCTTACATCTTGTAGTAGCTCTTTGGAACTAAGATTGGAAGATTTTAATCTTTCATGTTCTTCATTGGAGGAAGAGAAAGGGTAGAAAGGTTCTACCATTGCTTCTGCACATCATCCATTCAAGAGGGTCTACAAGAGAGACTCCATTTTTGGAGTTGAAAATCAGAGCTATGGACATATCAAATGGATCATACCTTGCCCAATAAGGTATTTGACTTCATTGGAGTCAAAGGAGAAGTCACAACCGAGTCATGCTTGTTTCTAAGCATGAGGGTGAGCTACAAAGTACCAAGGATCAGCCGTCATACCTCTTCAATCCAAATGAAGAACAACTAAAAGAGGTATTGAACTTGCCTTCACCTGATACCTTGATGATTTGGGTGGAAGACTAGCTTCTTGTTGATTTTCCATTCATCCAATCAGCCATGTTCAGTGCCAAATCAGTTGCATGGCTGCCAATTTTGAAGAAAGGAACCTATTTTGTACAACCAGTTGCAGGGTTTGTTTAGCTTACCTTTGCTTCCAGTTAGAGTAGGATAGGTAGTTTTGATTTCAGTAAAAGAAGTGCTTGTGCACACTCTACATGGTCTATTTGGAGCATGTATGATTTTTAATTTTGTAAATAGTTTTGGTGCTGCTGGTTTTTCTCTTACACAGTCCATTTCAGTGGGTTTCCAAGTGGCTCAGAGAGGAGGTTTTCAAAGTTCAGATCAGTTTGCAGGCTACAACTCATGACTCCATGCCCAATGGATGCTTCAGGCAACTGGTAACTTCATCCAACAGGTAGATGACCCCGCTGAGTCGCCAAAATTGTTATCCAAAATTCACCCCTCAAGGTAATTTTGATAACATGCATCAAATTATTCAGTCCCGAGCAAGTAGATTGATTCAAGGCCCAAAATCATGTTTTTTGGGGCCCCCTCAGCTTCTTTCTAACTCTCCCATCCAAGAAGAAATCCCAACGAGTTAGAAAAAATGGAAAAAATGCAAAAAATAAGGTTGCAGGACCATTTTAAAGCATTTCGGGTCTGAAGGGTTCGGGTCGTATTGAGGTTCGTCGTACCAAGCTTGGGCCGAAAAAGCAAGAAAATCAGCTAAGTCATACATTTTTGTCCCAGGCGGTCTGCGGGACAGTTGGGATGTCGAGACGTGAGGGACGCGAAAAGCTGAATCGGCCGAAAGCAAGGAAATTCGTCTAAGTCTTTTGTTTCACGCGTTTTGGGACAACCGGGACAAAAGTACGTGAGGTACGCGGGGGACGCGAATCTGACCAGTTTGCCAACAGACAATCCATTTCAAGCGGTTCAGAGATATTTTTCCCAGGAAGTCTGGGACAGTTGGGACAAAGGTATGCAAGGGACGCGTGGGACGTGAAAAGGTGAAAAGGCCGCAAATAGTAACAAGGAAGCCCGAATCGGCCGAAGCAGGAGATTTTCAACCTGGAAAGTTGGCAAAAAAGTATGCAAGGGATGTGTGGGACGTGAAAAATTGAAAAGGCCGTAAACAGGAACAAGGAAGCCCGAATCGGCCGATGAAGGAGAATGTGTCCCAGGAAGTAGCGGGGAAGAGAGAAGGACTTAGAAAATTTTCCAAGTTTCGGTCAAAGTTTTAAAAGACAACAGTTTTGGCCCACTGCCCCGGCCATCGAATGGAATCTTAACACGTGTCATCCAAGTGGTGGAGCATGGGGGGGAAATGGGAATTTTCCCAAAGTCAAAAATGCCAAATTTTCGAAGGGCAAAGTGCGCCCCTTAGGCCCGAGCCAATAAAATAGTGCCACGTGTCCAAACGGCTGAAATTTTCAAAGGATGAGCCCGCAGATGAATCAGAGCCTGACATGTGTCATCCAAGTGGCAGATGCGGGGGATTTTTCAGAAAATTTTCCAAAATGCAAAAAAGAGGTAAAATTCAATGTTTTTTCCCGCCGATCCGTTTTGGGCCTGTGTTTGCCCTAAATCTTCAAATGGCCATAAATTTCGATCCAGAGCTCGGATTTTTGCGTTCTTTATATCAATAGAAAGATGGTGAAATTATCTATAATATTCTGGGGTCAATATTGCATTTTGGTTCAGTTTGGAGAGATAAAATTAAGAAACGTCTCTGGCACGTGGTAATGGCCAGAAGTGACGTTTCAACAACCAGTTTTAAATGCAAAATGGGTCGCATTCTTCTTCAACATGGCCAAAATGTCAGGGCATGGGTCTATAAGGACGCCCATGCTATTTTAATGCATCTTCATTCAATGAGGAATGGCTCCCACATTTTTCTCTCTCCTGGGCTCGACCCATGCACTGTAAAAGCCAGATTTGGCTCATTTTTCAGGTGGGTCATCTTTTCTGCTCTGCTCTCCCTTCTTTTCTTCCCCAGGGTTGAAAATGGAGTTTTGAACCTCCTCACCTACTCTGTAATGGAATTTTTTCCTTTTACCATTAAAATGATGTTCTGTGCAAACTTCTAGAGCAACAACAAACATGTTTTGTGATGCATCTGTCCATCCTTGCTCGTTTTTTACTTGTTTTCTTCTTGCCTCTCTTCATTACAGGTATTTGTGCATGTTTAAATGTTCATTGCAAGGTTGGAGTTGTGTTCATAGTAGTTTTGATAGATGTTCACCATTTTCCTTCTCTGGTGTATCACCATTTTAGTGTAGGCTTTTGTTTTTTCTCTTATCTCTCTCTCCCTGTCTCCTTGGAGGTTAGATTAGGATTAGATTAGCTTGCCTGCATTGGAACAGCTTGTGGCAGGTAGTTTAGGAGCAAGAACCAGCTTTCTCTGGAGATTCCTCTCTCATTTTACAAGTCCCACACTTGGAGAGAGGTTTCAATGTTGTGCAATCACACTGGATGCTTAGAATGATCAAACTAGAAATATGATCAACATCCAGGGGGTGCTGCTGATTTGCACTAACACTTACCTTGCAACATTGGCTGAGGATCAGAAATTAGCCGTTAGCATTAAAGATGACTTGATTATGTCTAGTAAATTGAAAATATATCCTTACAAATCTAGAGCTTCTTCTTCCTCTTCTTATACTCCTAGAGCTAATACAGATCCACTAGTAAAAAATCTTGCAAATAACCTTATTGCCATCAAGAAACAATTGGCTCAACATGCTCCTTGTGTAGATGTTTCAAGGAGGAATTTTCATCCTAGAAATTGTTTACCTTCCTCTCAGACAAGGTTGGCAATTGAGGGGCCACCATCAAGGTCCCTGTTAATCCAACTTGTGAGGTTGAAGAACCAGAAGATGAGGAGATTAATGAAGATTTTGAAGAACATGAACAAGAGGTTGATGAAGAACTAGAGGAACTTGAGGGATCTCGAGTTAATTTGTTCACCACTTAAGGTTTTGATAAAGAGGATGATTATAATGAAGTAGTAGTAGATATGAATAACAAATCGTATGCTGTCATGAATCAAGAGCAGAAAAATAAGAAAGATAAAGTGATATATCCCATTAAGATATCCAAGGATCCTCCCACGACTATTCCCGTTGTTGTAAGAAGAGGGTCTCCTATTCCCACTACATCCACATAGAAGGTGAGTTCTTCTAATTCTTCTTTTCCTAATGCTACAACTAAATATTTTTCTCCTCCAGCTCCTAAACTTGATAAGCCTAAGATTCCTAGTGGCAATAGCCCATCCACCTCTAGATCTTTTGATATCATTGATCACCTTAAGAATACAAAGGTTCAAATTTAAGAGGCTAAGTATTATCAAACTCATCCTAAAGCCTTTGCCAAAATGGTTCACTTTGTCAATTCCCATTCCAAAACCACCTCTAAAGGCCTTTTGTCTACTCCATCCTCTGCACCTCAACCCAACCTTGTATCTATAGTCACCTCACCTAATTAGAAGATCAAACCATTTTATGTGAATCTTCTTATAGCATGCCATAAAATCAGCAACTATGTCATAGATTCAGGAGCATCAGATAATGTAATGCCTGCCAAAGTGGCTCATGCTTTGGGTCTTACCCTCACACGCACTTATGGATCTTTCTATTCTATGGAGAGTAAGGAGGTGCCCTTGGTCAGAAGGATTAAAGAGCACAAGTAGCTTTTGCCACTTTACTAGAGAAGAAGGTTTTGGCTACTATTCTAGTAGCAGATATTCCTCCTTCATATGGTATGCTGTTAAGTAGGAATTTTTGTAAGGATGTGGGAGGAGAGATTTAAATGGATTGATCACATGCCCTCATACCAGTTAATGGAAAGATGAAGAAGTTGTTGCCTGAGAAGAAATCAAAGTACATTGTGTAAAAAATGGATGATCCCAAAGCCTAGATACTCTATGAGGACATTGGACATGGTAACTATATGATTATGTCTCCAGAGGAAACTCAGCTTCCCAACGAAGTACTTCATGATCCTAATGGTGTTTAGAATCTAGAATTTGATGGAAGCTGCTTCTCAACTGGTTCTGGAGCAGGTGTGGTGTTGATATCTCCTAAAGGAAAGATTCATCCTTTCTCATTCAAGCTACAATTTGAAAATACCAATAATACAGAAAAGTATGAAGCCCTCATTCTTAGACTTAATATGGAAAAAGAAAAAGGTGTGAAGAATATTCTGGCTCATGGGGATGTAGAACTAGTTGTTAAACAAGTCAGAGACCTTTTTCAAGTAAAGAATATAACGTTGAAACATTACCGGAATTAAGTTTGGGATTCTATTGAATTTCTTGATGCCTTCTCCATTGAATATGTGCTAAGAGAAAATAACACCAGGGCTGATTCACTAGAAATCTAAGGATCATTGCCGATACCTCACCCTGATTTCTCTCAGGATAAATTTACCATTGAAATGATCCACAGGCCCAGTGTTCCTGATAATGCAAGTAATTGGAAAATATTCAATGACGATCAAAATTTTCTTTCTTTCTTGGAGCTCAGGGATAACTTTGAACAATTGTACTTCAAAGGAAGTGATAATTTACCTTGTGAGAGTGTATCTCCCAATGAGGAGGGTGTCAAAGAGGAGATAGAACAAAATGGGTGCATCAGACTCAAAGGTAACAAGATTCCTAAAGGGCTGGTGAGTTTGGAGGAATTATTTGATAAACATGACAGGTATGTTAAGTCTAAATCTTCTACTGGAGTGTGGCAATCCACTGAGTATGAAAAGGTTAACATTGGGAGCACTGCTGACCCCAAAATGGTGAACGTTTGAAAATGTTGTATGCAAGAAGAAAAGGAGAAGGTGGTGAACCTCTTAAAAAATATAGGGATGTTATTGCATATTCATATGAAGATCTAAAAGCTTTCCAACCAAAGGAAATGCATCATTTCATCCCTCTCAAACCTAGGATTAAACCCTTTAAGAAAAAGCAAAGGCAGTACAATCTAAAGATTGCTGACACCATTTTTTAGGATATACAAAAGTTATTGAAGGCTAAAATTATTTTTCCCATTCACCATTCAACATGGATTACCAATATTGTTCTTGTCAGGAAGAAAAATGGTGAGATTCGTATCTATGTTGACTTCAGGAATCTAAATCAGGCCTCTTTAAAAGACAACTACCCTCTACCCATGATGGATCAAGTTTTGCAAGCTATTACGGGGTCTGAAATATTGTCCATGCTTGATAGCTTCTCAAGGTATAATGAAGTGGAAGTTAATACCAAAGATCAACACAAGACTACTTTCACCACCCCTTGGGGTACTTTTTCCTACAAGAGGATTCATTTTGGACTCATTAATGTCGGTGTCACCTTTCAAAGAGCTATGGAATTGGATTTTTGAAGTTTGAAATGGAAATGTATTGTTGTGTATCTAGATGACCTAACTGCGTTTTCTAAAACTAGAGCAGATCATTTTCATCATCTGGAAATAGTTCTCTTGAAATGCAGAGAACATGAGGTTTCTTTGAATCCCAATAAATCTATCTTTTTTGTTACAGAGGGAAAATTGTTGGGACATGTTGTCTCTAAAGATGGAATAAAAATTGATCCTGAGTGATTTCAAGCTATTCAAGAGATTCCTCTTCCCACAAGTAAGAAGGGAATGCATTATTTTTTCGGTAAGATCAACATCCTAAGAAGATTCATTCCCGATTTTGCAGAGGTAACTTTGAATATCTCTCAAATGATGAAAGGAAAACAAACATTTGGCTAGTCCTCTAAAGGGAAAGAATCCTTTGAAAGTATTGAAAAGGCTATTGCTAAAACTCTGATCTTAGCATGTCCATTTTTTAGCAAGTATTTTGTTATTTATTGCTATGCCACAGAAAGCACCTTGGCTGCTGTCTTGACTTAGAAAGATTATGATGATCATGAACTCCCGATTGTGTTGATGAGCTACATTCTTAAAAATCATGAGTTGAAATACACGATGATGGAGAAACATGCTTTTGCAGTGGTTAAAGATGTCAAGCAGTTTCATTTTTTATATTCTTAACTCTCACCTTGTGGTGCTTGTAACTGATACAACCGTTAAGTCTATTCTTACACAACAAGAATTTGGAACTAAGAGAGAAAATTGGGTAGCAAAGGTTCAAGAATATGATATTGACATCAGACCAACCAAACTAGTTCGGGGTAAAGGCTTGTGTGAACTCATTGCTGAAGGAGCTAGTCATGAATTATCCAAGGAGGAAGTTGATATTCCTATTGTTCTATTTCTTAGCTCGACTGATGAATGGTATGCTGATATCACACATTTTCTCACCTATGGTGAGTGTCCTCCTAACTTGATTGTCAAGGTGAAGAGAGCTATCAAGCTAAGATCAGCCCAGTACGTGTTATGGGAGAATGCATTATTCAAATGTGGAATGGATGGAAGATTTATGAAATGTGTTGACAAAGAACAACAAAAGAATCTTTTCTCAGATTTTCATGATCAAGCATGTGGAGGCCATTAATCATCTCCTATTACTGCCCACAATATTCTTCGTGTTGGATACTATTGGCCTACCTTGTTTAAAGATGCATCAAAATGGGTTGATAAATGTGAAGCTTGTCAAACCTTTGTAGGCAAACCTACATTGGCTACTTGCCACTTAAACCAGTTGTGATTGAAGATCCCTTTCAAAAATGGGGTTTAGATTTCATTGGAAAAATCAACCCATCTTCAAGTGCAGGACATACTAATGTCTTGACTGCCACAGATTAATTCACTAAATGGGTGGAAGCCATTCTAGTAAAAAGTACTACTTTTGAAGTAGTGTGTAATTTTGTCAAAGAAAACATCTTGGTGAGGTTTGGTGTACCAAACTTGATTGTAACTGATAACGCTTCAAATTTTTCTTCTGTTGAGATGATGAATTTCTATTATGGATATGGAATTTCCCTGGCTCACTCTTCAGATTATTATCCTCCAGGGAATGGAGAGGCAGAATCAACAAATAAAAATATGGTGGCTATAGTAAGGAAACTGGTTAATGAATCTCAGAGGAAGTGGCACAAGAAACTCTATGATGCTCTTTGGGCATATAGAATTACACCAAAAAGATCTATTGGAATTTCCCCTTTTCAAGTGGTGTTTGGTGTGGAAGCTCAATTACCAGTCATAGTAGAGCTACCAGCTTTGTATTTAATGAGGGCCATTGAAGACCCTAGCTTCAATGATTCTTTAGATAAAAGGATCATATATCTTCATAAGCTGAATGAAGACAGGCTACAGGTTGTTGATAGAATATCTACCCACCAGCAGAAGGTAAAATATTTGTTTAATAAGAAGTCCAAGTACTGGGATTTCAAAGTTGGAGACATTGTTTCGTTGTGGGATAAAAGACATGAGCCTCACAGAAGCCATGGTAAGTTTGATTCTCTTTGGCTCGGTCCTTTCAAAATCAGGCACTTTGCTGGTGAGAATTCTGTCTATCTTGATTACATAGATGGTTCCTCTCTCCCACTTCCTTATAGTGGGTAGTACATGAAGTTGTTCAAGTCCTAGGTGAATAGGAGGTCTCTTTGTATATTATGTATAGGGTGTGTGTCCTTCTCCCTTTCTTCTGGTGTGTTTCTTTTCCCTATTTTTGTGTTGTCTTCTATATTCGTTTGCTTTTTGACTTCGTGGCCCAATGGATAAGGCATTGGTATTCTTCCCCTAGCTTTTTAAGAGTTCTTGCCTTTTCTCATTCTTCTAATCTAGCTAATTCATCCCTAGAAAGAGCCAACTATTGTCCTCATCAAAAATTCCCCCTCTTTTGAAAGTAAAAATGTGAAAATTTTGAGTTAACACCCTTTTATGATGTTCTAGTGAAGTGAAAAGTTGAAGAGTTAGTGAAAATTCACATTTTTCGAGTCATTTTGGTGATTTGCGGGTCTGTCGGGAATTTTTCTCCCATATGTCCCAAGTTCTGCTAGACCTTATGTTCCCTGATCGGCCACTTTCCCCAAAAATCTTTTAACTTTTTGTTATGTCAGAAATTTTTAGTCTGTTTATTCCAAGTTCTCTTGGGCTTTATGTTCCCTGATTGCCCGCATCAGCCGTATCAAGTCTATCACATACTTTTGTATCGTCTTTCCCAAAATCATCCGTGCCCTCTGTCCCTGATTTTCCCACATCATGAGTGTCAGCCAAATCATGTCTTCACATCCCTCACATTTCCAAGTTTCTAAACTATCTGTGCTCATTTGGTCCACTTTCCCTGCATCACCCGTGTCAGCCTGATTGCGCCTTCACATCCCTCATGTCCCAAATGTACCAAAGACCATCCGGGCCAATTTTTTCCACTCTTCCTGATTCTTGCATTTTTTAAGTCAGTGGATATGAATTTAATGTGCATTTATGACCTTCTCCTTCCTAATGGGACTACCCTTTACACATTTGGCACATTTCGCACTTGTTATCATTCACTCGGATCCCTACAATTAAGACCGCCTACTTGTGCTCCCATTCCCTTTGCATTTTTCATTATTAATTTGATGTGTGAAGGTTGTTTCCCTAAATGTTGCAAATATGAAGATTAAATTCCAAGGTCAAGAACACATTTCGCTGCTTGATAGTGGCCTTGCGTATGCTGCGGGTTTTCCAATTTCATTACAATGTGCCGACACCATGCTTTCCTGTGGGGCTCACTTTAACCCTGACATAATGTGCTTAGGGAGCTGATTGCTAAACTAGATGCTAATACCATTGATACTACGAGGACTCCATTCTTATCACTCAGGCTCAAGCTCAGACTCTATTCGAGCAAGATAGTGATAAAATATAAGGCGAGGATAGAAAAATTGTGGTTGAAGAACCCTAAGAAGGGAGCATCCCAACTTTCCAAGGAATTATTTAGAGCTGCTTTTAATGAAGAGTTGTTTGATTTCATTATCCTACTAGCTCATGTCATGGGACTACCCTCTACCAATGAATTTCACTTTTGGATGTGCCTACTCATCAACATCATCTGCGAAGGTAGTCAGAGTATAAATTGGGCATAAATAATTTGCATGAATTTGACAAAGCAATTGTCCAATGTGTAATAGATTATGAAGTTCTATATGACTTCCTATCTCATGTATACCCTAGCAGCATCCCGGTAGTGGTTTGGATTCACTTAAATAGAGGGTCAGAAGGATGAACCCATTTATCCATACTACCCTCAATTCACCCTTAAAACTAGTAATCACAACTTTAGGAGGGTGAATGATGCTTTTACCATGTATATTGTGAGGCTTTTAGAAAGTGATACTGCCAGGAGATTTTCTGATGAAGCCATGAACCTAATAGAAAAATATGGAGCCTTCTTCATTTAGTTCAGGAGGTTTTCATATATCAAGCTAGCTGGTTATGAGAACACACCTCTCAAGCTCCCCATGTTTTGTAATGACAAGATGGCTTTGATTGAAGTGTGCAGGTAATTAGATAAATTGCATAGAACCTGCAAGGACAAGAAGATCTCTAGTCTACATTTCCCTATTTCCTTGGGTAACTATACATGAAAAACAACCTTAGATGCCTAGAATATAGAAAGGGCCCTCACTCCCATCACTATTCTCTTTTTCAGGCCTAGGACCTATTTTGATTTGAAGAAGTTCATTCATCTGAATCTCAAAATTAATTATCATCACAGGTTAGATACTGAAGACTACTAGGCCTATTGTGCAGATGACTTTGAATCAAGGCGGAGGCACTATGGCAAGTTCTCCCTACAGCTTATATGAGGATCTTAATCTCTACCAAATTCTTAAAGGGTTCCAAGATGATAATGAATACTTGTTGTCTTATGAATATGAGACATTGATCAAGCATAATCCCTCTGAAGATCCGGACTAGTACAAAAAGGAGAAGGATGACTTGGTTAAGATTTTGGCCCCTATCCTTGTAAGAACCAAGGTTTGGTTTGATATAAAAGTCTGAGAGCTTAAGAATAATCCAAGTGGATCTTCCTCCAAAGATACTTCAACACCTAGGAAGGAGTCACATACACCCAGCACAGAGGTACCTGCACAAAACCCCTCCTCCTTCCTCAAATAAAGAACCTGAATCATCCACTCCCTCTTCTTCTACTCAAGTGTTCCAAAATAAGGTAAAAAGAGATTAAAAAAGAACTAATTGAGGAAAACCTCCTACTAAGGCATTCATAACTACCTTTAGGGAAAGATAATGTTATTGTTCTTAGTGAAAGTGATGATTGTGAAGCACCAAACCCTGCTAGAACTTTAGATGCTACAATAGATAAAGAGAAGGAAGTGCCTAACACTGAACCTCCAAGTGCTACTGGTTCCTCTGTTCAAGAAGCTCAAGATACCTCACTCACATCTCTACTTGAAGCAACAGTGGTAAATACTTTGAGTGCCATGAGTTCACTTGATCTTGGATCTCTTGCTCCTCCTTCTTCCTCCACTTATGCATGGGTGCAACCCTTGGTTAATAGAAGGAAGAGAAAACCTTCTTCTAGATTGATAGGGCCAAATTCTGATGTTGTGGCAGCCTTTTTGGGCACGACTCCTCTTGCTCCAGCAAAGAGAGATAAAGCATCTTCAAGGATAGTGACAAATGCTTAGGCCCAACAATTTCTAGAGGTTGCAAAACCTAAGGTTGATAAGGCAGAACAAGATCTATTAGCCACTGATCTGGAGATTTATAGGATTCCAATGGGAGAATCTACCTCTAAGAGTGAGGTGCATAACCTCTAGGAAATAATAACCAAGGTCATTGAGAGAGTAGAAAGGGGTAAAAAAACTATAGAACAACTGGAAGAATAAAATCAAGGCCTTTCTAGCTTCATCAAGTCATTATTGGCTAAGGACGAGGTTTTGGATCCTACTCCACTGGCTGCCCTTCTGCCCCCTATGATTCTTAGTCAAGATGAAGTTCAAAGCATCAAATATATACATAGGTATTCCACTTATGGGAGGGATATGGAAGCTATGGTTGATGACATGATCATTGTGGGATTGAATTTCATTGTTGAGGCCTTTAAAATAAATGAGAAGGTGGCCAACCTACAACAAAAAACTCTCCTCCTCAATTACAACTATGGACAAAGAGCTCAAGATTTGGAGTAGTTGCATCATGGATCTTCACCTGATGGGACAGGCTAATGAAAAATATATTGATGGCCAATAAGGTGTTCGATGATGCCAAAGACAACTTGTCAAAATCATGGGTTTTTCAGTGTGGAAAGGAAAATAAAAGTTTTGGAAGAAGCCTTGGGAGAGTTAACGAACAGTTGGGAGAAGGGAGAAGCCTTCAAAACTTTTGTTGTGTCTTCCTTCAAATATATTCACTGTCATCTTCACAATGAAACTTCAGGTGTTCCTTCCTCTCTCCAAGAAATTAAAACTCAGTTCAGGGCATTTGTTAAAGAAAACTTGTTCAAAGGAGGAATTGTTTACCAAAGAGAAGATAAAGGAGATTTTCTCTCTTCAATTTGCAATTGAATAGGCTAAAAAAGAATATCATGCACATACTAATTTCGATAAGGACATGAAAAAATTTCTAGGTACTTGGTCTCAAGCCACTGCTAATACATCAGTCCCATGAGGTAGAGAGATAGTTGAAGACATTGAAAAGATTCAGGAAATGGATCCTCAAGTCGGTGGACCCGTCTTAGCAATAAGAGGACGTTTTCCCTTCTAGATTCTCCTCTCCTCCTCCTTTTTCTCAAATCAGGCTCATTGTAATTAATTAAGGATCTTCTTTCAAGCACTTTCTTAATTAATAGTTTAGTTAAAAGAAATAGTTATGAAGTGTAAACTAATTTGTAAGTTATATAATGGGCTCTCTACACCATTTTTAGGGGCTGGAACTCGATTTATTTTTGAAAGTGTAAAGGAGTAAAGAGCTATCAATACAAAAGGATCCCTCATATCTGTTTCCACCTACTCTTTTTCTTTCATTGCTATCCGTTTAAAACTATTGAATCATTAAGTATATTTTTATTCAAGAAGCTTTGTATTCTTATGATGTCATCTCTAGAACTTTGTGTCTATGAAATAACATCTATTGTCTTAAAATGCAAATGATTCTATTCTATTTTATTCCCTCCTGGCATGCGTAAAGAATTATTTTGTCATCTATATTTTTTGAGAGTGCTTTTTCTGCCCCATCCCGTTCCTTAATTATTCTATCCTTTTGTATTGATGATCTATTATATTATAAACACTTTCATGATATTAGAGTTCCTCATTAAAAATACATGTTTTACATTTGTAAATAAGTTTTTTCCTTTAATAAGGGAACCTCTCACATTAAAGAGGAGGGAAATTTTGTCCCCTCACTGTTGCTTTCAATAATTTCTTTCTTTTACAAACCAACACACTAAAAGGCGATAGCACCAGAAAAGAGGGATGAACACTATCTGTTCTGAGAAATAATGATAGGGAATGTGTGAAAGGAGGCTAGGCATGAGTAGCACAATAAAACATGCATTCACCAAATCATTCACAAAGAACACAACCAAATATGGAACTATAGGGGACCTGAAGTAGCACAACAATACACAATGCAAGAGAAGAGGCAAGAAGAAGGAATGCAAACACGTTAGGACAGAGAACAGTCACAAAATGATTCTTCTATTACTTCCAAAAATGCACAGAATTATTACAATGATAAGGAGGACAATATCCACATTCAAGAGCCAAACATGAAGGACTGCAACTCAAAATATAGAAAACATGGAGTCCTTAGCAACATGTGTAAAGATCCAGAGTGTCCAGCCTTTTACAATGATCCCTAACCCTGTCTTTTATAGATTCAGTACAGAAGGAAGAAAGAGAGAGAGAAGTGGGAAAACTAATTCAAATCTCAACCACCATCATTAATGCCTCAAGAAAATCTACCCCAAATATTTCATGTCAGCGTTAATTACTTGTTCGACGCCTCAAAGGAGGAGGAACGACGAAAAGAATTGAATCAGATATGGTGGTTGAAGAAATATGATTTTGCTTTAATGTCCTGATAGACATTTCTTCATTTCCTCCCCACCTAACCTCTCAAAAAATAAATATTCAAATTTTCAAGGCGTAGACGAGGCCGAGGTCTTTCCAATGGTGCTAGATTTGTCAGATTTTGAGGCCTAAGTTGAAAGAAAAGTCCATTTTAAATTTGAATCACAAGTGCATAATATGTTAATGAGTTTTCCATACCAGGTCCACATGGCATCTCTACACTTGTTTGAGATTTGAATCCTTCCTTCACTCTTGGAATAGTGCCCATGTGACACGTGGCAACATCTGCAGGTTTCCCTATTTCCTTTGTATTCTTCTCGAGTCTTTTCCGTGGGTGGAGGCACTGTATCTGACCCAAGACACGTGGAGGCTAGGTGTTTGTTTGGAAGCCCATCCCAAATTTGATCCTTGAAATAGCACCATGATGACACTTAGTGCCCTCCTCTGGCCTACCTCTGTATGACTATTCAACCCGACTCTGTCCCTTTTTTGGACTTTGGGACACGTGGAAGGCCCGCGCCTCTTTGGGGACTACCTCTAGACTTTCCTTTTGACATTGCATCGTTGATACACTTGGCACCCTCCACTGAGTTGAAGACTTTTCAATGATCAGTGAAACTTTTGGGAATCTTAGATGTGTGGAAGCTTGGTGCTTGTTTGGGTCTACCCCTTTGGATTTAACTTTGGAGGTGTGCCAAGATGACTAGAAAGAAGGTGAACACACAGAGTGTGGGCGCAAGGGAGAAATGGAAGAAAGAGGTGAAGAGGGGCATGTGCCATACACACAAGAGGAATGTTAGGGACTTTTCTGATTGGGAGGTGTGCACAAGGAGTGCACGACGGGATAGGAGAGAAAGTGGGTGTGTAGGAGGAAGACACGCAAGGCAAAATGGAAGGAGATAGAAGAATGCGAAGGGGATCAGGATTTGTATGCAAATTGTCCATATCACTAGGATAGCTATTTGGATAACAATTTTAGTGACTTTTGGGGCCATTTGCATGGATTCATCTTGTTTAATCATGAAAATCCCCTGTAATCACTTGAAAATCATATATGCACTCTATTTTGATCTCAAAATTGCTGAGAGAAGCTCTGCATTCTGAAAGTAACAAAAGAGCTGCACATGAAGCACATGAGGGGAAAGAACTATGTACAAATAAAAAATGTGTGCAGAGCACACTTAGAGGAATTGAAAGTACAATAATATATACAACATGATGTAGCAAACCTAATAGAATTGTTTGAGATAGATCTCGTTTACTAGGATTTGTAGCGCGCTTCCATCCGAATGAGTTAACTCAAAAGAGTTAGCTTCTTTGTAAGACGTGATGATGTATGGGCCACTCCAAAGTGCATCAAATTTTAAATGGTGCCCTGGTTTAGCTCTATCAGTATCCCATTTTAGAAACATGTCTCCAAGTTTGAAAGCTTGAGGCCT
Source organism: Taxus chinensis (assembly GCA_019776745.2). NCBI lineage: Eukaryota > Viridiplantae > Streptophyta > Pinopsida > Cupressales > Taxaceae > Taxus > Taxus chinensis. The sequence continues at coordinate 907,122,347 of CM034146.1, forward strand.
AGCCTTTTTGTCAAACTATTTCTTTGTTTCTTGTTGATGATGTTCTAACTTGATCATAACAGAGTTTATAAGCTCTTCAAGATGAACCAACTCTTCCATTCTGATTTCTCTCTGATCCACATCCTCAAGTTCAAGTTGTTGGGCAAGCACCAATGATTTTGTTCTAGCATCAAAGGAAGGGTAGCCCCCTTGCCATAGACAAGATTGTAAGGTGAAGTTCCTATTGCCTTTATGAATGTGATTCTATCTACTCAGAGCAGACCTTTGTATGCCACTTTCTTTGGCTGATTTTCATTAAGAGCTTCATGATTCTGATCAGGTTCTTGTTTGTTGATTCTGCCAAAATGTTTCCCTGAGGGTAATAATTGGAAGAGGTTTTCAGGTAAATTCCTAGATTTAGATCCCAATCAATGACTTTAAAACCAAGGAAGGCCTTTGCATTATCAGAGATAATGGTTTGAGGAATGTCAAACCTTGTGACTAAACCTTCGAGAAATTCAAGGATGACTACCTTAGTTGATTCCTTAAGCGCAACATCTTATGTCCATCTAGTGAAGTAATCTGTAGCTGTCAGCACCCATTTATGTCCAGCACTTGAAGGTGGATTGATCATGCCTATGAAGTCAAGACCCCATCACGCAAAAGGCTGATCCGCTTAGATTGGTTAGAGGGGAAGCACTACCAATATTTTCTTTCCTATAAAGAAAGTGCATTCTTTACATTTTGTGACCCCCCTAGGTGCATCTGCAAATAAGGTAGTCCAAAAGATACCTATCATTATGATCTTTATTGCTATAGTTTTGGTAGAGAACTGTCCACCAGAGAGTCCATCATGAAATTTTGCTAAAATGTTTTTAGTCTGCGCGCCATTGATACATCTTAGCAGCATGCCATCTATATTTATTTTGAAGAGAAGTCCATCAATCAGAACATAAGGAATATATTGCAACCTCATATGCCTTCTATTTGTTTTATTTAAACTAGGAGGGTATGCATCTTCTGAAAGGAATGTGATCATGTCCTCCATCCAGTCACATGCACCAGGGTATATATTCTATTCATGTTCTACATGCGAAAGGTCTTCATCTAGAAATAATGAAGCCTCAGGTTCACTCTATGGATCCTCAGCAATCTATTTACAAAGTGCACTACCTCTTACCAACTTTGTGGCCTTAATAGTCACATCATATTCCATGAATTTTATCACCCATTACACTCTCTTCTCACTAATTTCTACTCCCATGATGAAGTCTCTAACATATGAGTGGGAGATTAACACCTTGATATGATTTGTGGTGAGCATGATCTTTAATTTCTTAAGTGCATGCATGATGGTGAAGACCTGCTTCTCTGTGTGATTGTATTCAATTCAAAATCCTTCAATGTTTGGCTGAAGAAGTCCACTGGTTGTTCCAACCCTTGTTCATTTTCCTATGTTAGGACAACAACAATGCTTGCATTAGCACCATAAGCATAAAGGATGAAATCCTTTGAGTATTTTGGATTGAGGAGTTTTCGTGCACAAACAATCTCTTTCTATATCTTGTTGAATCTTTCTCTTCCTTTTGTTGTCCATCTGAAGACTATGTCCTTCTCGAGCATAAGGGTTATGGGCCAAACCAGTCCCGCAAAGTTAGGGATAAAGTTCCTAACAAAGTTAATCTTGCCAAAGAAGAACTGTAAGGCCTTTTTCTGTGCCAGAAGGGAAAGGTCTAGGATGGCTGAAATGCACTCATGATCAATCGTGATGCCATCCTTTAAAACCACATGGCCCAAGAGCCTGCCCTGAGCCACCACAAAATTACACTTCTTTGGGTTAAGAGATACCCCAAATTTTCTGCATCTCTCAAATACCTTTTCTAGGTGGGCCATGTGACACATTCTCTACTTTGAGAAGATAGTTATATCATCAAGGTAAACCAAGATGAACTCATTGATGTAACCTTTAACAGTAATATCCATGGTGCGCTGAAATTTTGCGCCTGCATTTGACAAAACAAAGGGCCTTTTCTGGTATGCATATGTTCCCCACTTGGTTGTAAATGCTATTTTGAATTGATCCTCTTCCTTGACTAGTATCTACTTGAAACCTGAATACCCATCTAGCATGGAGAACCTTTATGCTCTAGTCATAGTTTGCAAAATATGCTCCATTGAAGGCAAAGGATAATGATCCTTTAGAGATGCCTTATTCAAATCTCTGAAATCAACACAAAGTCTGATTTCACCATTCTTCTTGTGTATTGGAACCGGATTTGCAACCCAGGTAGAGTATTTGATAGGAAAGATAATTTTTTCCTCAATGAGTTTTGATAGTTCGAGGGGTTCTATCTTTGGATTGACTGGTTGTTGTTTATGTCTAATGGGATTTATGCCAGGATCAAGGTCAATGGAGTGTTGAGCAATACTTGGATCAAATCCTTTGAGGTCTTCATACTCCCATGAGAAAATGCCACTATATTTTTGATAGAGAGAGATGAAGGCCTATTTTTCTTCATGCGCACAAGTCTTACTGAGAAATAGCTCCTTTTCACACGTAATAGTAATGGGAGAGCAATCCTCTTACACATCGTGCATGTATCTTTCTTCACCCTTGAACTCATCATTAGGGCTGAAATTTTTTTCTAACGTAACCAGCCCATTAGGAAACTTATTTTTCATTAGCTGTATTACTTGGTCACCATAGCTGTCATGTAAGTCAGCTTGCATACTTGATGAAAATTCAGCTTCATTCTAGATAAACTGGATGATTTGCGTGTCACTGTCAAACACTTTCTAGCTAGTGTTATTATCTCAAATGGATGGTCTGATTACCATCTTAATGTGCTAAGTTTTTCCTTTGACAAAGTTCTCAGTAGGAGAAAACTGTGAACCGAGCACGGCCATTTGGTTAGCTTCTTTATTCATTCTACACGAAACTACCAGTAGATTAAGGGCATCAAATATCTCAAGTAGGTCCCAAACTCTATGTTTATAAGCTTTAAGAAGCTTATTATTTGTTTGGAATTTGTTAGTGACCTAGTGGATGATCAATTTTATGTCCCCAAAGATCTGTAGCACTTTAATTTTCTTCTTTTCACCAATAAGCAAGCAATGCACCATCACTTCATATTCTACCACAAATTTAGAACATGAAAATTGTAGCCTATGTGTGAAGAAGAATTTCTCATCCTTAGGGGAAATGAGAACCAATCCTACTCCTATGATATTTCTTCTTCTGGATCAATCAAAGTATAACTTCCATAGACCAGTTTGAACTTTGACTCCTATGAGCACATGCGGAAGCGTAGCGTCTTCTTCTAGAATGCAATAAGTACCAAGCCCAATTTCATAGGCTTCCAGTTATTCAGCATAAGGATCAAATTTTTGATGCCTCTCCACCAATTCATCAAGTACTAGGTCTTGAACAGAGGGTGGAAAAGACTGCTCTTTAGGAACTGAAATTTGTTCTTGGATAAAACAATTGGCTTGGAGAGGGGATGGGACATATGGCTCTACATGATAAGAAAATATAGGATCATCTTGTATGGTAAACCGCGTACCATACCTTGTCTTGAGTAACATATGAGACCAATCAGAAGACAAGTAACCACCCACTTTAGCAGTGAATTCTCTTGACAGACATAGGGAAAGCAAAGGAGGTAGGTCAATAATTGACACATCTTGAGTAATTTTCAGGCTTGGACATGCATGAAGGGTTAACTCAAGATCCTTTATGACTCCTAAGGTGGTTACAATTGATCCATCAAGTTGTAGGACTCCTTTAGACAAAGGGTTATATTTCAGACCTAAGACATCAGCTATCTTCTTAGGCATGACAGAAGTATTAGCGCCCGAGTCAATCAAGAAGTTATGCACTAGCTTTTTTCCATAATTAAGGACATATAGAAGGGTAAGGTTTTAGCAACTTTGCTTACTTGTTTATCTTCTTCATGGCATATTTTGACAGAAGTGTGTGGCTTCTACATAACCGAGTTAGCATGCAGAAGTTGTGCCAGAGCTTCATGTAACAGATCCTGCTGAGATGGAATGGTCATGGCATCCCACATTGTGACATTTATGTTTGTTTTCTTCATCTGGTCAACAATGTTGAACAGAAGCCCCCCCACCTTGTGCATTTGGGGAACAACATCCCTTCTTGACTGTTCAGGTGTGGAAGCTTGAATTTTAGCCAGAGCAAAGGCTTGGCCTACCAAAGGATGGGCGCGTGTTGCTTCAAAAGGAGCTTTACACGAGACCTCCTGTATAGGGATTTGAACACTTTTACTGTAAGAGGTCTTGTCTGAATCTTTTTTCTTCTGAAGATCTACTTGTATTGTTGGGACTGTGACCTATGCACCTGACTCTAATATTCTTTTCTTATATCTTGTGTTATCCGCAACTTTGGTGCGCGGTCTGTTTGTATCTTCTGCAACTTGGTTGATTACACAGAAGTCCTCTGGACTTGAGAACATCAAATTGGTTTCCGAAGGAACTTCTAGTCCTTCTAGATTATCTACTTCATAAGCACTTGTTGAGGGCTCACAGGATGAAGCATTCTGGATCATGAAGGCTTGGACGCGTGCGCAAAATTAGCACAATGGTACTGACTATGAGGTAATTTGCAAGGAAAACACCATTCTGAATCTTGTGCCAAGTTGTTCTGAACTGGAACAAGCACCCAACTTGCACTGGGTCCTGGGAGAGAAGGCATGGGAGGGATAACTTGCAAGGGAAAATATGCATTAGGTTTCCACCTATCATTCTTCTAGTTGGGTGTGTATCTTTAATTTCCATATTGATTCTGCCAAGGCTGATTGCTTTGGCCATGTGCCTAATTGGAAATGCCTCTATACACTTGTGCTTGCTACTTTTCTAATGATATGACCTTATTTGATAAGTTTCTGATCAAGGCGTTCAATTCTTCATCCTCCTTTTACTGTGATGGAGGATAGGATGTTGAGGCAACCGATTGCATGATCTACTCAGGAGTAGCAACATGGGCCACAAAAGGCTGGGGTGCTTGTGACATCTCTGGGAACAAGGGCATGGGCGGTCTAGGAGCAAACTTTCCCACCTGAATGAGAATATTTTATGCCCTTACTGCAATGTTATAAGTATCGGGTAGAGTCCTACCTCCAATAGATTAGATCATAACTAAAATATCATTGTTGAGTGCCTTCAAATAATAAAAGAAAGCATGTTGGGATGTAGGTCTTACCATAAGAGGGATTTTGTCCCAAGTCTTCTAAAATCTAATGTTAAAATTAGTCATTTGCTCATTGGGTGCCCTCCTTGTTGTTGTCAGTTTCTCCACCAAATATAGGTGATCTAACTTGTCTTCAAAATAAGTACATAGATTTGTTCCCAGCTCATCCCAGGTGCTAATAGATCCAAGTCTTAAGCCTCTATACCACTTAAGTGCTTTCCCTTTAAAAGAGGTTGTAAGCAGATTGACTGCTACATACTTATGTGTGATCAGATAGAATGAACACACATTTTCTACATCCTAGATATGCTCCTGACGGGTGACTTGATTCTCACCAGTAAAGGAATACTCTTGAGTGCACCATTTGGGATATTATGTTACAAGGCCAACAGTAAGGGACTCCCTCCATCAAAGTTTGCAAAGATTCGTAATGGAGGAGGTGGTTGATGTGTCATTGCAGGGCACATAGGTTATCTATTTTCAAGAGGATTTGAGTGTGTGTGGCACACTAGAGGTAGAGATGCACGCGCGAGCTGTCGGGAATGAAAATTTCTCATGGATAACTAGAGGTATTCAAAATAATCTTCAACTGCTGCACTTCTTCTTGTGTCCACTCTTCTTATGAAAGGCACTCAGGAATGTTGAAACAAATATCTTAAAATATTTGGAGTCACCAGATGTGTTTGAAATGAGCCTCCAAAGGTTGAAACACTAAGTTCACACACTAGAACTTAGAGATATGAAATTTAAGCTTTCAATGTTGGTCCCACCGGGCGTGCTAGAAACTATTGGTTTCTTAAACATGTACCCACGTCTCATATCTTGAAAGAGACAAGGTGTCTGAGACCACAATGGAACCATCCCCAAGTTGTGGGACCTTGCGTGCTTGGGATGGATCTTCAGAGAAGGCCAATTCCTCTATCTATTTCTACTGCTACTACTGCTACTGTTGAAAGAGAAAACTAATATAAGAATGCCAAGGACAAAGGAAAGAAGGATAACATGAAGTAAACTACACTAAAATCTGATAACACCAGAAAATAGGGATGAACACTATGTGTTCTGAGAAAGAATGACTGGGAATGTGTGAAAGGAGGCTAGGCACAAGTAACACATTGAAACACACATTCACCAAATCATTCTCATGGAACACAACCAAATATGGAATTACAGGGGACCTGAAGTAGCATAACAATACACAATGCAAGAGAAGAGGCAAGAAGAAGGAATGCAAACACGTTAGGATAGAGAATAGTCACAAAACGATTCTTCTATTACTTCCAAAAATGCACAGAATTTTTACAATGATAAGGAGGCTGATATCCACATGCAAGAGCCAAACATGGAGGTTTGTAACTCAAAATGTAGAAAATGTGGAGTCCTTAGCAACATGCATAAAGATCCAGAGTGTCCAACCTTTTACAATGAGCCCTCACCCTGTCTCTTATAAATTTAGCACAAAGGGAAGAAAGAGAGAGAGAAGCAGGAAAACTAATTTAAAGCTCAACCACCATTGTTAATGCCTCAAGAAAATCTTCCCCAAATCTATCATGGTCTGCATCAATTACTTGTTTGACACCTCAAAGGAGGAGGAAGACAGATCAAATTGAATTAGATCTGGTGGTTGAAGAAATTGGATTCTACTTTAATGGAGTGATAGATTTTTCTTCATTTCCTCCCCACCTAACCTCTCCAAAAAATAAATATTCATATTTCCAAGGCGTAGATGAAGCTGGGGTATTTCTAACGATGCCAAATTTTTTAGATTTCGAGCCCCCAGTCGAAAGATATGCCCATTTTAAATTTTAATTGTGGGCGCGTAATATTTTAAAGAGTTTTCCGTACCAGGTCCACATGGTAGCTCTGCACTTGTTCGAGATTTGAATCCTTCCTTCACTCTTAGAATAACACCCATGTGACATGTGGCAGTGTCTATAGGATTCCCTATTTCCTTTGTAATCTTCCTGAGTCTTTTCTATGTCTGGAGGCACTGTATCCGACCCAAGACACGTGGAGGCTAGGCACTTGTTTGGAAACCCACCCCAAATTTGATCCTTGAAATAGCGTCTTGCCAACACATTGTGCCCTCCGATGGCCTACCTCTGCATGACTATTCAACCCAACTTTGTCCCTTTTTTGGACTTTGGGACACATGGAAGGCACACACGCTTCTTTTGGGAATGCCTCCAGACTTTCCTTTTGACATTGTGTTGTTGAGACACTTGGAACCCTTCGCTGAGTTGAAAACTTTTCAATGGCCAGTGAAACTTTTGGGGCTCTTGGACGCATGGAAGCTTGGCACTAGTTTGGGTCTACCCCTTTGGATTTAACTTTGGAGGTGTGCCGAGCTAACTAGAAAGAAGGTGAATGTGTAGAGTGTGGGCACAAGGGAGAAATGGGAGAAAGAGGTGAAGAGGGGCATGCACTATGCGAGTAAGAGGAATGTCAGGGACTTAGCTGATTTAGAGGTGTGTTCAAGGAGTGCACGATGGGATAGGAGAGAAAGTAGGTGCACAAGGGAAAATGGAAGGAGATAGAAGAATGCGAAGGGGAGTAGGATGTGTATGCAAGTTGTCCAAATCATTAGGAGAGCTATTTAGATAACAGGGACTTTTTTTACTATTTAGAAGATGTGAATTTGAATAAGGGTACATTGTGATATGGTTAAAGGGAATTTTGTTGAAGGATGTCCATAGTTATTACATTCTTTTTTCCTTTGGGTATGATTGGAAACTTCAATTCAGCTTCATCATTACTTGATCTATAAAATACTATTATATATAATTAAATATTTGGATTATTAATTACTTAGTAAATATGGATATAGTCTACAAAACTATGAAGTTATTGTAAGAATGAATGGGTGTTAGATGTTGACCGATATATGTGTTTTTTTTGTGAAAAATAATTAGATGCATTTCATAAACTCATTGGAAAGTTCTGAGATTGAAAGGATGATATTATAAAGTGTTGTGTGTAAATAATTGAATGCAACTACATTTATTTATAATAAATAACCCTTAAGTAGTATGAATTTTATTTTATTATTGTTATGGTAGCAAGTTAAAATGTTTGGGAAATGATTTTTAATGATTTTGAAATATTATTGTAATTTGATTACTCTAATAGTAAATGACACAAATATTTAAGGTCATAAAAGGACTATCATGCCAGTTCGGTTGGACCTGACCATGCACAATGGAATATTTTCCATGCAGGTTATTAACATTACAGATGGTTACTTAAGTTGACAGGTGAATGAAGAGGAAATATTTATGTGTTCATTTGGTTTAAAATTATGTATTTTATCTCCAATTGGATTTGAAAATGAGTGAAATATCAATGTATTATTTGATTGATTAAGTGGCTAAATTAGCCTTTTCTGTTGTATCTATTTTGAAAAGGAAATAAATAAGATGTTTTATTTTATTCATTGTGACTTAAATTGCATTAGATATTTGTAATAAATTCTCTTAACTTAGTTGCATGAATGATTGTAATTAAGGAGGGTTATTATAGTATATTAAGACATGTATGAATATGATGTATTCTTGGCATGATACATGCATATTGTATTAATGATGAATAGAGTGAATTACATGGCTATGATTTTAAAAGAATAAAGTATGTAATTAAATTATGAATTGCTGAAAATATTTGGAATTAATCCTATTAAGTATAATATTATACTTACACTTTATTTGAGAAAAAGGATTAAATTGTGATATAAATAACTACTCTTGACATGATGCATTGCTAGTGTTAATAAGAAAAATATGAATGAGGGATTTAATGTTGATTGTTGAATTAAATATGCAATTGGAAAGTGTAATGATCATGATGGAATATCTCTAAGCATGCCATTGGAATATTTAAAACCTTTTTTAGATCCATAGGTTTGAATTCTATAGTAGCTAGAGTTTCGTTGAAACCTGGGAATTAATATGTCAAAACTTATTCAAATAACCTTAATAACCATAAGATATGACGTTCCCATTTAGAAAAACTCAAAGATCCTACTCAGCATGGAAACTACCATGTTTTACCTACTTAATGACTAAGGTCATTATTTGGTTACAACAAGGCAATTGCTATATCGAGTTATCTCATCAAGCTCCTATAAATGAAAAGGACATAATGCACTAATATGCAAGTATTGTCCTAGGTATGAATGGGGATAGTGTCGCATGGTTAAGTACCCAACGGAATCTTATGATGACTGTGGGAAATAGATTTACCCGTAATGATGCAAATCATTACAGAGACACTCTCTCCCTTAGTCATCCTAAGGTGACATTGTGGGACTTACCTATGCAAGTAGACCCAAATAGGTCCCGTGTACATAACTTATAAATGATTAACACTTCACGATCTATTCCTAATCTAGATAACAATTTTTAAGAGTTAGGTTGAAAGAAAAATTCCAAATGATGAATATGTCGTCATGAAATTAAGCATGGAAAACATGATTTAAACCCTTGGCCAAGGTAACACAAGCAATTGATTGTGTTCGGATTTCATCTAGATCTAAAGATGTAGGATTTCTAAGGGGTATTCTATAATAGATGCCCAAATATGAACTTTAGACTATAAACACTTCAATTTTGTTGAAGAAATAAGGAAACCATGGTATACTTAGTACACATATTTTAATGATATGGATATGAGGGGATCGGTATTAGTCTGACTCATACAGCTTCATAAGGTTTACTGTTATAGGATGGATTGACTAAGATGATGTTGGTTCTAAATTAAGTTAATTTAGAACAAGAAAACATGAGATATGAATTTAGTATTATTTTTGATTTAAATATATGGGTATTTAAATCAATGAAGCATAAAGTTAAAAAAAAAATCCCCTTGTATTAAATCCTTAAAAAGAGGTTGTTACATTTCCTTGCCTATTCACTTACTTGTAGGTATGTTGTGTATGTTTCTCAATATTACAGGCTTTATTTCTATTGTACATTATGTAAAAATGGGAGTTTAGATGTTACTCTTGACCGTGGGTATCATTTTTTCCCTCTTTGTCATTGTTTTGTTACATTCTCTCTCTTTTAAAAGTTTCTTTCCCCATATTTTTGGTGTTATCACCCTCCTATTGTTAAGGATTTTCATTTTTATGTATCTTCCTTTCTCCTTAGTCCATTGGAATCAGAAATTAGTGTTAGGTACCCATATTTCTTTTTCCTATGAGTAATTTAGTATTAGAAATAAGCATAGGCAGTAAGCCTTCTTCGGAGGTATATCTCAATTTTCAAGTCCCGACACTCTGAGATAGTCGCATGTTGCCTCAAAATCCTGAGTTATCCATGACTCAGTGCAGGATGAAATTTTGAGCTCCAATACTTCTCATATGTATAATAATTTAGAACTGCACTATGAAATAATTCAGAATGATAACATACGGGTGTACCTCCCTGAAGTATGACAACCCCCATAGCATAGTCACTAAAATCGGATTCCACTTTGAAAGATAATTGTAAGTAAGATAATTCCAAAGCTGGAGCATGAATAATCTTATATTTAAATGACTCAAAATTAATATGTTTTTTTGTACCCCAATCAAAATATTTACCCTCTATTTTCACTGAACGTAGTGGTGCTACTATGGATATGAAATTTTTAGTTAAATTCCTCAAATATTGAATTGCTCCAACAAATATCCTAGTCTTAGTCAAACTTGACAGTGTAGGCCAATTCTGAATGGACTCTATCTTATTCGAATAAATCCTCAACTCTCCATCTCCAACCACATGTCTGAAAAAGACAAGTGACTATTAAGAAAAATCACACTTCTTCTCATTCAAACACTATCAAGTTCTCCTTAAGAACTTGCAAAACTTGATGCAAATGATCAATATGTTCCTCGAAATTTCTGCTAAAAACCAGAATATCACCCAAGTACATAATAACAAAGAAATAAATAAATGGCCTCATTACCTCATTCATCAACCTCATGAAGGTATTTGGTGCATTGCATATCTGAAATGGTAATACTAACCATTCATATAACCCCTTCCTGGTCTTGAATGTTGTTTTCCATATGTGATCTTCCTTGATCCACACTCGATGATATCCAGATTTCAAATCAAGTTTAGTAAACTATTTAGCATGTTACAAGTGATGTAACAGATCATCAATACAATGAAGAGGGTACCTATTCTTGATGGTTATTTTATTTAAATCTCTATAATAAACACACATTATCTATTACCCATCTTTCTTAGGTATTAACAAAATAGAAGAACCACATAGAGAAGTGTTAGGATGGATTATACCTTTTTTAAACAAAGACTACAACTGTTTCTTTACCCTCATTGGCATATTTGAAATATTTCTTGTATAATCCCAAGTTTGGAAGTAGACTATAGGGTAGCAAGTGTATCTCATACTCAATTGGCTTGACCAGAGGCAACCCCTTAGGCTCTTGGAAAACTTCTCTGAACTATTGAGCCAACTCTTTTATTTGTGTCTTGTCATTTTTATAAAACATGCTACATGTGGTTTTAGATGCAACAATTTCATCTTCTGGCATATCCCTCAAAATGAGAAACACAAATTTACCACTGAAATTAATAAGATTTTCTAAGATAGAAGAGTAAGGTTCCCCAATTGGGGTATATTTCCGCGACTCTCGTCTGAATTGAAAATTCTGGATGGGTGAGAGATTAGATGAGGGGGTAGCTTGATTTGATGGATGTACTGGGCTGACCTTGAGTACCACTGCATTAGCAGTGCCCTTAGCTTTTGAATAATTGTTTTGTGGTTTGGAAGAAGAATAGGTATCATTCAACTTGAATGTCGAATTCTTATTACGTAATTGGATTTTATTCTCTTCAATGGCCCAAATCTCTAACTTTCACGCCATAGTGAATGCTTCATCAAATGTTCGAAAGGTTTGGACCTGCAAGGTCGGTGAGATATGTCTAGCACAAGCCCGTGTGAAGAGCTCGATAAGTTATATTTGGGGCAGTTGGAAGGTGAGTTGGTTGATCAAGCTATGTCATCGAACAACAAAATCTATGATAGATTCATCCTCATATTGACGCGTGGAGTATAGATCAGTCATGGTAACCTTCTTGATGATATTGATAGAGAAATGATTTAAGAAGGCTTGGGCTACCTAATTGAATGAGAATATGGAGTGTCTAGGTAACCCCACTATACCAATCTAATACAGGTCCAGTGAGGGACATGGGAAAAGGTTTTCAAGAGCAAGGCATCATCATGAGTGATCAGATAACACCCATGTTTGAACGACCACAAATGTTATTGGGGGTCTTCTTTGCTATTGAAATGATTGAATTTAGGCATTTCCCAATGCACGGGGTATGAGTGGATAGGAATGGATGGGTGGATGGGATCATTACAAATCTTGTCATAGGTGAGAGTGTTGTGGGAGCATAAAACCAATGCCTCTAATGGGCTGCATCTTGTCCAACATCAATTTAATTAGGTCATTGGTTGGTTGTGATGATTGGGTGCCTCCTATAGCATGAGAGGGTTGCTTTTGGGCATATAACAAGGGTGGCACTCCAGTGTATGGGGCTTCCATGTAGGTTGATTGAGAAGAAGGTAGTGAAACAGGGGGTATGTACCTGAAGTGAATAATGGATGAAATGGGAGGTATGTTGGTAGTATGTATAGGGAGGTGGAAGGGTCATGGTAACCCTAGTGGCAATAGGGGCTAACAATTTTGGAATGGAAAGGAACACGTTCAGAAATGGGGTAGGGGTCACCAACATGAGAGGTGGTAATGTAGCTACTGGTATGTGTGAGACATGAGGGGTGGATGAGGTTGTGTTTGGTGTAGTTTTCGAGGGTATGGTGGATGTAACGGTTGTCACAGAGGTGGTAGATGCGGCAGTCATAACAGGTATAGGACCTAGCTGTGAAAGTACTTGGGGTAAGGTAGATGTGGGGCAACACAGAGCTAGATGGGGCTGATGCAGGAGTGGGAGCAAGAGTCAGGGGGATAGGTATGGGCATGCCATATATCAACTGACTTGAGGCATCTCGAGTGGACGAGTGGGAAAGGTAAAACTGCAAGGCGGCAGGGTTTTGGTCAATGAGTCGTGCAAACTCCTCATCTCCGGTAGTGATAGTAATAGGTTGGATTGGATCCATGGATGGTGATAAAATGGAAGGTGGTGAAGGGCTAGGTGGGAGTGGTTAAAAACTAGCATGAAATACGAGTGCGCTTTCTTGTCTTCGGGTCAGCACCATGTGAACCAGTACTGATCAGGTAGGGCTACCTCTCTGTAAATGACACAGAGAACAACAAGAATAGGTGAATCTAGTGGAAAAAAGTGTATTAGGTACCAAATGATGGTTTGAATGTGAATCAGGCTAATCGATGCTGGCTAGGGAAAAATGATGTCGGTCAGGGGTAACCGCTACCGGTCACTGTAGAAATTGGTTAGTGAGTGAAAAGCCAGGTAGAAGGTCAAATCTGAATGGTATGCCAAATCTGATGATGTTTTACAATGTCATTGAGAATGATGGTAGTGACAGGGACTGTGAAAAGTAGAAGAAAATGAATAAAATGTCCTTTTGGGTAGGTTAACAAAAGGACCTAGAACTAACGTCAGTTAGGTATAACTGATGACGGTCAGAGGTAACCGATGACAGTTACTATGAAATTGAAATAGTGATGAAAGAAAAGTGGTTGTGAATTAAAATCTAATGTAGAATCAGACCCAGAATTCTGAGAATGATGATGATATGGCCTAGGAATACTCAGGTGAAACCAAAATACTCCAGTTGTGATGAGGAGCATGTAAGGATGAACAAAAAAAATGAAGAACGTGATCTCTCACCTCAAAACACAAGCCAAGCAGAAACACTAAAAAAAAATGTGATCCTAGGAGTGCCCTTTTCTATTATATTTATTTAGCTTATGTTATTTAGGGACTGACACATGAGTTGTGAAATAGATTTTTTTGGTGAGGATGGCTTTCTACAAATAAGGAGATCTAAAAGGTGAGGTATGTTATGGTGGGGGTGGGCTTCACTCTGAAGTATGACTCGACAGAGCAGCGAGCTGGGTGCTAGGCCAATTCTGAATGGACTCTATCTCATTTGAATAAATCCTTAACTCTCCATTTCCAAGCACATGTCTAAAAAAGAAAAGTGACTATTGAGAAAAATAACACTTCTTTTCATTCAACACTATCTGGTTCTCCTTAAGAACTTGCAAAACTTGATGCAAATAATCAATATGGTCCTCAAAATTTCTACTAAAAACTAGAATGTTAGCCCAAGTAAATAATAACAAAGAAATAAATAAATGGCCTCATTACCTCATTCAGCAACCTCATAAAGGTATTTGGTGCATTGCATATCCCAAATGGTAATACTAACTATTCATATAACCCCTTCCTGTTCTTGAATGTTGTTTTCCATATGTGATCTTCCTTGATCCACACTCGATGATATCCAGATTTCAAATCAAGCTTAGTAAACTATTTAGCACGTTACAAGTGATCTAACAGATCATCAATACGATGAATAGGGTACCTATTCTTGATGGTTATTTTATTTAAATCTCTATAATAAACACATATTATCTATTACCCATCTTTCTTAGGTATTAAAAAAATAGCAAAACCACATGGAAAAGTGTTAGAATGGATTATACCTTTTTAAAACAAAGAATACAACTGTTTCTTTACCTCATTGGTATATTTGAAAATATTTCCTGTATAATCCCAAGTTTGGAAGAAGACTATAGGGGTAGTAAGTGTATCTGATACTCAATTGGCTTGACTAGAGGCAACCCCTTAGGCTCTTGGAAAACATTCTCTGAACTATTGAGCCAACTCTTTTATTTGTGTCTAGTCATTTTTATAAAACATGTTACAAGTGGTTTTAGATGCAACAATTTCATCTTCTAGCATATCCCTCAAAATAAGAAACACAAATTTACCAATGGAATTAATAAGCTTTCAGGCTTCAATGGCACTTCCCAAAGAGATCTTTGAGTCTCCTGAAAAGGCTGAAATTAAGTATCTCTTACCATCCTTCACCAAATAGTACCATTTGGCTCTCCTCATGAAGATAACATCCCTAATATACAAATACGGGTTACCAATCAAAACACTACACACATCAAGGGGGAAAAATCTATAGTAACTTCATCAATAAATGTCTTATAAATGTCAAAAGTGATTTTACATTGTTTGGTAACTTGTATGTTTACACCTTTCTTTACCTAGCCCAATGAATATGGACTTGGGTGACTGTAAGTTTCCAACTTTGGCCTATCCACTAACTCTTTAATAATAAAATTATCATGAGAACATTTATCAAAAAGAGAATCCACCTTAACCTTTCCCCTTGAACTTTAGTATGTCCACTAATAAATAGGATATAACTGCTTTTTTATTATCTTCTTGAACTTGTATGACCTACTTAGAACTCTCAACAAGAACTTATCTTTACTCATGAACAAAACAAGAACATTCTTAACTTATCCTCTATTCTCACACTTGAATTCACCTAAAAGACTTTCCTAGAATGATCAAATACATACATATTTATAGTTGTTCTTCCCAATGATAGATTGAAATATGAACTGGCCCATTTAGAATCCCAAACATTTACAATTGTTGAGTTTCTTGAATTCTGACGTCGTCTGGGATAGGAATGCCAGAAAATATAGACTGGAATTTGTGTAACTTCTGGTCCCTATTAATGTTGGTTACATAACCATCACAGTGGTTGCTCAACCATATCTCTATGAAAATCGTTAGTTACATAACCTTTGGGGCAGTTACGTAACTGTCACCTAGAAAACTTCCCAAACAGAACAAAAGTGGCCTTTGAAATCATTCGAAGGTTCCTGGATCACCTGCATCTTGACTAGACCATATCTCAAATAAATAATATGCCCTATAATCAATACTGCAAGTATCATTTATGGAGAATACATAGGATTTTTATTTTAAATCAATATGTGTGTTGGACAGTAGCACTCAGGTATAAATAGGATCACCTTGGGTGCTAGTGTCTTAACAGAGAGTGTAGATATGGGTCTTTTAGTGTCTAATAGTGTTGCCTTCACTTTTTTCTGTGTCACATCTACTTAACTTTAGGTTTCTCATGTCACACATGTACTTGCAAAATAAACCCTAACTACTTGTATAAAAACTTAACTGTACATTACATGAAATAAAAATATGCATATGTTTGAGTCATATTGACCTAGATGGTCACCCTAATGTGATTTTCACCAGATAATTTTACTACATTTCCATTTACAATGTATTTTTGGTGTGTGTGTTTGTGTGATAGAACCATGTCCTTTGAAGCTAGGTTTCCCTTTTACAACTTTCATCAAGATAAGGGGATACAAATACTTTCCCCAAAGATAATAGGTGTGATGGAATTTAGAAGTTTCCCTTCCTATGCAATGAATAAAATAGTCCAGGTGGATTTCTCAAGTGTCCCTTTTGTTCAAGTAGTAGATAGAAAATAGTGACCCAGTTGTCCCTTAGAATAGTTATCAGGTTATATACATATATGACTCCTTTATTTGAATTTTAACACTTAGTGACACCAAATTCCAACCCCCAAACATTAAATAATAATTAGAAAAGACCCAAACTTAGGTGAAAAGTGAAAATTTGAAATATAAGCAAGATTAAACAAAATCTTCAGAAAAGGGACACTAGCACCCACATGCTAGTGTCCTTACTAGGCGCTATTATCACTAAGACAAGAAACATAAACTAGACCTTGGATAGAGATAAGGATCCCTATGACTTGATTAGAAATCATAAATCTAGAAAGTATAAGACAATGTCACAATCAAAATCAATCAAAATCAATATAAGGACTAATAGAGGTGGCAACCAATGTCTAATTTTCTCACTTAGGAATCATGCATATAACAATATACTAGAGGCATAATGTAATAGTGGTAAGTGCATAATTATGTGTCTATAGTAGTTATAACTTATTTTAATACCCTAACTAGCTTGACAAGTTACTTGTATGTTTGGGTACATCTTGGGAAGGTTTATTTTCTCCACATTAGACCTTCACAAGCCCCTTTACAAAGTTTCATGACCCTTTCCTAGTGTTTAGACACGTAAAACCATCTCAAGAAATTGAAATTTTCAAAATTAGATATTTGGAGGGAAAATCCAATATGAGATATTTACAAACCATGAAGGGGGTATATTGGTTGGAACCTATTCATGGTGACCTAAATGACCTCCAAAACTTACTCAAGTCAAAAATTGTTAAGAAGGACACCCAAAATTTTCTCCTTGACATTCATGTTTCTGCATCAAAATTGATTTTCCAAAGGAGTGAAATTCCACATAGAGTGCATGGGTAGATCATAAAAAACATTGTAAGAAAAATTCTTTGAGATTCCAAAGGAAGATAATGGTAATAAATGTATGATTTGAAGAATAGTCCAAGCAAACAACATGAAATACATGTACAGAGATGTTCTTTAGGATCACCATTTTCCATCGTCAATAGGAATCTTAGGAGAAATTGAACTGATAAGAAGAGGGTAATAGGCATCTTTGGGTACAAGAAATTTATATAGCAATTGAGTAGAATCCAAAACATGAGAATAAATAAATACACCTTGTTACGATTGTAAAATTTGAGCTTGCAAAGTTATGAACAAGGGATTTGAAATCTTGTGAGGTGGAAGAAGAAGCATGTAAGGAACTATGAGTATAGATAGGATATTTAGGGAATAGTAGTGGTCATAATAATATTGATAGCAACATTGTGAATTAGTGGATTAGATGCCCCACAAATGAAATAGGTATCCCAGATGTAGGAATGGTATGTTTGACTTGTTTCTAGATCATTTCTTTTAAGTATTGATGAAAACAAACAGGGTATCAGGGCATAAGAGGAACACCAATTCAAATGTTGGTTGATGGGCTTGTTGTGCGTGTATGACTTCCAAATCCACAAGTGATTGTGAGAACTTCCTTTTTGGCTAGGAGGAACTACCTGTAATGAAAAGCAAGACCACCAAAAAAAATTAAACAATATTAGCAGTGAACTGCCTAGCGTATGCTAGATCTGGGAAGTGTGATACTTCCTAGATGGATATCAGTCCACTGTTTTATACAAATTAATGTAGTAAATAAGGTAAATCCTATTGTAATTCAAAATGATTTAGGTATCTCACTTAAAACACAATAAGAAATAGATCTAATATAATAGGCTAGGTATAGAATAGGATCTGAAGGTTAAGTAAATGGTTCTGGGTCTCTGCAGGTCTGACAGAGGTCTCATGTAGATCACAGGTGGATGAAGGTGAGGTGAAATTAGGTTGGTAGGTCTTTGTTCTTGGCCATATGGGAAAATACAGAGACTGATTTCTGTTAAGGGTAACCGACGGTGGTTAGGTGTAGCCGGTGCTAGTTACTGTGGAAATCTGGGAATGCCACAGAATGAGATTTAGGTCTCCTTTGTGATTACACAATGGATTTTTTTAGTCAAGATGAGATATTGGGTGACTTGGGTAGGATTTGGTGATATTTTTAAGGGGTATATATAGGTGGAAGTGTTCGAGAAGGTCAATAGGTGGGTAGGTAAACAATAGATGATGAAATAATGATGAAATGAAATAAACCAGAGAAGTATAACATTATACTTACTTGGATTCTGGTCTTGGATGTCTGTGAAGTGAGGGATGGAGGTACTGATGAGAGGTTTTGAAGGCTGCAGGTGATCACCAACTAAAGGAAATATTCTGCATGGGCTGCATGTACATTCCTCTTTGCTTGGTTAGATCAGATCATGGCTAGGATGGATGTGCAAGAGAAAGTGCTTGATCTCCTTCCTTGCATGCTTTGTTCTTGTCTGGAATTTGCTGAGGTTCACCAAATTTTCTAATTTGTTTTCCAAAAATTTTGCCAACCTTGAGAATAAGGTTGTTTTTGGGGTTAAAAGGGTAACTAATAGTGCAGTTCCATCTTAATTGGCGATGGCTATGGGTAACCGGCATGTCGGTCAAAGGTGGGATTTCCTAGGTTTACTAAACTAGGGAGATCCTCTTGATTTCCTCGGATCTCATGTCGTATAAAACTGTGGATTAGGACTGGGAGCTTCTTGTAAGCATGCAGGAATGTGGTTAGAGGGAATGTAGGCATTGATTTTTAGGGTATGGGTAAGTCTTAGTTAGTTATGGCAACTTACTAAGAATAGGTTTTAGGTTGAGTTGGCCTGGTGAGGTGTCTAAGTTAATTGTATGTGTCTAAATATAGTAAGGATAATGAATTAATTTAATTTAATTAATATTAGTGAGGTGAAAGGGGCCATGGCTAGGTCAATGTGATGAAGGGTGCTTATTCATCGAGGGACCAAAGGGGAGTGTGTCCTAATTTTAGTTTCTACATGGTCGATGTATGCATACTAGATGATAAGGGAGTGGGAACATTTATAAAATATATAAAATTTTTATTGATTTGACCTTAGGAAGTATAAAGAAGAATATCTGTACTGCCATGATGTGAAAAATTTTGTGCCTCATCATACGCTAGAACATGGTTTTCATACATGTAATGCCTCTTCCATGGGTGTTATCCTTGATCATTTCTATAATTGAAGTAGCAACTTTGATAGGTGATTCTCATTTTGAAGATGGTGTGCTCTTTAAAACTGATAAATAATGTTGTTTTAGATGATACACTTTATCTTCTAAAATTGGATAACATCATACCATGACAACTCTGAATTTTTTAATGAAGTACTTCATATAGCTTTTATGTTGAACTTTCTAATGTATTCCGCATGTGGATGAAGGAAATAAATTCATTCTTATTTTTTCAATTCCTATTTTGTAATTACTAACTTGTTTTTCAGTCTATTGATTGCATAGTGCAGGAGTAACCACACCTTGGATCAAATACAGTGATCCAAGGCATGTTTAGGATTTTTCGGTGTTTTGATCATTGTGATTGAGTCATTCATAATATATAATTTTTGAACTCAGACTTGCTTTGGGATCACAGGGCATCATGTAGCATATTTTGCATGCACCCTTCTAATTGATCTAATAATGTCATAAAGATACATCGAAAAATGGTAATGTACTTTCATTAATTTATTGGGACCTAATTAATCTAAGTTTTT
The DNA here is from genome assembly GCA_019776745.2 of Taxus chinensis. Classification (NCBI taxonomy): domain Eukaryota; kingdom Viridiplantae; phylum Streptophyta; class Pinopsida; order Cupressales; family Taxaceae; genus Taxus; species Taxus chinensis. The sequence goes on from CM034146.1 coordinate 907,142,655, forward strand.
TTTATTTGTATCATATCCTTAACCTAAGTTATGGGAATAAATGTATTACAATGGATATTAAGGGACTATCCTAAGTCTTGGATACTAATTAATCCTAAGATATATTGAATTACTCTTGAGGTTCTAAGATTTTGGTTATAAACTAATACTATGGAAACCTAACCTAAAGGCATTGAACTAACCTAAGGGGAAATTAGGTTCACTTGGATGGCAAGTTGTTGGATGGTGGTGGCACCATTCCGAAGGAATTTTTTAGGTTTAAATGTTTCATTTAAAATTTTGTTACCACCAATTTTGGCCAAGGCATGAAGGTAGAGGAAAAGGCTAAGCTAACAACTCTGCTATTTTCAGTTGAATGAAATTTTAAACTGTTAGTTGTAACTAATAGAGGATAAGACATGACAGGAGTTTTAGAAGAGACATTATCAGTTCTGTTGGTATTTATGAGCCTCAAGCTAAGAGAAAACCACCTGGGGAATAGTAGAATGGGTTAGAGGAAAAATAAATGGGTTGGTTTTATTGTTCATTCATATTTTTCTAGCTCTTTGGCCCTACATGTTGTATTTCCATTTTTCGAACTTTCAGTTCGATTTTGTTGCATGATACAATTCATCATAGCATGGTAGAAATAATGGAAAAATTTGATTGTGGAAGCTATAAGAAGAAATATGGAAATTCACTGAGGTTCGCCAACTTTTCCAATTTATTTTCCAACCTTTTGCAAACCTTGAGAATAAGTTTGTTTGGGGGTTAAAAGGGTACCTGATGGCAGTTTCGTCTTAATCAGTGAAGGTTAAGGGTAGCTGATGTCGGTCAAGGTAGGATTTCCTAGGTTTACTAAACTAGGGAGATCCTCTTGATTTTCTCGGATCTCATGCTATTAAACCATGGATTATATTGGGAGCTTCTTGTAAGCATGCAGGAATGTGGTTAGAGGGAATGTAGGCATTGATTTTTAGGGTATGGGTAAGTCTTAGTTAGTTATGGCAACTTACTAAGAATAGGTTTTAGGTTGAGTTGGCCTGGTGAGGTGTCTAAGTTAATTGTATGTGTCTAAATATAGTAAGGATAATGAATTAATTTAATTTAATTAATATTAGTGAGGTGAAAGGGGCCATGGCTAGGTCAATGTGATGAAGTTTTCTTATTCGTCGAGGGACCAAAGGGGAGTGTGACCTAATTTTAGTGTCTACATTTTTCCCCTTTTTGTTGCGTAGCTTGTATTGGTAACCGACAATAAGAAAAATAAGATGTGGTTGCCCCATGTGTGGGTGAAGGTGATCTCCTGCATACCAAGAACTGACAAGGTAGCAGGTAGAATCGGTGAGTGGTTTGATAAAAGGTAAATGTGAGGAAAAAGTAGGTGGTTACAGGGGAAAAGGAGCAAGGTCTACTAGGGTAAGCTAGGTAATGGGTCTGGGTCAAAGGTAGCAACAGTCAAACACACGCACATGTATAAACTACAGCACACTACCATGTTGAAGAGTAGGAAAACTGTACATCGTCTAAGGTCGATAGGCTTATCCAAATAAGGTTGAATTGATTATGGTATCCAAGGTATAGGATATGGTCAGGAAAAATGACGTAGGTTAGGTACAGGAAAATTTAGGTATTTTCCGGTACACCAAAGGTAAGGTCATGATAAACGGTCATGGAAATAGGCTAGGTAAGGTCATTAGGTCAAAACACAGGTAACATTGCCACAAGGTATAGCGAACACATGAGGTCAAAGGTCACTAGTGATGGTACAGGTCCAAATATCTAGATCACAGCATGGGTAAGGCCAAGATCAGGGTAAAATAATGAGTCCCCAGAGGAGGACGAAGGGAGGTAGTAATTGATTTGGTCAGGAAAGGTGAGGTAAATGGGTAGGGTAAAGGTGGGGTGGGGTAAATGATCAGGGTGGAGGTTGGGTGAGGCAAAAAGGGAGGTAGGGGTAGGGTAAAGGTTAAAATGTAGGGAAATGTGTATTTGATGGTGATGAATGTCAGTCATAGATAACCGACGTTGGTAGAGGGAAACCGATAATGGTTAGGTAGGGCATGTGATCGATGTCGGTCAAGGGTAACCGACGTCGGTTTGGTCAAGTTTGTTATAAAAAAAATCTACATGTTTTGCTATTCATTTGTTATTATACAAAGTGATAAAATGACAAAAAAAAGGGAGAAAAGAGAGAAAAGTGTCTAGATAAAACGGAATAGTGAGCTGGCAGTGTGATTTGACGAGGGATTGATTGGTGAGCAACAGGTACACGGGATCAGGGTGAGAGATTTGATTGGTCGGAGGTTGCGAGTAGCTATTCGATGATGGAAGAGGCCAGAGAGGGATTGGTTGGGCCACCGGTAAAGTGGCTAGATGTGCCACCGAGACGACGGTAGTGCGACAAGGTAAGCATGCTACTCTTTGTTGATTTGATAGATTAGAGGATTATTGTAGTGTTGGTTTAGGTTTTGTTTGGTTTTTTGGTTTTGTGGGAGGGTAAAAATGGAATTTGGGAATGAGGGGAATATTAGGTAAAAGGAGGAATGGGGAGGGTAGTAAATAGTATAGGTGGGATGGGTAGAGGTCCAGGAGTAGTTTAGGTCATTATAGGTGGGGGAAAGCGGTAGGGGGGAGGTTTTTAGAAAAGGGGGGTTTTGGGAAGTCATGGGTTTTTCCATGACAATGACTGGCATCGGTCAAGTGTGTCTAGCATCAGTTAGGTGGAACTGGTATCGGTCACCAAAAAAGTGACCGATGCTGGTTAAGGGGTAACCATGGTCAGTAAGGGTGAACCGGTATTATTCACCAAACAGGTGACTGGTGTCAGTTAAAAGGTGACCGGTGTTGGTTAGGATGAATCAGTACCAGCCGAATTAGTGGGCACAAGGCTCCAAAAGTGATGTGGGCTCGGTGGTTGAGATGGGTTGGGTGAAAATAGGGTGTAGGAAAATGATAATTGGTGAATAGGGATTGATACAGGTAAACTAATGTTGTGTTTGTATTGGATGCAGGGGAGAGCACAGTTACATATGTGGGATAGGGTTCCGCCACTACTTGTGATAGTGCACAATGCAATGACCCCGTTGGAGCTACAACATGTGGAGGTAGTGGATTTGAGTGGGGTTTGCCACTACAGACATGTTGTTTGATAGCCTAGCTTGATGGTCGCGTTCATCAATAGATGGTACTTCGCGACCAACACGTTCCACTTGTCGACGGGTGAGATGACTATCACACTGGAGGACATGTTCCAGATTCTTCGGCTACCCATATTGGGCGCCCATGTGTATTCTATCTCCTCCGAGGCCTTAGAGGAGTTGATTGTGACTATTTTTAGTGAGGGGGAAGTTGATCTAAGATTCCATAGTGCTAGTTTGAGCTCCGGAGAGATGTACCTAGCCAGTCTGGAGGAGACGAGGCTAGTGGTCCTATTGATGGAGGTAGTGTGTTTCTATGCACTACCAGATGCAGAGGGTGGATGATTTCCCCGATCACTGATGGGGGTACTCCATGACATGATGGTGTATGAGACCCACTTTACCTGGGCACCAACATTCTTTGTGCAACTATATAGATAGCTGTGGGCATAAGGGTAGCTACGCAGGTTTGGCCTATGTCATACATTTATACTACATTGTTGGTCCTACGAGCACATAGTTTGTGTATGGCCTATAGGGATGCCCTGAGTAGATACATTCCCACCTAGATTTGTGTAGGTGGAGCACAGGAGATGGGTGCCGGTGATAGGAGAGTAGAGATCGGATAGGCCGACACATGATGTGGCCCATTTTTTATAGTTACTGGAGGGATTGTCTGGAGTGGAAATTATATGGAGGCCATATATGGGATTCCCCTCATATAGGCATATGCGTGAGGAGCTAGCTAAGCTCTAGCTAGAGAGGTGGATACAGGGTCACCGTGTCAGGGAGGATGAGATGATCCTGTTAGACATATTCTGATGGCAGTTCGGGCTCGTATAGGACATTCCTCCGCCCTTCCCACAATATCAGAGAGATAATGTGGAGAGGCCCTTACCTCTACCATAGCCTACATTTCCCATAGGGGAGGAGGAGTAGCCAGTGGATCAGTAGATATATGATGTCAGATGTATAGATAGGTATAGGTAGTGGTGGGCAGCTCAGTTACGAGCCATACCACCCAAAATGAGGCAGCTAGACCTAGCTACCATTACAGTGGAGAGAGACACCCTACACGGGTAGGTAGCTATTTTGATTACCCAGTTAGGTATACTGCAGACACAGCTGGAGGGTTCGGAGGTAGAGGTAACAGAGCTACACATATAGGTGGCCAGTCTACAGGCCCAAATGGCTGATGGAGGAGATGGAGATGGTCAGGAGAGGGATGATCAGGTGGCAGCCTTACAGGCTTAGGTGGTAGTTTTATAGGGCCAGTTGACCACAACCCAGGCACAGATTGGGGTCTTATAGGCCCAGATACAGGCACAGGGGTAGGGGGCATCACCACAAGCACCAGGAGTAGGTCCCAGTTCACAAGAAGGCATAGAGCAGGGTAATGCAGGGTAGGTATAGGGGCCAAGACCTATGGGACCACCACAAACTATACCTATATCTAGGTTACTAGATGCCCTAGGTGAGGCAAGATACTATCAGGACCAGCTTATGGCAACCAAGATAGATTTCATATCCTATGTCAAGTACATAGCACAGTAGGCATCCAGTGAGAGGATGAGATCCCGCATTCATAGTGTGGAGAGAATAAGAGGTCAGTGAGCTCCAAGGATCGATCAGGAAGAGACCACCAGTGCACAAAGATCAACTCTAGGTGAGGTTTCAGTAGGGACACAGGAGGGCAAGGGTACATGTGACATAGAGATGGAGGACATCTGGTGAGATGCCTGATACACGGTCACCTGGTTTTTGATGTATGATAGTTATTTTTTTATATATATATACCGGCCTGCATACCGAAGATAGTTGTATTTTTTATCACATACCGGCCTACGTGCCGAAGACAGTGAGGATGTACGAGTGATTTATATATTTCGAGTATATACCGGCCTACATGCTGAAGAGATTTTGTATTGTATATCAGTATTTTTTTGTATATATGAGACCATCCTGCATTCTGACAATTTTGAGATTATGGACATGATGAGATAGCCATGTATATTTGAGATACACATTGATTTATTTATATGATGAGATACATGGTATTTTTTTATTTATTGATGTGTTTATGAGATTTTGATTTATGGCTTGTGTTAGATGAGATATGGATTTGTTGTTTTATTATTTTAATATGGAAGGAAATTAGGTGAGCTAGGCATGGTGGAGTTAGGTCAGTTTAGGCATGGATCGAGTCAGGTTATAGGCATGGATTGAGTCAGGTTGATTTAGGCATGATTGAGTTAGGTCGGTTTAGGCATGGTTGAGTTAGGTTATAGGCATGGATTGAGTCAGGTCGATTTAGGCATGGATTGAGTTAGGTTGATTTAGCCATGGTTGTGTTGAAAGTAGGTGAAGTTGTTATTCATTATTTTTTGTAATGAATGATACTATGGGTCATATGTGAGATTTGGTATAATCTATGCATAGTGATGATAGAGAAATGGTAGGCATAATAAATGTATGTTGTGATAATGTTTAAAATATGAAACAACTTGTTATGTATGTGGTTTAATTTCCAATGTTGGGTATAAAAGGGAAATGAAGTTAGGTGTGATGTAATGTGAGGCACATGGAAGAAGAATTGTTGAGGGTAGAGGATGACCGAGCTAACCTCCAAGGGCCTCATGCCCTTGGAGTGCTCCCAACATAGTCTCGGTGAAAAGGGACCTCAGGCCGATGTAGTTCTCCCATGAGCTAGGGAAGAATATGAGGAGGTATGAAAATGAGGTGGTAGGTTTTTGGGCATGTTGTGGGTTTACGTTTGTGTTTCACTCGGAAATGTTTCGTTCCTTTTAGAAACAGATAAGGTTAGGGGCTAGGAGGAATACCTGTAGAATGTCGAGATGGTGTGCGCGTACCGTAGAGAAAGATCAGGCTGACTGCGAAGAACTCCTTTTTGTCTTGGAAGGACTACCTGCGAATAAGAACACAAGACCACAAGATTTTAATTAGACAATAAATGAGGGAACTGCCTTGGGCCCAGGAAATATAAAACTTCCTTTCGAAGGTGGTCAGTTCCCCTGCTAATATGAATTAACACAAAAGACTGTAAAGTATCAATTAAATTGTTTCGTTGAACTGGGTAGGGGAAAGGCTGGTTTTATGGTTTTGATCAGAGGAACCGATGGCGGTTACTGATAGCCAATGCCGGTTACTGATAACTGATACCGGTGGGTTCTAGGATCTTCTTAGTAGCTATGGTGTTTTGTAAGGCTGGTTTATGGATGATATTAGGAAATGGGATGATTAGAAGCAAAAGAATAACAGTTAGATGCAATGACACGTTGGGTAGTAGATTCAGAGACAGATTTAGGAGGACTGAAATTCACGGGGCATAAGAAATGTTATAACAGAGGACATGCAAGATGTGACTTACTAGTTTTGACAAAGATGCAAGTTGATCTCCTTGGTTGTAAACACTTCTGGTATTTCCACTCGTCTCTGCTCTGTCAAGTGAAGATCTGGACTCTGTTCCTCGCTCGCAATGCTCTCTGTTGATCTAGAAATCCTTTGACTGATCTCCAAAAATGAAATTCCGATCCGTTGTTTTGGTTTGGGGAGCCCATTTACAGGGAACCGATGGTGGTTGCGTAACCGACAGCGGTCGAGTAGGAACTGGCATCGGTAAGGAAAAAGTAGGCTATTTTTAGTAAAATAGCCCACCTTCCCTGCTTTTCTCCTGAGAGATCAGTTGTGGGCTTGGTCAAGTGACTAGAAGGTTGGTTTTGGGTGCGAGAAAGGGGTCATTAGTTATGGGTGTAGGTGTGGACCAAGTTTTAGGTTTTAATTAGGTTAGTTTAGGATCAGGGCTATGTCATGATGAGGTGGCAAAATGAGGTGGCAGGTGAGGTGATGTGGATTTATCACTTACAAGGTAATTAATAAATAATTGTGAAAGGTTTAGGTAATGAGGTTAGGTTGCGAAATGGGATGCGGGTCACAAGGGGTCATAAGACATGAATTTCGTGTCTACATTAGCCCCTTATTGTCGTCTAGCTTATTCTGTAAAGCTGCGCGGACAATAATATGAAGTGGTTTCTCATGTTAAGGATATAGGTAATCCCCCTCAAATCTATCGCAGATTGAGTGAACGGGAAATCAGGGATAGGGTTGATAAAGGGTACATGTTGTAGAGAGGATGGTAAGTGGTGGGGTAGGTCCAAGGAAGCAGACGCATGTTGAAATGCAATAGTACGACGAGGGTACATGATTTGACAAGCAAACCAGCAATGTGTAGGCAAAGGTCGATAGTTTATCCAAACAAGGGTGATATAATCCTGGTATCCAAGGCATAGGAAGTAGCTCCAGGGTATATAACAGGTGAGGTACAGGAACGTTTAGGCATGTTCGGCAGTACCAAATGGTTGGTTTGGTTGAGATAAACATCACGGTCTAGGTCTAGGCAAAGTTGGTCGACAGATCAAGTCAAGGACCCTAATCATGCTAAAACATGAATAGGTGAGCTCGATTGAACAAAAGGTACATGATGGATGGATAAAATAAAACGTTGATTGTGGGTATGGTATTGAAGTGATACGGCCTTGGGTCGGGCTAAGTGGTTGGGTTGTGGCCCTGGGTCAGGTCATAAGGGTAGAGTGAGGCCTTGGGTCAGGCCAAATTGTTAGGGCAAGGCCTTGGGTGGGGCTGGATAGGTAGGTTGAGGCCTTGGGTCGGGCCAAATGGTTAGGGCGAGGCCTTGGGTCAGGCCGGATGGGTAGGTTGAGGCCTTGGGTCAGGCCGGATAGGTAGGTTAAGGCCTTGGGTCGGGCCTAATGGCTAGGGTGAGGCCTTGGGTCAGGCCGAATGGGTAGGTTGAGGCCTTGGGTCGGGCAAATGGTTAGGGCGAGGCCTTGGGTCGGGCCGGATGGGTAGGTTGAGGCCTTGGGTCGGGCCTAATGGTTAGGGTGAGGCCTTGGGTCGGGCCGGATGGGTAGGTTGAGGCCTTGGGTTGAGCCAAATGGTTAGGGCGAGGCCTTGGGTTGGGCCGGATGGGTAGGTTGAGGCCTTGGGTCGGGCCGGATAGGTAGGTTGAGGCCTTGGGTCGGGCCTAATGGTTAGGGCGAGGCCTTGGGTCGGGCCGAATGGGTAGGTTAAGGCCTTGGGTCGAGCCAAATGGTTAGGGCGAGGCCTTGGGTCGGGCCTGATGGGTAGGTTGAGGCCTTGGGTCCGGCCAAATGGTAGGTTGAGGCCTTGGGTCGGGCCGGATAGGTAGGTTGAGGCCTTGGGTCAGGCCAAAGAGGTGAACAAATGGTGTTCATCAAAGGTGGATATAGGCGAATGATAAATAAGGGCAAATAAAAATTAAAATGGGGGAAGTTGGAGAAAAACCGATGTCGATTCTAGATGACCGATATCGGTTAACGGACCGATACCGGTTCACTAGGGCAAAACAAAGCCGATATCGGTTAAGGGTGAAAAACCTATAAAAAGAAAAATACGGCTTGTCATTGTTACTTTTTTTATTTGCAAACCAAATTGACTTATGTGACGTGGAGAGTTGAGATTGGAGGTTTGATTGAGTGAGGTGGAGTTATTTTATTGGTGGAGAGAGTTGATAGTGGGTCCGAGTGAGGAGGAGGCAGCAGTTGATTGGCCGGGGACCCAACAGAGTAGAGTTGGAACCATGGCATAGGCAAGAGGAGCAGGAGGGGCTGGACCAGCCGGACCGCCACCACCCATCCCACCACGACGACGTGTCGTCGTTCGGGTAGGTTCAAAACTCTTGAATTTGTGCATTTAAATGGTTATTAGGCTACATTGGGGGTTTGGGAAGGGATTTGTATTTGGTAGGAAATTAGGAGTAGATGGACGTAATTTGAAAAAGGGAGAGGGTAGATAGGTAAAATATGCTAAGGCGGCTAGGAGGGTAGAATTTGAGGGTGTTTGGGTGGGTAAATGGGTAGAAATAGGTGAAAAATGGGTTTTGGGGGGCCGCCCGGGGGTTCGGCTCCGGGAGAAGACAGTGACCGATGTCGGTCACTAAGCGACTGGCATCGGTCGCAAATGATATGGAAATCTTGCTTGGGAAGGGACCGGCGTCGGTCGTGTATCGGCCGGCGTCGGTTTGTGTGTGGGAGGGGTTTGTGTGTGTTGGGGTTGGGTGGGTTTGTTTTGGTTGTTGTGGGTTTGGGTTTGGGGTGGGTTTGTTTTTGTTGTTGTGGGTTTGGGTTGGGTTTTGGGGTGGGTTTGTTTTTGTGTTGTGGGTTTGGGTTTGGGGGTGGGTTTGTTTTTTGTTGTTGTGGGTTTGGGTTTGGGGTGGGTTTGTTTTGTTGGGGGTTGGGGTTGGGTTTGTTTTTGTTGTTGTGGGTTTGGGTTTGGGGTGGGTTGTTTTTGTTGTTGTGGGTTTGGGTTTGGGGTGGGTGTTGTGTTGGGGTTGGGGTTGGTTTTGTTTTTGTTGTTGTGGGTTTGGGTTGGGGGTGGGTTTGTTTTGTTGGGGTTGGGGTTGGGTTTTGGGGTTGGTGTTGTGTTGGGGTTGGGGTTGGGTTTGTTTTGTGTTGTGGGTTTGGGTTTGGGGTGGGTTTTATTTTTTTTGGGGTTGGGGTTGGGTTTTGGTTGCAGGTGGGGATAAAAAGGGGGTTTAGATGGTAAAGTAGATGTTGTAATAAAGAGTAGGGCTAAGGATGTGGGTTGGTTTTGCAGGCACGTCAGCAGTTGACGATGCGGGATAGGATGCCCCCGCTGTTGGTGCGGATGCGGCAACACGTATCTGCGGCTCATTGGGCCATCATGCGTGAGGTGGGACTCGGTGGAGTCCAGAGGTACAGAGCGATAGAGAGAGATCACAGCCTGATGGTCGCCCTTATCGAGAGATGGGATCCGGCGACCAATGTGTTCCATCTCCTGACTGGGGAGATGACCGTCACATTGGAGGATGTGTATCGCATCCTTCGGTTACCTATCGAGGGAGAGGCAGTCTTCCAAGTAGATTCAGATACTGCCATGGACAGCATACTGCAGGTTTTTGGGGATGCAACCGTGCTACTGACCTACCACAGCGCGAGTATCGAGTACGGTGACATGTACCGTGCACATCGACATGAGACACGACTGGCTGTGCTGATGATGATCGGGATTACCTGCTTCACCCTCCCGGACTCAGAGGGAGGCCGCTTTCCACGAGCATTGATGGGGGTGCTGTTTGAGATGGTGGAGGAGAACACCTGTTACGCATGGGCACCAGTATACCTGGTGCAATTATACAGGGAGCTATGGGGCTATCGCCGGAGGAGGCGATTCGGTATTTGTTCTACATTTTTGTTGCATTGTTGGTCATATGAGCACATCGTATGCATCAGGTCAGTAGGTTTACCCCAGCAGCCAGGGCCACGGGTCATATACCGATATGGCTTTCAGAGGTGGTTGGGGGTCGTGGGCCAGCCACGAGCAGTTGTTGCAGGTCGAGATGTGGCGTACTATAGACATTTGCTAGAGGGCCTGACAGCAGTAGACATTGTATGGAGACCCTACAGAGGTCACCATCCTAGTAGAGGAGCCCGCGTACAGTTGCCCCTAATCCAGTACACATTCTGGATAGCAGGACGGAGGCCGGGAGAGTACGAGAGGATACCCCTAGAGAGGGTACGCAGGCAGATGGGGCTGCGACAGGATGAGCCACCTCCCTTCCCTTAGTACAGGAGGGAGGATGTAGAGGCCCCACTGCCTGCACCACAGCCTTTGGATCCAGATTAGGTTGCAGAGAGGCCAGCAGGTGAGGGTGTAGATGATGTTGGGTGTACGGGAGCATACAGGGTGTGGTGGGCTGGGCAGAGAGCAGCCAGGGATAGTACCCGCCTACACAGCTAGACGTGGCTGCAGTGATAGGAGAGAGAGATCAGCTCAAGGGTCAGGTGAAGCTCTTACAGGGGTAGCTAGCTGCTGCACAGGCATAGATAGGGGGTCTTACAGGGGCAGCTAGCCCAGGCTCAGGCACAGGCACAGGCAAGCACCACCACCAGCACCACAGCCACAGGTGCAGGTACAGGCAGCAGCACAGGTACCGGCACCACCGCGGCCACAGGTACCACCAACAGCACCAGGACAGGCACAGGGGGCATTGGTGTTAGGTGCCAGGGGACCAGCCCCAGCTCCTTCAGTGGCTCGAGAGTGCTATATGGAGGTTAGAACAGAGGCCCTAATATTATCAGGATATTCTTGATGGTACCCGGAGTCGAGTATCAGGCTTATGCAGCTCATAGGGCAGAGACCTCTCACAGCCAAAGATCTCAGGGAGGTGCAAGCCACAGCTGGCGTGTCCGTGATGGGCAGGAGGCGAGAGGCACCACAGGGACCAGCGGGGATAGATTGCCGAGGGCGGTGGGGAGAGCTGAGAGATCCCAGACATGGTTTTTGTATTTAGAGATGGGCACCGGTCTGCGAACCGGGTGTATTGATAGAGGCCTGCGTGCCTATGTAGTATTCATGTATTCATTCATTCATTTATTGTATACCGGCCTGCGAGCCGAGTAGGGGTTGTATAGTGGATACCGGCCTGCGAGCCGAGTGTATATCTATTTTTGATACGAGGGACCGGCCTGCGAGCCGAGTCAAGATTTCTGATATTTATTGCGGCCTGCGTGTCGGCTTAGTTGTATGATGAGATCACAGAGGCCCCCGATGCAGGGCACATTGTATATTTGCAAATTTGTATATATATATATAGAGATGATGTTTTTGATCCATATGTTGTGTTCAAAAAAGAATTTTAAGTATTTCGTCGATGGTTTGTGGTATAGAATATATGATGAGTTTAAGTGACATGTTGATATATGGATGATGTTGATGTTTTTGTTTTTGCACGTATATATGAATGACAGGTTATGTGATGAATTGTTGGTTTTGTGTCATTGTTATATGTGTATCAAATGATCTGTATCCAAATGATGTATAGATTGATAGTTTTTTTTTTATATCCCTAGTAGATGGCTTGTTTGTTTTTTTATTGAAATGGTAATGATACATGTGATGGATGGAGAAATATGTAAAATGGTGTTGTTATGCAGGAAAAGAGGCGGGCGCGACAAAAAATTTAGGTAAAAAAAATGAAGAAAAGAACCATGTTTCAAAAAGGCAGGTGTGTAACCGATATCGGTTATATAAGAAACCGAATGTCGGTAGGTAGTAGACCGATATCGGTTATATAACTGATACCGGAGATTTAGGTATGAGCTTTTCTAAAAATAGAAAAGCTAGGGTGGCAACTTAAGTTCTGATTTTTAGAGCCATGCAAGAGGTTAAATACGCGACACGCGACGCTTTTTGACGACTGAGTCAGGTATTTGCATGAGAGATTTGAGTGATAAGGAGAAAATAGACAGGAAATTGCATGAGAGATTTGGGTGATAAGAAAAGAGACTGGGAAGGTGAATGCGATCTGAGATTCAGAAAGTAGAAAGGTGAATTTGAAAAGAGTGGTGATCATGGCAGAATGAGGAGAAGCATCCAGCAGGCGGGGACGAGAGGGAAGACAAGTGCCACCGCAAGCTGCTGCAACCCAAGAGGTAAACGTTTTGATTGTGATCTGATTTTTGCATGTGTTATGAATAAGAGATTAAGTGGGTAGATATGAAAAATAAAACATGATAGCAAGGGTTATAGGTGAGGTAAGTATTACGGTGCAGGTAATCAGGGGTTTCAGGTACGTTTGTATGTATAGAAAGGAATAAACGCTCAAATTATTGTCGTAGGCAGTGGGTTTAGGCAGGCTGTATAAAGGTGACAGTGACTGTAAATATGAGAGGATTCCTATAGATCACGTGTGGTGACAATTTGGATTTTTGCAGGATATACCCCTAGCTTATAGACCATATGTGAGGATCGACGCCGAGGCAGCATTCTCACCTCCCCGGCCAACACCTCCAGAAGGGCCCTGAAGAGGTAGCAGCCGATCGCAGGGTAATGGATGCAGGAATGACAGAGGCCTATAGATTATGGTGGGTAGCAGAACTGCGAGGTGTACGTGAGCACCCTGACATTGCTGTGATTACAGCAGAGAGAGATCATCTGCAGAGTTTAGTTCAGCAGCTCCAAACGCAGGTGAATGAGACAAGAAGATTGTTAGTGGTTGCGGAGTCACGAGCAGCGAGACTAGAGGCTGGAGTTCTCCATGCGAGAGGGCGTATTCAGATGTTACAGGAGAGATTGGCAGATCATTGGGCGGTACTAATAGCCATGGTATCCTTGAGGACAGAGAGGCCTGACGAAAGGCGTCGACGATCACGATCATCACCTGGGTCGGGATGAATCGTGAGGGTTTAAGTAAATGTTATAGAGGTATAAAAATAAAGATGTCGACCTACGTGTTGATGATAGAGAAGATGTATTTGTTTAACATCTAAATAAAACTAAATATGTATGTTGATTTGAGTTACGATAATAATAAGAATGTTTGTGTTTTGATTTTCGGTGTTTTGAAAAAAGGATAAAGAGGAATGTGATGAAATAGAAATACACAAAAATATTTATATTTACCACACATGATAGGTTATGGTAGGGGGATGGTCGAGCTAACCTTGGGAGACCTCATGTCTCTGAAGTGCTGCCTACATAGCCCATTGCACAAAGCAAGGAGGGGCCTCAGACCGATGTAGTTCTCCCTTAGGATCAGGGAGAGGCGAATTCAGGCAATTTGGTACGATTTAGGCAATTGGTTGGTTGGTAAAAATATTAAGATTGGTAAAGGTAAGGTTGATGGTGTTGGTAATTAATTGGTGATGTTGTAAAAGGTATAAGGGAAGCGAAAGTTAGCCTACCCAAGTAGAAGGGAACCATGTCCTGATTAAGGTCAACACACAATCCTAGATGTGAGGCAAAGCAGAAAGAGTGCTCCGTAGGTGAAAAGAGCTAAAAAAACCACACAACATAGAACGAGTTTGGAGCCCTAGGTACCGTGCATAGAACGAGAAGTCAATAGGTGAAAAGAGTTGTGTGATCACAATATATCGAGTGTACATTACGTCCCTTGAGTTAAAACAAATGGTGAGGTGAGGTGGATGGTATAGCTGAGGTGCAGAGAACTTATTACAAAGTGAGTGTTCTGACGAAAGAGAACCTACCCTAAATAGACAAGTCCATGACTCAAAAGTCCTTTTGAATGAGGCTTTTATTTTATTGAATGTAGACTGATCGATGCGGGAAGTCTACAAGGGATATTGATTGTATTATTCTTGAGGTCTTCACGAAGCTGATCGATGCGAGAAGCTTCTGCTAGAGGCTGACTGTGTATAGCTGTCCTTCGAGGGAGCAGTCTATTTATAGTAGCAGATATGATTTTAGTGCATAGCTGTCCTTCAGGGGAGCAGTCTATAGAGAATAGCAGAAATAATTTGGCATATAGCTGTCCTTCGAGGGAGCATTCTATATTTAATTTAGATGACTAGATGTTCTTTTTAGCATGAAGCATCTAGTTTAGTAGGAAGTTTGACTCAAGAAAATCCCATAAGAATACGGCTTATCTTAATTCTTTGAAGTCATAGACTAGACTAAAAAGGGAAAGGCGTCGTCAAGGGGAGGTGAGAATCAAACTATGTGAGGTTGATTGTTATTGTGAGGTGTAGGAAACAGAGTGTATGTAGTGGTAAGTGAGCTCAAGGGACGAGCGGCAGGTAGATAAGAAGTGATATAACACTAATTTCAACAGTAGAATGGTCAAAGATGCAAGGCATTAAGGGGTTCAGGCTTAGGTTTACCATTAAGCGAAGCTAAACGATAAGTTCCTGATCCATAGGTGTGAGTGATTATATAAGGACCAATCCAATTGGGAGCAAATTTTCCACGTTTGCTCTTTTCTAGTTTGGTGACATGTTGATTCTCTTTGAGGACAAGATCACCAACCTTAAAAGTACGCTCATGAAGTCGCTTATCATAAGCACGTTTGATGCATTTTTGATAGATTTGAAGGTGATCAAGAGCTGTAAGACGACGTTCATCAAGAAGCTCCAATTGGGCTAACCGCTCTTGGCGGAAATCATCGTTGGTGAGAATATCCTGAAGAGATATTCTAAGGGAGGGTATTTGTATTTCGAGAGGCAAGACAGCCTCGGTACCATATACCAAAGAAAAAAGGTGTAGCATTAGTAGAGGTACGAATGCTAGTACGATAAGCCCAAAGGGCAAAGCGGATGTGATCGTGCCAATTTCTTCCGGATTCATTGACAACTTTCATGAGGATTTTGGTTAGGGTTTTATTAGAAGATTCAGCCTGACCATTGGCCTGTGGATAGTAAGGTGATGAGAAACTAAGTTTTATACCAAAGTTGTCACAAAGGTCTTGTAACAACTTGTTTTTAAAAGATTTACCATTATCTGTTATTAGGCGATGAGGAATACCAAAACGATAGATAATGTGATAGTTAATGAATTCGACAATTTTTTCTTTTTTGATTGAAATGAGTGGAATAGCCTCCACCCATTTTGTGTAATATTCGGTCGCTGTGATTATCCAACGGTGACGTTGTGAAGAGGTCGGGTGAATCTCACCAATAAGGTCTAAACCCCATTGTGAGAAGGGCCAAAGATCTCGAGCGACCTGGAGCGGGTGGCTAGGAGTATGTTGAAGGTTGGCATGTTGTTGACACATAACACAACACTTAACATATTCGTAGCAGTCGTTATTGAGAGTAGGCCAATAATAACCAAGGCGAAGGATTCGTTTGGCCATGGCAAGGCCGCTAAAATGTCCACCACAAATACCGTCATGGACCTGTTGGATGGTATGAGTGGCCTCCGCGCCAGTTAGACAGCGAAGGAGGATGTCATCAAAGCCACGTTTATAGAGGAGTCCCCCCCCATGACAACATAATGCGAAACACTTTTAAGAAAAGCACGTTTGCCATTACTAGTAAGGTCAGGTGGGAGGACAGAGATTGTAAGGTAGTCGTGAAATTGGTGGTACCAGGTATCTTGCGAACTAGTAGACATAGTATTTATCATACAAACTACCAGGGTTGAATAGGATGGGACAAAAAGTTGTTGGACCACGACGAATAGTTCAGAGTCAGTTGGTGTGGCGGGAATTTGCGAGGCTAAGCAAGCCATAGTGTCCGCAAATTTGTTAGTGGAGCGTGGAATGGTTTGTATAGAATAGTGAGTAAATAAGGCTAGAAGTGAATCCACGTAGTGTTTGTATTTTTGAAGTTCCTCATTTTTGCATTGGTAGACGCCCATAACTTGATTGACTACCAATTGAGAGTCGCCAAAAATGTTGATAGATTTGATGCCTAAGTGTAACGCAACTTGGAGACCCAGAACAAGGGCCTCGTATTCCGCCGTATTATTAGTGTAAGGGAAATCAAGCCGGAATGAAAGAGGCATAGGTTCAGCGTCGAGAGGAATGAGAACAACGCCGGCTCCTCCGCCGCGCTGGCATTTAGATCTATCGAAGAAGAGGGTCATTTGATACAACTCTTCCCGGAGTGAAAGAGTGGCGATGAGTTCGTCAGGGAAGGTAAATTTGGTAAATTGTTCCCCAGGTAAAGGGGCCTCCGCAAGTTGGTCTGCAAGAGTTTTTCCTTTGATTGACTTTTGTTGTACGAATTCAAGGTCAAGGTCAGCGAGGAGCATAAGCCATCGAGCGATACGTTGGTTTAGATGCGGTTTGGCGTACATATAATGAATGGGGTTTGTGTTGGTGATGACAAAAGTTTTGTGATTCAGGAGGTAATGTCAGAGTTTGGTGGCTACAAATGATAGGGCAAGGCACAATTTTTCTACATGTGTATACCTAGTCTCATAATCCACGAGGGTACGACTTATATAATAAATGGCCTGTTCTCGTTGTGCCGAATCCCGATGTGTGAGCATAGCACCTATAGCATGGTCAGTGGCGGAAAGATAAAGGTAGAAAGGGTGGTCGTCCTAGGGTGGGATAAGCACGAGTGGCTGCAAGAGATAGGATTTGAGAGCTTCGAAGGCTTGGTGACACTCCTCACTCCATTGAAAGGCAATGTCCTTTTTAAGAAGGTGATGAAAAGGTTGACACCGATCCGAGAGTTGGGAGATGAAACGTCGGATAGATTGGAGCTTACCTTGTAAACTACGTAATTGTTTGAGATTTTTGGGTGGGGGCATTTCTAGGATAGCTTTGAATTTAGATGGATTGACCTCAATGCCACGCAAAGAGACAATAAAGCCAAGAAGTTTTCCTGAAATAACACCAAAGACACATTTCTTTGGTTGAAGGCGGACAGAATATTGTAACAGGCGATCAAAAATAATGGTTAAAACATCGAGATGTTCACTACGATGTTTAGACTTGCTGAGAAGATCGTCGACATAATCTTCAAGGATAGTGTGCATAATGTCATGAAAAATGTAGGTCATAGCCCGCTGATAGGTTGCACCAGCATTCTTAAGGCCAAATGGCATGACATGATAACAGAAGGTTCCCCAAGGAGTTATGAAGGCAGTTTTGTGTTGATCGGCAGGGGCAACCAAAATTTGGTTGTATCCTGAAAAGCCATCCATGAGAGAGAGCATCTCATGACCTGCAGTTAGATCAACAAGTTGGTCAATGCTAGGTAAGGGGAAGTCATCTTTAAAGCAAGCGAGGTTACGATCCCAGAAATCTATGCATATCTCGAAGTCCCCCTGTCACTTTAGTGACAGGTACGATGTTAGAAATCCATTGAGGATAGTCAATAGGAAAGATGAAGGAAACAGAAAGGAGTCATTGGAGCTCCTCTTTGACCAAGAGAGCAATGCGTGGATGCATTTTTCTCAATTTCTATTTGACTAGTTTGGAATCGGGGTTTAGGGTGATGTTATGGACGGTAATGGTAGGATCAATTCCTGGCATGTCAGCGTAAGACCATGCGAAAGCTTGGTTGTGAGCACGAAGAAAGGTAGTAAAGGCGGCTTGTTCTGATGTGTTAAGGGATTTTCCAATCTTCACAATGTGAGGATCCTCCTCCGTGTGGATGTTGATTTCTATAGTAGATTCGTTCAGCATGGTTTGGGTTTCAGATGGTAAGGCTCGTTGAATATAAGAATCATCCGCGCCAAGGTAAGTGAGGATGGAGTCATCATCCTGGCATTCAACAACATTAATCAAAGGCGAATCCTCTTCGATCATGTCTGGATACAGAAGGGGAAGAGAAGATGGGTCCTCATTATCGCGTTGATAAGTGAGAGGACCTATGAAGATAGAATTTATGAAGAGAGAAAAAAAAAAGTTAGGAGGGATGGATTCAGGGTCTATAGATTCTGTGGGTGATGATGGCAAAGTGGGTGATGATGGTTTGGTAGGGGCGACGTCTTCTTCTTCCAGGATATAGCTGACAGGAGGTGTCTCCTGTGTAGGTGTTTCAGGAAAACCGAGACCACTGCGATCATTATGTTTACGGGTAGTCATGGGAATGAGTGTATGTCGGCCTTGTTCATAAAGGCCAAAACCAAAGCCTTTCCACGCACAGCGAGTCAAGAAGGTGAGGGTGAAACGACGATTTGTCAAGTATTGAAAATCGGATTGGAAGGGAACCACACCAAGAGGAGGTTCAGGGGTAATGGAGGATGCGTCAACACCCCCATACGTTAGGTTAGTGTGGCAATGGGGTGGTCTGTAAGAGATTACCTCCCCCCACGCGATGGTCATAAGTGGGATGTGCATGTAATTGTCCGTACTCCTGCGGGGTAAGGAAAGAACTAACATTATATAGGCGGTACTCCCCCAGCGTAAGGCGCTGAAAAACATCTACTAAGGGGTCAGAGGTTGGAATGTTAGCTGCGGGAAGGGAAGTGGTTTTTGCGATGGTTGTTTCATCAGTTGAAGGCGTAGGCGCGGTTGAGGTGGATGGTTGAGGTACATTTGAAGAGGATGGTTGGGTTAAATGTATGGGTGTCTTGATTGGTATAAAGCACATCGTTAGGGACGGTATAACATATTGCAGGTTTTAAAGGGGGGAGGGTCAGCTTTTACGGTGTAGGACTTCCCCTCGTACTCAAATTTTATGCATCTATGTAATGTTGAGGGAACGCATCCCATGGCTCGGATCCAAGGACGACCCAGCAATATATTATATTGGAACTCTCCCTCCAAGACATAGAAGAGTTCGGGTAAAGTACGTGGTCCTACCCGAATGTTGAGGATCACGGTGCCTAAGGTAGAAGTAATAGCGTCATTGAATGACCGCAACATGATGGGGTTGGCACACATGCAACTAGAAGGGATATTCATTTGTTGGAAGGCTTTTGAAGAGATGATGTTTAGGCTAGCACCACCCGTCAATCATAACACGACGTACCCGAATGTCCCGGATGTAAGCTGAGATGAAAAGAGCAGAGTCAGGATCTTCTGTACCAAAGTCAACAATTTCGTCTTCAGAGAAACTGACTGCAGCAGCTTGTTGTACAGAGACAGAAGTGGTTGGGGTAGTGGGTTGTTTGGTGAGAGAAGCAACGTGATTGGGTGTTAGAATGGAGGTGACAGGCAGGGTTTCATTAGGTAAAACCTCTATCCCTTGAAGGATCTCAATGAGAGCTTGTCGATGAGATTCAGAAGTCTGAATGAGATCATACAGTGTCATTTTTACGAGCGATTGGTGAAGCTGTTTAATCATATTTCGGTGGGTAATGCCATTAGAGACAGGATAGGTGGGTCCGCGAATTACCACTTTAGGTGGTGGTGCAATCGGGATGTTTGACGGAGAAAGAGATTCCGCAGGTGTGTTTTCTTTTGCTTTCCCATTGTTTTTCTGCCCTCGAGTAGCGACACTAATCATATTAATCTCGTAGACCTGAGATAAGGAAGATGGTTGGGATAACTCATGGTCTTCAAGAGGTGGGGTTGTAATAATGATAGATCTTGGTGAGGCGGGGATAGATGGTATAGGAGAGGGAATGGAAACTAAAGGTCTCTCCCTTCGTAAGTTGTCTTTCTTAATCTTTCTATCCGGGAGAGGTGACTGACGAAGGATGGTTTTTAGAGCTTTACATCCCTCCACATCATGTCCTGGTGTGCGGTGATAAGCGCAGATTTTAGACTCATCGTAACCCATAGGTCGGGGTTTAGACGGGTCATAAGGTCTAAGTGGAGGTAGGGAAATGGTCGCATTCTCCACCAACATAGCAAGGATTTTGGCGTAAGATCCTTTGAGTGGGTCAAAATCGGAAGAGGATGAGGGTATTGGTTGTGCGGGTTTTGGTAATGTTTGGGCGTGGTTGGTTCGCACGGGTGGTGGTTTAGCCGAGGGGTGTTGATACGTGGTTTTCACTAAACGTGATTTCTTTGGCATAGAAGCTAAGTTGGATGATGAGGCCGCAGATGATGTGGTATCAGAAAACAACCACGGGGAAATAGGAGTGACCGAAAACAAATCTTTTGATGATGGAATTTGTTTAGGGTTGATAGGTGGACAGGATACGCGGAGTGACGGTGTTGCTATACCCTGGAATTTCTGTATGGGTGCGGAAGGCGTAGGTTGTTTTGAAGAAAATGCAGGAGGTATGATATATTGATGTAAGGTAGAGGGATGGGGTCCCAATATGGAAGGTAGGTATGACAATGATGGTTTTGATTGTGATAGGGGCACGGATTGAGTTTGTCTCCTAGGTGGCGGGACGGATTTATTTTTGGATAGATCGAGTCAATTAGGCGGGTGCGTTAGACTGGGCATTGGTGAGGTCCCAAGCGTAGGGGAAGATCTGGTTAAGTTGGTAGAAGTGGACGGGGAATTTGGTAGAGGTGAGGGGGGTGAAGGTGAGAACAGGGGCATTTTAAGCTTCTGTAAACACTTCGGGTATATGGTGGAGACATCAGGATCAGTCATTTGCATTTGAGTAGAAAAAGGGGTACTCAAACGTTCCCATAGGGCCTGTCTATCTTCTGTGGAATGACAGTCCTCACGTGTCAATATGAAATTTTGTACAGAAGAACGACGGGTTGTGATTCCAGTCCACTGTGGGTGTGACACAGGAGGAAGATGAGGCACTGTATCAATAGATGTTAAGAGGTCAACCGGTCGTTGAAAAGATTTAGGCGATGAGGGACTAATAGGTAGGAGGGCGTGTTTGAGGGGATCTGTCATGTTTAAAGAATGTGGTGATGTCAGTGTAAGAGATTTCTCATCTAAGGATGTCAAAAGGAGTGGCGATCCTTCTTCTTGTGCAGCAAGAGTGGTAGAAGGGGGACGTTTGGGAAATAGATAAATTAGATAACATCCGCTCACAGTCTTGTAGGGATGTGGTGTAAGAAGACTCATCGATGAGAAGAGAAGTCCGGGCAGTTAACTCTTTTATGGGTAAAGGAATGATTTCACTTTGGCTTGATGGTGGTGAAGGAGGTTCAGACTCCTGTGTTGGTGGAGAGGCTTGATTCAAAAAAATTTCAATAGAGGCTTTTGGATGAGAATCGAAGACTGCATGGATCTCATGAACACTCTCCTCGGCTAAGATATCTTGGTTTACGTTACTGTTGGACGAGTGATTCAGGAATGGCTTGTTGAAAATTTTCAGATTTCGGTTAGCAGGGGCGTTAGGATTATCGAGGGCTATATCCCCCGCATCAACCATTTCCTGCACTATGTTTTTCAACATCTTGCAGTTCTCATGACTGTGTCCCTTCACGCGGTGGAAGTTACAGAAGTCATTTTCTTTGTACCAGGAAGGTATGGCGCGAGTGGAATCAAACCCGGAATGAGGTTTAATAGGAGGTAAGGTAATGGCTCCTGCTTTGAGCAATTTTTCCAATATCACACCATATGTTTCTCCCAAGGGAGTGTAGTTGATGGGTTCTGCTTTATACTTATAAGTGGTTTTTGGTGGGGTATTAGACGGTGGTTGGGAAGTGACCATCACCGCGTGGACAGCTCCTTTTGATTTAGAAGAAGTGGATGTGTGAGGAGTGGCGGTATTTGGTTTATTGATAGAATCAGGAGTTCGGAAATTGGGGTTTTTGTTACGCAACCGCAATTTCTCCTCTTCTAAGGCTCGAATTTCTAATTTTCGGGCCATAGTAAAGGCCTCGTCGAATGTACGGAAAGTTTGAATTTGGAGGGTGGGGGAGATGTGCTTAGCACAGGCCCACGTAAACAGTTCGATAAGTTCGGTTTGAGGTAAGGCATACGTAAGTTGGTTGATAAGGCCCCGCCATCGTCTAACGAAAATCTGCGATAGATTCGTCCTCAAATTGTCGGATGGCATAGAGGTCG
Organism: Taxus chinensis; assembly: GCA_019776745.2. Taxonomy (NCBI): domain Eukaryota; kingdom Viridiplantae; phylum Streptophyta; class Pinopsida; order Cupressales; family Taxaceae; genus Taxus; species Taxus chinensis. Next base: position 907,164,925 of record CM034146.1, read on the forward strand.
GTGATAGATACTTTCTTGGCAATGTTAATGGAGAAATGATCCAAGAAAGATTGGGCTAGCTGGTTAAAAGAAAAGATCGAGTGCTGGGTTAAAGCACTGTACCATTCCAAGGCGGGTCCTGATAAGGACATGGGAAAGGTGTGGAGTAACAAGGCATCATCATGGGCGATCAAATAACAAGCGTGTCTAAATGATCGCAAGTGTTGTTGAGGATCCTCTTTACTGTTAAAATGAGTAAATTTTGGCAACTCCCATTGAGGAGGATATGAATGAAGGGGGACAGAAGGGTGAATGGGCTCCCGAAAAAACTTGCTCGTATGTCAAGGCGCTACGACTTCCTGAAACAGAAGCCTCCAGGTTTTGCATTTTTTCCATCATTTGTTTAATTAGATCAGTAGTTGGATGAGATGATGGTGGGATTGTGATAAACGGAGGCAAATTGGGCCAAGGACCACCGCTAGACACTGGTGGGGTTAAGTTTTGGTAAGGTGTGGAGGATGAATATGTTGAGGCAACTGAATAGGGATGTCCCATATAGGATGTTGAGGTCACTGGATACGTGTATGGGAGTGAGAAGGTAGGCGGAGCTTGAGAAGGAAAGCTCGTGTGGATAGGTGGCAGAGAGCAAGTCATGAACGGAGCAGTCTGCAAGAAAGATGAGGTAGGGGCATTCGGTGGTAGTGATATGTGGGGTCCAAGATTAACCAAAGGAAAGCTAATCGGGGTCGTATGAACCTCTGAAGCCGTCGGATTGGGAGACGGGGCTAGAGATGCAGGAAGTAAGGTAGTGTTATCAGGAGGAGTGGGAGCTAAATGAGCAGCTATACTAATAGGCATGCTAACAAGGAGCTGACCATCAGGCATACGGTCAGGGGCATGAGACAAATAGTATTGTACAGCGCTGGGATTAGCATCCAGAAATTTGGCAAAGTCCTTGTCTCCTACAGGAATTTGGGGGATCTCACTAGTGTCCGTAGGGTTCCCTATAGAATGTGAAGGGGGTGATTCAGGCAAAGACATAGAGCAGGTATGTGAAACCATGGCGGCGGCTTGCTTCCGAGTGATGACAACCATGGACAAGAAAACACAGGAAAGTTTCAATCTATCAAGAACAAAAACAACCTCAGAATGATGAATTTGGCAAGTTGCTAGTTTGTCAGGGGCTGATGAAGACAGTAACCGATATCGGTTTAATAACCGGTGTCGGTCAGAGAGCAGACGACGTCGGTCAGTTAACCAATGCTGGTGTCAAAAGTCTAGGATAAGAAGATATAAAAGGCTGCTAATTTGATTTTTAGCAACGTTGAGTATATTTGTCAACTTATTGATCACAGAAGACAAAGTATGACAGAGAAAACAGAATTTGAAAACAAGCAAGATGCACACGCAAATCCAGAGACTAATCCTAGGGTTAATTTTAGTTATCGTGGGCTTATGCCTTTAGACGTAAGATGATGTCAGAATCCTAAACAACAAGACCTAGGGGAAATTGTCAAGTTTTTTTTGGCTTAGAAGGTTACCTCAATCGGGCGGAGGAATACCACGCGAAAAAGGGGGGATGTTTGAGCTGTTGTGTTAATTGTGAAGTGATTCGGTATGTGTTGTGTAGTGAAACTAGGGTTAATTTCCTGTCAATACCGTGGATATCACCCCCACGTGTACGACCTGTTACTTAATCTATGTTCACTAGAATTGAAGAACAACAAGCAGGAATGCAATGCATGTGTTTTAAACCCAAATCGAAAATAATGTTCGATGAAGCAAGAGAGATGACTTTCACTAATGCGAAACTAGGAAAGCAAGACAAATTCTTTACGAAATATATAACAAAAGCAGCAACAACAAGTATGCTTCCTAAAATGAAAAGAAGCAAGAGAAAGAAACCCAAAATGGGTCCCACCGGGCGTGCCAAAATGTTTCACTCGGAAATGACTCGTTCCTATAAGAAACAGATAAGAGTTAGGTGCTAGGAGGAATACCTGTAGAATGTCGAGATGGTGTGCGCGTACCGTAGAGAAAGATCAGGCTGATTGCGAAGAACTCCTTTTTGTCTTGGAAGGACTACCTGCAAATAAGAACACAAGACCACAAGATTTTGATTAAACAATAAATGAGGAAACTGCCTTGGGCCCAGGAAATATAAAACTTCCTTTCGAAGGTGGTCAGTTTCCCTACTAATATGAATTAACGCAAAAGACTGTAAAGTATCAATTAAATTGTTTCGTTGAACTGGGTAGGGGAAAGGCTGGTTTTCTGAGTTTTGATCAGAGGAACTGATGGCGGTTACTGATAGCCGATGCCGGTTACTGATAACCGATACCGGTGGGTTCTAGGATCTTCTTAGTAGCTATGGTGTTTTGTAACGGCTGGTTTATGGATGATATTAGGAAATGGGATGATTAGAAGCAAAAGAATAATAGTTAGATGCAATGACACGTTGGGTAGTAGATTCAGAGACGGATTTAGGAGGACTGAAATTCACAGAGCATAAGAAATGTTATAACAAAGGACATGTAAGATGTGACTTACTGGTTTTGACAAAGATGCAAGTTGATCTCCTTGGTTGTAAACACTTCTGGTATTTCCATTCGTCTCTGCTCTGTCAAGTGAAGATCTGGACTTTGTTCCTCGCTCGCAATGCTCTCTGTTGATCCAGAAATCCTTTGACTGATCTCCAAAAATGAAATTCCGATCCGTTGTTTTGGTTTGGGGAGCCCATTTACCAGGGAACCAATGGCGGTTGCGTAACCGACGGCGGTCGAGTAGGAACCGGCATCGGTAAGGAAAAAGTAGGCTATTCTTAGTAAAATAGCCCACCTTCCCTGCTTTTCTCCCGAGAGATCAGTTGCGGGCTTGGTCAAGTGACTAGAAGGTCGGTTTTGGGTGTCGAGAAAGGGGTCATTAGTTATGGGTGTAGGTGTGGACCAAGTTTTAGGTTTTAATTAGGTTAGTTTAGGATCAGGGCTATGTCATGATGAGGTGGCAAAATGAGGTGGCAGGTGAGGTGATGTGGATTTATCACTTACAAGGTAATTAATAAATAATTGTGCAAGGTTTAGGTAATGAGGTTAGGTTGCGAAATGGGATGCGGGTCACAAGGGGTCATAAGACACGAATTTGGTGTCTACAGTTTGGTAGGTGTGGGTGGATTATAGGTAAAATTATGTAGGTGAGGGAGATTGTGGCGAAAGAAGAAGATTATACCAAAAGTAAGCGTCGAGGACCAAGTCATGTATAAGGAAATCAAAACGTAAGAAAAAATGGTTCAAAAGATAAGAGGGGAAAATAAATCCACCTGATTGGGGAGGATCATACCATGTAGATCATACCTTGGAGGAGGTGATGAACATAAGACCTGAAAGACATTGCATGATTGAATGTTTTATAGTGAAAAGTAGTCACTAAATGTATAAGTTCCAAGAAGTCCCTTAAGGCAGTAATAAGTGAGAGTGGGCATGGTTTTAAGGCTGAAAAGTGGGTAATTTGTATATGGTATAGGTAGCATGCATTTCAAGCAAGAGAACCTAGGTCACAATGGGAAAGTCCATGACAAAAGGTTGTTATTTTTTACCTATAGTTGAGATAGACTGATCTATCTGAGAAGTCTATATGGGATAAATAAAATTGAACTCCTTGAGGTCTTCGTGAAGCTGATCAATGCGGGAAGCTTCGGCTGCTTTCATTTTTTTTTTAAGATCTTTACATAGCTGTCCTTCGAGGGAGAAATCTACATATAATAGAAATTACCGAGAGGAAGATTTCCTTTTGAGGGAGTCAACTTTTTATTAGAAGTTTGACTCAAGGAGTTTGGTCCCATGTGAGGTCTTTACACTCATGGATAAGACCAAGGTGAAGGATAGGACTCTTGTTCAAAATACAAGGAGAAACAACCATGGGATCTCATCTAAAGGTAGACAAAAAGTATCCATGAGAATCATGCTATGTGCAGTGCTGTGGTACACATATTCAAGAGAAGATAACTAGTGACAGGTACTCACATGATTCTTGTTTAATCATTGGTAAGGTGTATGAAGTGAATAGAACTCAAGGGATGAGCATGGAAAGAGACAAAAGGTGAGGTAGGATGATAAGTCAACAATATAATGGTCAAAGATTCAAGGCATTAAGGGGCTGAGGTTTAGGTTTACCATCGAGTGAAGATAAACGATAAGCTCTTGATCCATACGTATGAGTTACAATGTATGGTCTTTGCCAATTAGGAGAAATTTTTCCCCTTTTACTTTTTTCTTCTTTGGTTACGTGTTGATTTTCTTTCAGGAAAATGTCACTGACTTGGAAGGTTCATTCATGAACATATTTGTCATAGGCATGTTTGATACATTTTTGGTAAACTTGAAGGTGATCCAGAGCATTAAAACAACGTTCGTCTAATAACTCTAGCTGTGCTAAACGGTCCTGAAAAAAGTCATCGTCATTGAGCATGTCATGGAGAGAAATACAAAGTGAGGGGATCTAGACTTTGAGAGGTAGAACTTCCTCTTTACCATAGACCAAAGAAAAGGGTGTGGCCATAGTGGAAGTGTGAATACTAGTGTGGTATGCCCATAGGACAAAAGGAATGTGTGTATGCCAATCCTTCCCAGTATCGTCAACCACTTTCATAAGGAATTTTGTTTAAGGTTTTGTTAGTGGATTCATCTTGGCCATTGGTTTATGGGTAATAAGGTGATGAGAAACTAAGCTCAATGTCGAAGGCATCGCAAATTTTTTGCAATGTTTTGATTTTTTAATTATTTTCCATTGTCAGTGATGAGACGATGAGCAACACCAAAGTGATAATGATGTGGTGGTTAATAAACTCACATATTTTCTCAGATTTCATGGAAATGAGTGGTGTGGATTCCACCCATTTTGTGTAATATTTGGTAGCAATGATGATCCATTGATGACGTTGGGATGAATGAGGATTGATTTCTTCGACAAGATCCAAACCCCATTGAGAGAAGGGCCAAAGGTGTCAAGCGACCTGTAAGGCATGACTGGGGTGCATGATGAAGATTTGAATGTTGTTGGCATTTTACACAATGTTTGACATAGTTACAACAATCATGGTTAAGGTTCAGCCAGTAATAGCCCAGGCGAAGAATATGCTTAGCAACAGGAAGGGCACTGAAGTGAGCTCCACATATGCCATCATGAACCTCCTTAATGGTATAAGGAATTTCATAACTTGTGATGCATCGTAAGAGAATACCATCAAAGCCATGCTTATATAGGAGTCCCCCCAAGATGACGTAACAAGAGACCTTTTTAAGGAAGGTGCGTTGTCCATTACAGGTAAGATCAGGAGGTAAGATGGAGAGAGAAAGGTAGTCAGAGTATTATTTATACTAAAGGTCACTCAGGTCAGGGGTATCGGTTTTGATCGAGTAAACATCGTGAGGTAAATAAGAAGGTGATTAGAGTCATTATACAGTGACGAAGATTGTAGAATTGGAAACTGAAGCGGGTATTTGGGAATCTAAGAAGACCATGGTATCTGTAAACTAGTTGGTTGAACATGGGATGGTTTGAAGGGTGTAACAATCAAAGGTGGTCAAAAGTATGTCTACATGATGTTTGTACTTTTGAAGTATCTCATTACGACATTGGTACATACCATTGACTTGTTTTATTACCAATTGAGAATCACCAAAGATGTTGATTGATTTAACATCTAGAGCATAAGCAGCTTGGAGACCTAGTACGAGTGCTTCGTATTTGGAAACATTGTTGGTACATTCAAAATATAATTTAAAAGATAAAGGCATGGGTTCACCATCAAGAGGAATGAGGATAATACCAGCCCCACCCCCACATTGTCACTTGGAACTGTCTAAAAAGAGTATAATTTGGTAAGGAGGTTTGTCCAAGGAAAGGGTTGCAATCGAATCATCTAGAAATTCAAAATTAGAGGGTTGATCCCTAGAAATAGGTGTGTTGGCCAATTGGTCAGCAATATCTTGGCTCTTGATGGACTTTTGATGAATGAATTGGAGGTCAAGATCAGCTAAAAGCATAAGCCATCGTGCGGCCCACTAATTTTGATAAGGTTTGGCATACATGAAGTGTAAGGGGTTGGTGTTGGTCACAACATAGGTTTTATGGTTGAGTAGGTAATGATGGAGTTTGGTGGCACAAAAAATAAGGCTAAGATAATTTATTTGGGATGAGTGTATCAGGTTTCATAGTTTAAAAGAGTACAGCTTATGTAATAAACTTCTTGCTCCCTGTGTTGTTCATCGCGATGAGTGAGCATGGCTCCCAAGGAATGATCGGTAGCTGATATGTATAGGTAAAAAGGTTGATCGTCTTTATGTGGAATGAGTACGGGTGGTTGGAGAAGGTATTTTTTTAATGCCTCAAAAGCTTTGTGACAATCATCATCCCATTTAAAGGATACATCCTTCTTGAGAAGATGATGAAATGTTTGACATCGATCCAATAATTGGGAAATGAAATGGCAAACAGACTACAACTTACCTTGCAGAATACAGAGTTGTCTAAGGTTATTAGGTGGAGGCATTTCGAGAATGGCCTTGACTTTAACATGGTCAACTTCTATACCACATACGGAAACAATAAATCCCAGGAGATTTCCTAAGAGAACCGCGAAGATGCACTTCCTAGGCTGAAGGCGAATGCAAAATTTAATGAGGTGGTCAAAGATGGTTTTGAGGAAGGTTAGGTTCTCAAAGTGGCATTTAGATTTAGCCAAGAGATCATCCACATAATCTTCCAATATGCGATGCATGATGTCATGGAAGATGTAAGTCATAGCCCGCTGATATTTGGCACCAGTGTTTTTAAGGCTAAAATGCATGACCCGATAGTAGAAGGTCCCCCAAGGGGTGATGAACGAGGGTTTGTGTTGATCCTATGGGGCAAGAAAGATTTGGTTATAACCTGAGAAGCCATCCATGAGTGATAGCATCTCATGGCTAGTGGTAAGGTCAACCAACTGGTCAATACCAGGTAAGGGAAAGTCATCTTTTGGGCAGGCTAGGTTGAGGTCACGGAAGTCCATGCAAATGTAGAGTCCCCTGGTTTCTTTAGTGATACGGACAATGTTAGAAATCCAATGACGATAATCAATGGGTAAGATGAAGGAAATGGAAAGAAGGTGCTGAAATTCTTCTTTGATGTGAAGAGCAATGCGAGGGTGCATTTTCCTCAGCTTTTGTTTAATGGGTTTGGCATCAGGAATAGTTACGATATTGTGGACCACTATGGTGGGGTTAATACCAGGCATGTTTGTGTAAGACAAAGCGAAAGCGTGGTTATGATCTCTGAGAAAAGAAGTGATGCCTTCCTATTCAGTAGCATCTAAAGATTTTTCGATCTTTAGGATGTGCAGGTCATTCTGAGTATGAATGTTGATCTGGATAGTCGATTCATTCAACATGGTTTACATCTCAGAAGGTAACGACCGATCAATATATGAGTCTTCTACACCAAGGTAGGTGAGTATGGATTCATCATCTTGACATTGAATGACGTTAATTGAAGGTGTATCGTCATTAATCATTTTAGGATACATGAAGGGAAGAGTGGAAGGGGCCTCGCCCTCGCATTGATAAGTCAGAGGCCCCAAGGAAATGGTGTTTATGAAAAAAATAAATTAGGAGGGATAGATTCAGGACCCATCGAATCCACTAGTGAAGGTGGTGATGAAGGTGGAGCAGGGGAAGAAGGTGTAGAAGAGCTAGTGTCCTTGATGATTTCAATGCGGGCTTGATTGGTAGGTGGTTCGGGAAAGCCGATACCACTATGTTCATTATGTTTGCAAGTGGTACATGGAATAACGGTATGGTGGCCTTTCTCGTAAAATCCAAAACCAAAATCCTTCCACGCACATCAGTGTAGGAAGGTGTGGGTGAAATGGCAATTAGTAAGTGATTGGAAGTCAACAAAAAATGGGTAGGTTTGTGGCGGTGGTTTAGGTGTGAAAGTGGTAGTATCAAGTCCCCCATAGGTGAGACTAATACAAAGGTAAGGAGAACCATAAAGGAGATGTTCTCCTATACGGTGATCATAATGTGGGTGTTGGTGAAGGCTTTTGTACTCTTGTGGAGTAAGGAATGTGTTGAAACTATATAAGTGGTACTCCCCTAGAGTGAGGTGTTGAAAAACACTTTCCAAGGGATCAATGGTTGGTATATAAGTAGCTGGAATGGATGATGTGTTGGAGGTCGATGCGGAGGTGGAGTTAATAGATTGGGAAGCTGATGGGTCAGCCATGGAGATTATGGAAGTGGTAGGAATGGAGGAGGTATGTGTGGTAGAAGGAGTGGCTATACTGGTAGGTGGAGGTGTAGGTGAAGAAGTAGTGGTTGTGGAGGTAGACGGTTCAATAGTTATGAGGAAATCATTGGGTCGGTAAAGCATGTTGCATGTTTTGAAAGGTGAGGAGTCAGCTAGAATGGTATAAGTGTGTCCTTCATGTTCAAAATTTACACAACGATGCAAAGTGGAAGGAACGCAACCCATGACATGGATCTAGGGTCTGTCGAGCAACAGGTTATATTAGAATCCCCCCTCCAAGATCTAAAAGAAATTTGGAACAGTGCAGGGGCCCACATGAATGTGGAGGATGATGGTGCCTAGTGTAGATGTAATAGCATCATTGAATGAATGCAACATGACCGAATGTTTATGCATGTAATTGTCAAGTATGCGCATTTGACCGAATGCATGGGATGAAATGATGTTAATTCTAGTGCCCCCATCAATCATCACACGGCGTACCCATATGTCATCGATGTGGACAGAGATGAACAGGGCTGGGTCTGGGTCATCTTTTTAATGTGGTGCAATCTCTTCCTCTTAGAAGCTAAGGGAGGACACATGGTGAATAGGGTGGGGTGAAGATGAAAATGGTAATTTGGTGAGAGAGGCCACATGATGTGTGTGATAATGGAGGCTACGAGTGTAGGGTCAGTGGGTAAAACCTCAATAGATTTAAGAACCTCCATGAGAGCTTGACGATGGGATTCTAAGGTTTTGATGAGGTCATATCGGGACATTTTTAGGGGAGACTGGTGTAATTTTTTGATCATAGTGTGATGTGTGACGCCATTAGAGATGGGGTATGTGGGGCCACAGATAGTGATTTTAGGTATGGGTGCAGATGGTATGTTGGGTATATGATTGTTTGGTGGGTCAATTTCCTTTTCTTTTCCCTTATCCTTCTAAGCATGTGTAGTGATGTGTATCATGTTGATCTGAGGGGAGTTGGCAAATAGAGAAAGTGTAGGGTGAGTGGTATAACAACACAACAAACAAAAACCTACCAGGGGAGAGAAACCCTTTGAGGTTAGTTGGGCACAATGACAGTTGGGTGGTGGTATGGAAAGTTATCTGATGAGAACCATGTTAATTTCAAATCTTGGGGGTGGCTCTAGGAGTTTTGAGGGTGGAGTTTTTGGTTTTTGAGTGGGTAGTGTGGGAATGGGTATTGGTGAAGCAGGATCCTCATCGAGAAGGTCATCGTCGTCAAATTTGGATTTTGGTGGACATAATTGGATAAGGACAGTTTTTAAGGCCTTGCATTTCTCCACATCGTTCCGTGGCACATGATGGTATGCAAAAATTTTAGTATCATCAAACCCTTTTGGCTTGGGTTCAAGGGGGTCATAATGCCTAAGTGGCGGTAATGTGATGACAGAGGTCTCAAGGATGTTGGTTAAAATTTTGGCATATGACCCTGCTAGTGGATTTCAATGGGAAGTGAATGTGGGTTTGGGTGTAGGTGTAGTTGATTGTTGAGAAATGGTATTTGAAAGAGGAGCAGGTTGAGCTATGGGTTTGGGTGCTAGCGTGGTTTTGGGTGTCAATCATGCTTGTTTAGGTAGGGGTATAATAAATGGATGGGTAGGAGGGTGTGTGGTCATTTTGACTACCTTATTGTGGGGTAGTGGAGTTTTAATTTTAGGTTACACCTTCTTGGGTAAATGTGATGTGGGTGTATGAGGTCTATAAGGAAAAGCAGATGGAGGAAGAAGGTGAGTTACCCATGTGGATAATGGGGGTTTTGTGAAGGTAGATGATGCATGTCATGGTTGGGGTGTGAGAGATAGCGACTGAAGTGTAGTGGGTAGTGAAGCAATAACTTAGGGTATTGGAGGTATGGGTGGTAAATATGCTACAGGTTTTGGTGTAAGTCGTGTTGGGCATCTAGGGAGATTAAAGGTTTGTGAGGAAGGAATGGGTTCTTTTGTTTTTGGTTTATTGGTGGGTGGAGGTTTCTTGACCATGTGGGAAAGCTGAGATCCTAAGACAGGCAGGATAGGTGCAGGTATGATTGGCACAGCCGGGGTATGAGGTTGATGGGTTTGGTTCTTCTGTTTGGGTGTAGGAGTAGGTATGGTGTTGACTTTGGAGGATGTAGCTAAATCTAGTTTGATAGGTGGATGAGTAAGGTTGGTGGTCAAGATGACCCCTAAAGTGGTAATAGGTTTAGTCAAGGAAATGTTGTGGGTATGGGTTTGGGTTTAGGTGTAGCTTGAGTTACGGGTAAGGGTGTGGTTTGAGCTATAACAGGTGTCGTGGAAGAAGCTATGATAGAGGTGGTTATGTTTGGTTCGATTGGTCAAAATAGTTTTGGGTAGATAGTGGAGGTATCGGCAAGTGACCTCTACATCTGTGTTGAGACAGAAAGCAAAAGGTGTCCCCATAGAAAGGCTTTATCCACATAATCTAAGTGATTGAAAAAATGTGAGAAGGGCATGTTTGTAGGTGGAGTTGATGAGGACCTAATGGTAATTCTCGTAAAATCTATCTTAGAGACGGGAAATTAGCTAGCTTCGGCTTCTATGGGTAAGAGAGTCGAAAATAGGTCTACAGAATTTTGGGTAGCGGATGGAGAATGTTCACCAAAAGGCAAAGGTATCTCAACTGGGTCTATGATAGGCGGAGGAGATGATGAGTGCTCTTCTATGGGTGAAGGAGGTAATGGGTGCTCCTCTATGGGTGGAGGAGGTAATGGGTGCTCCTCTGTGGGTGGAGGAGGTACTGTGAGTAAAGGTTCTCTAAGTGGAGAAGCCAGGGGTAAGATGGTCTCGATGTTAGAAGAAGAATCCTCCATAGGTGATGAAGGAGATGAAAGGTGTTCCTTTGTTGGTGAAGGAACAGGGGAGGTTGGTTCTGACGCAAGAGGATTTCGGGCTAGGATCTCCTCTATGAAAGGAATATGGGGTAATTGGGAGGTGACAAGTACATAATTAAAGATAGTGTGAACCTCGTGGGTACATGTATCGTGAGTTCAGGTCTCACCGGTTTGATCAGATGAAGGGGCATGGTTGGGAAACATTTTCTTGAAGATGTGTAGGTTTTGGTTGGCAGGTACATAGTTTTTCTCAAAAAGAAGACTATTTTCTCAAAAATAAAAATTCAGAAGCTTCCCACATCGATCAGCTTCATGAAGACCTCAAGGAGACATATATTCCTCCCGTATAGACTTCCCGCATCGATCAGTCTATATACAAAGTCAAAAAGAAAAAGAAAAAGAAAAATATGCTTTTTCATCATGGACTTGCCTATTGTGATCTTGGCTCTATTGCCCAAAGCATTCTACTCCCCATTTTATGACCCAATTACCTGCACCTCCTTACCCATTGTCTTTTCACATCATACCTCAAGGGACCTTTTAAACCTATGAAATTTGGTGATCATGTGACTATTTGTCACTCTTAGAATTATCAATCATGTAATGTCTTTAGGGTCTTACGTTCATTAGCCTATCTAAAGATGTGTTTCATAAGTTTTGGTCCTTGTCAATCGGGTGGTTTTCTTACCCCCTCTTATCTTTTCTATTTTTCATTACCATTTGATCTTCTTATATAGGACTAGAGCCTTGACACCTATCTTTTGAGATTTTCTTCTCCCACCTCAATCAATCACCCATACCTATCTACCTATATTCCACCTCACCTAATCGACCTTGACCTCATCATACTTATTACCTCGAATCCAACCTAACTATCAACCGCACTACCTATTCTTCGATCTTCTCATATTATTTCCTAGCTTATGTTATAACTACATCGGTCTGAGGTCCCTTTTCACTAGGACTATGTAGGCAGCACTTCCAGGGTATGGGGCCATGGAAGGTTAGCTTGGCCACTCTTTACCCTAACCATTTTCCCCACCTTTACCTAATTTCCTATTTATATCAAAAACCTCAACATCTATACCATATACCACATGAATTTTACCACTTATATTATTTCACATTTTCATACATAACCATAATTTTCCACATTTTACACCATCTCATGCTTTTATATTGCCATTTGTTATCAAAATACTGAAATGAACATCCATGCCTAAAACCAACCCAACTCAACCACGCCTAAACCAACTTGACTCAATCCATGCCTATATCAACCTGACTCAACCATGCCTATCACTTGACTAGATCCATGCCTAACCAACATGAATCGATCCATGCCTAAACCAACCTGACTCAATCCATGCCTAAACCGACCTGACTCGATCCATGCCTATCACCTGACTCGATCCATGCCTATGACTCGACTCTATCATGCCTAGCTCATCTATTTTCCATCCATATCATAATAAAGTAAAACTCATACATATCATAACAACATCACCTGAATATCATCTATCACCTCATATATACATGTGTGTATAAATACAATGTACACCCGTATCACATAAATGTGTATCTCCATAATAATCATCATCGGCTCGTAGGCCACTATCAATACAAAAATCTTTGGCACGCAGGCTGGTATCATGTACAACACAATAATCACTACAAAATCTCTTCAGCACACAGACCAGTCTCATATATAATACATACAAAAATTACTCGGCACGCAAGCCAGTCCATAGCAGGTCACTGTGTCTCTCACGACCCCTCTGCTACACCTGACTAGGGTCCGGCACCTACCTCACCTCCTACTGATGGCCCCTCACCTATAGCTGGTCTCTGCACACTAGTGACCTCACCACGACCTTGTCCTTGGGCTCATCGGCCCCGTGTACTCTCCACACTATGAGTGCGGGATCTAGTCCTCTCATTGGAGACATGCTATGCTTTGCACTCAGCATAGGAGGGCACATCTAGCCCAGCAGATAACAAATGATCCTGGTAATACCGTACCTCTCCTAGGGCATCTCTGAACCTAGCCATGGGCACTATCTATGGAGGTGTCATGGGTCCCGCTACCTATGTGGGTACCTGTACAATGGGACCCTATCCCTAAACTTGCACTGAGCCCTGTACTGGTGCTAGATCCTGAGTCAGTCTTGGAGCTTGTGCCTGTATCTGATCCTGTAGGTAGTAATTTGTGCCTCTGATGCTGTCAGCTAGCCCTATAGACCTGTAACCTGCCCCTATGTTGTGGCCAACTGGCCTTATAAAGCCTACACCTGCACTTGTAGGGTGGCTATCTACCCTCCATCTTCACCTACCTCCTCTCCATCTCCATCTCCCCCTACCTCTACCTATGCAGGTACCTATCCCTACCCTACCTACACCTACAGCATCGCTATCTGGGCCTATAATGGGCAACCTATGCCTCTAAACCTGTAAGCTTCCCCCGCATGATCCCCAGCTGCGTCACCAAAATAGCCACCTACCCCTATAGGGCGTCTCTCTGAACTATGATGGTGGCTAAGTCTGGCTGCCCAAGCCTCGGTGGTACAGCTCTTAGTTGTGTCACCCACCACTACCTGTACCCATCTATAACCCTAGCATCATCAATCTATACATCTACTGGCTGCTCTTCCTACTCAGTCGGCACTGTTGGTCATGGTGGAGACATAGGTTTCTCCACATCATCTCTCTGGTACTGAGGGAATGGAGGTAATACACCCTAGACCAATCCAAACTAACTTCTAACCCGCTCTAAGGGTATCCACTCATGCTCTCCCATTCTCCTCCCCTCTATCCACAGATGTATCTGTAGCCCAGTTAGCTCCATGGCCATCTATTTGTATGACGGGAAGCCCACATATGGCCTCCAAATAATGTCCACCCTAGACATCCCCTCCAAAAACCTCCTGTAATAAGCTACATCATGCATAGCTCTGGCACCTCGGGCCTCTCCAACGGCCAGTACCCACCACCTGTACCCAACTCTGAAAACTCTCTGTGGGAATACATCTACCCGGGGCATCCCCACTGCTCAAACACAAATAATGTGCTTGTACACCCAGTAATGTAGTAGTATGACATAGCAAATGTTAAACCTCCGTAGTCACTCGTAGGCCCATAGCTCTCTATACACATGTGTCAGCAATTCAGGTGCCCATGTGAACCGTGTCCTATGTATCATCACGTCATGGAGGAATCCCATCACTGACCTCGGGAATCTTCCCCCATCTGCATCCAGTAGTACGAAGCAACACACTACCTCCATCAAGAGTACCACTAACCTAATCTCCTCTGGATGAGCTCTATACATCACTCCATAGCTTAGGCTAGCGCTATGGAATGTCAATTCTACCACACCCTCACTAAAAATGGGTGCCAGTAGCTCCTCAGACACCTCTGAAGAGATGGAATAAACCTGGGCCCCCAATATGGGTAACCACAGGATCCTGTGGACGTCCTCCAGTGTGATCATCATCTCACCCATAGATAAATGGAAGGTTTTGGTCACCGAGTCCCATCTATCGATGAGGGAAACCATAAGACTCGCCTCCCGGAATACATGTCAGTAGTGCCACGTGCCTATCAACCCCACCTCTGCCACTTTTCCTATGAAATAATCACCCGTACTATCAATAACAAGGGCGGCACCCGGGCCCTCATCCGCAGCTCGTCTCAGGCCTGCATCCACTAAAAGCAATGTATTAGTCCACCTTCCCAACTTACCTTATTTTTACCCTCACCCACACCTACCCTACCTATCTACCCTAACCCTCACCCACACCTACCCACACCCATCCACCTGAAACTATCTACCCTACCCTCACTTGTAACCACCCTCAACCCTTACCCACCTACCCTACTTTCTCACCCTAGCCCCTTCCCCTCTCACCTAACTTCTTTCCCACCCTACCCTTACTCTCTTCCCTTTTTTATCCCAATTTACACTTAGGATTAACTGGCCCCGGTTATCCCCTGACCGACCATGGTCTCCCTTTAACTGGCACTAGTCACTATTCTTATGACTGGCACCGGTCACTACCCACCGACATCGGTCACTATCGTGCCGCCCGCCCCAACTTTCCAAGACATTATACCCACCCAAATCCCACTTTACACCCTTACTTGTTCCTACATTACCCTTTTGCACTACCCCCTACCGTTCACTATTACCTTTTCCCTCTCTTTTCCCCATTTTGAAATTATTTCCCCCCAAACCCCCCATTTTAAAAATGTTTTCTACATTTTGCATCAAATTCACCAAACAATCAATCAAAAGGTTCGAATCCTACCTGATCCTGCTGCCGTCGTCATGGTGGAACCTCTACCCTCCGCGCCACTCCTCCCGATCCCTCTCTAGCTTCCACCATCCTCAAATGACCTCTAACTCTCTCCACCAATCACCTCGCTTGATCCGATCTCACGGCCCCACCCTCACTCAACCAATCTTGCCTACATGAGTTGCCAACCAAGCTCTCTACTATACTCTTTTTTCCTCTTCCTCTTTTTTCTCTTCTTGTCCTTTTCTCCTTTTCCAAATGTACAAATGAATTTTAAAACGCAGGTTTCCACTTTTTATACCCTACCTGACTTGACCGACGTCAATCAACCCTTGACTGAATCCGGTCTGATGCCCTAGCTAACTACCGTCGGTTCCCCTACACCATCATCGGTTCATACTAACCAGTGTTGGTTACCCTATGTACTCATTGACCTCACATTCACCTACTTTTCCTTACCTCCCCTTTCTTTTCCATTCCCTACACCTACCTGGACCATTGTTAGTGACCTTTTGACCCCTACCTTATTTTACCCCTACCTCGGCCTTACCCGTGCCGTCATCTTGATATTTGGACCTGGGACATTTCTAATGACCTTTTGACCTCATGTGTTTGCTATACCTTGCGGCACTGTTACCTTTTTGTTTGACCTAATGATTTTACCTAGCCTATTGTCGAAACCATTTATCATGACCCTACCTTTGGTGTACCAGAACATACCTAAATGTTCCTGCACCTAACCTACATTGTGTTTCCTGACCTTATCCTATACCTTGGATACCGGATTCACTTCACCCTTGTTTGGATAAACCTATCGACCTTAGATGATGTACATTTTTCCTGCTCTTCAACCAGGTAACGTGCTACAGTTTATACATGTGTGTGTGTGTTTGACTGTTACTACCTTTGACCCTGACCCATTACCTAGATCACCCGAGTAGACCTTTCATCCTCTTCCCCTACACCCACTTACCTTTTCCTCACATTTACCTTTTATCAAACCACTCACCGCTTCAGCTTGTTGCCTCGTCAATTCCTAGTTTGAGGGGGATCACCTTCACCCTCACATGGGCTAACCACGTCTTATTTTTTTAGCATCACTTACCAATACAAGTTACACAACAAAAAGGGGAAAAATTTAGACACTAAGCACCCTTTATTACATTTACCTAGCCATGACCCTCTTCACCCCACTAATATTAATTTAATTAATTTAATTTAATTAATGCATTATCCTCACTATATTTATTATTTACATATCTTATTTTAATAACATCTACACATATAGTTCACTTAGACACCTCACAAAGCCAACTCAACCTAAGACCTATTCTTAGCAAGTTACCATAGCTAACTAAGACTCACCCGAACCCTAAAAATCAATGCCTACACTCCCTCTAACCACATTCCCACATGCTCACAAGAATCTCCCAGTATAATCCATGGGATAATTACACAAGATCTGAGGAAATCAGGAGGATCTTCCTAAGTTTAGTAAACCTATAAAATCCCACCTTGACCGACTTCAGTTTCCCCTAACCATCGCTGGTTAATCCAGACCGCCATCAGTCACCCCTTTTAACCCCTAAACTACCTTATTCTCAAGGTTGGAAAACATTGGGAGAAAGGTGGATGAACAAGAATGAAATCTCAAAGAGATAATGCATCTTCAGAGAGCCAATTCTAGCAAGAACTGACATCCAAGGAATAAGATTGAGCATCTTCTCCTACACAACCATCCCAGCCACGTTATGATCTATTTAAGCAAAGAGGAGTGTGCATGCAGCCCATGTAGAAGATTTTCTTTAGTTGGTCATCACTTGCAGCCCTCAAACCTATCATCAGTACCTCCATCCATCACACACAAGCTTTCAGGAATGAAATCCAAGTAAGTACAATATCATACTTTCCTGGTTATTTCATTTCATCATTGTTTTATCACCCATTGTTTATCTTGCTCCTTATTGACCATCTCCAACATTTTGTACCTCCATAGACCCATCAAAACCTCATAAAAACCTATTCCAGTCACCCAATACCTCATCTCAACTAACCAAATCCTTTGTACAATCATAAAGGAGACTAAAACCCCATTTTATGACGTTTCCAGATTTCACAGTAACCGGTAATGGTTATACCTAACCATGGTCGGTCACCCCTGACTGACGCCGGTCTCTGTGTTTGTCAACACATCCTTAAACAAAGACCTATCCACCCAATTTTACCTCACCCTCACTCACTGGTGACCTACCCGAGACCTGTATCAAACTTGCAGAACCCAAAACCAACCATTTGACCCATGGATTCTATTATAGCTTAGCCTGTTAGATTAGATTTGTTTTCTTATTGTGTTTTTAAGTGAGATACCTAAATCATTTCAAAATAACAATAGGATTTACCTTGTTTTCATCTTTAATTTTTTTAAAACAATGGACTAATAGCCATCTAGGAAGTATCATGCTTCCCAGATCTAGCTCACGCTAGGCAGTTCACTACCCATATTGTTTAATTCTTTCTGGTGGTCTTACTTTCATTACAGGTAGTTCCTCCTAGCCAAAAGGAAGCTCTCATGGTAAGCTGTGGATTTGGAAGTCATACGCGTGCAACAACCCATCAACTAACACTTGAATAGGTATTCCTCCTATGCCCATTATCAACAATTCAAAGAAACAATCTAAGAAAAAGGTGAAATATATCCAAGGTTAACTCACCTTTCTCGAGCATTTCTTGAACAATATTTTTGAAAGTGATGCAGTTTTCATCACTATGACCCTTTACTCGATGATAGTTACAGAAGTCATGTTCTTTATACCATGTGGGCATGGGGCGAACAGGGTCAAAACCAGTGTGTGGTTTTATAGGTGGAAGGGTGATGGCTCTGGCTTTGATAAGCTTTTCCTAGATAGAAGAGTAAGGTTTCCCAATTGGGGTATATTTCCACTGCTCTTGTCTAAATTGAAAAGTCTGAATGGGTGAGAGATTAGATGAGGGGGTAGCCTGATTTGATGGATGTGCTAGGCTGACCTTGAGTACCACTACGTTAGCAGTACCCTTAGCTTTTGAATAATTGTTTTGTGGTTTGGAAGAAGAAGAGGTATCATTCAAATTGAATGCCAAATTCTTATTGTGTAATTGGATTTTCTTCTCTTTGATGGCCTAAATCTATAAATTTTGTGCCATAGCGAATGCTTCATCGAATGTTCAGAAGGTTTGGACCTGCAAGGTCAGTGAGATATGTCTAGCACAAGCGCATGTGAAGAGCTTGATGAGTTCTATTTGGGGTAGTTGGAAGGTGAGTTGGTTGATCAAGCTATGCTAGCACGCAACAAAATCTATGATAAATTCATCCTCATATTGACGCGTGGAGTATAGATCGGTCATGGTAAGCTTCTTGACGATATTGATAGAGAAATGATCCAAGAAGGCTTGGGCTACCTAATTGAATGAGAATATGGAGTGTCTAGGTAACCCACTATACCAATATAATGCAGGTCCAGTGAGGGACATGAGAAAGGTTCTCAAGAGCAAGGTATCATCATGAGCGATCAGATAACACCCATGTTTGAACCACCACAAATACTTTTGCGGGTCTTCTTTGCTATTGAAACGATTGAATTTAGGCATTTCCCAATGCACACGGTATGAGCGGATAGGAATGGATGGGTGGATGGGCTCATTGCAAATCTCATCATAGGTGAGAGTGTTGTAGGAGCTTGAAACCGATGCCTTCAATGTCTGCATCTTGTCCAACATTAATTTAATTAGGTCATTGGTGGGTTGTGATGATTGGGTACCTCCTATAGAGTGATAGGGTTGGTTTTGTGCATATAACAGGGGTGGCACTCCAGTGTATGGGGCTACCATGTAGGTTGATTGAGAAGAAGGTAGTGAAACATGGGGTATATACCTAGAGTGAATAATGGATGAAGTGGGAGGTTGTTGGTAGCATGTATAGGGAGCTAGAAGGGTGGGTCGTGGTAACCCTAGTGGCAATAGGGGCTAACAATTGTTGAATGGAAAGGACACTTTCTGAAATGGGGTAGGGGTCATTGACATGGGAGGTGGTAATATAGCTACGGGTATGTGTGAGACATGAGGGGCAGATGAGGTTGTGTTTAGGGTAGTTGTCGAGGGTATGGTGTATGTAACGGGTGTCATAGAGGTGGCAGATGCGGTAGTCATAGCGAGTATAGGACCTAGCTGCGAAACAAATGGGGGTAAGGTAGATGTGGGAAACACAGAGCCAGATGGGGAAGATGCAAGAGTGGGAGTGAGAGTTAGGGGATAGATATGGGCATTCTGTATATCAACTGACCCGAGGCATCTTGAGTGGATGAGTGGGAAAGGTAAAACTGCAAGGCGACAGGGTTTTGGTCAAGGATTCATTTAAACTCATCATCTCCAGTAGTGATAGTAATAGGTTGGATGGGATCCATGGCTGGTGATAAAATGGAAGGTGGTGAGGGACTAGGTGAGACTGGTTGAAAACTAGTGTGAAATATGAGTGCGCTTGTTTTTCTTCGGGTCAGCACCATGTGAACCAGTACTGATTAGGTAGGGCTGCTTCTCTGTAAATGACACAGAGAACAAAAAGAACAGGTGAATCTAGTGGGAAAAAGTGGATTAGGTACCAAATGATGGTTGGAATGTGAAATAGGATAATCAATGCCGGTTAGGGCTAATCGATGCCACTTAGGGGTAACCGTTGCCGGTCACTGTAGAAAATGGTCAGTGAGTGAAAAGCCAGGAAGAAGGTCAAATCTCACATGTATGCCAAATCTGATGGTGTTTTACAATGTTAATGAGAATGATGACAGTGAAAGGGAATGTGAAAAGTGGAAGAAAATTAATAGAATATCCTTTTGGCTAGGTTAACAAAATAAATTGGAATTGACATCAGTTGGGTATAACCGATGATGGTCAGAGGTAACTGACGACAGTTACTGTGAAATTAAAATAGTGATGAAAGAAAAGTGGTTGTGAATTAAAATCTAATGTAGAATCAGACCCAGAATTCTAAGAATGATGATTATATGGCCTAGGCATACTCAGGTGAAGCTGGAATACTCTAGCTATGATGAGGATCCTGCAAGGATGAACAAAAAAATGAAGAACGTGATCTCTCACCTCAAAACACAAGCCAAGCAGAAACACTAAGAAAAAAGTGATCCTATGACTGCCCTTTTCTATTATGTTTGTTTAGCTTATGCTATTTAGGGACTAAGACATGAGTTCTGAAATAGATTTTTTTTGTGAGGATGGCTTCCTACAAATAAGGAGATCTAAAAGGTGAGGTTTCAGGTATGTTATGGTGGGGGCGAGCTTCGCTCTGAAGTATGACTTAACAAAGCAGCGAGCTGGGTGCCCACTATACTCTATGGTGTAGGCCAATTCTAAATGGACTCTATCTTATTCAAATAAATCCTCAATTCTCCATCTCCAACCACATGTCTAAAAAATACAAGTGACTATTAAGAAAAATCACACTTCTTCTCATTCAACACTATCTGGTTCTCCTTAAGAACTTGCAAAACTTGATGCAAATGATCAATATGGTCCTCAAAACTTCTGCTAAAAACCAGAATGTCATTCAAGTACATAATAATAAAGAAATAAATAAATGTCCTCATTACCTCATTCATCAACCTCATGAAGTTATTTAGTGCATTGCATATCCCAAATGGTAATACTCACCATTCATATAACCCCTTCCTGGTCTTGAATGTTGTTTTCCATATGTTATCTTCCTTGATCCACACTTGATGATATCCATATTTCAAATCAAGCTTAGTAAACTATTTGGCACGTTACAAGTGATCTAACAGATCATCAATACGATGAAGAGGGTACCTATTCTTGATGGTTATTTTATTTAAATCTCTATAATAAACACACATTATCTATTACCCATCTTTCTTAGGTATTAAAAAAATAGCAAAACCACATGGAGAAGTGTTAGGATGGATTATACCTTTTTTAAACAAAGACTACAACTGTTTCTTTACCTCATTGGCATATTTGAAATATTTCCTGTATAATCCTAAGTTTGGAAGCAGAATATAGGGTAGCAAGTGTATCTCATACTCAATTGGATTGACCAAAGGCAACCCCTTAGGCTCTTGGAAAACTTCTCTGAACTATTGAGCCAACTCTTTTATTTGTGTCTATTCATTTTTATAAAACATGCTACAAGTGGTTTTAGATGCAACAATTTCATCTTCTGGCATATCCCTCAAAATAAGAAACAAAAATTTACCTTTGAAATTAATAATATTTTAGGCTTTAATGGCACTTCCCAAAGAGATCTTTGAGTCTCCTGAAAAGGCTGAAATGAAGTCTCTTACCATCCTTCACCAAATGGTACTATTTGGCTCTCCTCATGAAGATAACATCCCTAATATAAAAATACGGGTTACCAAACACTACACTACACACATCAAGGGGGGAAAATCTATTGTAACTTCATCAATAAATGTCTTATAAATGTCAAAAGTGATTTTACATTGTTTGGTAACTTGTATGTTTAGACCTTTCTTTACCCAACCCAATGAATATGGACTTGGGTGATTGTAAGTTTCCAACTTTATCCTATCCACTAACTCTTTAATAATCAAATTAACTTGATAAAATTTATCAAAAAGAGCATCCACCTTAGCATGTCCCCTTGAACTTTAGTATGTCCACTAATAAATAGGATATAACTACTTTTTTATTATCTTCTTGAATTTGTTCCACATAGTAATATAAGGAATATTCTTAAAAACCAACGAAATGAACATAACTTTAAAACTAACTTAAAGCATGATTAGTCAATTTTAACCTTGCAAACTGAAATATATCTCAAGTTGATTTATCCAATGGTTTACCTTCTGAGCATTCAAATCTCCATCATAAGGCTAAATATCTATCTTCGCCTCTTCTTTGAATGGAGTACGTGTAGGGATGACATGGGGATTATCTTCTTCATGGGATCCTGGTGCCTTGTTTGGAACTACAAGTTTCTCCATGAGTAATCCCATGATGGACTCCAATTTCCCTATGGATAAGGAAATACTTCCCACATCCTTGGACATACTTGCCACATTTTCCTCCAACTTGTAGAAATGCTCTTCTCTAGTCTCATCTGCATATTCTCTATGAGCCATGTCTAAAATTCCTTACTTCCACTTCCTGGTGGAAATATTTTCTTCAAAAGGAATAAGGATACCTTCACCACTTTCTTTTCCCTTTTGAATAAGGGGCATCAAACTGAAACAGTGTCAACACATGTTATACTACACAAAAACTTAAATCTTAACTAATCTGATACCAATGTGATCTGTAAACTATATTTTAACAAAATGAAAAAATCTTGTCTAAGTGATATTGAATTAATAATCTAACTAATTTCAATAAACCAACATGTTTATGACAGAAATATCCACACAATATTGAAAATAGGAAATTACAAGATAGTGAGACACAAGAGTTTATCCTGGAGAAACTTGGTGTGGGAAAAAATCACAATGAGTAATAAATAACTTCTCTTCACTAAGAAAATATCCAAATAATATAATTTTACTATCATAAAATGACCTTCAAGAAATATTCTAACTCCTTCTGCTTGTATGACCTACTTACAAATCTCAACAAGAACTTATCTTTACTCATGAACAAAACAAGAACATTCTTAACTTATCCTCTTTTCTCACACTTGAATTCACCTAAAAGACTTTCCTAGAATGATCAAATGCATACATATTTATAGTTGTTCTTCCCAATGATAGATTGAACTATGAACTAGCCCGTTTAGAATCCCAAACATTTACAATTGTTGAGTTTCTTGAATTCTGACGTCGTCTGGGATAGGAATGCCAGAAAAGATAAACTGTAATTTGTGTAACTTCTTGTCCCTATTAATGTTGGTTACATAACCATCACGGTGGTTGCTCAACCATATCTCTATGAAAATCCTTGGTTACATAACCTTTGGGGTAGTTACGTAACTGTCACCTAGAAAACTTCCCAAACAGAATAGAAGTGGCCTTTGAAGTCATTTGAAGGTTTCTGGATCACCTGCATGTTTACTAGACCATATCTCAAATAAATAATATGCCTATAATCTATACTGCAAGTATCATTTATGGAGAATACATAGGATTTGTATTTTAAATCCATTTTTGGATCAATGTGTGTTAGACAGTAGCGCTCAAGTATAAATAGGATCACCTTAGGTGTTAGTGTCTTAACAAAGAGTGTAGATATGGGTCTTTTAATGTTTAATAGTGTTTCCTTCACTTTGTTCTATGTCACATCTACTTAACTTTAGGTTTCTCATGTCACAAATGTACTTGCAAAACAAACCCTAACTACTTGTATAAAACTTAATTGTACATTACATGAAATAAAATATGCATATGTTTGAGTCATACTGACCTTGATGGTCACCCCAATGTTATTGTCAGTGATAATTTTACTACATTCCATACGCAATGTAGTTTTTGTGTGTGTGTGTGTGATAGAACCATGTCCTTTGAAGTTAGGTTTCCCTTTTGTAACTTTCACCAGGATAGAGGGATACAAATACTTTCTCAAAAGATAATATTCTAATGGAATTTAGAATTTTCCCTTCCTATGTAATGAATAATGTATTCAAGGTGGATTCCTCAAGTGTCCCTTTTGCTGAAGTAGTAGATAGAAAATAGTGACCCAGTTGTCCCTTAGAATAGTTATCAGGTTGTGTATATATATGACTCCTTTATTTGGATTTTGACACTTAGTGACACCAAATTCCAACCCCAAACATTAAATAATAATTAGAATAGACCCAAACTTAGGTGACAAGTGAAAATTTGAAATATAAGCAAGATTAAACAAAAGATTTAGGAAGGGACACTACCGCCCACATACTAGTGTCCTTACTAGGTGCTATTATCACTAAGACAAGAAACATAAACTAGACCTTGCATAGAGATAAGGATCCCTATGACATGATTAGAAATCATAAATCTAGAAAGTATAAGGCAATGTCACAATAAAAATGAATCAAAATCGATATAAGGGCTATGAGAGGTGGCACCAATGTCTAATTTTCTCACTTAGGAATCATGCATATAACAGTATACTAGAGGCATAATGTAATAGTGGTAAGTGCATAATTATGTGTCTACAGTAGTTACAACTTATTTTCATACCCTAAGTAGGTTGAAAAGTTACTTGTATGTTTGGGTACATCTTGGAAGGTTTATTTTCTCCACATTAGACCTTCACAAGCCCCTTTACAAAGTTTCATGACCCTTTCTTAGAGTTTAGACAGCTAAAACCATCTCAAGACATTGAAATATTCAAAATTAGATATTTGGAGGGAAAATAAAATATTGGATATTTACAAACCATGAAAAGGGTATATTTGTTGGAACCTATTCATGGTGACCTAAATGACCTCTAAAACTTACTCAAGTAATAATTGTTAAGAAGGACCTAAAATTTTCTCCTTGACATTCATGTTTCTGCATCAAAGGAGTGAAATTCCACATAGAGTGCATGGGTAGATCATAAAAACATTGTAAGAAATATTCTTTGAGATTCCAAAGGAAGATATTGGTAATAAATGTATGATTTGAAGAATAGTCCAAGTAAATAACATGAAATGTACAGAGGTGTTCTTTAGGATCACCCTTTTCATCATCAATAAGAATCTTAGGAGAAATTAAATTGATAATAAGAGGGTAATAGGCCACTTTGGGTACAATAAAGTTATATAGAAATTAATTAGAATACAAAACATGAGTATAAATAAATACACCTTGTTACGATTGTAAATTTTGATCTTGCAAATTATTAACAAGGGATTTGAAATCTTGTGAGGTGGAAGAAGAAGCATGTAAGGAACTATGAGTATAGATAGGATATTTAGGAATAGTAGTGGTCACAATAATATTGATAGCAATGTTATGAATTAGTGGATTAGATGCCCATAATGAAATAGGTATTCCAAATGTAGGAATGTTCTGTTTCACCTGTTTCTAGATCATTTCTTTGAAGTATTGATGAAACAAACAGGGTATCGAGTGTAGGAGAAATACCTGTTCAAATGTTGGTTGATGGGTTGTTTCTTGCATATGACTTTTGAATCCACATTTTATTGTGAGAACTTTCTTTTGGTTAGGAGGAACTACCTGTAATGAAAAGCAAGACCACCAAAAAAATTTAAACAATATATGTAGTGAACTGCCTAGCGTATGCTAGATCCAGGAAGTTTGATACTTCCTAGATGGTTGTCAATCCACTATTTTAAACAAATTAATGTAGTAAATAAGGTAAATCCTATTGTAATTCAAAATGATTTAGGTATCTCACTTAAAACGCAATAAGAAATAGATCTAATCTAACATAATAGGTTAAAATAGGATCTGAAGGTCAAGTAATTGGTTCTGGGTCTCTATAGGTCTAACAGAGGTCTCAGGTAGATCACAGGTAGATGAGGGTGAGGTGAAATTAGGTGGGTAGGTCTCTATTCTAGGTTGTATGAGAAAATACAGAGACCGATGTCGGTTAAGGGTAACCGACGGCGGTTAGGTGTAACCGGTGCTGGTTACTGTGGAAATCTTGGAATGCCACAGAATTAGATTTAGGTCTCCTTTGTGATTGCACAATGGATTTTTTTAGTTAGGATGAGGTATTGGGTGACTTGGGTAGGATTTGGCAAGATTTTAAGGGGTATATGGAGGTGGAAGTGTTTGAGAAGGTCAATAGGTGGGTAGGTAAACAATAGATGATAAAATAATGATGAAATGAAATAAACCAGAGAAGTATGACATTATACTTACTTGGATTCTGGTCCTAGATGTATTTGAGTGAGGGATGGAGGTGTTGATGAGAGGTTTTGAAGGTTTTAGGTGATAATGAACTGAAGGAAAGCTTCTACATGGGCTGCATGTACATTCCTCTTTGTTTGGTTAGATCAGATCATGGCTGGGATGGCTCTACAAGAGAAAGTACTTGATCTCCTTCCTTGCACCTTTGTTCTTTTTGGAATTCACTGAGGTTCGCCAACTTTTCCAATTTCTTTTCCAACCTTTTGTAAACCTTGAGAATAAGTTTGTTTGGGGGTTAAAAGGGTACCTGATGGTAGTTCCGTCTTAATCAGTGAAGGTTAGGGGTAGCTGATGTCGGTCAAGGTAGGATTTCCTAGGTTTACTAAACTAGGGAGATCCTCTTGATTTTCTCGGATCTCATGCTATTAAACCATGGATTATATTGGGAGCTTCTTGTAAGCATGTGGGAATGTGGTTAGAGGGAATGTAGGAATTGATTTTTAGGGTTTGGGTAAGTCTTAGTTAGTTATGGCAACTTACTAAGAATAGGTTTTAGGTTGAGTTGGCTTGGTGAGGTGTCTAAGTGAACTGTATGTGTCTAAATACAGCAAGGATAATGAATTTATTTAATTAAATTAATATTAGTGAGGTGAAAGGGGCCATGGCTAGGTCAATGTGATGAAGGGTGCTTATTCATCGAGGGACCAAAGGGGAGTGTGTCCTAATTTTAGTTTCTACATGGTCGATGTATGCATACTAGATGATAGGGGAGTGGGAACATTTATAAAATATATAACATTTTTATTGATTTGACCATAGGAAGTATAAAGAAGAATATCTGTATTGCCATGATGTGAAAAATTTTGTGCCTCATCATACGATAGAACATGGTTTTCATACATGTAATGCCTCTTCCATGGGTGTTATCCTTGATCACTTCTATAATTGAAGTAGCAACTTTGATAGGTGATTCTCATTTTGAAGATGGTGTGCTCTTTAAAACTGATAAATAATGTTGTTTTAGATGATACACTTTATCTTCTAAAATTGGATAACATCGTACCATGACAATTCTGAATTTTTTAATGAAGTACTTCATATAGCTTTTATGTTGAACTTTCTAATGTATTCCGCATGTGGATGAAGGAAATAAATTCATTCTTATTTTTTCAATTCCTATTTTGTAATTACTAACTTGTTTTTCAGTCTATTGATTGCATAGTGTAGGAGTAACCACACCTTGGATCAAATACAGTGATCCAAGGCATGTTTAGGATTTTTCGGTGTTTTGATCATTGTGATTGAGTCATTCATAATATATAATTTTTGAACTCAGACTTGCTTTGGGATCACAGGGCATCATGTAGCATATTTTTCATGCACCCTTCTAATTGATCTAATAATGTCATAAAGATACATCGAAAAATGGTAATGTACTTTCATTAATTTATTGGGACCTAATTAATCTAAGTTTTTTTTTATTTGTATCCTATCCTTAACCTAAGTTATGGGAATAAATGTATTACAATGGATATTAAGGGACTATCCTAAGTCTTGGATACTAATTAATCCTAAGATATATTGAATTACTCTTGAGGTTCTAAGATTTTGGTTATAAACTAATACTATGGAAACCTAACCTAAAGGCATTGAACTAACCTAAGGGGAAATTAGGTTCACTTGGATGGCAAGTTGTTGGATGGTGGTGGCACCATTCCGAAGGAATTTTTTAGGTTTAAATGTTTCATTTAAAATTTTGTTACCACCAATTTTGGCCAAGGCATGAAGGTAGAGGAAAAGGCTAAGCTAACAACTATGCTATTTTCAGTTGAATGAAATTTTAAACTGTTAGTTGTAACTAATAGAGGATAAGACATGACAGGAGTTTTAGAAGAGACATTATCAGTTCTGTTGGTATTTATGAGCCTCAAGCTAAGAGAAAACCACCTGGGGAATAGTAGAATGGGTTAGAGGAAAAATAAATGGGTTGGTTTTATTGTTCATTCATATTTTTCTAGCTCTTTGGCCCTACATGTTGTATTTCCATTTTTTGAACTTTCAGTTTGATTTCGTTGCATGATACAATTCATCATAGCATGGTAGAAATAATGGAAAAATTTGATCGTGGAAGCTATAAGAAGAAATATGGAAATGTTTCAATGGAATTTTTTGGTGTTTTCTTTAGAAATATTTATGTGAAAGCTTTGCTTGAAGGATTAAAGCAAGGAAGAGAATACAAGAGCACTAGCAGGTATATTAGGATCTATCTCTTTAAGATCTCTTGCTTTTATTTAAACATCTTATTTAAAAGAATGTTTCTCTTCATGAAAATGTCTATGATAATTGTTTCTAGTGTGATTGGTTACTTATTATTTCTTCTGTGAGTTTCTCTTGGACATGGTTTCTTACGAATATAGTGACTTTTTGGAATGAAATATTTTTACATGTTTATGTGTTTCGAATGTAGTTGGAAAACTGATGTGTTGCTTTATGGGAAACTGGGTATGATAGTTCAGGGGGATTCTGTGTTTTGATAATTATGTCTCCTTGTTTTGTACCCTTTTTGGCATCTAAGAGAATTTTGCAGAGATTCGGTTTGAAGTTTCTTGAACTTTGAAACTCTCCAGGTTGTTATGGAACTAGGTTATGTTTAAAGTTGTTTAGGTCAACTTTGTTCATAGAATTAAAGAAAGCCTATATTGGAACCCCTGTTTGGTTTGAAGTTTATTCATTTTGGTTGTATTAACAAATATTGTTGGTCAACTTGTTTCTTAAAGGTATGTTTTTGGATTCTTATTTTGTTTTATAGACCTTCATTTCAACTTAAGATTGGTAACTGATCTTTTGATATTTTCATTGTTTTAAAGAGATTTTACTCGACCCATACTAGGTATTCACGAAGGTGGTTTTTTAGCACTGTAAGTGCATGTTGTATAGGTGAACAATGGATTTTTCTGTATCTTTCATCTTTACTTTCAGTTTTTTGTTTAAATACCCTCCTCGGGTGGACATGTTTGAGAAACAAGGACTTGTAATATCTCTCTCTCTCTCTCTCTCTCTCTCTCTCTCTCTCTCTCTCTCTCTCTCTTTGATTTTCATTGCATGTATACCCATCATGGGCTATCTTGTATGGAAAGGAGCAGAGAAATTGGGTAATTTTTGTCCCTTATTGTTCATTGAGTTTTGTTAAACTTTTTCACCCGTTATAGGTTGGTCCATATAATGATATCTTTAGGACGTTGTTCATCCCTGTTATTTTGTTATTTTTCAAGGATTTCTTTTACCTTTGAGCTCTATTAGTTACGAGCATCGTGAGTTAGATATTATCAATCTATCTTTACTTTGATAAAGTTTTGGCAGTTTGGATCATCATTGTTCTCAAAGGACAAATTCTTTGAATTGTAGGATGTTATGTTGAATGTGCATGTTCTTGCAAAATGTCTCTTAGAGATTGTACTCACATCTTTGGGTTATTTATAACATTGAATGAAGACTATTGCTCTTATTGTGAATTCAAATTGAGTGTGAATGAAAGTTCTACTCTGGGATTTTTGTTTCTTGAATAGTTAGGATTTATTCATCCTGTAGCTTAGAAATGGAAGTTATTTGAGCATTAAATTGTTGAATGATTACTTGAGATGCATATAATGTTACGATCTCTCTTTCTCTCTCTGTTGTATTAGTTAAATGGATACGTTTTGATCAAATGGGTTTCCGAATAAGTTTTTTTTTTACAGGCCTCTCTAAGTTCTATGCCTTTTGTTTGAATCATTTTGCCTTGTCAATGGCTAGAGTAAATATCCTATAGGAATGTACAGTGAGTACCCAATTTCTGTCAAGTTTTGTCTATGTTTTTTTTGCATTGTTTTATGAGTAGTGACAGAGACTTAGATAGATGATCTATGGAGACAGCATCATGTACATGTCAATTTAATTTTATTTGTTCCTAAATACCTTTTGATTGACTGTTAAGGAATGGGTTGTGACTTAGTGGAACTTTGGCTTCATGATTTAAATTGGAAAGAATGAAGATAGATCTTGAACTTTGATTAATTTTCTTCTTATAGATTGGTTGTAGTTTGAAATGTTATCATGTTGAAATGATTATCAATATTCTAACATAGAATTAAATTTATGTTGGATTATTTAAATTTTTAAATGAGCAAATGATTCTTAATAGATTATTGACTTCTTAGCTATTCTGACATTGTGACTTTTTGGGCAATTTATTTGATTGATCTTATTTTTTTCACTTGGAACCTTTTCATAAATAGAAAGGTTCCTTTTATGAAACATTTAGATAAAATAATATTGTTTTAATGTTATATCACTTATCATGCTCAGTTCTTGTGAACTGACTCATGCTAATAATTCTACAGATGCACTTCATGAAAAGTGAAAGGAGAAAGACTTATAAAAAGTTGCATTTATTTTATTAGCGAAGTCATTTTCTTCATTCAGATGCTTATTTATTTAAATTATCTTAAAATTAACTTGTTGGAGAATCTATGAGGGTCTATTAAATTACTTTGTAATGATGAAATATGTTTTCTTATAAACTGATATAATATTATTGAGCTTGGAGTGAACCGAACACTCTCTTTTGATAAAGGAATTACTGTGTAAAGATTGTTGATTTTTGATTTATTCAAGGGTCGTATATGAATTAGATTTTATTAATATTCTTAAATACTAACATGCATGGATAATAGAACCTTACGTGTAGAAAGATACTTTGGATAAGGATCTATACTTATATTTCTGATTCATCTCATTTTTACGAAAGGACATAACTATGATGATTATGATTGATAGATCCTTAATTGAAAAAGGGAATAAGGATAGTTTTATATAGATGAATGTCACATTATTTTTATGAATCTAAACCTTGTGTTTTCTGATTTCATTAATAGGATAATAGTCCTTAATTATGAATAAGAGGATACTTACTTTTATCATTCAATTTAAACTAAGTATGTTATCCTTATAATGTAATAAAGTATAGCCATTAATGATGATTAGATCTATGTTATACTTATATGAAAACCATAAAGGGAAATGGGAAATCTTAAAAGAATTAATAAGAAGATTTAGATATTATGAAAACCAAGTCTAATGTATAAGCTTTCAATCAAGATTGTTTACATTGATAAACTGTAGTTGTAGTGCCCACTTCCCTTTGACACTTTTAGATATTGATCATGATACTATTTATCATATTATGGACACTAATATTTTTTGTGTTAGTATGATGGTTACATGTTAGATCATGGATTATTATTGATCTAGATTCAGTTAGTATGCATGATGATTACTAGATGCAAATCCCTTATGTGGATGATGATATATTATTCGACATGGACATATTATAGATGTTGATTTGGACTTGTGACATTTGATATTTTGAGTAGACCTAGTATGGAATAGTATAGATGATGATATAGTTTATTTATGAATTAGAATGATAATGTTGAATTCTTGATATTGTTGTGATTCATGTGTTTAGACAATTTTGAAATGTTGTTTATATCATTTTGGATGTTCTGGCATGGCCATGAGGCCAAAGGAGGTATTTGCATTTTTGCAGGTTAAAAATCACAACAATGTCGAGGCACTGGAGACTAACCATATTAGAATTCTGGGTGAAATCAACAAGGTCACCATGACAACTGTTTTGTGTGTGTGTTTGTTAGGGATTACCATGGGGGGGGATTTCCATTATATGTGACCATGGGATATGTATTTTATTATGTGTTCCTTTTTAATTATTGTTTTATGTATTTTATTAGTGATGTGTTCATTCTTCTAATTAATTTAAATATGATAGATTAATGTGAGAGATCATATAGTTAAACTTTAATTAAATTAAATTAGGATATGGAATGTAATTAATGAAGTTGTTGATTTTAAATATTAATGTTGGAAGAGTGTGTAAGAAGGTGTAAGAGATATGTAAGAGCTATGTAAGATAGATTTTGGAGTGTAAGACACTTCATCTCTTTAGGAATTCGAATTTATCCTTGGAGGCCAAATTTGGCAGGCTTGTGGGACAAGTTAAACTTGTCCCACACCTCTTAAAATGATTCACCAACCATACCTATGGTTTGGAGGGTAAAATTAGGCAGTTTTATTGCATTTTGAAGTGACAATTTGTAAGTTTTAATTGCACTTCCCTTACATATTTTTAATTCACTCCTTTTGGAGTATGGGTCATTTTGGAGTGTGTAAGTCATTTTCTCATTTTATTTATTGTGATTTGGTGAGTGATGTTGATTTTTCCTCTTGGGGTTGAGGAAGGATGATTTGGCATCCCACATGGATTCACATCATCCTCTTCTCTTCCCTCTCCTATAAAAGTGAAACTCTTTGCTTGTTTATGGTTGTTGAAACTTTGTTCATTCCTCTTAGGGGCGCATTTTTGTTTACTGTTTTTGGAGATTTTTGTGGAGGAAGTTTGGAGTGATTGCATGCTTGAACATTGCTGGTTTTGGACTGCACTTTGAAAATTGGAAAGCTTGTGGGTCTTGGAAAAAACTCCATTATGGAGAGGTAGGATCTTGAGCTTTTTTTTTAAATGTTTTCTTTCTCTTGCATGCATGTTTTAATGGTGAATGTGTTTTGTGTTCTTGGCTGGTTTGGTAGACTACTTAGGACATGGTGTAGGAGAAGGCTATGGGGATTTCCAATGGGGGGCATAAGGGATTGCCAATGGCACTAGTTTTATTGTGGAGAGAGTTTTAGATTGGGATCCACCTTGGAAAAGAAACTGCTTGCATTTCTTACTCTTGGGGGCATAAGGGAGAAACTTTGGGGGGTGGCATAAGGAGGGGTTGGGAGATATAAGGTTTATGGGATTTGATATGTTTATTGGCAATATGATTTAGGTGGATGCCCAATTCCAAATAGGGAGGCATAAGTAGTTCCCCATAGTTCTTTCTCTTGTTGGCTTGCTTGATCAAGCCTAGGTTTTGTGTGAATGGTTTCAAATGCAGTTGTGAACTGGTGTCCTTGTTTGGAATGTGTATCTTATTGATCTGTGCATGTGAAAATGTTGTGTGTATGTGTGTGGAAGCCTTGTTTCCATGATTTGGTTCTCATTCTCTATTTTAATATGGTTGGGGCTGGGGGGCAATGAGGAAGGATGATTTCTCCTTTCTCATGAGATGTCTTGGTTAGGTGGAAGATATACAGTTTCACAGTCATGTTTCTTTAAGAAAATTCATTGTAATCCCTTTCCACTTCAAGTGGATGAGTGTATAAATTTTGTAATGTGAAGTTATTGTATTGTAATAGAAGATTGAAATTGAACTTAAATTGTGAAATGTACAAGATATTTTTATAGTTGTTCCCTATTTTGGAAAAGAAATGAAAAGGCTGTTACATGCTTGGTGTAATGTATTTTAGAAATCAAATGGAAAGGAGAAAGTTGTAAAATTTTATTTGATAATAAACGAAGAATTACATTCTTTTCTCAAATTTTCATTGTGCATTGGATTTGAAATTGTTGTTAAAGATTGGGAATTGTTGTTTGGAAAAGAAGCATGTGTATCAAACAAAAGAAACTATTTCATTCTCTTGAAAGAAGCTGAATTTAGAAATAAGACTTGAAAATTTGTTATTTAATAGTTAATGGATTTCAATTAAATGTATTTGACTAAGTTTAGGAAACATATGCACATTCACAAGACAAAATTGATAAACCGATTTAAAAGAAATAGTTCACTGCCATAAACTTCATTCTAGCAATTCACATTTTAATAAAAATGAGCAGTTCAAAATTATACCAAACAATAAGATAAGAAACATTAAAATTCATACTTGGTAAGTCCTAAGGAACCCCAAATTTACCTTAACATTTAAGAAATAACTTTCCAACCTTATAAAAATCCAATTTAGAACTTGCACAGTCATTTTTATGTCTATTGTCAGAAAAATACAATTTTAAATTAATTGAACAAATTAACCTTCCTAAAACACTCTAAACCCTCCCTAGACTAATCATCCATGTTTGTACAACATGTTGAGCAAAGGAGGAGTTCAAATTTAACCAAATTGAGAATTTGAAAAAATGACAGTTCACTAATTAAAACCCTGCAGATTATTTTCATTAAATTTACCTCTAAAACTTCATCAATTTTCAAAATTATTGCTTCCTGTGCAAAGAGGGCATTGAGAGATTTCCAAAAAGTCCTCGTTTTCCCAAAACCAAGCTTTCTAGATCAAGTTATGGCCATTTGAAGTTTTACTTCAATTTGGCATTCAAAAAAATAATAAGATTTAATCTAACTATAGAAAAATTTTAATTTTGACTTTGGAAAAATTTCTCAAAAAGTTCTGTGGCCCCCATCATCCCACAACCAATCGAGGCCTGCCACATGGCACCCCAGGAGAGGTGGACCAATTTTTTTAAACTTATCCCCTTGAAAATTTTGCCTTGGGAAATTTTTCCCATTTTACCCCGCCACCCCATCGGCCTGCAGCCAATCACATGCTGCCACGTGGCACTATGGATGGGCAGACTCCTTTCAAACTTAAAACTTATCCTTTTGAAAAAATTTACTTGGGAAATTTTTTCCATTTTTCTCCCCCGGCCGCAGCCAATCAGAGGGTGACACGTGTCCTCTAGGGCCTGAGGTGGAGGCACGGTTAATTTTCACTTTTTACCCTTTTGAAAATTTTGGGGAAAACTTTCCATTCTGGCCCCACACCCGCAGCCAATGAGAAAGTGCCACGTGGCACTTTTGGGTAGACAATGGGTAGGACGAAACCCCTTTGTTTCTTTAGTTTTTGGCCCTTCAAAAAAAAATCTAAAGTTTCTCCCACGGCCCGCTTCTCTGCCTTCCCCTCAAACCTTGTTCTTCTGTGGGTGCGCGGACCCACACACCTTTTTCTTCATTTTCTCCTTCATTGGGCACAAGGCGCTAAATCCACCCACTGCTCCACCCTTCCCTTCTCCTTTTCTGCTTGGCGCTAGGATTTGACATGTGTCCCTAGGGACCTGTGGGGGCGTAGAATGTTTTTTTCCCTTGAGCTTTGTGATGGGAAAATTTCCCTATGTCTCTCCATGACCCGCCAAACCACCCAAGGCGCATTCCCCCTCCTCTTGTCACGTGTCCCCCAAGGGAAAATTTTCCCTAGGAACTCCACCCACTCATATCTTGAGTTCTACAAGGAGTTAGGAGGACTTCCTTATATCACCAGAAAGGTGAGAAAATTTTCTATCCATTGGGAATGATTTAGGGA
The DNA here is from genome assembly GCA_019776745.2 of Taxus chinensis. Taxonomy (NCBI): domain Eukaryota; kingdom Viridiplantae; phylum Streptophyta; class Pinopsida; order Cupressales; family Taxaceae; genus Taxus; species Taxus chinensis. The sequence continues at coordinate 907,200,366 of CM034146.1, forward strand.
AATTTTGGAAGCATTAAGTAAGATAAAAATCTAGTTGAAGCTCTGAGCTTGTTAGAGAATAGGCATGGGGTAACTACTCCCTGAACCTAACTAAAACATATAACCCTAAATTTTGAACCTTGTGAACTTGATATAAGTTAATAAAGGAAACTTGTGTTTTGGTAAATAGGATTTGTTCTAGAACCTGCCAGTGGCAAACTGTTGTCTTGCAACTTGGTTGTGGACACTTCTAAAAAAAAATATCCTATAATTTTCTAGCTAACCCTAGGTTATTTCTTAGGTCTCAAGTGGTTGTTTAAATGGGCATCATAGTAGTAAGAAAACTTAATGATCTTACTTACTTGATATAGAAATTAGATTTATTGATAAATGGAATTAACGGTTTGAGAATAAAGTTCATTTACATGAACATAGATTTTATATTCATAGCTTCAATAGTTGTTAAATTACATTTCAAACCCTTCTTTGGATCAATCATACTTAGTGAACCCTTTGGTGTGTTATTTAAAGATTAATTAAATAAGATAATACATTGAAGGTTTATAATCTAATGTTTCTTAAGTATGTTAGTTGAGTTGAAAGAACATAGTAGGTTGTTGTAATATAGCAGCTACAATAGATCTTAACCTCTTAATGATGGGATTCATTACAAGGATAGTGTGATGCAACCATCTATGCTTCAAAACCCCACTTAGTTCAATTAACTCGATTGACATAAGTTGAAATTTAGTTCATAGTTCTACTCTAAACAGAGATAGACACATGGACTAGTGTAGTAGTCAACTTATGTTGACTTAGGGTAACTAAACACACCTAATCGACAAAATTAAATTGAGTATGTCTATTTATCCTTAGTCCCCAAGAGTATTCTTCCACACTAGTGTATGTGAGCTGCCCCTACTTAGTGTGAAACTTTGACTTAGGTTTGGTTAACAACAAGTCAAGGAAGACCAATCTAGATAATAGTTCGAGTGGGGTGAAAGACATATTCCTTTCAATAAGTATGTTGTCTTGGAATGTAAACATGTTAAAACTTTGGCCAAAGAATCGTGAAACTGTTGATTACGTTGTCTTATATCACCTAGTCTAAGTTATGGGATTTCTTATGAATATCAATAATAGATATTCATATAGGATTCTTAGATAGAAAAATTGAGTGACCCTTAATGGGTAAAAGAACTAAAGTATACATAGTATACACTTGAATAAGTTAAACATGAGAGATCGGTTTGATACTGAGTCATGAAATGAGATATCAGTGTTTCACCGAGTCATTACAACTGCATATGGTTTTCTGTTATGTGATGGATTGACAATGGAATGTGTGTTCTGAATTGTTTGAATTTAGAATAGAGAACATTATGTAAAAAAAATTACTTATATCTAAGTCATTAAAAAGTGGATGTTACATTTGTGTATCAGAGCTGAAGGTTGCAACTCTTGGACCTATTGAGTCCATATCTGATAAAAATTTAATTTCTTGTTAATAGAAAATGGTTAGAATTAAGGGGTGGTGTGGAAAATAATTTTCCTCCAGGTGGAGAGGTAGCTACCACAAATAAACTTGATGAGATTCTTGTTTCCCATTTGGACACAAGATATCGTCTTGTTGTAATTGAACAGTAAGTATTGGTAATGAAGAGTTTATGAAAATGATGTTGATAATAACAATCACCCACCTCTAGGAAAAACATATGTCAATGCTAGAAATAATAGGTCATTGATAACAATACGCAGCCAGATAAAAATGATGCAAATTCCCATAATAATGTTGTAAATGTAAATGCAAATGTACCTAATCCACCTGAAAATAAAAAGGCAAGATTAACAGCTGAACTTACTAATGATATAAAGAGGATAATTCCACAAAAATTTTATGGAATTACACTAGGGGATGGGGCTGAGAATTGGATCAGTGAAATGGATAAGTTCTTTGCAATAAGGAACTTCTCAAAAGAAACAAAGGAAATATGGGGAGTTTACTAGCTTTCCCATTAAAGTCATCCTCCTGGTGGGACATATGTAAGGATGAATTGAATATTGATGAATCAAGCATTACATGGGATCAATCTAAGGGATAATTTAGGAAATGTTGGCTGCCATAGCTCTATTATGATCAATAAAATGATAGAATTTTAAAATTTAATTCAAGGAAAGTTAATTGTAACTGAGTACTGTAAAAAGAGGTTTACCAAAATTCTTAAGTATGTTCCATAGTACCAAACTGAAGAAAAGTTTAGGATACAAAATTTTATTATGGGGTTAAATATTTTCATACGAGGTGAGGTAGATGTACACATCCCAACCACTATGAAAGGGGTTGTAGAAAATTCCACAAGGAAAGAACATAAATTAAAGGCAATTTCTACACATAAAGAGGAGAATCAAAAGAAAATTTCTGACTCTTCTTCGTCACTTGCACCTAAGAAGTTGGCATGGAAAAATTTTGAAGTTAAAAACAAGTTTGTGACTTATAATAATAAGAAATCAGTAGCAAATAAAAATGTTGTGAACATTAGAAATAATTTTGTGAAGAATAACAATAATGGGTAGAAATTGTATGGAGCTCAAAACAGTAATTTCAAAACTGGAAATAATTTTGAACCAAAAAGATGACCTGTATGGGGTTATTTTTTAATTGTGGTAAGGATCACTATGCAAATCAATGCCCTCTAAAGAAAGATGAAAACAACTAGAATCATAAGATATATGATGCAGTAGTTGATAAGCAAGCTGAAAAAGCAAGCTACGCCCATAGAAGTGCTAGGTAAATTATTTGGTACACCTGTTACTATAATTTTTGAGACTTGTGCTACATGAAATGTTTTATTTCTATTAAATTAGCTGCAAAATAAAAAATAAAATCAGGTTTTAATGGAAAATATTTGACTGTACATTATGGTAATAATGTTTTCCATACTATTAGTAAATGTCTTTTTAGAGTAGTTTTAGAGTTACCAAGTTTTTCAACTAAATTAGATCTTTATGTTGCTCCTTTGGGGTCATATGATGTCATAATTGTTGTCAACTAGCTTGCTGGTCATAAAGCAAAATTGTTATTTTTTTGAAAAACACATTAGATGCCTTGATTATCTACAGAAAACAACAGACATTCAAGGGGTAAAATAATAAATTTCAGTTAGGAAATTGTCAACTATGTAGCTTAAGAAAGCCAAAAACAAAGGTTGCACGTTATATGTAGTAAAAACTTCTAAAACAACATAAAAGGATAGTGATTCTTTGGAAAAGTATATGATTTTAAGAGATTTCAGGGATGTGTTTTTGAAATAACTACCTTGTCTTCCGCCTAAATGATAATTTGACTTTTCAATAGAAATCAGACCTGTAACTAAACCTATTTCCAAGGCACCTTATTGAATGAATACAATTTATATGGTAGAACTTAAGGCATAGATAAAAGAATCATTTTCTAAGGGTTTGATAAGACTAACTGTCTCACTTAGGGAGCACCATTAATTTTTGTGAAAACCCTAAGGATGGAACACTTAGGCTTTGTATTGATTACATAATGTTAAACAAAGCAACAATCAAAAATAGATATCCACCTCCTAGAATTGATGATATGTTTGATCAGATGCATGGTGCATTAGTTTATTCAAAGATAGATCTTCATTCTAGATATCATCAATTGAGAATTAAGGATGAATATATTCATAAAATAGCTTTTAAAACAAGGTATGAACATTATGAAGTCATAGTTTTACCTTTTGGGTTGACAAATGCATCTACAAATTTTATGAATCTGATGAATAATATCTTTCAAGAATACTTGGAAAAGTGTGTACTTGTATTCTTAGATGATATTCTTCTACTCTAAGAACATTGTTATGAGCACCTAGAGCACTTGGAAATTGTGCTTGAAATTTTGAGTCAATAGAGAAAATTGTTTGGCAAGTTGTCCAAATGTTCTTTTTATGAAACATAAGTACACTATTTAGGACATGTCATAAGAAAAGATGGAATAGTAGTTGATCCATCAAAGATTACTACCATAATTGAATGACCTACACCTAAAAATGTACATAAAGTCATAAGCTTCATGGCGCTTGCTGGTTATTAAAGATATTTTGTTAAGGACTTTTCAAGAGTTACTACCCCGATTACTTCGTTACAAAAGAAAGAAAAAAAATTTGTGTCGAGTGTTAAATGTGAATCAGCATTTAAAACTCTAAAGGAACAACTTATGTCTGCACCTATTTTGGCTATACCAGATCCAAATGGAAGCTTTACTATAGTTATAAACGCTTTCAGAGGACTACGAGATATATTGTTGCAAGTGACCATGTTATTGCTTATAAGAGTAGGAAACTCAAGTTACATGAGTTGAATTATGCTCCCCATGACCTAGATCTTGCTGCCATAGTTCATGTACTAAGTCCTAGGAAACATATTTCCGAACTTGTAACTTTGAGAACTCAGTTAAGGATGAAGTAAAGTGTATCATGGATTATGATTTGTATTTCATGCAAGTAAAAAAAACACTTAATGTAGATCCTAATGATGCAATATATAAAGGTTTTTACTTTGATAATGAATGAATTTTAAGATATGAAAATCAAGTGTATGTACGTGCGGAAAATGAGTTAAGGAAAAATTTAATGATGGAACTTCATAATTCACCTTACTCAAGACATCCCAGTGTTACAAAAATGTTTTCTGATGTAAAATAATGATATTTTTGGAAAGGGATGAAGAGAGACATAACTAATTTTTTTTCACATTGCCTAGAATGTCAGCGAGTTAAAGCTAAGCATATGCACCCAGGTGGTTTATTGTATCCTTATAGAAAACTGCAATACAAGTGGCAAGTAATAAGTATGGATTTTGTTTGGGGGCTGCCTATGTCTAGAAATAAGCATGATGTTATTTTAGTTGTGATTGAAAAACTAACAAAGGTAGCACATTTTATTATTGGTAATATTAAATATGATTCACTGGCTTTAGAAAAAATATTTTTGCATGAAATTTTTAGATTGTATGGAGTACCTAAATTGATTTTATATGATAGAGACCCTATAATGACATCGCATTTCTGGTAAACACTAAATTCATCCTTAGGAACAAAACTAAATGTTAGTTCTGCATACCATTCGGAAACAAATGGTCAAACTGAAAGAGTAAATCAGGTTTTGGAGGATATGTTTAAGAATGTATTGTATGGATCAGTAGCATAAATGGGAATAATACCTTCCTTTAATGGAATTTTTCTTACAATAATACTTATCATTCATCTTTAAAAATGGAACCTTTCGAAGAATTGTCTAGAAGGAAATGTTGAACTCCAGTTAGTTGGGATAACATTGAAGATAAAGAGGTAATTGGACCTAAAATGCTTACTGAAATGGAACAACAAGAGAAAATAATTCGTGAATGATTAAAAGAAGCTGCTAATAGGTAGAAAAGTTATGCAGATCTGAAAATGGTCGATAAAAAATTTGAACTTGGTGAAAAATTCATTTTACATGTTAATCCTAAAAAGATCTCTATTACCTTTGGCAAGTCAGCCAAATTATCACCTCATTTTGTAAGACCTTTTGAGATTGTTGGAGTTATTAGCCTTGTAGCTTATCGCTTAGCATTACCTCCCACCTTATCACGAATGCATGATGTTTTCCATATTTATTTTCTTAAGAAATACATTTCATATTTATCACATGTATTAAATTGGGATTCCTTGCATGTCCAAGACCGAGGAATAATTGTGGTTGAACCTATAAGAGTGTTGGAAACTCACCAGTTGCACTTACGAAATCAAGAAATAAATCAATGCAAGGTCCAGTAGGACCAGTTTAATGAAGAAATTGCAACATGGGAAAACCTTGAGGATATAAAAATTGTTTTTCCCCCATTTGTTTCAACAGAATTAATTCTGATTTTTTAGATAATTAAATACTTTTTTTGAAAACTATATTTATTTTTTTTCTAGTTTTTAGAAGATACTATAATTTATGAGTACTGGGACAACAATTTTGATGATGTAATAAATTAAGAAAAACTTAAATTTCTACAAATTTGTTTATGTTTGAAAATTTCCGGATAAAAGAATTATAATTATGGTTATTTTTCTTGTTTATGATTATGGATTAAGTTAATCATCGGGACGATGATGCCTAATAGAGGGGAGGTATGTAATGCCTCTGCCATGGCTATTATCCTTTGTAGTGACCACATTTTATACACACAATTACAACAATAAAATACCAGGATAATTTTTCTTTTGACTTACATTGTTCACTACACACAACACATCAAGGGCTCCAAGCACCAAAAATTGACTCGCATGACAATCAAATAAGTCATCGACTCACATAGACACAAGAAAACAACATAGGCATGTTGATGCCACACTTTTCCCAATGAATGGTTACTAGTAAGGACTCAACCATAAGAAAAATGACTTCAGGAATGGCAAACCCACAACACATCATTTCTTTAAATGTATTTTAGTTACAATTAACACTCCAAGAACATTATTGTGCAAGGATAAAATTTCTCGTTTGTCCACCAACATGTTCTTAAGTTAATACCGTGGTTAAATTATCGTTCACCTCTTTTAAGTTGGTTTCTTATTCTTTACAAAAGTTTCCATAGCTTGTATACTTATTTAGCGTAGTTCAAAAGCATAAAAACTACTTAATTACGTTGTTCTTATTTGAAGAATATTCTTCTCAAACATATATTCAGTATCTACCTTTCTATTTTTACAATTCAAGTGAATGTGACTTGGTGTCCATATAGCAATATTAGGATTTAATGGAGATTTAGATACAAGATAACTTTTTTACCAAAAGCATTCCTCAATCACGATATAGATATTTCCCTACCATAGTTATTCTAATTCAACGACTTGATGATTTCCTTTTTATATTTATATATCTTTTGTTTTCTCGTAGTTTGATCACAACAATGCAATACCTGTTCTTTGAAACACATAAAGATATTTAATTTAGTTATAAGGTCTCCAAGAGTGGCAGTATCCCTAACCTCAATTCTCATTTTTACTCTTATATGCTTTATTTTTCTACATCACACTATAGCCTTATTTTTAGCATTGTCTTGAAAAGGGGTTACGAACTATTTTCCTAACCTCTTAAAGACATAGAAAATTAGAAGACTTGTAGCTACACACAAACCCAAGTTAGCATCCGAATCAACTGAATTCTAGATTAATTTCTAACTTCACCTAAGGGTCTACCCCTCAACTATAAATGAGGTTTAAGCGAGAGGAAAAAAATTTATGCTAAACCACCTTCCAGAAAGGACCAAGGTAGCACATTTAGCTATGTGGAGCCAAGGGGGTTCGTTAACAAGAGTGCAAAGCAAAGAAAAACTATATCCCGATCTCCATTTATGTCATCTAGATCCAACAGGGATTTCACTCTATGAAAAACTTTAATTTTAATCTATCTTCAGATGACAAGGTAGTCCACTAGGCTATGAAGGAGGAGTTAACTCTACATACTCCAAGTGAATTTTTGACTGTATCACTCCTATCAGATGGCTTTACGACAAAGACACTAGACATACTGACTAAGACGATAAGCTCATTCTTGAGCTCTGATTTTCCTAAATTAGGATGTTCCATCGAGTGCAAAGATTAAGTTCATCCTACGGTCTTCAACATCTTCTACGGGAAGTATTATCACACATGAAAAACAAGTTATGTCCCGATGTTGAATAAGGGTAGAGTGTTTCGATTAAATCTCTTTATTACATTTACAAAGTATGAATGCCCTAGATGACTCGTTTAACATTTATTGAACACTAAATATGCACTACCAGCTATTACTTCAAATTCATTTACCTTATGTAAATATCAACCCCTTTTTACGATGTGTACTATGAATCAAAATTGAACCTAAGATTAAATGCACATTTCCTAGATGTCCTTGAAACTAGCATCTCATACATTTCAACAAATTATCAACTGTAACCTTATACAACATGATATTAAATTATACATTTATTCATTTAACAATGAACTATATAAATTACAATGATAATAAATGAATTACACATCGCCTTTTTTTCATCATTCTTTCATCCTACAAAACCACGTGAGCATGATATCAGCGATAAATCATTGGCATGGCATCCACCCTAATTTAACATAATTATCATTTTCCAATTTTCTCATTTACATATAATAATAATTATAATTTGCAAGCGAGAGAAAAATTTTAGAGACATGTATTCAATGCATATCATTCCACTTCATTTTGTAACCCATGAGAGAGAAAAGAAGGGAAGAGAGAGAAAACACCATTTGTCAAAAGTTCTATTTCACACAACAAGTTACACTATAGAGTTTTAAACCATTATTTACAGGTGTTAAAAGTTTCTAGGGTGGTTTGGTAACCCTACGAGGGTCCCACAGCTTTCTATTTTTTACCTTTTCTTACTAGCTACAAAAACGCTCAAATGGGCTCAGAGGCTAAGAAGACATTTCCAAAAGTTATCTTCCGATGAGAACACACACCACGATCAATATTCTATGTGTTCCCAGATATACCAAAAATTCAAAGAAACTGACGGAATTGGGAAAAAGCAAATGGTTTGCGTTTGGCGGCTAGTTTTCCGAGGCCACTGGTCGTAGTTGACCCAGTTGTAAAAGGACAAAAATTATCTCGAGGGCTCAGAAAACCACATCCCAAAACTGGCATTCGATGGGTGAGCAAACACACACCAGAGAAACTTCCCACTAGTTTCCCCTATACAAGGATAATTCATCAGAGTTAACAGGACTGAGAACTAAAAAACCATTTTCAAATGGCGACAAGTTTTCTGGAGCGACAAGTCGAAATTGGTCAAGTTTGACCTCATCAAACTACGACCGGAGGCCTACAAAAATGCTTTGCCAAACTATCCAGAAAAGTGTTTTTCCCTAAACTGAAAGTTCCATGCAATTTTCTAGAAGAAACATGAGAGGTTTGCGAAGACAGATACAAATTTCTCTATCCAGGTTTCAAATGGCGTTCTAAATGAAAGCCAACTTTCTAGATTTAACAGCTTTCTACTGTTGTAAACCAATGTAACAGGGATCCTATAAGAGCGTCAAAAAGGTCACATGTGTTCGTTCAGGGTCAATCTAGAGGTCAAGGTGACACCTCACATAATGAGGCACATGAATAAAGTTTAACATCTCGTTTTCAGAGTTACGAAGGGTACTAAATGAGTCTTTGAGTCTTTTCAGGAGCATCAGCTGACTTTCTTCCAAATGCATCAAAGTTGCATCCCTTTCTACATGTTGTTGTAGCTTTAGGGTATGTAACAAGTGCAGTTGGTTTTTGAGCACCTCCAGAGCATATGCAACTACAACATCTGATAGAATCCCTCTTTTTTCTATGCTTTGCTAGATGTCACGCAAGTCTGGGGGGCTTGTTTTTTGACACAGGCTAGGAGGATGCTAGCACAGGTCACAGTAAATCCATCGCACTCCATGAGATGACAGCTAGCGAGGCATTTCTTTGAAACAAAAAAAAAAGGTGCCCTGAGCAAATGGATCTGTGTAAAAAAAATAGTGACCATAGGAATCCGTGAAACCACGTTTCTTCAGGCGTTTTTTTCCAAACTTGTGCATTTTCCAAGTGCCACAACAGACAAAACCTAAAACTCCATGCCTTCTTCAACCTCTGTGGTGAGCATGAAACTGGTGCAATGTTTTCCTCCCTCCCTCCTTGGCAACAGCTTCTCCCCATAACCAACCCAAAAAGATGAAAAAAAATCTAAGAAGCCCTAGCGCCCTTTTTTCCCTAAACTGCCCTAAAATTTTCACGGGCCTTTTAAATTTTAAATATTTTATTTTATTTATTTATTTATTTGTTTGTTTGTTTTAACTAAAGAACATAAAAAACCCTAAAATGAAAAATAAAATGAGGAATGGGGCATTACATCCTTGATCACTTCAACATTTGAATTAACAAAATTGATAGGTGATTCTTGTTTTGAAGATGGTGTACTCTTTAAAGCTAATCAATAATGTTGTTGTAGATGATATGCTTTATCTTCTAAAATTGGATAACATCATACCATGACAATTCTAAATTTGTTAATGAAGTATTTCATATACTTTTTATGCTGAAATTTTTAATATATTATGATGAGGATGAAGGAAATAAATTCAGTCTTATTTTTTCATTACTTATTTTGCAATACTGAACTTGTTTTTCAATCTATTAATTACATAGTGCAAGAGTAACCACACCTTGGATCAAATAGATTGATCCAAGGCATGTGTAAGATTTTTTGATGTTTCGACCATTGTGATTGAGTCGATCAGAATATCTGATTTATGAGCTCGAGCTTACATTGGGATCACGTGGGCATCTTCTAGAATCTTTTGCATGCACCCTTATAAGTGATCTAATAACATCATAAAGATACATCAAAAAAGGGTAATGTACTTTGATTCATTTATTGGGACCTAATTAATCTAAGTTCTTTTTATTTTTATCCTATCCTTAACATAAGTTATGGGAATAAATGTATTCTGATGGATATTAAGGGACTATCCTAAGTCTTACATATTAATTAATCCTAAGTTCCTAAGGTTTGGGTTATAAACTAATACTATGGAAACCTAACCTAAACGAATCAAACTAACCTAAGGGGAAATTAGGTTGGATTGGATGGCAAGTTGTTGGATGGAAGTGACACCATTCCAAAGGAATTTTGAAGGTTTAAATGTTTCATTTAAAATGTTGTTACTACTAATGTTAGCCAACGCATGAAGGTATAGGAAAAGGATGAGCTGGTAACTCTGCTATTTTTGGTTGAATGAAGTTTTAAACTGTTAGTTGTAAATAATAGAAGATAAGACATGGAGGGAGTTTTAGAAGGGACATTGTCAGTCCTATTGGCATTTACGATCATCGACCTGAGTGAAAACCACTTGGGGAATAGTAGAATGGGATGGAGGAAAAAGAAATGGGTTGGTTTTATTGTTCATCAGATTTTTCGAGCTCTTTCGCCCTACATGTTGTATTTCTGTTTTTCAAACTTTCAGTTTGATTTTCTTGCATGATAGATGGGAACATGAATCCATGGTGCAAACTACCATTCTCCTTCACCACATTATACTTCCAAGCTGAAGTAAATCAATTCAAGGAGGCCAAGAGACTAAGGTTCGACCTTAATGAGGTAGATGTAGACCACCACGAGCTATGCCAGAAGCTATTCTACCCAAATAAGCACAAGTACGTGGAGAGATATGTCTCCCATGAGATACAAATGATGAAGCCTTTAACACTACCAATTGCAAGAAGGACCACAACAAGGGTGTATCTACGCATAAGGCCTAATTTTGAAAAGGGTGCTTACTTGGAGAGTAATGTATCCATTCCTAAAGACCTTACAGAAAGGGAGAATGCCACACCTAGAAAAAGAGAAAGAGAAGAGGTGCAAAAGGCACACAATTTTCAAACTACACAGATGGTAAGCGTACCGAAGACAAGTGCTAAGCCTAGTACTTATGCGCAGAGGAATAAATCCCTAGTCAAGGAAAAAAACCCATAAGAAGAGGTGCCATAGCACAAAGAGCCAATCACTTAGGAGGAATCACCATGGAAGACATCACTTGTTGAAGGAAAAGAAAAATAATAATCCCTCGTACTAGAATGTCTAGTAAGGAAGAAGTAAAAGGTGATAGATGAGGTCGATTCAGAAGAAATAAAATACTTAGACACCTACATTGGCGATAGGGATAATGATGAAGATGAACTAGGAGGAAAAGACCATCCCATCTATGAGATACACAATTCTGAAGAAGGGGATGAGGATTATAATGAAGGAGATAATGAGGAGGATGAAGAAGAAGATTGAACCCAAGGAAATGGGGTAGGTTAGAAAGAAGTTACATAAGAGAAAATGACCCCAAGCCTCACGAAGGAAAAATTAGATGAATCCATAAAGAAAGAAGTGGCAAAGATCATCAAAGAACTAGTGGAACAAGAAGTGGAACAAAACGTAGATGTGGTGATGAAGGAAGCTAAGGAGGAGAGCATAAAAAAAGAATATGGCAGTATGAGAGGAGATCTTAGTTTGGCTGTAAGCTTTCCAAATGCTTCATGCATAGGGTTGAAGGGAACAGAAGCATCACAAGTTCAAGGGATGGGCTACATTGATGATCCAAAAAAAGTGTTATTGTTCATTTAAAATGTTTCAATGTTTCATTTAAAATGTTTAAATTTTTAAATGTTTAAAAGGAATTTTGAAGGTTTAAATGTTTCATTTAAAATGTTGTTACTACTAATGTTAGCCAACGCATGAAGGTATAGGAAAAGGATGAGCTGGTAACTCTGCTATTTTTGGTTGAATGAAGTTTTATACTGTTAGTTGTAAATAATAGAAGATAAGACATGGCGGGAGTTTTAGAAGGGACATTGTCAGTCCTATTGGCATTTACAATCATCGACCTAAGTGAAAACCACTTGGGGAATAGTAGAATGGGATGGAGGAAAAAGAAATGGGTTGGTTTTATTGTTCATCAGATTTTTCGAGCTCTTTCGCCCTACATGTTGTATTTCTATTTTTCAAACTTTTAGTTTGATTTTCTTGCATGATAAAATTTTCCATTGCATAGCAGAAATAATGGAAAAGTTTTGTGTGGAAAATATAAAAATAAAGTGGGAAAAGTTTCATTGGATTGTTTTTTGCATTTTTGTTGTAAATGTTTCTGTGGAAGCATTACTTGAAGAATTGGAGCAAGGAAGAGAAGGAAGGAGCACTAATAGACATGATAGGATCTATCTATTTAAGATATAATTATTTTATTAAAACGTCTTCATTAAATAATGTTGCTCTTCATGAAAACGTCTCTGAGAATTGTTTCTGGTGTGATTGATTGCTTCTTCTTGCTTGTGTGAATTTTTCTTGTACATGGTTTCTTGTGAATATAGTGATTCTATGGAATGAAATTGTATTCATTTTTTAACCCTTCACAAAATAGGAAAATCCCATGCGCATTAGCCTATCACCCAGTGGGCACTGGCCGCTCACCCAAGGCACACGCAGGCACCGATTCTCTCCTTTATGTGAGTTTTGTGAGAATGCATCATCTTAGAACAGATAATCAAATGCACGACAGATAATAACTAACCACATGCTTGTGAACTTAGGAGTTACCTTCTCATTGTATGCAGGTAAGAGAAATAACAAGCAGCACATAGAGATGATTCATACACAAAGAAAATGCATAAGTATTGAACACATATGATTTAGAACAAAGAATTATAATTATATTAATAGATTCAATAACCACATTACAATCCCTTAAGGTCATAACATACCCTCATATAAGAATGCAGATCCAATTCATGCATCATGACTATACCATGTTCATCATATTACAAAGAAAAATGAGAACCCATTGCTTCTATGTGCTAAACACTCACAAAACTTTCCTAGCCCTTAACCCATAACATCCTCCATTCTATTTTTTGCAGGGCTTCACCTTTCTTCAAATATTTATATCTCTCCCTTTTTCTTCTATCAGGAACTTGTATATATAGCCTTAGCACCCACCGCCATGCCTTCTAGAAGTTACAGATCGGTTGTCAAGTGTCAAAGTGGTCCTCCATGGGATCATGCCTTTCTAGATCTGATCTCTCCATTCCTTGCAATGATGTTTTCTTGAACCTTCTATCATATGCCTGGAATATTCCCTTTTTGATCCTCAGTCGCTAAGGTAGCACCTTATCCATAAGAGTCATGCTTTTCTTGTGTGCTACCTGGGATTCCGAAAGTGGCTAAGTAAAATACCCATTTTTCCTTATGTGCATCATGTGTTCCACAAAACCCTGCCAAAATATTTTCCCTGCCTACCTTTAACCCGTGCACCCTTCTTCAACTAGGTCATGCACGCCAATGCACCTTCTTATACTTAGCTAATATTTTGGGGCCCAACATCACCCCACATTACACTTATTCTCCATCCACAGAAACACTCTTCAATAAAGATTTAAAGAATGGTGGATCCTTACAAATGGATGGAATGGAAGAATGGAGGAATGAAGAAATGGGGAAAAGAATGAAACAATGGGGAACTTTATTTACTTTTGGAGGAGGAGAGGGAAATATTTAATTAAACTAGCTTCTAATTTCCCCCAAGTGTCGACCTTGTTCTGTACTTGTTGACAGAGGTCATCCACCGGGGTGCTCACCTCTTAAAAAATAAGCTCCTCTCCCTTAGCGCTCATTGTCTCCACAATATCCTCTAGTTGATTGCCCAAATCTTTGATAACATCCATCCTCCAAGTGATTGGAGTGTACAATTCCTTTAGCCGGTTCTTGATTGAGCCACACAAGGTCTCAATGGCCTCTAATTTCTTTTCTACTTCAGCTAGGATCTTGTCTCACTCCACCCTGTTCCCTTTGTTCTTTTCCTAGAACTCCTTGAGTTTCACTTCATGGGTGGCGACTAAGATACTTGTCACTCTATCTCTTTCTGTGAAGTTTTCATAGGTAGCCTTAGCAATTTACGTGGTGACCTTTACATTGGCCAGGATCTTGTTGTACTGAGCAACAATCTCCACAACCTTCATTTTATTTTCTTTCTCTTGGCATGCCAATTCCTCTTCTACTAATTCTATGGAAAGTGGTTTCCTCTCCATAGTGAGTATATGGGTCAGGTCCTCTAGTAATTGCAAGGATGACCCATACTTTTGTGTGGGTGGCGTTAAGTCAGGATGTTTTAAGAAAATTTAATTTGTGATCATATCTATCTTCTTATATGCCTTGTGCACCCTTTCCTTTTCATATTTTAATTCATTCCTTAATTGAGTGTTGATTATTTCCTCCTGCTTTAAGTCCTTGGTTTTCTCTAGGAGATCCTCTTCCCTTTTCTCCAACTCTACCTCTAGGAACTTTACCTTGTCATTTCTCCCGAAGATCCTAGCTTCAACCTCAACATGAGCACATTGCAGATCTGTTCATTTGATAAATTTTGAGTATTCACCAAGGGGTTCATCCTTTTTGTTTTTGGTACTTACATTAATGCTCTTTGGCTGACCTTAAATTTTGGCTCATCAATGTGGGACTCAAATGCCCATGACAACATTTTCCTTGTTTGAGGATGTGTACCTTCCTCATCAAATGAAGTCATGGATAGAAGTTTTTCCATTGGCCCGATGCTCTAAAATCACACGTGTAACACTTTTTTTGGATCATCAATGTAGCCCATCCCTTGAAATTTTGATGCTTCTGTTCCCTTCAACCCTATGCATGAAGCCTTTGGAAAGCTTACAGCCAAACTAAGATCTCCTTTCATACTACCATATTATTTTTCTATGCTCTCCTCCTTAGCTTCCTTCATCACCACATCTACGTTGTGTTCCACTTCTTGTTCCACCAGTTCTTTGATGATCTTTGCCACTTCTTTCTTTATGGATTCATCTAATTTTTCCTTCGTGAGGCTTGGGGTCATTTTCTCTTATGTAACTTCTTCCTAACCTACCCCATTTCCTTGGGTTCAATCTTCTTCTTCATCCTCCTCATTATCTCCTTCATTATAATCCTCATCCCCTTCTTCAGAATTGTGTATCTCATAGATGGGATGGTCTTTTCCTCCTAGTTCATCTTCATCATTATCCCTGTCACCAATGTAGGTGTCTAGGTATTTTATTTCTTCTAAATCGACCTCATCTATCACCTTTTGCTTCTTCCTTACTAGACATTCTAGTACGAGGGATTATTATTTTTCTTTTCCTTCAACAAGTGATGTCTTCCATGGTGATTCCTCCTAAGTGATTGGCTCTTTGTGCTATGGCACCTCTTCTTATGGGTTTTTTTCCTTGACTAGGGATTTATTCCTCTGCGCATAAGTACTAGGCTTAGCACTTGTCTTTGGTACGCTTACCATCTGTGTAGTTTGAAAATTGTGTGCCTTTTGCACCTCTTCTCTTTCTTTTTCTAGGTGTGGCATTCTCCCTTTTTGTAAGGTCTTTAGGAATGGATACATTATTCTCCAAGTAAGCACCCTTTTCAAAATTAGGCCTTATGCGTAGATACACCCTTGTTGTGGTCCTTCCTGCAATTGGTAGCGTCAAAGGCTTCATCATTTGTATCTCATGGGAGACATATCTCTCCACGTACTTGTGCTTATTTGGGTAGAATAGCTTCTGGCATAGCTCGTGGTGGTCTACATCTACCTCATTAAGGTCGAACCTTAGTCTCTTGGCCTCCTTGAACTGATTTACTTCAGCTTGGAAGTATAATGTGGTGAAGGAGAATGGTAGTTTGCACCATGGATTCATGTTCCCATCTATCATCATAAATTTTCCAATGTAGAAGTGTTAGTATACTGCAAACTCTTCCTCTCCACTTATGAGCATGGGAAACTGCTCTCGGATCCTCCACACAGCCTGAATACGTCACGCATTTTCTTATACCATTTCTCTAGGTGCGCTTGTGAGCGGTCCTCATGGTTTCATAAGTATATTTTGTAAACCTTTTTGCGGGTGAGGGATCCTCTTCTAGATACTCCCAAAAAACATTTCTGGCCCGTCAAGTACTCTAATATCTAAGAACACAATAATGAGGAGTACATTACCAAAGAGTATCTTCTCTCCCTCATGTGCGTTGCTTATAATTTCATCTATGATGAAAGTAGACAAGTTGTAGATGATCCCTTTGGATATCTTCTGGTATATGTTCAACCATGCCTTATTTACTTGTGTCTATCATTCCTGGTCATTGATCTTGGTGACTAAGTGCATGACCATCCTCATCACTAGGTCTGGTATCTCAGAAATGTCAAAGTATCACGACCCCTTCTTGTAGTCATACACAGATATAGTCTCCTTGATAGCCTCCTTGTCGCTTGGATCATCATCAATTCTATCTCCTTCACAATTAAGGCTTGTGAACTTGGATATGAGTTGTGGTGTGATGCACATATTCCACCCCACAAAGTAAAACTGATCTTCATAAATAGGCAACATCAACCATTGATACAGTCACTCCAGATTTCTGAAGTAAGGTAAGTCATAAAGATGCAATAGCTCTTCCTACTCTAGTTTTGCCTTTACCTCATCATTGTAAACGGGCATTCCTTCTGACATCGTATTATTGGTTCGGTGAACCAAATCCAAGGCCATTTCCTTCTCTGTTGTTCTTGTGCAATGATTATAATCGCATACAGCCATCTTCCACAGGTGTGAATCCCTTTCTTTTCCTAGTAATACACCATCTGGGTACTGCATTTCCGCATACCATTATTCGTTGGTGCTTGCAATGGTAGTGATTTACTTTCCCTTTCCATTTCCCTTTGTTTTCTTTGGTTAAATGGTTGGTTTCCTTGGTGCCATTCTTCTGGTCAATGTGAATACTTAAATCCTCCTCCCTTTGCTCTACTCTACCACTCTATCCAATCCCACAGCTCAACCTTGCGAAGAAATCCTTCTAACTCCATGCCCTAAGTGCCAAACCCTAACTAGAAAAATCCTTTTATAATACAATGCTTCCTCAACTATTTTTTTCCCACGCCCATGTACTTCTTCCACACTGGTTTACATATCTACCCTAGTCACAAACTTTAGATTTCTTAGATTCTCCTTTCTTCACACAAATTTCTTTAGATTCCCTAGTTCACAAGAGCTTTTTCTTTTTCGTAAATGCAAGGTAAGAAATGATTTACCCAACCTTGTATTTATAGTTTTTGCTTCCTTCTAGCATTAAATGTTATACCACCTACCAATGTACTTTAACATTAAATGTAGCTTTTTCCAGTAAGTCATCTTTAAGCACTTTTATCCACACACCACATCTTGTGTGAAAAACATTTTTCAACCTTCTAGTGCATAAAAATCTAACCCAACTGAAGACTCGTATGCACATGTCCACAACGTCGAAGGCACTTCTTATCTCCTTTACCCAATTTTTTCCCTGGCCTACCTCATGTTGTATCTACACTCTTCATCGTTTTTGTACGTGGTTTTCACAAATCCTTTTTAACATCAACCATTCTCATCCACCTTCTCTTCTATGTGCTTCTTACCCTTACGTGCTTTTCATCCTTTAACCAGGCCATTCACCACAACTTCCACTACCAGTTCAAATTTATATTATAGGTCTATACTTCGTATCACTCCACCCCACACTAAAATAGATGTGTGGTCTTCTACGCATACACAACTTTAGAAATATAATGTGGTTACTGGCGCACAAGGCATAAAATGAAACAGAAAGAAAGAAACAAGAAATGAGAAAGGGAAACATAAGAAAATAAAAAATCATAAAGGGAAATTATAGACTAATTGGAAACACCACCTTATTACAAACACCAATAATACTTATTTATAGTATGGATTCAGCCTACTCCCATTGAAGTGACCTGATAAACTCGTCCCATCTAGTGCTTGTAACTAGAAAGTGCCTGAATCAAGAATGTACAAGATGATATAAGGTCCCAACCAATGAACTTTCAATTTCCCAGGATGGTGCAGATACTTGGAATCATATAACAACACCAACTACCCAACTTCAAACTTTGTGTTCTTGATATGACAATCATGCCATGCCTTTTGTCTTGATTTTTCTATCTTCTGACTCCATTTAGCAAGTACTATCCTTTCGTCTAACTACATCAACTTATCAATTATTTCTTCCAGTGCTTGTTCTTTAACTAACCCTCCTACACGTGTTATACGTAGTGATGGTAACATGAACTCCACTGGTATAACACCCTCTACGCCAAACACCAATTGAAATGGTGTGGCCTTGTTCAACCTTTTATAGGTTTCTTGTATGCCCATAGAATGGTTGATACCTTATCATCCCAATATTATCTTCCAACATCACAGGTGTTAGTTAACGTATGACTTAGTATCTTGTTAAATGCCTCAGTAGTTCCATTTTCTTGAGGGTGATATGGGGTAGTCTTATGATGGGCCATCATAAATTTTGCTAACTTAATCCTAATTGTTTCATATAGAAAGTTTGTACCCCTATCACTTGTTAAACTTAAAGGACATCCATACCTGTTGATTATGTTCTCCCATAAAACTCTAGCAACTGTCAATGCGGTGCAATCCTTTCTAGGTGCTACCTCTTCCCACAATGTCAAGTAATCAGTTCAAGTGATGATATACTGCGAACCAGTCCTTCACGTAGCTAGCGCAATTGGTCCTACAAAGTTGATTGCCCATTTTTCAAATGTTTCAGCATTGGCTATTGGTCACAAAGGCATTTCATCTCTCTTTCCAGGTTTCTGAAGGTGCTGGGAATGGTTACAGGCCTAGAAAAACTCAATACAATATTTCTAGATGGTTTCCCACCAAATCCCTACTAATAAAATCTTCCACGCAATAGCATTTTATACATAATTTCCTTTTGTAATCCCACCATGTGTTTCTTCCATAATGGCTACGTGCTCATGTTCCAATACGCATCAATGCAAAACCTCATCAAGACCTAACTTATACAGGTCTCCACTAATCAACATGTAAGGTGTGGCACGTATTAAGTTGATATTCTCAATTGTCGACATCTCTCAAACATCAGCCTTAAGTTATCACAATGGTCTTTCACCAATCCATACACAATCCCAGTCATCCATGTAAACTTAAAGAAATTTATGGATGAATTCCTGAAATGATCATACCACAATGCACGAGAACAAAATAGGCACATTATTTAATCCAAAAGGCATAACTATGTAGGAAAAAATTCCCCATTCATTGGCAAAAGCTATCTCTCTAGTCTTCCTTTGCAGTTCTGACTTGGTGGTGCCCTGAGAACTCATCTGTGAAAGATTAAACTTCGTGCCTGGCTACTCCCTCCAAGATTTCTTTAGTAAAGTAAGTTGGGAAATTATTGATGAAACACACTACATTCAAGTCCATGTAGTCAACACAGATCCTTATCCTTGTGTCCTTCTTGATATTGATGAACATTGGGCTTATCCACTCTGATTCTTCTACTGCCTTAAAGATACCAGATGTTATCATCTTTTCTATTTTTTCATTGACATGTACACACAATTTTGGATTCATCTGATAAGGCCTCTTCCAAATCGGGAGTGCACCTTCCTTCAACGTAATCTTCATCTCCCCAAGGAATGGTGAATTCCTTTAAGGAGGGAACAAATCTTGGAACTCACACAATAGATCAATGATCTTTGAAACCTCCCTTTCTGACCAATAGTCATCGACGATAGCTTCCTTAGGTTCTACCTTCATTCCAATGTTAACCTTCTTTGTTTTTAAGGGCTCGTGGTAGGTGCGTGCTCACTCTCATCAACATTTTCTATGACTTCCTGTGTACCCTCTGAATGGTTAGCATCCAAAGTCTCCATCTCTTCTCTTTCTATTACATAGACCATTTTTCCTTTTTATTTTTCCATGCACGCACACTCAAGTTATACCTCCTCTAATTCTTCTTCATTAAGGTGCATCTCCAAAGAAGGCTCACCTAGAAATTCTAGTAGCCTATCCTTTGCCATAGTGCTATCCTCCATTGTAAGGCGCTTGATCACATACAATGCCTTATCCACTGAAGGTTTGGTACTCTTATACTCGGAAGCTTGAATGAGATCAGATGCCAACTCTTTCTAATTACCCTTCGCACGGACATATCTCTAAATAAACATACCAAGTGTATGCACATCCTTATAAGGTGGAATACAAGTTATGAACCCATAACAAAGGTGGAAACACTTCTACACTTCCTATACAGGCCTTCTGACATGTTTGGATATAAAATGAAGAGGCCTCTTTACCATGGTAGTATTGTATGACCATTGGCGCGTTACTCCTAGAAAACCTTAAGAAAATGTGATCCTTACCTCACACCACTCTAGAAGGTCTCTCGATGTGTAGCCCATCAACGTGCTGGAGTCCTGAGTAGGTTATAATTGAGCATTCCTCTTCTCTCGTCCTCATTTTTCTAGTGAGCTTCTATGTCCCGTAAGTAAATTTTAGGGTATGCCCCTTCAGAGTAACTTGGCAACTTATTTCCTCCTAGGCACTTAACTGATCCCGCCTTTGTAACATTTGTCATAGATCCTCTTATTTGTCACCCAATTATCACATAAGTATCATGCACCCAATTGTCACATGCTACACTAGTGGTATCATCACAGAAGAGGAATATTCAAATTGGCTAGCTCCCTCTATGGGGTGAATTATCTCAAGATCTCTGATGGAGCGCACATAGATTCTATCAAGGAATTCTTCTCCTAAGGGCTAGTATAGGGTGCCAACTTCTCATGTATCAAAGGAATGACCACCTTTTCCTCCTTGTTCTCAAAATTGATATACCATTTCCTAAACCACATGTCAGCATTGTTCTTGTAACACCATGGACACCCAAGAAACATTGGAAATTTTTATTCCTCGGTGAGCTCCAAGACTTCGAAGTCTCCGATGAACTTGGCTCCTTGAATGGTGATAATTGAATCCTTGAGGAATCCAATGGCAATTGCCTTAGTCTTGTTTACCATATACAACACATTCAAAGATGGTTATAATGCGGGCCTCCCCTTTTGATGTCAGACATCTAAGGTAATAACATTAACCTCTACTCGTTTGTTGATGAGGATATTACTTAGAAGTGTACCTATCAACAACCGCATTCATAGTAATCTCCTTGTCATAGTCAAAGCTATGAGGAGGAAGGTTTATGTGTAAGACCTATCTTTTACACTCTACTCCAGTGTGTGGTACCTTCTCTCTCAGGAACTCTCCTAGCAAGGGAATAATATTCTCTTGCCTTAACATTTTACACACTTCTTTGAATTCATCCAAGTCCTTCTGTGGAGCCTCAACATTCCTTCTTATCTCCTGCTACCTGGACTACTCATTTAGACAATGGATCTCTCCTTTTAAACTTTGAATGGCATCCATAGTCTCTTGATACACTTCTTTCTAGTGAGTAGGGTCCAGATAGTTTCCATGTACTACTTCCTCTCTTAAAAACTAGTGTCCTTGGTTTTGACATCTCCCTAGCATGTGCAGCCTCTTCCCATGTTGTTACCAGTACAGGTTCTAGCCCTGACTCACGCGCCACTCATGGCATCCACTGTGAATCAACCTTCTTGATTCTTACCATCCCAGTGCCTTTGTCCTTCCGATGTTCCTAGTTCATATACTCATAAAGTTCTAAACACTCATCATAATTATGTTTCTTTCTGCACCATGAGCATTATAACAGGTTAGGACACTCATGTTTATAATGTTTTGTAGATCCAATATTATAACAAGTTCCTCATGGGAAATCACTTCACCCTCCACTACAATTACTGCGACCATGAAATCCTCCGCAAAAACCCTTTCCACGCATTACTCCATCTGCACACCCTTCATAATGATGATCATCATCCTTTGAACTATTTGCAAGGCTAGTCTGGTACACACCCAAATCAATAGGATCATAGATTTGATCAATCAGTATGCAATCCTTGGTATCATGGGTTGTAGAGGTATAGATCTTGGAATAGCAAGAAACATTCTTATGGATTATGTGCTAGAGTAGAGGGCATATACTTGCATCATGATCCCCATGGAAAATTTCACAATCTACCACCATAGCGTGCAAAGACTTCCGAGGACAATTATCCTTTGCATGTCCCTCCACTTCACAATTTGTACACCAAATCCCACTACAAACCTCATGCGATGGGTTTAAAGATAGCTTCTCCAATTACTTGGCCATTGTAGTAATTTGAGCCTCTAGAAAAGGGCTAATACCAGTGTCACACTCCCAATAGCTTCAGCATGTAGGGAAGCTTACATTTCCTTACACGGGTCTATGAAAGTATTATCCGATAGAGCCCTTCTAAATGGTGTTATCAACCCTCTGACAAACCATTGAGCATGTTGAGAAGGATGAATGTCATAGGATAGTTTTGACAAGATATTCTTGAAACATGCGTCATACTCCTGCTTACTCTCTATCATTCCCTATTGGATCTCTTTCAGAGTGTTGATGCTCTTCTGATCAAACTCTTGGATATGGAACTCTGCTAAGAAGGTGTTCATTAATGTGGTGTAGTCTATAACTGTCTAATGGGGTTCATACTTTCTATATCAACTATGTGCGCACCCTTGCAACGTTGTTGCAAAATAACTTGCCCTCCACTCTGGGGTAGTGATGCCCTTCACACACCATAGTAACTCACATTTTTGTACATGGTCTGTAGCATCTTCAATACCCCTATAGTCTAGTAGGTGCAAATACATCTCAAAAAACACTTCGGGATGTTGTTAGCATCCTTATCCTCCTGATGTAGAGTCTTGGTCTCCTCTGGTGTTTCCTCCTCCACCAGATCCACTAGATCCACCAGGTTTTGTTCCTCCTGACCCACCAAATCAACCTCTTGTAGTTGGCAACAGACCAGAAGTGGTCACACCTAGTGTTCCCAGTGTCCCACTGAACTGCACACCGATGGTTTATGATGTTTTCCCACTACCAATTGTATGTCCCATGCCACTCCTGGACACGATACCCAAATATTGTGTACTTGCACCTTGTCCAAAGATTCCACAAAATACAGGAATGGCTTGCATAGCCATATATTTTCCAAATGAAAAATTGTATCTCCTAGGTGTCAATCAGTCATTCCCACTTATACTAACTGGGTTAATAATACTTCTCCCTTTATCTGGAAAAAAAGAGTCAGGGATTGGTTACCATGTGGGATTAGATGCACACTGACAGCTCTTATTTCTCCATGCAATAAACTCTCATCAAAAGATGAAGAGGCCTCTCTCTCATGCTTTCCAAGATGGGGTAGTATAGACTAAAAAGGATCCACATCGTCTACGTGAACCTCAACTCCTTCCCACAATGTCTTCCTGCATAGATCCATCACACTTGCAACCTCACATTGTTAAGTCATCTCCATTTCACGAGCTTTGTTATACTTGAATCGTCACTCCTCCCTTTCCTTTTTAGCCACAATTTCCACCATATTCCTCCATCCTAGCTTCCTCTCCCAGTGCTCAGAGAATCTTTAGCCAGCCATGGAAAATACTTCTAAACTCAAAGTAATGACCAAGATCTTCATAGCCAAAGGAATAGAACATAAAAAAGATCCTCTAGGCTCCCTCAAAAATGTGAACTCAGAAACTTATGGGAAAGAATATGTCGAAATGGCATATTTAAAAGTGTAACTGGTCAGCACTCCCTTCCACCAATGATCAACAACACATATCTAAGTCAAATCTACATCCTGTAACCTCATATAGTCATCTTAGGTATATACGCGTGATCTATAGTACCAGCTTGATCTAGATGCGAATGTTCAAATCCATTCATATAGTTCTACTTGGAAGCAGCAAAATAATTTCTCATACAACTCATGGTACAGGTTCTCTTCTACCCATATAAGTGTAATGAACTCGGGTCTATTGTTGAATCTTTAAGAAAACTTGTCCTCTGTGCTCTTGAACCATGTTTCAACAATTTCTAAAGTCAGGTGCTCTGTCATTACACATCACAGGGAAAAATATGCTTGTCATTTCTCACAAAAACTTTGGAAAGAGGTCTCATAAATGCAACCAAGATGTATTCATTTTTTTACCCTTCACAGGACAGGAAAATCCCATACACATTGGCCTATCACCCAGCGGGTGTTTGGCGCTCACCCGAGGTGGGCACTGAGTCTCTCCTTTATATGAGTTTTATGAGAATGCATCATCTTAGAACAGATAATCAAATGTAGGATAGAAAATAACTAACCACATTCTTGTGAACTTAGGAGTTACCATCTCATTATATGCAGGTAAGAGAAATAACAAGCAGCACATGGAGATGATTCATACAGAAAGAAAATGCATAAGTATTAAACACCAATGGTTTAGAACATAGTATTATTTTGTATTGATAGATTCAATAACCACATTACAATCCCTTGAGGTCATAACAAACCCTTATATAATAATGCAAAACCAAATCATGCATCAGGATCACACCATGTTCATCATATTACAAAGAAAAATGAGAACCCATCCCCTTTTATGTGATAAATGCTCTCGGAGCTCTCCTAAACCTTAACCCATAACATCCTCCATGTTGTTTTATATACGGATTTTCCTTTCTTTAACTATCTATATCTTTCCCTTTTTATTCTACCCAGCACTTGTATATATAGCCTTAGCACCCCCTACCATCCCTTCCATAAGTTATAGATCGGTTGCCAAGTTTCCAAGTGGTCCTCTATGGGATCATGCCTTTCTATATCTGAGCTCTCCATTCCTTGCAATGATGTCTTTTAGAACCTTCTATCGCATGCCTGGAATATTCCCTTTTTTATCATCAGTTACCAGGCTAGCACCTTATCCACAAGGGTCATGATTTTCTCATATACTGTTTGGGATGTCGAATGCAGCTAAGTATAAAACATGTTTTTCCTTATGCGTGTCATTCATTGGGAAAAACCCTACCAGAATATTTTCCCCTATATACCTTCATCTTATGCACCCTTCTTCAACTAGGTACTACATACCCACATGCCTTCTTGTACTTAGCTGATATTTTGTGGCCCAACAAAAATTGTTTTACATGTTTCTGGGTTTTGAATGTAGTTGAAAAAAATGATGTGTTGCTTTATGGGAAACTGGGTATGATTTTTTAGGGGGATTCTATGTTTTGATAATTATGTCTCCTTTTTTTGTACCCTTTTTGGTGTCTAAGTGAATTTTGTAGGGATTTGGTTTGAAGTTTCTTGAACTTTGGAACTCTCCAGGTTGTTTTGAAACTACATTTTGTTTAAATTTGTTTAGGTCAACTTTGTTCATAGAATAAAATGAAACCTGTATTAGAACCCCTGTTTGGTTTGAAGGTTATTCATTTTGGTTGTATTAACAAATATTATTGGACTTTTTTCTTGAAGGTCTGTTTTGGGATTCTTGTTTTGGTTTATAGACCTTTGTTCGACTTAAGATTGGTAACTGATATTTTAATATTTTTGTTTTCTTAAAGAGATCTTTCTTGACCCATACTGGGTATTCATGAAGGTGGTTTTTTAGTGTTGTAAGTGCATATTGTATAGGTGAGCAATGGATTTTTTTGTATCTTTCATCTTAAGTTTCCTTTCGTTGTTTAAATACCCTTCTCAGGTACACATGTTTGAGAAACAAGGACTGGCAATATCCTCTCTCTCTCTCTCTCTCTCTCTCTCTCTCTCTCTCTCTCTCTCTCTCTTTCATGGGCTTCGATTTTCATTGTATATACCCATCTTGGGTCATCTTGTATGGAAAGGAGGGGAGAAATAGGGTAAGTTATGTCCCTTCTTGTTCATTGAGTTTTGTTTAAACTTTTTCACGCATTACGGGTTGGTCTGTATAATGATATCTTTAGGACGTTGTTCATCCTTGATCTTCTGTTATTGTTCAGGGATTTATTTTACCTTTCAGATCTGTTAGTTACAAGCATCGTGAGTTAGATATTATCGATTTTTCTTTACTTTGATGAAGTTTTTGTGGTTTAGATCATCATTATTCTTAAACAACACATTCTATGAACTATAGCATGTTATATTGAATGTGCATGTTCTTGCAAAACATCTTTTAGAGATTGTACTCACATCTTTAGGTTGTTTTAGAATGTTCAATGAAGACCATTTCTCCTATTGTGAATTCATTTTGAGTTTGAATGAAAGTTGTACTCTGTGATTTTTCTTTCTCGAACAACTCATATTTCTTCATCATGTAGCTTAGAAATGGAAGTTATTTGGGAATTAAACTTGTTTTTGATTACTTGAGATGCATGTTATGTTACAATCTCTCTCTCTCTGTGTGTTGTATTGGTTAAATGGATACATTTTTATTAAATGGGTTTCTGAACCAGATCATTTTGTTTGGACAGACCTCTCTTAGTTTTATGCCTTGTGTTTGTATCATTTTTCCTTGTCAATGGCTAGAGTGAATCTCTTGTAGGAATGTACAGTGATTACCTAAGTTCTGTCAAATTTTATCTTTGTTTCTTTGGCTTTATTTTATGGGTAGTGACAAAGATTTGGACAGGTAATCCATTGAGAAAGCATCCTATTCATGTCAATTTAATTGTATTTCTTCCTGAATACCTTTTGATTGATTACTCGGGAAAGGGATGTGACATAGTGGAACTTTGGATTGGTGATTTAAATAGGAAAGAATGAATATAGATCTTGAAATTTGATTAATTTTATTCTTATAGATTGGTTACATTTTGAAATGTTATCATGTTGAAATGATTATCAATATTATAACATAGATAGAGTTAAATTTATGTTGGATTATTTAACTTTTTAAATGAGCCAATTATTCTTAATAGATTATTGAATTCTTGTCTATTCTGACATTGTGACTTTTTGGGAAGTTTATTTTATTGATATTTTTTTGTGTACTTGGAACCTTTTCATAAATAGCAGGGTTCATTTTACGAAACATTTAGATAAAAGCATATTGTTTTAGAGTTATAGCACTTATCATGCTCAGTTCTTGTGAACTGACTCATGCTAACAATTGTGCAGATGGACTTCATAAAAAGTGAAAGGAGAAAGAATTATACAAATTTGAATTTGTTTTATTAGCGAAGTCATTTTCTTCATTCAGATGCTTATTTATAAAAATTATCTTGAAACAAACTTGTTGGAGAATCTATGAGGGTGTATTAAATTAGTTTGTAATGATGAAAGATGTTTTCTCATAAACTTATATAATACTATTGAGATTAGAGTGAAGTGAACACTCTCTTTTGATAAAGAAATTGTTGTGTAAAGATTGTAGATTTTTTATTTATTCAAGGGTCATATATGACTTAGATTTTATTAATATTCTTAAATACTAACATACATGGATAATAGAACCTAAAGTGTACAATGATACTTGGCATAACTATGATGATTATGATTGATAAATCCTTACGTGAGTATAAACTACCCAACCCCCTAGGGGTTCCTTCATGTTTCTTGGAACCAAGATTGTAGGCTAATTGTATAGTATACAATGTATCCAACATTGTATTATTGTGATGGTGTGTTTCTTTGCTACATGACCTAACCCTTTTCTCCTTGAAATGGTTTTCCAATGCTTGGAGTGAATTTAATCTTGCTAAGATATGACTCTATCACTTTTTTGTGCTTGGAGATGGAGGACATTAGAATATTTGACATAGTTTAGTATTTTAGACCTATAGTACGGATTGCTTTAATTTAAATGCAAGCGACTTGGGTAGCTTTAGAAAACCCTTGAGCATTTTTGGAAAAATATTTATAATTAGTATCTTGTAAGAGTGTCAAGTGAATTATAAAGAGATAATGAATTTTTTATATATCCTTTCGTAGGATAAATATTTTAAAAAGGCTGACCCTAAGTGACCCAATGAAGATATTCAAATTAAAAACTCACACAGAGAACTAAAAGGATGAGGATTGTACTGGTACACAAAGACCAGACCCCATATCCCGACCCATTTGTATGGTCTTGGAAAGAGAAGATGAAAAGTAAAATAGGAAGTTGTGACATGAAGCATAGAGGATTTGTATTGCTTTGGTCTGATAATATTCTTCGAATTGGTGACAAAGAAGAGTGTAAAGATAAGAAAGTCATGGAATATCTAGAGATATGAACTAATTAGATTCTGAATGTGAGCATTTGCCTTGGCAAGGGAGCATAGTCAAACTTGGCATTACAAAAGGACAAGTTTCTAGTTTTAGTGTCTATAAGGATTTCATAGGTTAATTATTGTATTAAGGTTGACCTAAGGGAGAATAAATGACCGATAAATGCATTACAATTTGAGAAAAAGATCCATTAAAAGGTAGTGCATGGGACCATACATCTCGGTGTAAATTGTAGTAAAGATTGGTCCCACACTTTATGGTTTTGTTATCCATTTTTACCCCTGGAAAAAATGGACAACTTGGAAAAAATTGGACTTGGGTATTTTATATGACTTCAATGAAGAATTTGGATATTACAGGTAATTTTCATGTTTTGGGGGAGTTGGAACCATTTTTAGTGCATTTGCCTTCCTTTAGAGGCTTCGGGATCCAAAAAAAACTTAGCCAATTTTGAGCAAAAATGGGTGAAACTGGATAAAATTGACTTTACCGTACTTCATTCTATTTTTTCTGAATCCCCTATCCAAGAAGAATTCAAAAGAGTTAGTGAAAAATTGGAAAACATGGAAAACATGGCCTATTTTATTGTGTTATGGATAAATCAACTCATGCGGGTATAAAGGGTATGACTTCCATTGGGTTGCAAGTGCTCTGAAGGCCCAATTTTACTGATTTATTAAGGAAGGGAGATGATTCCTTTGTTGTGCAGATCAGCGGTGTGTTTCAGGTTCAAGTGGATTGAATGGCACAAATTTTGATGGAACACCTTAGTTCCCTACAAGCGGATCTGGGTCAATTAACAAAGGGAGGGAACAAGTTTTATTGTGTGTGAGCCAATCAGTGTTTGCAGGCCCGAGAGGAACTAGGGACTCAAGGGTTGGAGTTCCTCGATCACCTGAATTTACTGATTTGTAATGGGCCACTAGGGTGTTAGTGGTGTGGGATTGTGATGATTGCGGAGCACAAGGGTATGTTGGGAACTATTTCCCCATGAAAATTAGTTTTGTGCAGATTATTAAAAGCCAAAATGGCTGAGGCGGAGATAGTATGCAAAGGGCAGGGATGTAGAGTTATGTGCAAGATGGAGTATAATTCAGAGCACGAGGGGTTGTGGGGAACAATGTTTCCTGCGGAACATCATTCCCCGTGGGTTATTAAAAGCCAAAAATAAAAGGAGGCGAGGGTGTAAGTTGTATGTAAACCATGTAAATATTTCTAGCCCCAATGATCCACAAGACCCTAGTACCCCAGTGAACCAAGTTCCCCGCATGCTAATAAAACCCAAAAATCAAAGCCAAAGGAAACATAGTGCAATGCAGACTGTGAGTGAAATGGAGACCCCGAACCCACATCCCTGAATCTTTCTCCCATGTGCATAAAATTGGACAAAATTATAATTTTTGGATTTGGAATTCAAAGTACTTCATCATGGATTCAAGAAATCAGAATTTTGGTGAGAGTACGAGGGCATAAAATGAAGAAAACTCTCCCAGTTCAAAATGCACACTTCTAGGTGGGTAAAAGAGCATAAGTGAAGACATGGAGACCATTTTCTTCTTCCACAAGAAATGGTACATTGAGGAATGGATTTTTAGAGGTGCCCATGCCTTTTTTAGATTAATTAATTAATGTTGTTGGTGGGTGGGAGTAGAATTTTAGGATTCCTTCTTTTTCTCTTCTCTCATTCACTTCTATATATTGTAAACTTCTCAGTTGAGAAGTAGAATGGGATATTCTTGGATATGGGGAAAAAATTTCTATTTTTTTCTCAACTCCAATGAGCTGCAATCCTTTACATGGGCCTGGAAATTGTATTTGTGCCTCTATTTTTCAGATGAAATGGACTGTGTAAATTTATGAAGCAATAAAATATGTGTATGTGGTGTTCTCTCAACCTTTACATTTTTTTATTGGATTCTCTTGCCTCTCCATTATTTTTTTTCTATTTTGTGCATATATTTTTCATTTGTAGGTTTGAGTTGTGATTTCATGGATATTTGGTAGTGAATGAAGACTTGGGACTGTGTCACATTTATTCTAGCCTCTCTTAACTCCGTTTTCCTTCTCTATTATCCCTCAAATGGATATTTCAACCCATTTTCTTGGTGATATCACTTCTCTTAGTGTAGGATTTCCCATTTTCATGCACTCTCTCTCCCTTGTCCATTGGAACTGGTAGAATAGTAGTAGTTATTTGCATTTCCTTCATTAGGAGTAATTTAGTGTTAGGTTAGGTAGAGGAAGCCAACGTTCTTCAGAGGTCTATCTCAAGTAGTAAGTCTCGTAACTTGATATATGGTCCCATGTTAGCAAAAATTAGGGACCTATCATTAGATAATCCTAGGGTGTTACTTTTTGTGATAACAGGTTCCATACAAAAAATTCATGACAATAAAGAAAGATTCCATTAAAAATGCATAAGAGTAAAGTACTACTTTTGATCATTTGTATTGAGTGAATGAGTGACATGTCAATGTATAGATTTGAGTAATTCATGTAGGTGAGAGATATATGTATTAATCAATATTAGGTTGTGAACATAAGTATTTGTATTGGAACAAAGCCAAACTGTCATTACCAAAGGATAAGCTGTCATATTTAGGTGTCTACATAAGGAAGGAAAATGATTGGGTGGGTATGAAGTATGAATGGAAAAAGTGAAATTCCTAGCTCAAAGTGGTTAGAAGTGTTGGTTTAATCTCCTTTACACTCTCCTTTTATAAAAAAAAAAAATAGAAAACTAAGTTTCGATAGTGATTTCTGGTGGTAATTAACATGAAAGCTGATGGTGCCCCCACTAACCTATGAAAATAACAACTCATGTAAGGTGATGGTAATAAATAAATAAAACTAAAAAATTCTCAAAATGGGAATTAAATAATGTTTCCAACCCTCATAAGGAATGTGTAGCTTCTTTCTATAAAATTAAAGGTGATACTTTAAAGAGAAGTTAATTTAAATCTAAGTGAGAGATCAATCTTGATCAATGGATATGATAATGTATATTGATGAAGTGGAGTTTATAATTTAGGTTAAAGTAGTTCAGAGGAAATTTACGTTACTTGGGATGTAACGTGAATAACCTAACATGAAAAAAAATATGTGTTTGAAGATTTATAAATAACAATATCATGCATTGTTGTGGAACCATTGTTATCAGCATAGGGTGGTTTGCACAATTGTTATAGTGGCTAGTAAGACCATTGTGGAGGTTTGCATATGTGTTGTGGCAGCTTGTGAGACCATCCAGACACATGCACAAGGTATCACATCATCTCTAAAGTGTAAAATTAAAATGTTACAGCTAAGACAAAACAAAATTAAATCTTCCATTTTGGTATTAAAGGTAGGGTGTAAAGAACAATGGTTGGATAAATAGAAAATGCATACTAGGATATAAAAGTGTAAGAATTATGGTACGGTTTGAGAATTTTATAATATTTTAGTAATATCTTTAGAATTCCTTGCACCGTTATTGGGTTTTTAAAATATTGCATTGTGTCAATTTTGGGTGCGTATAAGAGCCTACATGGAATAAGAAGAAATGAACTTAGGGTACATGTAGGCATGAAAATATCAATAGAAGAGATCCAAGGGAGACGGCATGACCTATAGATACATAAATACCTCTTTACTTTAATAGAATACACCTTCAGGCATGAATGAGGGCTCAATGGGAATCTCTAAAGAAGAACTACTGATTGGGAGCTGAATTAGACCACAAGGACCCATGTGTAGAGATAAATGGGTAGCTAAATCCCATGAGATCCATTTTGGAACCAAATGGAAAAGGGAACTCAAATTATGAATTTGGGTATAAAGCACATTGTATAAGGGAACACATTAATGGGGTTTATTGTCTTGAGTGTCATAACAACTGGAGAAATATCTTGAGAGCACATGTACCTAATTGTTTTGAATTCAAGACTTGGAGGTAATTTTGGAGAGGACTCAAAGTATCTAGAAACCTTGTGTAATTTTGAATTTATGGCTTGGATTGAAGAATAAAGGGATCAACGTGTCTTGATTCCCAACACACCCAATAAGAGGCTTGAATTTTGTGCCACGGTAACTGAGTGATAGGTAATTTAACACTGTTTATTTGTATATAAAGCAAGTTAAAGGTCTCAGGGAGTCTACATTTGTTATATACTATTAAAGGAAGTTTGTATAGTATTTATAAAGACTCGTATGTTTTTTAAAATCCTTTTGAAGGATTAAGGTGCATAGAGAAACAAAGGAAATGAGTTACAAATTTTTTAGACGTCGTCTAGATTTGAGAACACAATAAAAATGAACACAATATTATATTGTGTGCATGTTACCACTAATTGATCACAATGTTATATGGATGAATTAAATGATTCCATGTTGTGAGGGTTACAACATTTTTAGTGAGTTCATTGACAAAAGATAGAGGGTGAAATGAGAGTTTGGATATGAGGAGAGTCACATGTGTGTGGATGTGTAAGTGTGAAGTGAGAAGGATGATACAAACTCTGAGAAAGCTTCTTGGAAGTGTTGTCATTATCTTAAGATCCCATCCTTGGTACTACACTAGATTTTCTCTACAATGCTTTTAATTTCTTAGTAAATTCATGTGACTAATGTATTTTTTCATTTATTCTTAATTTATAAATTATAAATGAATTAGAATGAATGTGTATTTATAATTAAATTGAATTTAAATTGCAATCTTATTAGTGTTAGGTCTTTAGAGAAGTTTTTACTTTTCTACTTGAATTAACAAAGTGAAATAATAAACACAAAACCAACCACAGAAGACATGGGGTTTAACGATACCCGTAGATGATGACTATTGATGCTTGATTTTGATATAAGTTGTGATCCATCCAAAAGTTTTTACAAGTTCCTATCCTACAAAAAACAATTGTGCTCAAAGACACTAAACATAATGGATTAGATAGATAGATAGATAAGGGAGCTTCTTAGAAAAGGCCAATTTTTGGAATCCAAAGGGCTTCCTCGAAGGATGTCAGCTCACTTTTTAAACAATCAAGTGAATTATACTTAATAAGAGATAAATGATAAAATGATATAAGGTAGACTAGATACAAGAATAGTGTCAAGGATGACTAGAACTCAAGATTGAATGGTAGGTCTTATGTTGATTCGAATGTGGCCCAAGCAAGCATGGATGAAATCCATACATGCTTGAAATAATCATACCATAAGTCTTCAACTTCTTTTCAGATGTACTAGAGGAATAAAAATATGTCTTCAAGTTCTTCTATAGGAGCGTTGTTGATGGTGCAAAGTGTTAGGTCGTGGAGAAGATCATATTGTTCCAAAAATAAAGGGTGTTAAACTATCAAAAGGTTGTAAATGTTGGTAATTTCATGTGATTGACAACCCATTACCATCTAATAGTAATCCATGCATAATGACATATTAGAAGTAACAGGAATTACATAACATATATGATAAATTTGATAACGATTGATAAAGGGGTAAAATTGATAGGAATCACTAGTAATTAGGGCAATCACCGGTGATTCAGGTATATTTTGATAGATGATTAAAAATGAATGTTTGATGTTTCAAATTAATACTTCAAAGTGATTAATGACTTAATATGATTGATAATAGATTAAAAAAATATTGTAAAAGTACCTTATACTGAGATGAAGCTAAAAGATGCCTCAAACCTTGTTTAAAGATGACCCGATGATAATTGATGTAATCTGTAAGCAGAATGGTGCAAAATCTGATCAGAGGAGCTTTGAAATACCTTGAAAAATGCTTAACGATGGTTCACAATGATGCTTGATAATAATTTTGATGTCTAGGTGCTAAATGTTTATGTGTAAGATGGTGGAAGATGGTATTGAAAGCAAAATCTCAAGATTCACAATTTAGGATCCCGAAGGAATACTGGAAAAATTGTATTTATAATCACTTCTAATTACTTGAATCTCCATCTATCCAAGTTTTTTAGGATTTAGGGTGGATAAGTTGTTAAAACCATTTTCAAATTTTTTTTTTTGGTTTGTATTCAGGTAGATGGTTTGCTAAGTTATTGGGGATGAGGTATAATGGTCAAGGGAGTTATGAAATAGTTAAGATGTGTTTTTTTTATTTAAATGTGGTTTTAGATGGTTAGGATAGGATTTTGATAGCTTTTAAGAATAATATTTACGCAGGATAAATGTGACAAAGGGATTATGACTTAGAATAATGGTTTTTATAGATGTAACTAATGATTTGAAGGGTGTAAATTTTAGGTGTCTACATTAGTAATTTATTAATTAGTGCTTCACATATATCTTGTTAAGTTGTTATATGGTTGGGTAACTGTAGACTTATATTGGGTTGTATACGTGAAGTTGTTTGAGTGATATAACAACTCACGTAATTGGCATATAACTATCCTATTATTTAGGAGATGAATCTCCTATATAAATGTATTCTATTGAATATATGAATTATATAATAAGAATATCGTATAAACGTTTATTATTGTGTGATTAAAATCAATTTAATTTTTTTCGGCTCCATTGCATGAAATAAAACTTTGCATCAAATCCATTAATCCCTACTAGTGGTATCAGAGTGAGAAAATATCAATGAGAGTCTTATAATTTTTCTAAATACAAACAGTATTAGTGCCTATGTCAATATCCTTTGCATTCATAATTATGTCCTGAGTATAATTTATTTCTAATGTGGAAGATGGACATGTGTTGTAGAAAATTGAAGGGTGTACATTTGTTTGCATTTAAGGAGGTTAGCACTTTTGTGTTATTTTCTATCTTCACTGACTGATTTTCTTCCTCCTTATTAACGTATTTCAACCCATCACCTTGTGTATATCACATCTAAGAGATACATTACATTTTTTCTATGTTTCAAACGTTATGTACCCTCTTTGCTTCAACATTTAGACAACTGATTTTATATCCTACAGGAAGCTAAGACATTCTGGTCGAGGATTCTTTTAATGGTATTATTGGTTTATCACAACACAATAATTAAATCATAAAGTTTTGATAGTCATGGATCTATATGTTGGGATAGAAAAGATGGCCCAAGTATTGTAAAATCACATAAGGGTGTGGTACATGAATATAGGGCATGTGGAGTACGCGTAGAATTATATTAGGGTATGGAACACCCAGGATCAGAACTTAGTCATTTTGTTTTCTAGGCTATTTTTGGAGATGGAATGTTGAGAACATGTTGACATAGAGACTTGCAGTTCATGCAAGGCTATTTTGTGTCTTGCATCAATTTGAGCGACATGCAGATTCTTAGTCTAATAATAGGATATATTCTAGGAGTTAACTAATTGAAGGTCTATTATTAGCACTTGCATACTTTTGTATCCTCTTGTAAAGGTGCATGGTTGTTATTAGCATGTAGCCTATTTTTGGAAGGTGCATAGGTGGTGAAGTGCAAGTCCTCATCCCTATATATATGTATTGATTTGCTGGTTTGGAGAGCCTTGATTATTATAGAGTTATGTTATTGGTTTTGTTCACGCACATGACTCATGATGACATTACTATGATGTATGAAGATTTTGTGTTTTGCAATATTTAGTATAGTGGATCATATTGGCTGGATATTGGTGTTAGATGTGACTAAGTATGGTCATTGCATAGTAAATCTTATTATAATCATTTTTTAGTCAATCTTATTATAATCATTGTTTAATCAATCTTTAATATGGTTTAAATCTAGAACTGGCTTATGCATTGTGGATTATTTACTATTTATTCTAATCTGGATATATATATGCAATCATGCTAACATTCTGGACAAGCAAATCTAAAGAGGGACCTTGAACCCTTGCACACTTTGGGTGAGCACTCAGTTCTGGCTAAGTGATGTGCCAACATGCCTTGGGTTATTTGCAGTGAATTCTATTCTACATCATTGGTTCTATTACCAAGACCTCTTTCTCATCTATTTTTTAGGATGTTGCATGATGAAGACGTACCGATTAACCTTGTTCAGTATTGAGGAGTGGTAAGTAGATCTGGAAGAAGAGTATGCTCATAGATTCAATAATGGACCTGATTTTAATGCACACGCATGGGTTGAGAAGAATTTGTATGATGGATTATATGAGATGTTCTTTGTTATCTTTCCTATATAGTTGTATGAGTGGTTAGTTTCTTATGCATCTAAGAGGAATTAGAGGTTTCACATGCTTGTTCGGAAGCAGGATGAATTCTAGGCCTTGTATGATGTAGATCTGATTTTGATGCACTTTGTGGATGTTTGGTTCCATGGTTTTTTGAACAACTATATTATTGAGTATGTAATTTTTAATTACTCTTTCCCAGAGGTTACCGAGTTTTAGTTTTTATGTGAACCAATGGGATTGTATTGACATGGTATCCCATGGGCAATCAAGATCTTGATTGTAACCCTAGATTTGGAATAGAATCTGATGGCTAACTAAACCCCACCACGCGTGGGGTAAGGATTAGGTTTGGTAAGAATGACAAACCTAGCAGTAGAAAGATAGAGGGAAGAAAGGTATCTTAAGTTTAATGAGGTGTGTAAGAGGGATCTACTAAAGTAGTGAGATATCGTAGAAAGAATGGCATTATGGAGAGAGATGGCTTGTGAAGGATTTAGATCTCACATAGAAGACATGGATCCAGAGCATATATAACTCCCCCATTTGGGAAATCATGGCATCGAACCCTCTTCATCTTCTAATGAAGGTGCATATAAAGATAGAAGGTGGACCATGGGCATGCGTCTGAACCTACCTTGTGACTTTACCCTTGCGCTTGGTTTTCCATATTTTATGACAGTTAACAGCAAGCAAGCTATTGTGAGTAGTATAGGTGTAGTAGATAGAGTTATATTTAGGTCAATTTTAGGATTTAGTCAAGGATCTTATCCATCTATGGTGCAATCATCATCTACTTTATTTGGAGGACATGTTGGAGGTGTATTTTCTGGTGTATTATCGACACAAAAATTAAGCACGTGGAACTTGGCATCACATCTAGAAGTAGTGCAATTTCGTATATTGTGGGCATTCAGTTTAGCACAACTATTGAAACACAAGGTAGTTTCTCTTTCGGTCCATTTCCTATTGGAGGGGGTGGATCAAGAGGATCAGGTTTCTTAAGTGCTAGTGGATTTGGTGGATCTAGAGGTGGTGGAAATATACAAGAAAACACATGAGGTTCTAGATATAGTGGGTAATGGATGCACCAACCTTAGAAAAATTAAATGGATATTTCTCTCTGTCTTCTAGAGTATAGAGGCATTGAGGATGCAGTCGAGAACATGCATATGTGTGAGATACCGTGGCACACAAAGGGGATTATAGCTCTAGAGTGCAAGGAAAGTCAATTTGTAACTAAGTTGTAGGGACGTGCACACATCTCGTACACAAATTTTGATCCTAATCAAACTTGTGTGGATTATGCAGCATTATGCGTTACTTTCTTAAAGGAATTTTATATCCATGATTTCAAGCAGAAAATCATAAGCACACTCAAATACATTAAGCAAGGAACTACTAAAAGTGTTTGGGAATATGATTATTGGTTCAAGACTCTCCTATCTAGGTTATTTTATGACATCCATGTAAGCTAGAATGCACAGTGGTTCATTGGAGGACTGATCATGTCTTTTAGGAGGTCGCTTTCACACAAGACTTACACAGACCATGGCAAGACACTTAAAGCATCTCTATGCACTAAGGTAGTAAGAAGTGTTGACATAGGAGTGAGTCAGTTCTTGGAAGCTTGAATTACAGCAATGGTGAAATAGTTGGAGAAATTATCTACTAATTCAGCACATGAGACACACAGTGGAATTTTGTGTACATATTTTGAAGTAGAGGAGAATAATAAGGATAAATTTCCCTAAGAAATTGGTGCAATCCTTGTTGGTGGATTGCAAGATATGTCACCTGAACCATAGTTCAAGCCGGGGGTACCCATTATTACAACGTACATAAGAAATAATGTGTCTAGTTAAGTTATAATATTTGTAGGTCCTTGACTCACGATAATGAGCATTGTAGATTGATAGATCATATCTATGATGCCATAGATATTGGCATACGACAAACTAGTTTTGTAAATAATTCCAAGGAAAAGGGCAAGCATCATGACTATGATCACAATGAGGATTGTTCTGATGGTGGTCATGGTAGAAGTCGAGGCTACAGGGGTATATTCAGAGGTCGAGATTATAGGGGTGGAAGGAGTCATTTCCCTCTTGGGACTTATTGTACATTTGGATCTCCTAATCACTACAAGAACAAAAGTCCATAGAATATAGTGTGTTCTTTTTCTAAAAGAATCATAGTTATGAAGAATTTCTGGACTTGTATGAACACTTAAGTAAGAAACATAAACATAAAAATAAGGGGGCAGGAATGATTAGAGTAAAGTGTGTTTTGGAAGACCTAAGGATTCCAAAGTTAGTGCTAGATACTGAGTTGGTACCTATAAATATTACTACACCTGTTGAGGTTGCGCGTGCCAGGGAAGCTCTACAACAAAAGCCTACCATTATAAAGGAGGAAGTCTTGCATGTCAAGTATCTATACCCTATGCATCATAAGGAGGTTTATAAAGAAACCATGGAGGTAATTTGGAATTTACAAGGTGAGATACAATGTTTGAAGGAACAGTTGTGGAATTTGGAACAAAAGAAAGCAGTTGATCTCCATCAGATATATGTTGATGATTTGAAATAGGTTTGCAAGATGTTGCACTAAGAGATCATTATTCCTTTTTTAGGGAGTTAGTTGAAGGGAAACACTCCACACACTAGGATTGAGCATGAGAAATGGATTCTACATGCTAATATTCCTCCAAATAGTTTGGATTACGACAAGGATATTACTCTAAATGTTATTGGTTATGGTTGGATTTTGAGTAACATATTGATTGACATAGGCACGGAAGTGAGTATACTTACTTTGGATGCTTAGGTTCAGATGGGAAGACCTCAATTACAGTCATCTTCTAATATATTTTTCATGTTAAATTAGACTAAGGCAATTCCCATTGGATTTTTAAAAGATGCATCTATTACTATACAGGGGGCCAAGTTCACTGGGGAATTTGAGGTCTTAGCACTTGCAGAAGTAGACAATTTTCCTACATTACTTGAGTGCCCTTGGTACGATGAAAAAAAAGTTGATTTGCATTTTAATAAGAGGTATATCAGATTTGAGAACAAGGAAGAGTGTTTCATCATACCTCTAACAGATGGGAAATCTATGCCTTAAGTAGAGCCCTTAAATGAAGAATACTTAAATATAATTTATGTGCACACCATTTGATATCCAAAAGTGCTTTGAGCCATCAAAGGAAGGAGTTCTCCAATGGGATGATGCACATTCAATGATCGATACTACAAGGGTGTCATGTGATGATTAGGTGTATGGTACTTATGAAAAGGTTGGATGTAAAGTATGAAGTACATTTGTGTGTGTCAGTAAGCCACATAGTATCAGACACTTGGGAAATAGCCAGGTACCAAAGTACATAGGTGAGGAGAATCTAGAAGAATTCATGTTTGCTATGGAATTTAAATGAGAATGTCTAGTGGAAATAAGGAACATGTTATTATAGACTTTTCACAGTATGGAAGCACATTGGTGGATGGTTTGCAAGAATAATATTTTGGAGTGGAGAGAAGTACGGATTGCTTTATCTGCTCAATTTCTAAAAATCAATGTGCTTACTTGGATTTTTTCCTTTTATCATAATTGTAACACCCTGAACTGTTGTTACTTTCTCCAAAGCATTCAAGTATTGATAAATGATTTCTTCTGTATAAGGACATGTTCCTTTGGTTTTGGGAAGTCATGCTTGATATGGATTGTATCCTCTTTGCTCTTGAAGATCTTTAATTGAACCGGAATAAGATTGGATGCTTTCGTTTCTTTCATTCTTGCACTTAAGTTCAACTTGATTCTGGATGAATTGAGGATTTATCCACCTTCATGAATCAGCCTTGGATTAGTTGCATTGATCCAAGGAATGTTTTAAGTTTATTCAGGATGAACAATTTTTATTGACTTTACGAAACTTTCAAAGTATGACTGAGCTTTAAATGATCAAATTCAGAGGTTAACTCAGGTTGATCATGGTAAATGGAATTTGGTTCCAGATATCATAACATCAAGAAAGGCCTGGACCTTAAGCCATGTAAGATGTTTATGTTTTATATCTTAAGCTTAATTTATTGATGCCTAATGGAATCCTTTACAAGAATGTGTTTTATACTATATAGACTCTAACACTGATTAGTCCTATTTAGGGGACCTAAACTAGAGTCAGTAAGGTTAATATTTTTAATCTAAACTATAACCTAATGGTTAAAAGAATTGCTAATCTAACCTAGCCCTAAACTATGAGCTTAATACTCAAGGGTTAACTACACCTAGCACTATGGAAATGAGATTAATGTCTTATCCTATGATTTAACCTAAGTCACTAACCTATCTTAACTAATGCTAAGAAGGGAGGGGGACCTAAGAAGGGTTGTGAGTCATGGGCGGTGGTTTCCATGGAATTTAAGAGGGGGATAAGGTTTAAGGACTTGGAATGTTGTCAGGATTAGCGGAGGATAAAAACTGCTAATATAACCTGACGTGGCAGTATCTCCAAGGATGGGAATGTTTGTTTGTTTTTTTGTGGCGATCACCAACTTTGGCAATCAGTGGCAATGGAAAATAGGCGGGAGAATGGAAGTAAATGTAATTAATGAGCTTTGGTTCCTGAGTGCGGATTGCTTGGGAAGGCATGCAAGTGGAATTTTGTTTGGTTGTTTTGTTTTCCATGCATTCCATTTTTCTCTCTGCTTGAGCACTGGTTCTTTGAACCAGCCGTCTACTCTTCATTGCATGGAAATTTTTAGATTTTCTAGCTTACTTCTCTATCAGGGAAAATATATAAGGCATGGAGGCAACAATATATTGTTGTTTAATCTTTCGTGGAAGAAGAAGA
Organism: Taxus chinensis; assembly: GCA_019776745.2. Taxonomy (NCBI): domain Eukaryota; kingdom Viridiplantae; phylum Streptophyta; class Pinopsida; order Cupressales; family Taxaceae; genus Taxus; species Taxus chinensis. The sequence goes on from CM034146.1 coordinate 907,241,892, forward strand.
GAAGGTGCGAGCACATTCAGAGGTCTTCTTTGAATTTTTAAGCAACGCTATCAGGCATGTTAGGCCCTAACTTTTAAAAATCTTGCTTTCCTTTAAATGCTTTCATTAGAACAACTTTTTTTAGATGATTTTTTTACAGTCAGCCTAGCTGGTAGCAATGTATTGGTTTTCTTATTTTCTTGTGGATTTAGGAATTCCTGATTTTATGTAGACCCTAATGAATCTACTTATTTTATCTTCTCACCTTGCTGTGAATACTATATGGGAATCGACTTCAGTAGACGTGTTTTATGTTTCTTTTTCTGACTGAGGTATTGAGTTTCCAAACTGGTACCATGATAAACGTCGTGCTCGATGATTTCATGTTTGAAGAATACCACGGAATGAACTGTTGTGTCAAATTTGGCTGGGTTATTTGATTTTTGCTTAGTTGTTTGAGCTCTACTAATACTTGACAGCTTCAGGTGAATATAAAGTTGGATTATGGTGTAACTTTTAGTTCCTTCTATAAATCTCGACTGGTTCAGTTACACGAGTTGGAAGTATGTTTGAATACTAAGCCTATACCTTTATAAGAAAAGGGTCTGAAGGTAAAGCTTGACTGGTTCAGTCGCATGAGTTGGAAATATGTTTGAATACTAAGCCTGTACCTTTGTTTGAAAAGGGTCTAGATGTTTCTATGATTATAGGTTCTGTAAGTATTGAAATATTTGGTGTAGCTGTTGTTTTCTTTACGATTTTTACTCGGATAATTGGAACACAATTGTGACCGAGAGAAAACTTACTTTGATAAACTTTGTCCCCTAACAATTTGTGGATGATCCTAGATCTGCATGATTGGAAATTAGGTTTTATATTTGGAAGGGAATGGACTGTGTTTGATGTTACCTAAAGTGACCTTGAAATCTATCATTAGATTTCATCTATTAACACTAGAAGTGCTATTTTTTTTGGTATCCTTGAATGTTACAACAAACTATCTAGTGTAATGGCTGGAAATAATTAGTTTAATCTATTGGTAAGTAATGATAACAGTTACCCTAACTCTTAGTCTAAAATGATTCGAGTCCTAGGTGAAGTGTAGACTGTTTATTTGGATCAGGATTGTGGACTGATATTTGAATGTATATGTATATCATTTGTAACAATTGGTGGCTTTTGTTTAATGTGCAATTGCAAGACCCTAGGGATCTAAGGGAAACCTTTTAAATAGTTCTACCTGATTGGAGCTAATGGTAAACTTAGGTGTTGATTTTCTTGCCTTCTCTTTTTCCCTGATTGAATTTAAGATTTTTATATAAGCATTACTCCTGGAAAGTTGGTGCAGTCCTGAACTTGTTTGAAATGGAGATCTGATTTCCTTTGTTTCTCCATCTTAGTTGTGAAGTATAAGTTGATATAGGATTTTTGGAATACGAAGGTATTCTCTCCCTTTCTGGAAATTATGAATGCTCTCTTCTTTTGAATCTCTATGAGAACTCTACAGTATGGGTTTAAGATGAATAGACTGTTAAATTTAGAATGAAAGAGTGGCAAGTGCTGAATCTTAACAGAAGTCTCCTTTCTTTCTCTTTAGCATTATTATTACCCTAATCGAGAAATTTGGTTATTATCTTCTAGTATAAAAGCAGTATGGTAGTAAAATTTTGAATACTTATCAATGTTTAGGAATTGATACAAAAGTTAGAGGATATCTATTAGTTGAACTTTCTTGAGGTAGTAATCTATTTTTGCTTGAATTGTTTATATGCAAATCTATTGGTTACATGCCTTGATAAGATTTCATTCCTTGAACAGTGTAATTACATTAGGATTGATACTGCTCTTGGTTTTCGGATGGCTAGATATTTACGATTCATTTTGTTTCTTCTTATTCTCTGATATAAGATGAACCATCCGAAAAGATTTGAGTCGAAAGGGTGGCTATAATATGAGTTATGTTATAAAGTCATATTAGAATGGTAAAAAGATAATTGGCGTGATTCATGTTTATGGATTTGATGTAATGATTTCATTTAAACAGGTTGTTTAATGGAAACATTTGGTGGAATGCAATTGTTTTACGAATTAGTGCTTATCATGCTCAGTTCACTGAACTGACCCGTGCTAGCAATTTTTGCAGATGGTCATCATAAGTGGTAAAGGCACGTAGATCTGATATGATGCACAGATTGTTTAATCTGAATTTTATGATGAATTCCAACATGATCTCTCTAATTGTACTATAGGAAGAAAGTTACTCTTTTGCTGATGATTATTGTATTAAAATATGCCGAAGTGCATAAGTTGTAATTGTATGGCTTAGAAATAAATGAAATGAGGAATTGTTACTTACATGGCTGCATTTTCATTTGTTGAATTGATCTTCTCATGTCTGACTGAATGAGAGTACATTCTTATTATTAAAATCCATGGGGTCTAGATGGATTCCCTAAGTAAGCCTTGTAAAAATTATGTGACTGAATACCTCATGTTTGGCTAGTAATTCTTATATATTATGAATAACGCTAAATTGGAAATTAGACCATTGCATTTTTAGGGAAGTTGAGGTTAAACTATGCCATGATATGTAGCTAAAATAGGAAGAGTATTCTATTACTCCCTACCAATGATCTAAGTCAAGGAAATGTAATTGATGGTTTTAAATCACCATGTCTTAATAGCAATAAGTCTAATATATTTCAGTCTTCAGAGTTGATATAAACCCTTATGGGTTTAGTTAGCTTCCTCATGAGAGAACATAGGGTTGTTGTCCTTTTATGAGGAATCAAGGATTATTAGGAACCGATGGACACCTTGACAAGGTATCAAATCTTATTAAACTTCTCTCTATGAAATTGAGCTTAATTACGTAAGGCAACTCAAAGGTGTGGAACCCTGGGTTGGGGAAAAGGCTACCCAGTTAGTTGACGTCCTGTAATTCTAATTGAACTCAACGAAAGTAACTTCTTGAAGTTATGTAAATCTTATCGAGGCAGTATTGTAGGATGTTGACACATGTCAACTACAGGGTTGTACCTTCAAGAATATTAGGATCTTCTCGAGGATACAACAATGCAAGTGACGTATGGCAACACCCTTTTACATTGATTGTTAAGATTTACACCTGAAACTTGGTCTAGATTTTCCTTTGGGACTGGTTAGGACCATAGACAAGTTATGAGGTAGCCCTTTGGGACTCAAGGTACCTTGACACATGGGGTTAACAGTGGTTGATCCTGTATGTCAGCTTACCCTAGTCTCCAAGGGAATCCTTATAACATGTGTATGATACTACCCTCTTTCGGAGTGAAAACTTGGGACAAGGGGACTGACAGAAGTCAGTATAAGATGATCTATATAACATCGGAGTGGAGTGAAGGATGTATTCCAGATTGACGAGTATGTCGTCAAGGAATATAAGACATGAATAGTATGTTACAAATCTTTGGCCAGAGTATCGCAAGCGGCTGATTGCGTTGTCCTATGTCACCTAGTCTAAGGGATGTGATACCGATGAATAATGGTAACAATTATTCAGATAGGTTCCTTGGATAGAGCATTCTGAAATCCCAGATTAGGGAAGAGAACCACAAGAGTGAAGTGTTCAGATGAGAACACCAACTCTGTGATACACATGAATAGATCGATAGCACACCGAGTCATGGAATGAATAGATCATCGGTACACCGAGTCATTACAGCAACATATGGTTATCTGTTATTTGAATGATTGTCATTATCTGTGTGTTCTAAATTATGTATTTGGAACTAGGAAACACTAATCAAAAATTAAAAAATCTTGTTCTAATGTACTAAAATGGGGATGTTACAATAATTATCATGTTCAGCACCACATTTAGCAGTGTGAGAGACTCTGGACTATAGGGAAGGAAGGTTTAACACCTTCTTTGTGGGTACACAAGTTTTATTTCACCTTGCGAGGTTGCACAAGTGCATGTTATGTCTATGTAGATTTGAATAGCATGACTTGAAACTGGCAGGAACTCACTAAAAGTATGGCTCATGCCTTTGATTACTTTTCTTCTAAACCTCCAGTGAATGAGGAATTATAGGTTATGAAGTGCTTAACTATGGGAAATAGTGCAAATGCTGAAGAGTTACTTTAGGATTTGTTATGAGAATCATACTTGGTAGCACACTTTGAAGACGAAGAAATAGATGCAGAGCAGCTTGGGCGTGCCTACCTTGAAAGAGAAAAGGGTAAGATGATCTACATGGTTGATGAAAAAGAGGTAGAGAACCAAGATATTTAGCACATAGAGGGTACGCATGAAGTCCTTAAAAGTTTAGATGAGAAGATGTGCGCCTACCACGAACCCATGAAGACTAATAAAGTGAACCATTGGAACAGATGTTGAACCTAAGGAAGCCATTATTGGAGATTACTGGTCTTACTCTGAAGTTTCTGAAATCATTGAGCTGAAAGGTGTGCATGAATCATTAAGAGAGATGAAGATAAATTTGAAGGAAGGTGCACTCCTAGTTTGGAAGAGGCCTTATAGGATGAATCTGAACTTGCATGTCAAGGAAAAGGAAGAAATTGACGAAATGTTAATTTTTGGAATCATTGTTCCAATTGAGGAGTTAGAATGAGTGAGCCCTATGGTGATCAGTATCAAGAAAGATGGCAGCATTAGGATTTTTTTTTATTACAGGGAGTTAAATTCTACATGCGTGATTGATCCCTTTCCCACACCATTTACTAAGGAAATCTTAGAAGGTGTTACAGGGCACGAAATATAATCCTTCACTAATGGATTCTCTAGATATCATCAAGTAAGGATAGCTAAAGAATATCAAGAGAAGAAAACTTTCACCACCAAGTGGGGAAGTTTTACATACATGGATATGTCCTTTGGATTAAAAATGTGCCTACAATATTTTCACGCATAGTGGTACAAGCGTTCCAAGATTTTATTCAAAAATTCTTGCATGTGTATCTAGATGATTGGATAGTTTATGGGCTCATGAAAGATCAATGTGATCATTTGAGGCTGATATTTGAGATGTGTCATCAGTTGAGCATATATTTGAACATTAAGAATTGTATATTTTTGAAACCCTTTGGAATTTTTTTGGGACATATCATCTGTAAAGAAGGTTGGCTAGTGGATCCTACTAAGGTAACTATTATTTTGGGCTTAGAAGAGCCTACTAGCCAGAGCGAGCTGCACAGATTCTTGGGGAACACACGTTATTACATAAATTTTATAAATGGATATGCTAAGATCACTACTCCTTTAGAAGAATTACTCAGGGGGAAAGGGAAGTTCTATTGGGGTGAGGCACAACAGTGCGTGTTTGACACACTAAAGGAAAGGCTTACTATAACACCTATTTTGCACTATCCTTCATGGTCCAAGCCTTTTCATGTTCATGTATATGCCTCTAGTATGGCCATTGGTGCCTTATTAGCTCAGTCTAGAGAAGGGATTGTTGATCATCATATTTGCTTTGCTAGCAGAAAGTTGACTTCAAGAGAAAATAATTATACAATGACAAAGGGTAAGGCCTTTTCTATGATCTATGCACTCCATAAGTTTTGATAGTATTTTCTGGCTACACCTTTCATATTTTAAAAATACCACATGGCATTGAAGTACTTGGTGAACAAGCATGTTTTGTTGGGGTACATATGTCATTAGGTTCTATTGTTTCAAGAATTCAATTTTATAGTTGTGTTTAATCCCGATAAGAGCAATTCTGGTCCAAACCATTTATCAAGGATTCAATCAGGAGAGGAAGTGTAGAGAATTGAGGATGTAATATCAAATGCACAACTATCCAGGTTAAACTATGTGCCCTCAAACTTGGAAAATATTGATGTCTTTTTACGCACAGGTGTGGTGCTCGAGGGAATGAAAGCTTTAGAAAAGAAACAACTTGTTATTCATGTCACACATTACATGTTTATCATTGGAGACTTATATAAGTTAGGTTGTGATGAAGTCTTGCTTTTGTGTGTGCTTTAGCATGAGCGTGAAGCAATTATGGTATAGGTTCGTGGTGGTATTGCGGGTGGACACTATATAGGGGATGCCACCACACATAAGATTCTTCTAGTTGGTCTACGGTGGAAAACATTTTCCAAGGATTCCAAAGTATATTGTAAGGCTTGAGACCATTGTCAGTGCCTTGGAAATCCTGGGCAATGAGATGAAATTCCTTTGAGACCTATTACTAGTGCAAAACCATTTGAGAAGTCATCAATTGACTTCGTAGGCACTATTTCAAAGCCGCGTGTAGGACAATATCACGCTATATTATAACTTGTATAGATTATTTTACAATGTGGGAAGAAGTGGTGCGTACAAAGGATTACACTGCAACTACAATAGCAAGGTTTCTATGGGAAAATATTATTAGCAAGTATGGCTTCCCTCTAAGTTTAACAAGTGATAGGGGTACTCATTTCCTTAATGAGACTATAAGAATATTGTTGGATGAATTTATGGTTGCACATAATATGACAACCCCTTATCACCCTCAATAAAATGGAACTACTAAGGTCTTCAAAAAAATATTGAGCCATACCTTGAAAAAAAATTGTGATGTTGGAAGGAGAGATTGGGATGACAAGGTTTCTACGGTATTATAGACACAAAATTTAGGTCACACTCCCTTGTTTCCTCTTTTGAATAGTCATCCTAATTTTTTAACCTAGCTATGACCCCATTACCACATATTCATATTAACTTAGTTACTTACAATTGAATTAATACCCATCCTCACATAATTTATTAATTTAATTACTTTAATTAAATGAATTTACACATCAGCCAGCCACATCACCTAGACACCTCATCGTGAACTTGTTCTTAGCCTATTAATTAACTAAGATTCAGTCTCCACTTATCCTAACTACCTAAGACTTAGTCTAACCCTAACATTAAATTCCTATTCTTTCTCCAACAACATGCCCACTTATGTAAGTGTTAACTACCACTTTAGACCCGGACTAACTAGGAGAGCTGGCCGAAAATAGCCAAGATCTGATATTATTGGTAAACCTAGGATATCTTGCCTTAACCAATATTAGTTAACCCTAAACCAATGTTGATTGCCTTAACCATCGTCGGTCACCATATATACAATTTGGAAACCTTTTTATTGGGTTGGTCACTTCGAGTTTTGGGAGAGAGATATTTACATTCAAGCGTGAACCAAAGTTTTCTCAAGTATCAAGACAACATAATACATCCATCCAGAGACCCAAGCAAGTACCAGGACTGATATGAAGGCATAAGCATTCATGGTAACATTCTAAGAAGCAATACCACAGCAATGACCACCAGGTTCATAGATCGACCATCACCTTCCTTCGCCCACCAATCTTAAAGGAACAAGTAAGTGCGTTTGATTTTGTATCATTCTTGTACTTATTCATTAATTTCTTTATCTCTCTATTATTGGAACTTATTACTCCCTGTGTTCAGTCACTTCCATTTTCCTTCCTATATCCTTATCCAACCATCATAACCTTCTAGATCCTTATTCCTAACCTCTTACACACTACTAAGTTTTTATCACCTTATCATGAACCCAACCAATCCCCTTTCATTCTTTGTGTAATCACAAAGTAAGCTCAAAACCACCTGATAATCAATTTTAACCAAATTTTCCCTACCAACGCTAGGTTACCTTAACTATCGTCATTTTTCCCCTTCATTGGCATTAGTCACTAGACCAATGTTGGTTAGTGTATCTCATGTCATACCTTTTCTAAATTGACCTTAAAACCCCAAAGGCCTCACAAAAATCTCACCCAAGCCAAATAACCTACCTAAAGCCTCTCCAAATACCTACCCATCTCTCTGTGTAGACACAGAGAGAACCTAGACTCCATGTTTTTGATACTTCTACCATTCCCATAGAAACTGAAATCAGTTATCCCTAACCAGTATCGGTCATATCTAAACCATCGTTAGTCACACCTAACTGGCATCGGTCTCTGTGTCTAGAAAACTACCTCAGATAAGCAAGCACCCCAATCACCCAAATTAGAAACCTAATTATAAAAGAGGTGATAGCACCATAAATAAGGGAATGAATACTTCATCAAGAGAAAATGGAAGAGGACAATGATGACCTATACTCCAAAAATAAATCCACAGATCAAAATCGCGTCTAGGGTTCCACTTTCACAATGCATACACCACACCTATTGATGAATGTAGAGGAAAGAGAGCACAATAAAACAATAGCTAAGGTAGAAATAGAGCCATTTATATACATGTTCATTTTTTTTAGTTATATATATATATGCTATAAAAATCATGCATAGATCATAACGATATAGTGGATTGACAACCATCGTAGGAACATTTACATACTTATTGGATTTAGCCCAAGGCATAGTGAATTCTACTAGAATTCATGTGCTATTAACTATGATTTTGATGTTCTTGCCTTGTATTCCAGGTAGCATCAACCATTAGATAAAGAGGCAAGTCACTTGCAGTCAACTATGGATCAGAAAATTAGAAGACATGTGCACAACCTTCAACTGAAAAGACAAGGAAATCTGAATTTCCCTTTTTGCACTATCAACCACCTTCATTTAATTTTCTTATAAGATGCTAAGATTTTCCGGTGAAACATTTTGGCACACCCGGTGGGACGCCATCCGGGGTTCCTTGAATTCATTCATTCTTAGGAATGACGCCCATATTGCATGTTAATTCTGGTGATTGGGTCATTTAAAGGAAGCTACACATTAAATTTGCATGCATAGAGACGCCTTCCTCTATTTTTCCCATTTACCTCCCTTTAATTCATGACAATTCATATTTCGGGATTATGAGGAGAAGGTCATTCTTTTTCTTCTAAATAGTATCAGCATTTGTAAAAAAACTAATTATTTGTTCCAAATTCACTGTTTGTTTTATCATCACCATGGAAAATTGTTGATTTTCCTTTTATATGTAGCTTTCTTCTTCAGTTCACGACATGCTTTTTTTAGCTCACATTAAACACTGATTTGAAACTTCTTCATTCTACGGTTTTCAATGTAGCGCAGGTTTACATGCCAAAATCCACATATTTGTTTTCTTCTTTCTGCGGCCTTTGTTTTGCTTTATTCCACAGCTTCACCATCCTCTCATATTCTTAAACAACACCTTACCTAGAAAAAGTTTTTAAAGATCACACGATCAGAGGATTTACACTGGGCGCCCAACTGGTTTCTTTTTCCAGTCATTAACTTAGAGAAAGGACCACCTCTACCAAAACATAACCTAAAACCACCCTTAGATCTTACCTCTCTATAGGAAATCTTCCCAAACAAAAAAATCTATTCTGGTTCACAAATTCAGTCTAAAATAGCATAATCTAAAACATAAAATTCATTTATAGGATTGCATGTTTCTTATCTTTTTCTTGAGTTGTGAGGATACCTTCTTCATTTTCTTCTTCCTTTCACACTCTACCATTATAGTTGGTGTATTTCAACATTTTATGAGTGTGTCAAGATCCATTACTATCATACTCAGTTTTTCGGGTTGATATTTCATCTGATTTAATTCACATAAATCAATTTTTTTTCACTTTTTCAACTTTCAGAGTGACCGACGTTGGTCCAACAACCATCATCAATTTACATTTGACCGTCATCAGTTTACCTAACTATTTTCAGATTCCAACACTTTTTGGTCATTCTACTAAAAATATCATTCATCACATCTTCTGTTCTTTTTGTAGTTCTCAAGACATCATCATACCCCCAGAATTTTAAAATCGCAGTCAAATACAACTTCTTCATTTCATTTTCATCAGTTATGCCTCATTTGTAAAATTCCCACAATAACCGGTATCATTTTCCCTAACCATCACCAGTCACCCTGTAATCGTCATCAGTTAACCTAACCACCATCGGTTCCTTTTTTTATTTTTTAATTAAAACACCAACCAATTTCACCTCCTGGAATCTATTATCCCCCATTTTTGTTATTTTTTGGTGTCATTTATAAAGAATGGTTTTACCAGGTCTATGCTAATTCACATGGTTTTGAATCAAAGCCAAGCCAATGCCCTTGTGTTTTATGCTAGCCTTCAGCCTCTCCCACCTAGCCCATCACTGCCTTCCATCTTTTCACCTATGGATCCAACTCATCCCATCACCATTAGTACTAGTGATGAGGAGTTCGCAAGACTCGTTGACCAAAATCTCACTACCCTAGAATATTATCTCACCCACTCTTCTACCTGGGACTCTTCGAGATGTTTGGTATATGGCATGCTCGTGTATATCCCTTTTTCCCTTGTCCCCACTTTCACGTACGCTACCACTAGCTCAACATTACCCTCATCCACCTTACCACCTGTGGTGTCTTAACTGGACCCCACATCCTCTATAACTGGTGCACCTATGGTATCTATCGCACCCGTGGTGTCAACTATTCCTTCATCAGCCACCTTGAGCATAGACCCATTTGAACCATTTACCTCATATGTACCAGTTGCTTCATAACCACCCATGGTTTCGGCAACCCATACCCCATTCTAAAACCTCGTCCTTTCTATCCCATAATCTCTATCCCTAAATACCACAAGAGTCGTTACGACTACTCCACCTACTTATAAATATCACCAACAACCCCCAATCTCATCTATCACCTATTCAGGATACCTTCTGTCTACATCTATATCCCCTTCATAATTATCATACTCAACACCACCATATACTGGGATGCCATCCACATCATACATCCATCATCAGCCTCCTTATACTGCAGGGGGTGCCCATTCATCACAACCCACCAACAGCCTTATAAAGATGATGATGGAAAAAATGCAAATATTAGAAGCATCACTATCTGGCTCTCGCAACTCCTTAACCTATGATGAAATCTGCAATGAGCCCATCCATCCATCTATTCCCATTCACCCATAGCCTGCACATTAGGAAATACCCAAATTTAACCGGTTCAACAATAAAGAAGACCCACAACAACACTTTTGGTCTTTCAAATGTGGGTGTTATCTGATCACCCACAATGATGCTTTACTCCTACGAACATTCCCCATGTCCTTAACGAGACCCACATTAGATTGCTATAGTGGTTTCCTCGACATTCCATTTACTCATTTAATCAAGTGGCTCATAATGAAGTCTCTAACGATGAAATGTGATATTAAAACATTTATGTGGCTAATAGCAATCATACTTTTAAATTTCTTTAAGGATCTCATAATGGAAAACACTTGTTTATCATTTTGTCACTTGTTATTTGAGCCTCATCAGTCAAGCTTACATTCCAGTTGACTGAAGACTGAGCTTACAGAGTTGTTCACAACTCCTTATAACATTTAGCTGTGTCACCAACTGCTACAAGTAACAACTGCATTCCATTCCTTCGATGAGGCATATACCATGAATTGAAATCTTTGGCATAATCTTGGTTACCATTAATACGGAGGCTTGAACATTCTATCTGTGTAACAAAAACTTTATCGTTCAAATCAAATGTTGTCTCTTCCCCTCTCACAGTCCACTTAAATGTTGAATATTTCTTGAGCATAAGGGTAATAGGATCTTAATAAACCCGCGAAGTTGGGAATGAAAGCTGCCTAAAATCATTCATCTTTCCAAGGAATGACCTTCCTCAGGGCCTTCTTATGAGTTGGAAAGGAATTTTAGTTCATGACTGAAGTAATGTAAGTACACTTTCCAAATTAATGGCAATGCCTTATTCTTTAGACAATATGCCCCAAAAGCTTGACCCTATAGTCAAATGCAAAATTACACTTTCCACCTGGATATAAGGGACACGAAATTCCCTATCATCTCTTGAATATTTTCATCCAGGTGTTTGTATGATGATCCACACTCTACTTGGAGAAGATAGTGACTGTCATCTAGTGTCAAAGGCCATAGATGACTGGTGATTGATATAACCATTTGAAATAACATATGTCTAGGAACTCTTTAGATAATGTAGCACCTGCATTCGATAAGACCTAAAGGTCATTTTGTGATATTCAAATACTGTTCCCTATTTGGTGGTGAATGCAGTTCCCTATACTGATATTATTCCATCATCTACTCAAAATGGTGAACCTTCAACCAACTAGAATAGTCTGTGAAGTTCACAATGTTAGTGAAAACGTACTAACCATCTCCTGCCAATGTTTGTAAAATTTTCTCCATGGAGGAGATTCTAGCATGGGATAATCTATCCTTGAAGGGGCCAAGTCTTGTTTAAATCTTGGAAGTCCACACAAAGCCAGGATTTTGCCATTTTTCTTCCCCTTCACCAAAACAGAGGATTTGCCACCCAATTTATGAATCACTTTGATTGGTGACCATCTACCTCTTGTCCTAACAAAAAATCAATGAGTATTAGAGACTTCTCTTTCTCATGAGAGCGCTCAATCTTGGGGTTGAATCTTGTTAGGAATTAAAGAACAAATTATGTGGAAACAATTCCGTCAAATCACATAGTAGTAGGAAACTATATAGCAGAAGTATACATGCAGAAATATAACAGAATAAATAAATAATGCAGAAAAGAAGACCAAGACAAGATCTAACGTGGTTCACCCAATGTGGGCTACATCTACCAAGAACTTGCTCAGATTTTATTCTCAACAATATTAAAACAACTCTCATAATCTTCTCTCAGTTATGAACTTAAAACAAAATTCCAAAGATGTTAAACCACATCTAAACCACAATTGACACCCAATTGCATAACCTTGATCACTCTTGATCACCTCTTGATCACTAAGACTCAAGACCTCTTGAACACACAAGATATCTTCAAGATACCCTAACACCTCTATTTATAGGATTACAATCCTTGTAAGAAGTCCATAAACCCGAGCCCTAGAAGTTTGAAATTTGTGACCTTTCATCTTCCCATGGTTGGGAAAAGACAGTTTTGAAGTTCATGACCAATTAATAGCATCTTAACAGCAACATGGCAACAACATCATAGCAAATGACTGTAAAATGATCCTAAAGTCTCCAAATCTTAACCTAATCCAAACTCCAGCACTTCAATACTAATTTGAGAAGACCACAAAATAAGATCCACACCCCAATAATCTCCCACTTGGAGACTGTTTCCTACTGAGTAAAGTTCTCAACCCTTCATTGTCGACCATGAGAGGCCAGTAAAATTTGAACACAACTTCAACTTCTCCCTTGTGAACCGCCTTGGTCATCATATCCACTAGGATTCTTACTTATATGAATCTTTTCCATCTTCAACTTATCGTGTTCCAAAGTTGTCCCTGATGAAATGATATCTCAGCTAAATGTGCTTCGTCCTAGAGTGAAAAGCAGAGTTCTTCACTAAATGAATAGTTCTTTGACTATCACTATGTAGTCTCCTAACTTCCTGCTTATGAACCAACTCATCAAGAAACTGTTGTAGCGAAATCATCTCCTTTCTTGCCTCTGTGGCAGCAACATACTCATCCTCTTGTGGTTGAAAAATCCACAACATTTTGTAACCGTGAAATCTAACTCACCATTGTATCACCAACCATGCAAATACATAACCTATCATGCTCCTCCTAATGTCTAAATCTCCTGCCATGTCTGAATCTACATAACCATGATAATGTAGTGTCTGATCCACCGAAACACAATGCTTCTCCCATGGTCCCTCTAAAATACTGAAGGATCCACTTCACTGTCTACCAGTGCTCTCTACCTGGATCACTCATAAACCTGCTCACTGCTCCCACTGCATGGGCAATATCAAGCCTATTGCATACCATAGCATACATCCAGCTACCAATTACTGATGAGTATGAGATTTTATCCTCCTTAGTCTTAGGACTCTGCTCCTTTGATAATTTAAAGTGACCTGCCAAAGGAGTACCAACCAGTTTATCATCCTACATACTAAACTTCTCCAAGACCTTCTTTATGTACTCTTCTTGAGAGAATACCATCTTCCTCTCCTTCTTGTTCCGAGTTATTCTCATACCAAGGATTTGTTTTTTTTGCTCCCAAATCCTTCATAGCAAAGGAGTCACCTAGCTGCTTCTTGAGTACCTTTATTTCCTGCATGTTCTTCCCTGCAATAAGCATATCATCTACATATAGGTACAGAATAATATAACTACCATCAAGAAACTTCTTGATGTACACGCAATGGTCTGAGTGACACCTGGAGTAACCCTACTCCTACATAAAACTATGAAACTTCATATACCACTGCCATGGAGCTTGTTTCAGGCCATACAAACTCTTCTTCAATTTACACACTAACCTCTCCTTCCGTTTGACCTCATAACCCTGTGGCTATTGCATGTATAATTTCTCCTCCAACTCACCATGAAGGAATGCAGTCTTCACATCCAATTTTTCTAAGTGCAGGTCTTCTACTGCAACTAAACCAAGAATAGTCCTAATAGAAGTCATTTTAACAACAGCATAAAAAATTTCGTAAAATTCTATACCTTTCTTCTGTGCAAATCCTTTTACCACCAACCGGAACTTGTATCGTTTCCTTCCTCCATATTCCTCTTTGATTCTATACACCCACTTGTTCTATAATGCTCTCTTTCCCTCGGGTATCTCCACTAGATCCCAAGTCTGGTTTTCATTAAGAGATCTATGCTCTTCATCCATGGCCTACTCCCCCTTCTTCCTGGCATCCACATGTACTGCTTCCTCAAAGAACTTTGGCTCTCCATTGTCAGTGAGCAATAAATCATTCAAAGATGGAGTAAATCATTCAGGTTCCCTTCTTACCCTAGAAGACCTTCTCACCTCAGGAGTTTGGAGTTCCTGATGAGTAAGTACCTGAACTGGCTGTGCTGGAACATGTTGTACCTAAACTGGCCCCTTAGACACCTTGTTGTCTGTAATGTCCTTTAACACTGTGTATTCTTTCTTTGATTCCTCTTTCTATTCCTGTAACTGGTCTTTATACATTATTTTTTCATTAAATACAATATCTCTAGACCGAAATATTTTTGTGTCTTTAAGACTCCAAACACGGAAACCAAAATCATCTTCACCATATCCAACAAAGGTGCATTTCTCAGATTGAGCCTCTAACTTGGTCCTATCATCTTTATCAATGTGAGAAAATACCTCACATCCAAATACTCTAAGAAATGAGTAATCAATTTTCTTACCAGACCAAGCCTCCTCAGGTATACCTCCATCCAAGGCCATAGAGGGTCCTCTGTTAATCAGATAAATAGTTGTGCTTACCGCTTCCACCCAAAACATGAATGGCAGCCCCACATGTAACCTCATGCACCTAGCATGCTCCATGACTGTCCTGTTCATTATCTCTGACACTCCATTTTCCTATGGAGTATATGGAACCGTTCTTTTCCTGCGGATCCCATTTACCGAATAGTAATCAATAAATTCATTACTGCAATATTCCCCTCCATTATCCAACCTGAGACATTTCAACTTGAGACTTGTTTCATTCTCAACCAAGGATTTCCATCTTTTGAAAGTTTCAAGAACATCAGATTTCTTTCTAATGCAATATACCCAAACTTTTCTAGTTGCATCATCAATGAAAGTGACGTAATAACATGAACCACCAATATATTTTACCTTAGCTAGCCTACATACATCTGTATGCACTAAATCCAACTTACCCTACTTCCTGGTAGGTCCAACCCTGAGGAATCTCACCCGCTTCGGTTTCCTATAAACACACTCCTCACAGAAGTCCAAATGTAACTCCTTTAATTCAGGAAGCCTGTTCTTTATAATCTGCATGCCCTTATGACTCATATGAATGAGTCTCTGGTACCATAAAGTTTCATCTCCATCTGTAGCAACTAAATTGCAATAATCAGCACCACTGGTTAAATATAAAGTACCATTTTTCTTACCTCTTACAACCACAAGAGCTCCCTTGGTAACCTTCCAAGAATCCACTATAAAACTAATCATACAGCCATCACTTCCCAACTATCCTGTTGATATCAAGTTCCACCTCAACTTAGACACATGCCTGATGTCCTTAAGTAGCCATGTGTTCCCATTCTACATTTTCACCTGAACACAACCTTTCCCTATTATGCTACATGGTTCATCATCACCAAGATATACATGTCCAAAATCACCTTGAACAAAATTAGTAAAGTAATGTCTATGTGGGGTGGCATGGAAAGAAGCCCCTGAATCTAACACCCAAGATTCAGCAATATTATCTAAAGAAAGAATTAAGACATCTTGACAAACATCACTTGCTGCCACATTTACCTCTTTAGTTTCCTCCTTGATCTTCTTATTCCAAAGAGCCCGAAAATATTTCTTAGCATGACCAACCTTCCCACAGTGCCAACATTCTAACTTACTCTTGGACTTTGACCTTCCACGATCATTTGACTTCCCATGGTTACCTTTCCCTCTGTTCTTTTGTCTCTCTCTTCTCTCCACTGTCAAAGCATTTCCAGAAGTAGAAGAATCTTCGATGCTCTTCCTTTGCATTTCCTCGCTTAGTATCACACCTATTACATCCTCAAACTTCAGCTTTGATTTATTAGAGACTGAATTACTTACAGCCATAACCAAGTTGTCCCAGCTATCTGGCAAGGAGCACAAAATCAACAAAGCCCTGACCTCATCATCAAAGTCAATTTTTATTGAGTTTAACATACTCACAACCATATTAAATTCATTTAAATGATCAGAAATAGAACCATTCTTAGACATCTTCATATTAAATAATTTTTTCATCAAAAATATATTATTAGAGGTAGATGGTTTTTCATATAACTTCCCCAACGCACTCATGAGACCTTATGTGGTCTTCTCCTGCAATATGTTGAAAGTAAACGAAGATGCAAGGCATAAACGAATTATCCCAAGCACCTTTCTATCCAGCAACTCCCAATCCTCATTTGACATGGTTGTAGGTTTCTTTGCTTTTCCATCCAAAGGAACATGGAGGTCCTTTTGATATAAGTAATCCTCCATTTACATCTTCCACAAACCAAAGTTCTTCCCATTGAACTTCTCAACCCTCAATCTACCCTCATCTACCATAGGTCCAGCTCAAGCTAAAAACCACCAAATATCTGATACCAATTGTTAGGAATTAGAGAACAAATATGTGGAAACAATTCCTCAAACCACAACAGTAGGAAACTATATAGCAGAATTATACTTGCAGAAATAAACCAGCATAAATGATAATGGACAAAAGAAGACAAGACAAGATTTAACGTGGTTCACCCAATGTGGGCTACGTCCACCAAGAACTTGCTCATATTTTATTATCAACAAGAGTAAAACAACTCTCACAGTATTCTCTCAGTTATGAACTCAAAAAAGAATTCCAAAGATGTTAAACCACAATTGACACCCAATTGCATAACTTTGATCATTCTTGATCACCTCTTGATATCTAAGACTCAAGATCTCTTGAACACTCAAGATATCTTTAAGATACCCTAACACCTCTATTTATAGGATTACAATCCTTTTAAGAAGCCATAAAGCTGACCCTAGAAGATTAAAAGTCATGATCTTTCAACTTCCCATGGCTGGAAAAACAGTCCCGACATTGACAACCAGTTAACAACATGTTAACAGCAACGTCGCAGCAATGTCACAGTAGACGACTGCAAAAAGCTCCTGAAGTCTCCAAACTTAACTATTCAAGCTCCATCACTTCAACACTAATTCAAGAAGACCAAAAAATAGGCTCCACACCCCAACACTTCTCCACTAAAAGGACAATCTACCTCACCCCACTTTTTGTCTCTCCTACCCATGGGGGATCCTTTAGATGCACCATTTCTTATTAGTTGTAATTCCCCATTAGCATTTTGGAATCCTATTGATCTTCTCTCATCTCTTTTACCTATAGAGTCAAAGGCTAACCATTTACCTATCTCACAGACATATTTTATATGGATTTCCACCAAACCAATGACATCTCCTCTTAAAGTGGTACCATTTTCATGCCTAGCCAACTGCTTGGATTACGTTGATAAATCCATGCTTTAGGGACACCCTCGGTTACCCTTTTCAACCCAAATGCAGAAGTCTCTTATTGATACTTATAAAATCTATCCAAAGTTATTTCAAGTGACCAAATCAAGCATGACCATACCTATTGAAACATCTTATTCTTCGTCACATGTGCCTACATCCAAACCTTTAACCAAAACCAAACCCATTCTTATGCCTAAGAACCTACCTGCACCTAAATCTTCTTGTAGACACAAATTTTGGGTCTTATGACACCCTGTACCCCATATCTCGTACCGCAACCTAACCCTACCTCACCACCTAAAACCTTACACACTGAATTATTTATTAATTACCTTATAATTAATAAATCCACATCTCCAACCCTGCCACCTCACCTCGCCACCTCACTATGACCTAGTCCTAACCCTAAACTAACCTAATTAAGACCTATGACTTGGTCCAGACCCACACCTATGACTCATCACCCCTCGCCCGCATCAAAAAAAACCTAATAATGACTTGACCAAGCCTACAATTGTTCCCTCGGGAGAAAAGGAGGGAAAGTTGGCTATTTTACTAAAAATAGCCAACTTTGACCTAACCGACATCGGTCCCTACACGGCCAGTGTTGGTTAGGTAACTGCCATCGATTCCCTGTAAATGACCTCCCCCAACCAAAATGAAGGGATCCGAATCCATTTGCAAGGGAGAGACAAGTGAGAAGGAGAGAAGAGTTTGCAAAGAGGAGCATCAAGCCCAAAACTGGAACTGATTAACTAGAGCATTGTCACACTCATCCAAACCTTGGGAGAGTTAGAGGATAGATTCATCAGATCACTTCCCATTGCTGGATCATCCCAACTGGGCCTTGCCTTCGCCACTGCATTCTTTGGATCTACGTCCACATCAAAAACTAGTATTCCTTCCTAGACAAAAAGGAGTTCTTCACAATCGGTCTGATTTCTCTACGGTATGCGCACACCTTCCCAACACTCTACAGGTATTCCTCCTAACCCTAACCCCTTATCTGTTTCTCAAGAGAATGAAAGAATAGAAGAAACTCTATTCTGGAACTAAAATTTTGTGCGAAACATTTTGGCATGCCCGGTGGGACCCTATTCTCGTTTCTTTCTTTCTTGCTTGTTTTCATATAGGGAGCACACTTGTCATTTCTTTCTTCTAAATATTCACAAAATATTTTGTCATTTCGGTAAAAGAATTTGTCTTTTCACATCTTTGCATTAGCGAAAGTCATCTTCTTGACCTCTTCTCTTTCTTTGCTTCATCGAATATCATTTTTGGTTTGGGTTTAAAACATGTGCATCACATTCTTGCTTGCTATTTTTTATTCTAGTGAACGTAGATTAAGTAACAGGTCATACACGTGGGGGTAATATCCACGGTATTGATGAGAAATTAATATTACTCTCACTGCACAACACATACCAAATCACATCATAATCTACACAACATCTCAAACATCCCCCCTTTCCGCGGTATTCCTCCACCCGATTGAGGTAGCCTTACAAGCCAAAACAAACTTGACATCTCCCTTAGATATTTTGTTTAGGATTGACATCATCTTGTGTCTAAGGCATAAGCCCAAAAGTGATTAAAACTAATCCTAGGGTTAGTCTCTTGATTTTCTTGTGCATCTTGCTTGTTTTCTGTTTTTCTTTCAATTTTGTTTCTCTGTTATACCCTGTCTCAGTTATCACTTCAGATAGTTTGGTGGGTATAATAAGCCTTGTTCTCCCCAAACTAGCAGACTCTTACATTCTGTCTTTTCCTTCACAGTAATTGGCACCGGTCCTCTTCTACCGACATCGGTTACTAGACCGATATCAGTTACTGTGTTTTACAGTTCCTGACAAACCAGTAACCTACCAATTCCAACATTTTGTAGCATTTTCTATTCCTAATTGACTAATTCTCTATTGTATCCTCTTTTCCATGGTTGTTATCACCCAGAAATAAGCCGCAGCCATGGTTTCACATGTTTGTTCCGTGTCTTTGCCTGAGTCACCCCCTTCGCGTCCTATGGGGAATCCTACGGACACCAATGCTTTTCCCAAGATCTCTGTCAGAGATCTAGATTTTGCTAAATTTTTGGATGCTAATCTTGGTGCCATACAATATTATTTGTCTCATACCCCTGATCATACACCTGATGGTCAGCTCCTCTTGGGTATGCCTATTAGTATAGCCACCCACTTAGCTCCTTCCCCACCTAATAACTCCGCCTCACTATCTTCATCCTTAGCCCTGTCTCCCAGCTCAGTGGATTCGATGGTCCATACTACACCAATTGGCTTTCCTTTGGTTAATCTGGGGCCCCACATATCACTACCATCCACTGCCCCTACCTCATCCCTCTCACAAATTACCTCTTAGGCTCTGCCCACCTTTTCATTTTCACAAACGCATCCGGTGGCCTCAACATATTATATAGGACACCCTTATTCGGCCGCCCCAACACATTCATCATCGATACCTTATCAACATTTAGCCCCACCATTTTCTAGTAGCGGCTCTTGGCCCAATCGTCCTCCGTTTACAACAACAACACCATCATCTAACCCAACCAATGATTTAATCAAACAAATGATGGACAAGATGCAAAATCTTGAGGCTTCTATTTCAAGAAGCCATAACACCTTGACATATGAGCAAGTTTTTCGGGAGCCTATTCATTCTTCTGTCCCCCTTCATACATATCCTCCTCAATGGGAATTACCGAAATTTACTCGCTTTAATAGTAAGGAGGATCCTCAACAACACTTGCGATCATTTCGACATGCTTGCTATCTGATTGCTCATGACGATGACTTACTACTCCGTACCTTCCCCATGTCCTTATCAGGACCTACCTTGGAGTGGTATAGTGATTTAACCCAGCACTCAATCTTCTCCTTTAACCAATTAGCCCAATCTTTCTTGGATCATTTCTCCATCAATATTGCGAAGAAAGTATCCATTACCGATCTCTATGCCATCCGACAATTTGAAGACGAATCTAGCGCAGATTTTGTTAGACGATGGCGGGGCCTCATCAACCAACTTACTTATGCCTTACCTCAGGCTGATCTCATCAAACTTTTTACACGGGCCTGCGCTAAACACATTTCTCCCACCCTCCAAATTCAAACTTTCTGCACCTTTAATGAGGCCTTTACTATGGCTCAGAAACTAGAGATTCAGGCCTTAGAGGAGAAATTTAAGTTGCGCAACAAAAACTCAAATTTCTGAACCCAGGACTCCACGAACAAACCCAACACCACCAACTCTCACGCATCGGCTTCTTCGAAATCAAAAGGAATTGTACACACGGTAATGGTCAAATCTCAAGCACCGTCTTATACCCAGCCAAAATCCACCTATAAGTATAAAGCCGAGCCCATCAAGTACACTCCCTTGGGAGAAACTTATGAAGTGATCTTGGACAAATTGCTTAAAGCAGGAGCTATCACCTTTCCTCTTGTTAAACCTCACTCCGGGTTTGATTCCGCCCGCGCTATACCTTCTTGGTATAAAGAAAATGACTTCTGTAACTTCCATCGCGTGAAGGGACATAGCCACGAAAACTGCAAGATGTTGAAAAACATAGTGCAGGAAATGGTTAATGCAAGGGATATAAACCTTGATAATCCTAATGCCCCTGCTAATAAAAATTTAAAAATCTTCAACAAACCATTTCCAAACCATTCCTCTAACATTAATACAAACCAAGAAACCTTAGCCGAGGAGAAGAGTGTGCATGAGATCCATGTGGTTTTCAACTCCCAACCAAGGGCTTCCATCAAAGAAATTCTGAATCGAGCCTCTTCACTGACGCAGGAGTCCTTGTTCCCTTCTCTTTCATTAGGACAAGAGGACAGCCCCACTATTCCTTTACCCATAAAGGAATTAACTGCCCAGAGTTCTCTTCTCACAGAAGTGCCTTCTTACACCACATCCCTGCAAGACTGTGAGCGGATGTTATCCAACTTATCTATTTCCCAAACATCTCCTTCTACCACTCTTGCTGCAAAAGAAGAAGGATTGCCACTTTTTCTGTTGTCCTTAGAAGAGAAAACCCTCGAGCCTACATCACCAAATTCCTTAATCATGACAGATCCTCTAGAACATGCCCTCCTCCCTATCAGTTCTTCATCACCTAAATCTTTCCAACGACCGGTTAACCCCTTAACACCCATTGATATAGTGCCTCATTCGCCCCCTGTATCACACCCCCAGTGGACCGGAATCACAACCCACTTCTCTTCCATATCAAAATTCCCATCTATACATGAAGATTTTCATCCCCCAGAAGATAGATGACTCTTATGGGCACGTTTGAGAACACCATGCTCTACTCAAATGCAAATGACTAATCCAGACACCTCTACCATATACCCAAAGTTTTTACAAAAGCTCAAAATGCCTATGTCCTCACCTCCAACCCCCTCATCTCCATTAATACCTCATCAACCTCTATCAACCTAACCAAACCTTCCCCTACACTTGGGACTTTACCAATACCCATCCTGACGCACCCACCTAAATGGTTAGACTTATCTAAAAATAAAGTCGTCAATCCACCTAGGAGATAGACCCAATCTCCTCAAGTCCAATCTATGCCTCCGCCACAACTAAAACCCTCGCCCCTGATCACACCAGTACAACAGGCACGGCTTCAACCCTCACCGTCACACCTACCTTCTATATTGGGGCCTCACCCCTCCACCTTACCTCAATACACCATGCCTCCCACGTCTTCTTTAACACGACCAGCACCTTTTGCACCCATACATAAATCCACAGGCATCTCAACACCGTCGCCCCAAGTATCTTGCCTACCTACCAACCCTAAGCAAACTCGATCATCGAATGACTTTTTTGTTTTCTGCTCCTCTTTCCCCATGGTTGTTTCCTACCACGACGTCTTTTGTGGCCTCATCATCTAACCAGCTAAACATGACTTCTACGCAGAAGAAGCCATGCCTAGTTCAACCCAATCATCAAAATCCCTTGCCTAAACCACCACCCGTATGCACCACTTGTACCCAACCATTACCAAAACAATTAATAATCTCACCCACTCAATCAATAGCCTCATCTTCATTTGACCCGCTCAAAGGATCTTACGCCAAGATCCTCGATATGCTGGTAGGGGATGCGACCATTTCCCTACCCCCACTCAGACCCTATGATCCATCTAAACCTCTACCTATAGGTTATGATGAATCTAAAATCTATGCCTACCACCGCACACTAGGACACAATGTAGAAGGATGCAAAGCTTTGAAATCCATCCTTCGCCAGTCACCTACGTCGGATAGAAAATCTCAGAAAGACAACTTACGGAAGGAAAATCCCTTACTTCGATCCCTTCTCCTATACCACCTGTCCCTGCCTCGCCAAAATATATCTTCATTGCAACCCCTCCTCTCGAGAATAATGATTTATCCCTATCATCTTCCTCATCTCGCATTCGTGAGATCAACATGATTAGCATTGCTACTCGAGGTCAGAAAAATAATGGAAAAGCTAAAGAGAGCACACCGGCAGTCTCTCTTTCTCTTTCTACCATCCTGATCGCACCACCACCTAAAGTGGTTATTCGTGGACCGGCCTATCTAGTCTCTGCTGGAGTTTCCCATCGCATTTTGATAAAACAACTTCACCAATTTCCTGTAAAAATGACACTCTATGATCTCATTCAAACATCTGAATCACATCGACAAGCTCTAATTGAGATCCTTCAAGGGATAGAGGTCCTACCTAATGAAACCTTTCCCGTCGCCTCCATCTTCACACCCAACCATGTTGCTTCTCTCACCAAAAAACCTACCTCCACAACCACCTCTGTCCCTGTACAGTAAGCCACTGCTATCAGTTTTTCCAAAGAAGAAATTATCGTCTTTGGTGCAAAAGATCCTAACCCCGCTCTTTTCATCTCGGCTTACGTCTAGGACATCCGGGTACATCGTGTTATGATCGACGGGGGTACTAGCCTAAACATCATCTCTTCCAAAGCCTTCCAACAGATGAATATCCATCCTAGCTGCATGTGTGCCAACCCTACCATGTTATGTTCATTCAACGATACTATTAATTCTACCCTAGGCACCGTGATCCTCAACATTCATGTAGGGCCACGTACCTTACCCAAACTCTTCTATGTCCTTAAGGGAGAATTCCAATAAAACATGTTGTTAGGCCGCCCTTGGATCCAAGCTATGGGATGCGTTCCCTCCACCTTACATAGATGTATAAAATTCAAGTATGAGGGGAAGTCATACACCTTCACAATTGATGCTTCCCCCTTCAAAACCTACAATATGTTATACCACCCTAATGATGTGCTTATACCAGTCAAGACACCCATTGATCCAACCCAACCATATACTTCAACCATGCCTCAACCATCCACCTTAGCCACACTCACACCTTCGACCAATGAAACCACCGACGCGAATACCTCTTCCTTCCCTGTGGACAACATCCCAACCTCGGATCCCTTGGTAGGTGTTTTTCAACACCTTACGCTAGGGGAGTACCACCTATACAATGTTAGCACCTTCCATACCCCACAAGAGTATGGACAGTTACATGTGCATCCTACCTACGACCATCGTGTGGGGGAGGTGATCTCTTACGGACCACCTAATTGCCACACCAACCTAACGTATGGGGGTGTTGACGCATCCTCTATCACCCCCAAACCTCCCCTTAGTGTGGTTCCCTTCCAATCATATTTTCAATATCTAACCAACCATCGTTTTGCCCTCACCTTCCTGATGCGCTGTGCTTGGAAAGGTTTTGGTTTTGGTCTTTATGAGCAAGGATGACATACGGTTATTCCCATAACAACACGCAAACACAAAGATTCTAGTGGTCTTGGGTTTTCTAAACCACCTACACTAAAGAAATCTCATGTCAATTGTATCCAAGAAGATGACGAAGTCACCCATTCTGAATAATCATCGCCCATTTTACCATCTTCACCCACGGAGTTGATCGACCCAGAATCTATCCCTCCTAACTTTTTTTTTGTGAATGTTGTCTTCCTAGGTCCTCTCACTTATCAACGTGATGGTGAGAACCCATCTTCTCTCCCCCTTTTATATCTAGACATGATCGAAGAAGACCTGCCTTTGATTAATGTTGTGGAGTGCCAAGATGATGACTCCATCCTCACCTACCTTGGTGTGGATGACTATTATATTCAACACACCTTACCATCTAAAACCCAAACCATGTTGAATGAGTCGACTATAGAAATCAACATCCACATGGAGGACGATCCTCACATTGTAAAGATCAGACAATCTCTCAATGCATCAGAACAAGCCACCTTCACTACCTTTCTCCATGCCCACAATCAAGCTTTCACTTGGTCCTACGCCAACATGCCAGGAATCGATCCTGACATTGTTATCCATAACATCACTTTGAAACCAGACTCCAAACCAGTTAAACAGAAGCTGAGAAAAATGCATCCATGCATTGCTCTCTTGGTTAAAGAAGAGCTTCAACGAATCCTTTCTATTTCTTTCATCTTACCTATTGACTATCCGTAATGGATTTCTAATGTTGTACCTGTCACTAAAGCGACGGGGGGACTTCGGATATGTACAGATTTTTGGGATCTTAACCTCACTTTCCCAAAGGATGAATTCCCCCTACCTAGCATTGATCAACTTGTTGATCTCACTGCGGGCCATGAGATGCTTTCTCTCATGGATGGTTTCTTAGGATATAATCAAATTTTAGTAGCCTCGGCCGATCAACATAAAACCACCTTCATTACCCCCTAGGGGACATTCTGCTATCGTGTCATGTCGTTTGGCCTTAAGAATTCTGGTTTGACCTATCAACGGGCTATGACTTACATTTTTCATGACATTATGCACACTATCCTTGAGGATTATGTTGACGATCTTCTTGGAAAATCTAAACATCACAGTGAACATCTCGATGTTTTAACCATTATTTTCGATTGCCTATTACAATACTGTGTTCATCTTCAGCCAAAGAAATTTTTCTTTGGCATCCTTTCAGGAAAAATCCTTGGCTTTATCATCTCTTTACATGGCATTGAGGTTGACCCCGCTAAATTTAAAGCTATTTTAGAAATTCCCCCACCCACTATCCTAAAACAATTACGTAGTTTGCAGGGAAAACTCTAATCTATCCATCGTTTCATCTCACAACTCTCAGATTGATTTCAACCTTTCCATCATCTCCTAAAAAGGAAATTGTCTTTCAATGGAGTGAGGAGTGCCACAAATCCTTTGAGGCTCTTAAAACTTATCTCTTACAACCACCCATGCTTATCCCACCTCAGGACGATTGCCCTTTCTACCTTTACCTTTCTGCCACCGACCATGCTGTAGGATCCATGCTCGCACATCATGACTCCAAGCATTGAGAACAAGCAGTTTATTACATAATTCGTACTCTTTTGGATTACGAAACTAGGTATACACATGTCGAAAAGTTGTGCCTAGCCCTATCATTCGTGGCCACCAAACTCCGACATTACCTCCTGAATCACAAAACTTTTGTCATCACCAATGCTGACCCCATACATTATATGTATGCCAAACCTCATCTAAACCAACACATCGCCCGATGGCTTATGCTCCTCGCCGACCTCAACCTTCAGTTTGTACACCAGAAATCAATCGAAGGACAAACTATCACAGACCAACTCGTGGAAGCCCCTTTCCCTAGGGAGCAATTTACCTATTTTACTTTCCCTGATGAACTCATCGCAACTCTTTCACTCAATGATGCATCTTATCCGATGACTCTCTTCTTCGATAGATCTAAATGCCAACATGATGGAGGGGCAGGAATTGTTCTCATTCCTCTTGAAGGTAAACCTATGCCTCTTTCATTCATGCTCGATTTCCCCTGCACTAACAATACAGCAGAATACGAGGCCCTTGTTTTGGGTCTCCACGTTGCGTTACACTTAGGTGTGAAGTCTATTAACATTTTCAGTGACTCTTAATTGGTAGTAAATCAAGTCATTGGCATCTACCAATGTAAAAATGAGGAACTTCAAAAGTACAAACATTACGTAGATTCACTTTTGACCTTATTTACCCATTATACTATCCAAACCATTCCACACTCAACTAATAAATTTATGGATACTATGGCTTTCTTGGCCTCACAAATTCCTACATCACCAACTTATTCTGACATATTTGTCTTGGTCCAACAACTCTTTGCCCCATCTTACTTAGTCCCAGATGTTTGTATGGTAAATAATGCATCTGCTGACTCATAGGATACCTGGTATCACCAATTTCGTGACTAACTTACAACCTCTGTTCTCCCACCTGACCTTAGTAGTAATGGAAAATGTACTTTTCTTAAAGGTGTTTCTCGTTATGTCATCATGGGGGGACTCCTCTATAAACGTGGCTTCAATGGTATCCTCCTTCGATGTCTAACTAGCGCTGAAGTCACTCATACCATCCAACAAGTCCATGACAGAATTTGTGGTGGGCAGTTTAGTGGCTTTGCCATGGCCAAGTGGATCCTTCACCTAGGATATTATTGGCCTACTCTTAATAAAGACTACTGCGAATATGTTAAGCATTGTGTTATGTGTTAACAGCATGCCAACCTTCAACATACTCCCAGCCATCTACTACAAGTCACACGAGATCTTTGGCCTTTCTCACAATGGGGCTTGGATTTTATTGGTGAGATTCATCCACCTTCTTCACAACGTCACCGTTGGATCATCACGGAAACCAAATATTACACTAAATGGGTGGAGGCCGTTCCACTCATTTCAACCAAAAAGGATAAAATTGTTGAATTCATCAATCATCACATTATTTTTTGTTTAGGTGTTCCTCATCGCTTAATAACTGATAATGGAAAATCTTTCAAAAATAAGTTGTTACGAGCCCTTTGTGACAACTTTGGTATCAAACTTAGCTTCTCGTCACCCTACTATCCACAAGCAAATGGTCAAGCTGAATCTTCTAACAAAACCTTAACCAAAATTCTCATGAAATTTGTTAACGATTCTGGTCAAAATTGGCATGATCACATCCCCTTTGCCCTTTGGGCTTATCGTACAAGCATTCGTACTTCCACTCATGCCACACCATTCTCTCTGGTGTATGGTACCGAGGCTATCTTGCCTCTCAAAATACAAATCCCTTCCCTAAGAATATCTCTCCAAGATATTCTCACCAATGATGACTTCCACTAAGAGCGGTTACCCCAATTGGAGCTTCTTGACGAGCGTCATTTTACCACTCTTGACCACCTTCAAATTTATGAAAAGCGCATCAAGTGTGCTTATGATAAGTGAATTCATGAGTGTACCTTTAAAATTGGTGATCTTGTCCTCAAAGAGAATCAACATGTAACCAAACTAGAAAAGAGAAAACGTGGAAAATTTGCACCTAATTGGATTGGGCCTTACATTATCACTCACACTTACAGATCAGGTACTTATCATTTAGCTTCACTTAATGGTAAACCTGAGCCTGATCCCCTTAATGCCTTGCATCTCTGACCATTCTACTATTGAATTTAGTGTTACATCACTCCTTATCCACCTTGCGCTCGTCACTTGAGCTCTTTTACCACCTCATACACCTTTTTTTTGTGCATCTCAAAGTAAAATCAAACCCACGTGGTTTGATCATCACCTCCTTATAAAGAGGCCTTCTCCTTTTTAGTCTGGTCCATGACTTAAAAGTATCAAAATAACAAGTTCTCAATTATACAATTTTGGGATATTCTTGAGTCAAACTTCCTGTAAATTTAGATGCTTCATGCCAAATAGACATCTAGACCTCCATGCTATAAACTAGACTGCTCCCTCGAAGGACAGCTATGTGCAAAGAGCATCTGCTACTATAACTAGACTACTCCCTCGAAGGATAGCTATGTGCAACACCGTGTCTGCTACTATAAGTAGACTGTTCCCTCGAAGGACAGCTATACAAAGTCAGCCTCTATCAAAAGCTTCTCACATTGATCAGCTTCGTGAAGACCTCAAGAACAACAAAATGCATATCCCATGTAAACTTCCCACATCAATCAGTCTATATCCAGAAACATCAAAGCAGTATTCAAAAGTACTTTTAAGTCATGGACTTGTCTATTTTGGTTTGGTTCTTTTCCGTCAGCATAATCACCTTATAACAAGTTCTCTACGCCTCAGTTATCCTATCCACCTCTCTTCACCATTCTTCACAAAAACAAAACTCAAGGGACGTGCATATATCTGATATATTGTGATTATACAACTCTTTTCACCTATCAACTTCTCACCTATGCAAGGTACCTAGGGATTTAAGCTCATCCTACGATAATACGTGGTTTGTTTAGCTCTTTCCAACTATGTGACAGTTTTACCTCTTTTACCCGAATCTAGGATTGTGTGTTGATCTTAATTAGGACACAATTTCCTATGCTTGGGTAAGTTAACCCTCACTTCACCTATACCCACACCAACACCAACAACATTACTCTACCAACATCAAACTTTTACCAACCAACAAATATCCTAACCACAACCAAATTGCCTGAATTCACCTCTCCCTAGTCCTAAGGGAGAACTATATCGGTCTGAGGCCCCTCCTTGCTTTGTGCAATGGGCTATGTAGGCAGCACTTAGGAGACATGGGGTCTCCCAAGGTTAGCTCGACCATCCCCTATCATAACCTATCATGTGTTGTGTTTTCATTAAAACTATAAATATTTTCACATATTTTTTTATTTTTTATTTTTATTTTTGATAACACTCACCTTGATCCTTTATCAATCCAAACATTCAAAACACAAATATTATTATAATTATCACAAACTCAAATCAACATACATATTCCATTTTATTTAGATGTTAAACAAATACATATTCTCTATCATCGACGTGCAGGTCAGAATCTTTATTTATTATTCTACCCCTATGTATGAAACTCACTTAGACCCCCGCGCCTCCTCCCGAACTAGGTAGTGATGGTGATCGTTGACACCGCTCACCTAGTCTCTCCATGCTCAAAGGTACCACTGCTATTGGTTCCTCCCACTAATCCACCAATCTCTCTTATAACATACGAATCTACCCTCTCGCGTGGAGGACTCTTGCCTTCCAATCTCTCCACTTGAGATTGTGAAGCCTCTAACAATCTCATGGTCTCATTCACCTGTGTTTGAAGCTGGTGAACTAAACCCTACAGGTGGTCTCTCTCCTTGGTAATCACAGCTATGTCAGGATGATCGGCCCTCTCATGTGTACTTCACAACTTTGTTGCCCACCATAATCTACAAGACTTTGTCACTCCTACATCCACTACCCTGCGATCAGCTGCTATCTCTTCTGGTCCTTCTAGAAGAGTTGGCCGTGGAGGTGAGAATGGTGCCTCGGCATCAATCCTTCTGTATGGTCTATGATCCATGGGTATATCCTGAATAAATCCAAATTTTTGTCGCATGCAATCTAGAGGAATCATCTCGTACTCTCTCAGCATGTGTCCTGCAATCCATCTCACTCACTCTACACCCCTCAAATCCTCGGCTATGTTTGCTATCACCATGTAGTTCCCGTAAGGCCTCCAACAAATATCTGCAATCGTCATCATCTCCAACTTCTACCTATAATACTCGACATTATCTGTCACAATCTCGGCTCTTACCTCTTGCTCTGTTTGGACCTATCGCCTGAATCCCAACCTCTGCACTCCTATCTCTCCTACCTGGATTGGTCAGCCTATTGGTCACACACACACAATGTGCTCATAGGCCCAACAATGTAATATGTATGCACAATCCAGTGTAGTCCTGTGATTTCTCCTGCATGCCCATAAACCCCTGTATAGCTCTGCCAGATATGCGGGTGCCCATGCGAAATTAATGCTACCTTCTATCATCTCACGAATAATACACATCAATGATTTTGGAAATCTTCCCCCGTCTGCTCTAGGTAATTCATAATACCCCACCGCTATCATTAATACCATGGCCAACCTTGTTGCCTCAAGGTGTGCCATAAACATTATACCATAAGTAAATGTCACACCTCACTGTGTCAAATCTCGTGCGGCTTGACCAAATACTGTCGTTATCGTTACCCGTGCCGCATTGGGCCCTGCCTGATACACTGGTCTTTCTGTAATTGGAAGTCTCAAAATTTGAAACACATCTTCTAACGTCACTGTCATTTCCCTTGTTGGCAGCTGGAAGGTATTCTTTTCTAGATTCCATCTCTCAATCAGCACCTGCAACATAGCATGATTGCGTGTGATTCGTGAATAATAGCAGATTCTGATT
Organism: Taxus chinensis; assembly: GCA_019776745.2. Taxonomy (NCBI): domain Eukaryota; kingdom Viridiplantae; phylum Streptophyta; class Pinopsida; order Cupressales; family Taxaceae; genus Taxus; species Taxus chinensis. The sequence goes on from CM034146.1 coordinate 907,273,107, forward strand.
AACCCCACATGGTTTATTAATGCCCACTCCACTGGTGTTACATCCACTCGGACCTGTGACAATAGCATTGGTACCCTATCATTCATCATCAACCTTACCTCTGCCTACACACGTCAAACCAACGAACAACAATCAGTAAATGAATCCTCAAGTGTTTTTTATCAGAAGCTGCAACTTTACACACTAACCGATATCGGTTACCTAACCGATACCAGTTAGGCCCAAACTGATATCAGACACTATTCATAATATCCATCCTGCTCAAAAACACCACCTATGCTATCTTATTCGCTAGTTTACCCCTCTCTGTACCTATAAACATATCTTACACACCTGATTACCTACCCTATAACACTCATCCCATCTCAAACCCTTGCCTATCACATTTTTACCCACTTATCTTACCACATCCTATTTATAAGCATGCAAAATCTTATTCCAACCCAAACTTATACCTCTTGGGATGTAACAGCTTGAGGTGGAACCTGTCTTCTCTCTCCTCTCTGCCCACTAGACGCTTCTCCTTGTTCATCCATGTTCACCAGACTCTTCACTATAACTTGCCTTTACACCTTCTTAATCCAAGCCTATGATCACTTTACCTATCTCTTTCCTCCTTATCACTAAATTCTCCCATGCAACTATCATGTATGGATGACAACAGCCTCGCATCCTCGTATTTAACATGTTGCATGAATCTAAAAATAAGAATCTAAAATTACCTCCCAAGCTTTTCTATTTTTAGAAAAGCTCGTTTTAACATAACCAATGTCGGTTACCTAGCCGGTATCGATCACATAGTGACCGACATTGGTTATCTAACCGATATCGGTCAAACTGTCTCCTTTTTATTATACCCAGGCCTTTTCTTTGTTTTTTGCAAAATTTTGGCGGCGCCCGCCTCTTTTCCCTGCATAACGATATCATTATCAATATCCGTCATCATAATACCATCAACATTTCAACACATCTACATATAATCCAAACATCATCAACGTCATCTATATACCTCAACTTCCAAAATCATTAACAAAATAAATGAAACATTATAATATATGTATCAAATCAAACATTATACACACCATGTGGATCGAACTCATCATCTATATATATCCTCAAATCAATTTCAACATATACAAATTGCCTTGCATGGGGCCTCTATATTCCAAAAAATACAAAGTCGGCACGTAGGCCGTTGTCTCTGTCCAAATGTTGACTCAGCTTCCAGGCCAGTCTCTCATGTCAAAAATATAATCAGCTCGCAGGCTGGTATCAACTATACAAAATGTACTTGGCTCACAGGCCGGTATATACAACAAAAATGAATACATAAATCCTATGTGGGCACACAAGCCTCTATATGCACACTCGGTTCGCAGACCGATGTCTCTATCAAAAAAAATCAACTACCCAAAAACATCTCCGCTCCTGGTACGACTCAGCTCTCTCCCCCTCCCTCGGCTCATCCCTCAACGGGCCTCGATCTTAGATCTCACCTCCTACCTATCACTGACCCACCAGCTGTGGCTGCGGCCCCCTGTGACTCCAGGAAGTCTCGGCTCTATGAGCCACATATAGCTGATAATCGGCACTGGTACCATCTAGTACGTCCTGATAATAATGGACCTCCACTCTTACCTCCATGTATCGGGCCCGTGCCACCATGGCTGGTGGGGATGGTCCCCCAGCTCCTAATAGAAGTGGGCCCTCCCCTCCCTGTACACCCTGACCCTGAGCCTGTACCTTTGGTGGTGGTGGAACTGCCATCGGAGCCTAAACAAGGACCCGTGCCTATGCCTGAATAGGGATCTACACCTGAGGTTGTGCCTGTGACTTTACCTGTGCCTGTGCATGTCCTTGTACCTATCCCTATGCCTGGGCCAACTGCCCCTGTAACACTTCGATCTTTTCTTGTGCAGCAGCAAGCTGCCCCTGTAATAACTACACCTGACCCAAGAGACGGTCCCTCTCCGCTATAATAGCCACCAAATCTGGCTGTACGGGCTATGCTCTCATGGCTACCCTCTACCCAGCCCACCAAACCAAAAATGAACTTGTAACTCCAGCGTCGTCCACCGTATCATCGGTCGGTCTCTCTGCTACCCAGACTGAGTCAAATGGCTACGGTACAAGTAGTGGTGCCTCTACATCCTCCCTCTGATACTGTGGGAAGGGAGGTGGCTCATCCTGCTGTAATCCCAGATGTCGTCATACCCTCTCTAGAGGGATCCTCTCGTACTCCCTGGGTGTCCTTCCCGATATCCAGAAGATATACTGGATCCAACGCAACTGTGCTCAGGCTCCTCCACGGGGCTGATGGCCTCCATATAATATCTAAGGTAGTTAGGCCCTCTAGCATATGTTTGTAATAAGTGACATCCCGCCCTACAATAACTGCTCGTGGTTGACCCATGACCCATGACCCCCTCTGAAACCCGTATCTATAAACTGCATGTGGCCTTGGCTGCTAGGGAAACCCTACTGGTCGTAAACACACGATATGCTCGTAGGCCCAGCTGTGTAACAAGAATGTCAAACATATCCCGAATCGCCTCATACAACGATAGCCCCAGAGCTCTCTATATAGCTGCACCAGATACACCGGTGCCCATGCATAGCAGGTGTGCTCCTCCACCATCTCATGTAACACTCCCATCAAAGCCCGTGGGAAGCAACCTCCCTTTGAGTTAGGGAGGTCGAAGTAGGTGATACCGATCATCATCAGCATAGCAAGCTATGTCTCCTGTTGATGCGCGCGATACATATCACCATAGGAGATGCTCGCACTATGATATGTAATCAATGGGGCTGCATCCCCAAATACATGCAGGATGTTATCCATCGTTGTCTCAGCATCCACCTAGAACACCTCCTCATCGATGATCGGCAGTCTCAGGATGTGATACACATCCTCTAAGGTGACTTTCATCTCTCAAGTAGGGAGATGAAAGGAATTGGTTACCGGATCCCATCTCTTGATGAGGGCAACCATCAAGCTGTGGTCCCTATCCACAGCCCTATACCTCTAGACTCATTCGAGTCCAACCTCCTGCATAACTACCCACTGCGCTACAATCACATGTGGCCACATCCGCCCCAGTAGAGGCGGCATCTGATCTTGCATCGTCAGCTGCTGGCGTGCCTATAAAAACAACCCACTCCATCAGGTCTACCCTTTACAAAACAACTACCTTAACCCTCTATACTCACTCACCCACCCAATCACAACCCGACTCTATAAGCACATCTACACCCACATATCTTACCCTATACATCTATAAATTCCTCTCACTCTTATGGTCCTTCTTAAAATATCCTACCCACTCCAATCAAACCTAAAACACCTCATCTCCCTCAACATTAATAACCCCACCCAAAAAAAATCTAAAATATCCCCTTTACCTATCCCACACCCTACCAACCGCCCCACTCATACTCCACCCACTCTACTCTCTCCCTCTAACCATACCTCAACCAATTTAACCCCTCCTAATTCATACACAACCCATAACCTATCCTACCTGAACCGGCCTCCAACCACCCAATTACCCACCACCCTAATAACCTTTCCTAGCAACTCTACCTTCTCCCCCTTCACCCCAAAAATATATCCTACCTACCTACAACAAACCAACAAAAAAAATTTCACAACCTTACCTCATATCCATGGTGACCGGTACCGGTCACCCTCGACCGCCATCGGTCCCCCCCAACAGTCTATGTTTGGCTTTTATGCACCGACATCGGCTGACACATGACCGACGCCGGTCTCTATACCCACTAATCTACACAACTTGCACTGTGACCGATGTCGGTTTCCTAGTGACTGACATCGGTCACTGTGGGATTTCAGGGCCGGACCAAAAACGGCCCCCAAATCACCTTTTTTCCTATTTCTACCCATCTACCCAGAACAATTTCCTAAAAACTTACCCACCCTGCCGTTTTGGCCTACCTAACATATCTACCCACTACATTTTACGATTTACCTTCATTTATTAATTATTTTATCAAATTTTGGATTCCTACCCCAAAACCCACATCCTAGCTAAATTCATTAACTTCACACAAATAGGGGTTCAGAGCCTACCAGTACGACTACACGTCGTCGTCGTGGGATAGGTGGTGGTGGTCCAACTCCTCCAGCACCTCCTACTCCTCTAGGCTGTGCCATAGCTCCAAATCTCCTCAGCAGGGTCCTCAACCAATCAAACTCTAGCTCTTGATCTCTGGGGCCTACCAATAACTCACTCCCCCACTCAACTAGTGCCAACTCAACCCAAACACACAACCCACTCACTTCAAAAACTCAAACAAGAAAAACTTGGCACTCAATTTCACAAAGTGAAAATGACATGCCATATTTTTTTTCTTTTTATAGGTTTTCACCCTCTAACCAATATCAGTTAGAGTGCACCCTAGGTGACTGATATCAGTCATCTGACCGATATCGATCACCCATAACCGATATCGGTTATAGGCTTAGTTTAACCTAATTCCTACCCTTATCCACCAATCTCCATTTCTCACCACATCGCCTACCCCCGGCTTTGCTAAATAGCCTTATTTTGAATTCATCGGCCCAACCCAAGGCCGTAACCAATCAATTGGCCCACCCAAGGCCACAACCAACCAATCGGCCTGACCCAAGGCCGCAACCAACCAATTGTCCCGACCCAAGGCCGCAACAAACCAATCGGCCCGACCTAAGGCTGCAATGAACCAATCGGCCCGACCCAAGGCCGCAAAAAACCAATCAGCCCGACCCAAGGCCGCAACAAACCAATCGGCCCGACCTAAGGCTACAACAAACCAATTGTCCTGACCCAATCCCGCAACAAACCAATCAGCCCGACCCAAGGCCACAACAAACCAACCGGCCCGACCCAAGGCTACAACCAATCACTTGGCCCGACCCAAGGTCGTAACCAACCAATCGGCCTGACCCATGGCTGTACCAATTAAGTACCTCGACTGAGGCCTCCAAATCAAAAATTCTCTCCACCCATCATGTACCTGTTTTTCCAATCGAGCTCACATGTTCGTGTTTTAGCACGACTAGGATACTTGACTTGTTTAGCCAACCAGCTTTGCCTAGACCAGGACCGTGACGTTTATTTCAACCAAACCGACCATTTGGTACTGTTGAACATGCCTAAACATTCCGGTACCTTACCCGTTATATCCCCTGGAGCTACTTCCTATGCCTTGGATACTAGGATTATATCATCCTTGTTTGGATAAACTATTGACCTTTGCCTATGAATTGCTTGCTTGCTCTTCAAAACATGTACCCTGATCACACTACTGCATTTTAATGTGCGTCGGCTTCCTTGAACTTACCCCACCATCTTACCAGCATCTCATCATCATTTACCCTTTATCAACCCTATCCTTGATTTCATGTTGCCTCAATTTGTGATAGATTTGAGGGGGATTACCTATACCCTTAACTGGGGCAACAAATTTTTATTATTGTCAGTGCAGCTTTACAAGACAAGCTACACGACAACAAGGGGAAAATGTAGACACCAAATTTGGGTCTTACGACACCCTGTACCCCATATCTCGTCCCGCAACCTAACCCTACCTCACCACCTAAAACCTTACACACTAAATTATTTATTAATTACCTTATAATTAATAAATCCACATCTCCAATCCTGCCACCTCACCTCGCCACCTCACTATGACCTAGCCCTAACCCTAAACTAACCTAATTAAGACCTATGACTTGGTCTAGACCCACACCCATGACTCATCACCCCTCACCCGCATCAAAATGAACCTAATAATGACTTGACCAAGCCCATAACTGACCCCTCGGGAGAAAAGGAGGGAAAGTTGGCTATTTTACTAAAAATAGCCAACTTTGACCTAACCAACATCGGTCCCTACGCGGCTAGCGTCAGTTAGGTAACCACCATCAGTTCCCTATAAATGACCTCCCCCAACCAAAATGAAGGGATCTAAATTCATTTGCAAGGGAGAGACAAGTGAGAAGGAGAGAAGAGTTTGCAAAGAGGAGCATCGAGCCCAAAACTGGAACTGAGTAACTAGAGCATTGTCACACTCATTCAAACCTTAGGAGAGTTGGAGGATAGCTTCATTAGATCACTTCCGATTGCTGGATCATCCCAACTGGGCCTTGCCTTCGCCACTGCATTCTTTGGATCTACGTCCACATCAAAAACTGGTATTCCTTCCTAGCAAAAAGGAGTTCTTCACAATCGGTCTGATTTCTCTACGGTATGCGCACACCTTCCCAACACTCTACAGGTATTCCTCTTAACCCTAACCCCTTATCTATTTCTCAAGAGAATGAAAGGATAGAAGCAACTCTATTCTAGAACTAAAATTCTGTGCGAAACACTTCTCCCATATCTAGACCTATCACTACCCTAGGTACCATGCTGACATCAAGCCTTGTCCATCCACCCGTCTAATTGAACTTAGCCACATCCTCCCAAGCTTGCATACAAACCAATCCTCCACCTAAAAATAAGACCCAACTTTTTAGGCCGCACATACTAATTTCACCCACCACACCTTTTTCACCTTCACCTCTTCCATATATCCTAGGGCCTCACCCATCGACCTTGGCCAAAAAACCACCTATCCAAGGAAAATCAAAAGTTCTTCATCACAATCCTTTATTACAGCCAACCTATTAGTGCATTGTACACCTTCGCCATTACTTGCATCTTTCTTACCACCCATACCCCCACCAACTACAATAACCTCATCACCACCTATGAGACTTCATTCTCTTCAACCTATACCTTCCACTTTGCCTCCACCAACAACCTTTACCACACCTCCATTATCACCATGGCTAACCCAGCCTCTTCTACCATCTGCTTTCCCTTCGGAATCCCGTACTCCTCCTTCACCTTTACCTAAGAACAAGCAACTGAAATTGAAAAACCCACTACCCTCCAAAGAGGTAATCTATCCTACAATGTCTTTTATTGCTATTTCATCTACCATTCCCTTACCTAGGAAGGTAAAACCCAAGCCTAAAATAGTACCCACCTACCAAATCGATGGTCAAAGCTATCCCATCTCCAATTCCACCTCATGTAGTACCTCACACATCACAATCATCTACACTTGAATCTAGATAACCACTCACCTCATATTGTGACCCATTGGTAGGTTCTTACACCAATATTCTATCCAACCTTTTAGAGACCATTGTCATCACATTACCCCCCTTAGACCTTATGACCCACTCAAGCCCAAACAAAAAGGGTTTGATGATACTAAAAATTTTTCCTACCATCAGGTGTCAAGACATGATGTAGAAAATTGTAAGGCTCTAAAAACTATTCTTCTCCAAATTTTTCCTCCTGAACAAAACTTTGATGACGATGATATCCTAAACGAGGACCCATTTCCACCTCCACCTATCAACATGCATCCTAAGACACTACCTATTCAGAGACCTACATCACCACCTCCACAACCCTTTTATCCACCTCTAAAATTTGAGATCAACATGGTCTACATAAGAGAGATCACCAAATCCCTACCAAAATTCCAGCGTGCCCTACTCATTTCACAAGGTTCTTACCCCACATTACATTTTTTCCATCATTTCGTTATAATACTCATGACATATCTTCTCCATCCACCTCTCTTCCACATATTAACAAGATCCAAGTTTCCACTCGTGCAACCAAAAAGACAAAGGGAAAAGAGAAATAAAATAGCTCATCTGCTAATCCTATACCCAATATACCATCTGCTCCCGCACCAAAAATCACCATTAGGGGACCCACGTACCCCATTTCTGATGGGGTCACCCATCATAAAATGATAAAAAAAAATTGCACCAATCCCCCCTGAAAATGTCTTTGTACGATCTCATCCAAACCTCTGAATCTCACCGACAGACCCTCATGGAGGTTTTGCAATCCATCGATGGTTTACCCAATGAGCCTACACCTGTGGCCTCCATTATTGCCCCTCACCACATGGCCTCTCTCACCAATTCATCACCTTCCTCTACACCCCGTACCACTCATCAAGTAGCTACCCTCAGTTTCTCTGACAACGAGATTATACCTCTCTCAATCAGATGATCTTGATCCCGCCCTTTTTATCTTCCATTTATATTGATAATATTTGTGTTTGACGTGTTATGATCAATGGTGGTGCTAGAATCAACATCATCTTCTCCCACGCATACAATCAAATCTGCATCCCTTAAAATTACATGCATAATAACCCAAGTTATGTTGCGTTCATTCAATGATGCCATCACTTCCACTCTCAACACCATCATCCTCCATGTTTGTGTGGGTCCCCCGTACCATTCCGGAACTATTCTATGTCTTAGAGGGGGAGTTCCAATACAACTTGTTTCTTTCCCGACCTTGGATCCATGTCATGGGTTGTGTTCCTTCAACCTTACATCGTTGTGTAAAATTTGAACATGAAGGACATAACTATACCATCCCCACTGACCCCCCTTCGTCATTCAAAACTTGTAACATGTTATACTGACCTAATGATGTCCTTATACCAGTTAAGGCATCTACTACTGTCGCCACTTCTTCTTCACCCACAGCCCCATCCACTGATGTTATTTTTACCTTTTCCACACCTACCTCCTCCATTCCCACTGCAACTATAGCTTCTACAGTTGACCCATCCACTAATCCTTCTACTTCTCAACTGACCAATGCTTCTTCCTCCCAATCTGCCTAGTGATTCATCTATTCCTGCCACCCATATACCAACTACCGATCCCTTAGCAGGTGTTTTTCAATGTCTCACTCTGGGGGAGTACCTCCTGTACAACATCAACACATTCCTTACTCCTCAAGAGTATGGTAACCTTCGCCAACATCCTCACTATGATCACCATGTAGGTGGGTTTTCTCTTATGGTCCTCCTCACCTTCATACAAACTTAAACTATGGGGGACTTGATACTTTTAAATACTCGTCGAGCCATCTTCCCAAATGTGACCATTTTCTTCTAACCTTCAATCCCTCACCAACCATCACTTCACCCACACTTTCCTCCACCACTATGCATGGAAAGGATTTGGCTTTATGTTCTATGAACAAGGGCTGTCATACTGTCATCTTGTGTACTACACATAAACATAACAACCACAGTGGTATTGGCTTTTCAGAACCACCTTTCAAGAAAGCCCGCATTGAACTCATTGAGGATGAAAAACCTTCTTTCACCCCATCTACTAACTTCCCCACCTTGACCCATGGAATCTATGGATCTAGAATCCATTTATTCTAACTTTGTTTTCGTAAACACCATTTCCCTGGGACCTCTAACTTATCAATGCGATGGCGAGGCTCCCTCTTCCCTTCCCTTCCTGTATCCTGACATGATTGATGATGATAACACCTTCTATTAACGTTGTTCAATGTCATGAAGATGAGTTTATTCTCACCTACCTTGGTATAGAAGATTCTTATAATCACCAATCATTTCCTTCTGAGACGTAAACTATGATAAATGAATTGACCATCAGAAATCAATATTAACACTCAGGATGACCCGTACATTCTAAAGATAGGCCAATATTTAGATGTTGCTGAACAAGAAGCTTTTACCTCATTCCTCTGAGATGATAGCAATGTTTTTACTTTTTCCTATGCTGATATGCCCTAGTATTGACCCAAACATTGTGGTTCACAATATCGTAACTGTTCCTGAAGCCAAACTCATAAAATAGAAGCTGTGAAAAATGCATCCTCACATTTCCCTTCTTGTCAAAGAAGAACTTCAGTGCCTTCTCTCAGTTTACTTTCATCCTACCCATTGATTATCCCCAATGGATCTCTAACATCGTTCCTGTCACAAAAGAAACAGGAGGACTCCGCATATGCATAGATTTCCATGACCTTAATTTAGCTTTCCCTAAAAATGACTTCCCTCTACCTAGTATAGACCAACTAGTTGATCTCGCCACCAGCCATGAGATGTTATCACTCATGGATGGATTCTTGGGTTATAACCAAATATTACTGCCCCTAGAAGATCAACACAAAATCTTCCTTCATCACTCCCTAGGGGAACCTTCTGCTATCGAGTCATGCCCTTTGGCCTTAAAAACACCAGTGCTACATATCAACGGGCTATGACTTATATATTTCATGACATCATGCATCGCATATTGGAATATTATGTAGATGACCTTTTTGCCAAATCCAAACATCAAGCTGAACACCTTACAGTCCTTAAGGTCATTTTTGACCATCTCATCAAGTATTGTGTTCACCTTCAACCTAAGAAATGTGTCTTCATGTTTCCTCTCAGGAAAAATCCTTAGTTTTATCATTTCTTTGTGTGGCATAGAAGTCAATCCCGCTAAAATAAAGGATATTCTCAAAATACCTCCACCTACTAACCTTCTCCAACTGCGTAGTTTGCAAGGCAAGTTGCAGTCTATCTGTCATTTTATTTCAGCATCTTTCTGACCGCTGCCACCCCTTTCATCATCTCCTCAAAAAGGACGTCTCCTTCAAATGGGATGATGAATGCCACAAATCCTTTGAGGCCTTAAAACAGTACCTCCTCTAACCGCATGTACTCATTCCTCCTAAAGATGACCAATCATTTTACCTTTAAATTTCTAATACGGATCATTCCTTGGGATCCATGCTCACTCATAGAGATGAGAAACACATGGAGCAAGCAGTTTATTATATAAGTCCGTACGCTTTTACATTATGAAACCCGATACACCCACACCAAAAAAGTCTGCCTAGCCTTAGTTTTTGTCACTACTAAACTTCATCATTACCTACTTAACCATAAAAAAATTGTTGTCACCAATACAGACCCCTTACATTACATGTACACTAAGCCCTACCAACATCAGTGTGTTACAGGTTGGCTCATGCTTCTTGCAGACCTAGACCTCAAATTCATTCATCAAAAATATATCAAAGGCCAAACTATCACTTACCAACTTGTAGATGCACCTCTCTCTGGAAATCATCCCTCTAACTTTGATTTCCCAGATGAATCCATTTTTACCCTCTTTCGTTGGATGATACCATTTACCTGATGACCTTATTCTTTGATGGTTCCAAATGTTAGTGTGGAGGTGGTGCTGGAGTTATCCTCATTCCTCTCGATGGTGTGCCTATGTCGTTATCTTTCAAACTAGATTTTGAATGTAATAACAATATCACCGAATATGAAGCACTCGTATTAGGCCTTCAAACTTCCATCACCTTAGATGTCAAATCAATTAATATCTTTGGTGACTCTCAACTAGTTGTAAATCAAGTCAATGGTATATACCAGTGTCGTAACGAAATACTTCAAAAGTATAAGCATCATGTACACATACTTTTGATACCTTTGACTTATGAACTTTAAACCACTCCACGTTCCACTAACAAATTTGGATACCATGGCCTACCTTACTTCTTAGATACCTCCTCGCCCTCTAACTCAAAAATATTTTTCATAGTACAAAGGTACTACAATCACCTTCTTATCTATTTCAAGACGTCAACCTCATTAGAACTGTTCAACTTGACCCATGTGACCTTTAGTACAAGTATTTTGTTGACTACCTTTCCCTTTCAGTTCTACCTCCAGACCTTACTCACAATAGGACAACACTTCTTTCTCAAAAGTTTCTCTCGGTATGTCATCATGGGAGGCCTTCTTTATAAATGTGGTTTTGATGGTATCCTCTTGTGATGCCTTACAAGTTCTGAAATTCCCTACACCATCAAGTAAGTTCATGACGAGAATTTGTGGAGGTCACTTCAGTGGTTTAGTTGTTCACTAAACACATTCTCCTCCTAGGCTATTATTGGCCAACCTTAAACCGTGATTTTTTTGATTATGTCAAACACTTGTGTTAAGTGCCAGCAACATGCTAATCTTCATCGCACACCTAGTCACGCCTTACAGGTCACATGAGACCTTTGGCCTTTCTCTCAATGGGGTTTGGATCTTGTTGGAGAAATCAATCCCCATTCTTCACTAGTGCCATCAATGGATTATTACCACTACTGAATACTACACTAAATGGGTAGAATCCATACCTCTTATTTCAACAAAAACTGAGAAAATATGTGAATTCATCAATCATCATATCATTTTTCACTTTGGTGTTCCCCATCGTCTAATCACTGATAATGGAAAACAATTCAAAAACAAAACTCTACGGAAGTTTTGTGATGCCTTTGGCATTCAACTTAGTTTTTCTTCACCCTAATACCCTCAAACAAATGGCCAAGCTGAATCCACCAAAAAAACCTTAAACAAAATTCTTATGAAATTTGTGGATGATACTGGAAAGGATTGGCACATGCACATTGCTTTTGCCTTATGGGCTTACCGTACTAGTATTCGTACCTCAACTGTGGCTACTCATTTCTCTCTGGTCTATGGCACAGAGGTTGTCTTGCCTCTTGAAGTCCATATTCTATCTCTTCATATCTCACTCAAAGATATGCTCAACGATGATGACTTTCACCAGGACCGTTTGGCACAACTCAAGTTATTAGATGAACATCATCTTAATTCTCTTCATCACCTTCAAATCTACCAAAAATGTATCAAATGTTCCTATGAAAAATGCATGTCCATGAATGAACCTTCCAAGTTGGTGACCTCATCCTTAAAGAAAATCAACATGTAACAAAAGAGGAAAAAAGTAAACAGGGAAAAATTTTATCCTAATTGGCTTGAACCTTATATCGTTACTCATACCTATGGATCAGGTGCTTATCATTTGTCTTCACTTGAAGGTAAACCCAAACCTGAACCCCTCAATGCCTTACATCTTCAACCATTCTACTATTGAATTAAGTCTTATATCACCTCTTGTCTATTCAATGCCCATTCCTTGAGCACCGTTCACCTTTCATTCTACCTATTTTAAGGATCAACGACTAAACCAGGATCATGTGATTACCCATTACCTCTCAACCTTATCTTCAATATGAGTACCATGGATCTACTCATGGACATGATTCTCATGGATAATTTTCATCTGTTTCAAGATAGAATCCCATGGTCATTCATCAATTAAAACCTCTCCATCATAGTTAACCTCTGTGTGTTATATTTTTGTCTTCAAAAACCAAAGCCTAATTTCCTCTCTAGTCTTATCCATAAATTAAAAGGCCAAAATAAAAAAAATTCAAAAGTAAAATGGGATTCCACTCCTTGATTCAAACTTCCAGCAAAAATATGACTCCCTCAAAAAGTAAATCTACGCTTTTTAATCTTGTGGCTATAAATAGACCGCTCCCTCAAAGGACAACTATATGAAGCTAGTTGTATTTTTACTTAGTCTATCATCAAAAGAGGACTATTCTTACAAAAACTAAACTAAAAATATTTTGAAGCTTCCCACATTGATCAACTTCACGAAGACCTGAAGAAGATAATATACTCATCCCATATAGACTTCCCACATCGATCAACCTATCAAAAAATAAAAGCAAAAGAAAAAAATTTAAATTTTTCATCATGGACTTGCCTATTGTGATCTTGGGTCTCTTGCCAAGTCAACATACTGTCTCACACTAGGTTATCTTAAAACCAACTTGGTTTCACCTTATCACCTTTTCACCCTAATTTCCCACCCGCTTAAGGGATGTTCGCGCAAATGTGAAATTTTGTAATCATGAGACTTTATTCAACCTTAAAATAGTAAATCAAGCAAACACCTTTAGGGTTTTATGTTCATAAGCCCATATTTGGTATGGTATATTTATTTTGGTTCTTACCAATTAGGCAGCTCTCCTGTCACCTCTTACCACTCACCTTCTTAATTATTTGTTGATTATCCTATACAAGACCAAGCCCTCAATACCTCAAATCAACCACACCTCAATGACCTCAATTCATTCATGTCGTTATGACCTAGACTCACTCATGCCTAAGTGACCTAAACCTCAATCATGCCCAAATATCCTCGACTTAACCACGCCTATAAACCTACTCACCCATTTCTCTACCCTCATCATAATTCTTCCCTAGCTTATGGGAGAACTACATTGGCCTAGAGGCCCCTTTTTTCACTGGGGATATGTAGGCAACACCCTATGAGGGCATGGAGCCCTTGGAGGTTAGCTCAGACACTCTTTACCCTAACAAATTCCCCCCCATGCCCAACCATGTTTTCAATTAACATTTCACCTTACTTAGTTTCAATTTTTCACAACACTTGGAAATTAAACAATTAAAAAACATAAATACCAACCATTTTCTTAGCAACATCATATCATACATCCATCATTTCATATTTCCATGATATCAAATATTTTGTAAATCTACACCATAACATACATATACATCATCATTTATTTCCCATGTTACCAATAACTTGGAAATTAAATCCAAACCAACAAACCTTAACTCCACCATGCCTAACTCACTTAGACTCAATCATGCCTATACTTGACTCAACCATGCCTAAATGACCTAAACTTAACCATTCGTATACCTAACTCAACCATGCATAACTGACCTAAAATCAACCACGCCTAACAAACCTAAAACTCAACCATGCCTATCAAACCTCAAACTCTACCACGTTTAACTGACCTAACTTAACCATGCCTACATGACGTCAACTCAAACATGCCTAATTCACCTAATTTCCATCACATACACAATAACAATGGAAATTAAAAAAAAGTACACCATTAATACATACACATCATCATCAAAATCATCATCTATATCAATGAAAATATCTATGTATCAATACATATATACATAACCAAAAATAAATACAAGTATCTAAAGATGCTCAAATATAGTCTCACTATCTTCGGCAAGCAGGCCAATATAATAATCAAAATCACAAAACTCTCATGTACATCCTCACTATCATCGAAACACATAGGCCAGTATATACCAGAAAATCGATACACCAATCATATCAGGTGACTAGTCATCACTCCATCTTGATATACATGCATGTCTCATATCTCCTCCTCCTCACCTCTATCCTCATGACAACTTGCCTGCACCTCCCCACCTAGCATGGGTCTCAGCCTACTCTCTACCTTCCCCTCACCTGGGACTGGCCTCTGTGAACTCGTAGCCTTGCCTTGACCCTACCTCTAAGATTTCTGACCCCCCTGTTCTCTCATGAACTATGAGTGTGGGATCTATTCCTCTCACTCGCTGCCTACTGTGCATTGTACTCAGCTATGTAGGAAGGGAAATCTATCCCAGCGGTAGTTAGATGATCCTGGTAATACCGTGCCTCACTCAGAGCATCCCTAAACCTCACCATTAACACTATCATAAGGTGGTGCCATAGGTCTTATAGTAACATGTGAGCTCTGACACTGCTAACATTAGCCTCGTACCATGTACCTATGAGTCCATGTCCTCCTCTATGTACCATGGGACCCCATCCCACCGTAGTTTCCCGTAGTGTGGGACCATGTCCCCAAGTCTGTAGGAAGTGCCTGTGATACCACCTGGGCCTATAAAGCCATAGATTAAGCCTATGCAGTGGAAAACTAGCCCTACAAACCCTACTACCTATGTCCTGTAAAGTGACTACATGTCCCCCATCTCCATCTCCACCCTATGTAGGTGCCTATCCCTGTGCTATCTAGTTCTGTAAGGCCACTACATGCACTTGTAAAATGGAAACCTGATGCCTATGACTTGGTAAGATGCCCCTATAAAGCTTTAATTTGTGCTTGAATTACAACCACCTGACCCTACAATGTATCCCTGTGTATTGTGATGGTAGCTAACTCTTGGCTGTCCTCAGCCTCAGTGGTGTTGCTCATAGTTGTTCCACCCACCAGTTCCTATATCTATTAGTGACCCCCACAACATCGATCTGCTTATCCACCACCTACTCCTCCTGCCCTGTAGGCACACTCAGTCGTGGTGGAGACATAGGTCTCTCCATGTCATCTCTCCTGTACTATGGGAAGGTTAGAGGCACGTCCTGTGGCAGCCTAAACTACCATCTGACCTAGTCTATATGTATCATCTCGTGCTCACCAACATGATGCCCCTGAAGCCACCTCAGCAAGTGTAACTCCTCTAACTCCTCAGCTATGTCCTTGTATGATGGATATCCAACATATGGCCTCCAAATAATATGTACACTAGACAATCCCTCCAGCAACCGCCTGTAATATGAAACATCAAGTGTGGCCCTCACCACCCTTTGCTATCCACCAACTAGTACCCACCGTCTATATCTGACTCTAACCAAGCCACTCCCAAACCAATCAAGTCAAGGAAAATCAACTGTATGTACACATATGATGTGCTCATATGCCCAACAATGCAGAAGAAAAGTGCAACACAAACTAAACCACCGCAATCTCTCATAGGCCCACAGCTCCCTATACAACTGCACAAGGAATGTTGGTGCCCATGTAAAAACATATCCACTCCTCCACCATATCCTGGAGCACTCCCATCAATGCTCATGGAAATATCCTACCCTTGGCATCTAGTAACGTGAAAAAACATACCACCTCCATCAAACAACCAACCTCGTCTCCTAAGGATGGGCTACATACATCTCTCCGTAGCTAAGGTTTGCACTATAGTACCTTAGCTCTCCCATTGCTTCCCCAAACACAACCACTATAGTCTCTACTGAGGCCACTGAAGAAATATAATACTCTCTCTCACCCACAATTGGTAGTCGTAGGATCATGTATACATCCTCCAGGGGGATAGTAATCTCAACCGTCAGTAAATGAAAAGTGTTGGTTGTTGAATGCCATATATCGATGAGTGTGACCATGAAACTAGGATCTTAAGCTACACGCCTATAGCATCACATCCCAATCAATCCAACATCATTCATATGCTCCCACTCCTCTATAATCACACTCGACTGCATATCTACCAATAGAGGCGGTACTTTCTCTCGCATACGTAGCTGGTCCCTAGTCTACATCCAACAAAACACAACATTGTTAAAGAAATGACTACCTCCAATTACCAATTAACCCCAACACCATACCCAATCACACCAATCATGATTACCCCATTTACCTAATTCACATATAAACATCCTACACTTTACAATCATGACTCATCACCTTAACATGTATTTCACATACTCACCTACCCTATATCGCCAACTATTATATTTTTACCCTTATCTCTCTATAAGCACTCTTCAGTTACCCTTTCCCATCTATTTTCCTTTTATACCTAGCCCTTCTTACCCCTATTCCTCCTTCACCCTAATCGGGGCCGAACACCCTGACCGTCACCATTTTTATTGACTAACCATCAGTTCCATTTAATCGTTGTTGGTCACCTCAGTTCTGACCGATGCCAGCTAAAACCAACTAACCTTAGCTAAACCTAGACCAACATCGGTCTCTGTCGCGACAACCAAAATAAAAAACCCCCATCCCCTTTTCTTCAAAAATTGGCAAAAACAACTTACAAACCTACTTAATCCCACCCACATCTACTCCACATTTATTTCTCACCCTACTTAACCTATATTGGACCTTTTTCCCCCTGATTTTGTTCATTTTTCACCCACAAATTAAAAATTAAAAACCCACCCAAATTTGTAACCAAAATAATTTCACCAATACCATCTTTAATCAAATAATGGGTTTGGATCTCCTCCTACATCATCCTGATCACATCTACATGGTGGCACATCTGGTCGTTGCAACGGTGGTCCCACCCGAACCCTCTCCCACCTCTGCCATACCGAAATCTACCTCGAACCTCTCCACCAATCACATGTCTTCAACTATTCTCATGGACCCGTCTATCCTAGCTCCTCTCACCACTTAGTAACCTCCACCTCATCCTGGTATAATACCTTGTCTTTTTCCTCCCTGAAAAATGCACAAGTCACTTATCTCTGTCATTTTCTCAAAGTCAAGAACAACAATGATTCCATAAAATATAGTATTTCGACCCTAACCTAACATGACCAGTGTCGGTCACCCAAAACCAACGTCGGTTACCATATAACTAGCATCGGTCACTTGTCAGTACCATTTCATCCACATTTTGCCTATTTTGACCTAACCTCATTATTGTCCCATACCTTTTTGCCTTACCAACACTTCATAGACCCTATCCACAAGCCTCAATTACCCATACATTTCCTTAATTACATGTAAGGACCTGTTATTTTACCTATACCTCGGCCTTACCCATGTCATGACCTATAAATCTTGACTTGAACCACTTTGTGTGACCTTTGAACTCGTGTCCTCACTCTAGCTTGTGATATTGTTACCTCTGTTATTTTAATCAAACAACCATACCTTTCTTATTGATGTGTCATTTATCCTGACAAAACCCATGGTGTACCATATCATACCTAAACATTCCTGCACCTAACCTACATTGTGTTTTTGGACCATATCCTATACCCTAGATACCTGAATCACTTCAACCTTGTTTGGATAAACCTATTGACCTTGGACAATGTAGAGTTTGCAAACTCTTCAACCTAGTACCATGTTGTAGTCTATACATGTGTGTTCATTACCAATTTCCATTACCCATTACCTATTACCTGATTTGACCATTACCCTTTACCCAAAGTACTCGTACCCTTCCCTACCTACCTTACCTTACACAAACTACACATTTATCAAACCACACACCAACTCTATATAACACCTCATTCATTCCCGTTTTGAGGGGGATCACTGTCACACACACTTGGGGAAACCTCACATTTAGCCTTACTTGGGGTAATTACACTCTCACTTATATTCATGCCAACCAATTCATTTTTTGTCAACGTCATTTATCAATACAAACTACGTGAAAAAAGGGACAAATGTAGAGACCAAATTTAGGTCACACTCCCTTATGTCCTCTTTCGAATAGTCATCCTAACGTGTTAACCTAACCATGACCCCTTTACCGCATATTCATATTAATTTAGTTACTTACAATTGAATTAATACCCATCCTCACAGAATTTATTGATTTAATTACTTTAATTAAATTAATTTACATATCACCTAGCCACATCACCTAGACACCTCACCATGGACTTGTTCATAGCGTATTAATTAACTAAGACTCGATCTCCACTTATCCTAACTACCTGAGATTGTGTCTAACCCTAACATTAAATTCCTATTCTTTCTCCAACAGCATGCCCGTTTATCTAAGCATTAACCACCACTTTAAACCTATACCAACAGGGAGAGCTAGCTGAGAAAAGAAAAGATATACTATTTTTGGTAAACCTAAGATATCCTACCTTACCTGATGTTGGTTAACCCTCAACCAACACCGGTCACCTTGAATGTCATCAGTCACCATATATATAATTTGGTAGCATTTTTTCGGGGTTGGTCACTTCGAGTTTTGAGAGAGATATATTTGTATTCAAGCATGAACCAGAGTTTTCTCAAGTATCAATACAACATAATGCATCCATCCAGAGACCCAAACAAGTACCAAGACTAATCTGAAGGAATAATCATTCACGATAACATTCCAGGAAGCACTATCATGGCAGTGACCACTAGATTCACAGATCGACCATCACCTTCCTTTACCTACCAATCTTACAGGAAAAATTAAGTGTGTTTGATTTTGTATCATTCATGTACTTATTCATTAAGTTCTTTATCTCTCTATTATTGGAACTTATTACTCCCTTTGTTCAGTCACTTCCATTTTCAATCCTGTATCCTTATCCAACCACCACAACCTTCCAAATCCTTATTCATAACCTCTTACACACTTCTGAGTTTTTATCACCTTATCACGAACCCAACCAGTCCCCTTTCATTCTCTGTGTAATCACAGAGAAGCCAAAAAAAGTTATTAATCAACTTTCACCAAATTTCCCCTACTGACACCGGTTACCTTAACCATCGTCATTTTCACCTTCACCAGCATTGGTCACCAAACCAACGTCAGTTATTGTATCTCCTATCATAGTTATTCTAAATTCACCTTAACACCCCAAAGGCATCACAAAATATCACCCAAGCCAAATAACCTACCTAAAACCTCTCCAAAACCTACCCATCTCTCTGTGTAGATGCAAAGAGAACCTAGACACCTATTTTTGATACTTCTACCATTCCCACAAAAATTGAGATCGGTTATCCCTAACTGGTATTGGTCATAGATAAACTATCATCAGTCACACCTAACTGGCATCAGTCTCTATATCTAGTAAACTACCTCAGACTAGTCAGCACCCTAATCACCCAAATCAGCCCCAAATTGTACCAAGCCTTACCCAGACCCTATATGTGACTTCCAGATCACCTTCTTAGCCTGTGACCTAACCCGTGACCTTCGATAATTTAATATCAAAGCGTTTAAGTGGATTAAATTGTATAAGTAATCTGAGATATCTAAATCAGACTACTAGCACTAGATTTATTTATATGCATGTTCATTTGTTTTACTTATGATATATATATATATATATATATATATATATATCATTGGATTGACAACCATTGAGGAAGTGTCTTAATTCTTGGATCTAGCTTACGCTAGGCAATCTACTAGCCTTTTACTATTAACTATATTATGTGGTCTTGCTTTGCATTTCATGTAGTTCCTCCTAGACAAAAGGGAGTTCTTGCAGTCAACTTGGATCAGGAAATCAAAATGTGTGAACAACCTTCAAATGAAATCACAACATGTATTCTACCTTGGCTCATCACCCCTTATCTATTTCATTAATTTGCTAAGAATCTAGTGAAATAGGTACTTTGGGCGTACAGGACAACCTACAAGAGTTAAATAAGACAACACCCTTTTAGGTGGTGTTTGGCATAGAGGTAGTTCTCCCCATGGAATTCATGTTACCTTCTTTCCATATTGAGCGTGTAGGAGGTTTGGCCAATGAGAAATCATTAGAAGAGAGGATTGACAACCTGATGCAGTTGGATGAAAGGCATGCCATAGAAAATGGAGTTAGAAATAAGAAAAATCTAGGAAAAAGGTATGGCATGACAGGCACATCAAGGATAAGAAGCTTGAGGTTGGGAAAATGGTACTTATGTGTGATTCAAAGTTTTTGCACCACCCTAGAAAGCTTAAGGTTCATTAGTTGGGACCGTATGTTATAACTTATATACTTGATCTAGGAGCTTTCCAATTAGAGGTGTTGGATGGAACACGATTTCCCAGTTACTTCAATGGGAGTATGCTGAAACCCTACTATAAATAAATATTCTTAGTATTTGTAATAAATTAGTTTTTCCACTTAGATTGTGTTTCCCTTAATACATTTCCTTTATATATGTTTCCTTCATTGTTGTTATGCTTTGTCAATTTAGTTCAGTGTTTTGTGTAATAAATGTGCTTATGCACTAGAAGATTATTACTATCTAAAAGTGTTTCATGCACAGAGGACCGTGCATACCCTTAGTGTGGGGTGGTTGGAGAAGGATTTACTATCGGTACCATATAGTGGATCATGGTGCATGATAAAGATAAACTCATAGGTGATTTATAAAAATAAGAATCAGGAAATTTGTTCAACTTTTGGACCATGCGTACTGAGATGAACACTTAGTATAACACAAAGGAGGCTGCAGCACTTGAGAATACTTGGGAATAGTCATATTTGATGAGTACTTTGGTGTTTGGAAGCACAGAGAGAGGAGATATGTGACAGAGAAGTAGTTAGTGCACTATAAGGTTATGACTGATGTGTGAAAATAAGAGGTGCAGAAGAATTGGTGCGACGCATGGGGAAGTACTGATGTTAAATTAATGCCACGTATGGTGGTATATGGGAGTGATTAATGTGAAGTATTTTTGAAAATTTCTATAAAGTTGTAGTTTTTTAATGGCATTTTTTTCCTTACATGTTTGAGAACGAGTGAAGTGTGAAGTGCGAAGAAGAGCTAGATACAAAGAGAAATCTATAGATCAACGAACCAAGTGGGATCGAAGCACAATGTGTAGAAGTATTTGGTACAGTATTGGTATTTAGGTGGTGATGCGAAGTGTTTTGAGAAGGTTTTGTACAACTAGGTTTTGAAGGAGGCAGAGTACATCTAAGGTTTGAAAAATCGATGATGGTTTGCACTTGTGGAAAGTAGGGTTTTCATTGTAACAATTTTTTGGTTACATAACACCCCAGGAAGTTGAGGAAAAAAAGTATGGCACCACGGCGAGCTCCAGTTTTGGAGGTGGAGGCCGACGAAGCGGTAGAAGATTTTTTGGTGTAAATTCTATAACCAAATGAACTAATTGAGGGGAAAACTTGGAAAACAAAAATAACATAGTGTAAGATCTTAGATACCAACCATAGAATAGACAAATGTATGAAGGATATCACTGCTAAAGTTATTAGAAAAACAAATAGAAGAATGGAAGATGGAGAAAATGTTTTGGAACTCTCTGAGGAGATTGTTGGAGAATGTGGGGATCCTAAAAATCCTTGAGTTGCCTTACTTTGGAAAGCCTGAGTAGCTATATCGATGGCTCATGTCATGTGTACACAAGTATTTCTTATACTTTGCATGTAGATGGATGTGGATCACTGCTAAACTTATTGGAAGGGTAACATGTTTACATGACACAAGATAGGAAATTACAGGTGACTTATTAGATGATGAAGGAATTGATGCAATGGTCATTACGCTCAATTATAAGAAGGGGGGGTGAGTGTTTAAGGTGACAAATATAGGGGATATAGCTATAAGGGTTGCAGCACGGCTTGCAGGCTATAAACTGGGTGCCTCCGACAGATGGAATGAGGTGAATTAACATTCGTTACACATAGCATACAAGATGGCCAACAAAACTTACTACAACATTGTTGGATACATTGTTGAGAGCTTAGTGGCTAAGGCACACATTCAGGAAGATAAAGTTGAGAAGATTACTTGCGGCGTCGTTCTTTTATTACTTGTATTTAATGATATTGGTGTACCTAATGGACCAAGGGAAAATGTTTGGGAATTTTCCTTTGACAATAAGTCCCAGGAAAAGAAGTTTCCAAACTATATATTAAGGGTTACAATTTCTAACACCTACAAGGAGTGCTAGTAGAAATGGTTTAGGTAGTTGTGTCAGGCATTTGAAGGGGAGTGGCACATTCCATGTGAGCTTCTTGTAGTGTTAAATGGTGAAGCAGAGTTTGCTTTCTATCAACATGTTAGCTTGGGAAGGTTTCATATGCAGACATGTGAGAACAGCCCTTGTGCAAGCTACCATTTTCCTTTACTTCAAGGTATTATCAGAATTCTTTCAAAAGATTACATAATGTGCACAAGATTAAGTTTGATGTTGATAGGTTGACACAGATACTCATATCCTGTAGAAAACGTATGTATGTCCAAACTAGGAGGCGTATGTTGAAATAATTGAAACAAATAACATTGATCTCACGTCAGAGACTATGACTATAGGAAAGATCAAGCTAGCGTGCATCTATGTATACTTAAGGCTGCACTTTAAATATGGAAAGGTGATAAAATAAGAGGACATAGCTCTACCAGGTCCCCCAAAGCCAAAGAAGATAGTGGACACGTCAAGGCCGGTTGCACCCATGCCACCTACTCAAGATGAACCAGTGCCTATGGGCTTAGAAAATTTATTAGAGCAAGATGAAGAGACGAGTGATAGCACTAAGCTGGACCATACATAGATAGTTTTACAAAAAAGGCACACATCTAGGGACATGAGCATTGGGACTTCATAGCCAGTACGAATATCATTGTGAGTCACTCTGGTGAAAAATGTTGATGAGAAACAAAAGAAGCTCTGGAAGTATGTACTGGTAAGAGATAGTGAGAGGATTCCTCTCACTAGAGTGTGCATCACGAGGTGGCTTTCCTAAATTTGGAGATGTAGGACGATGAAGATATAGGTGATAGGATTATGTATAAGGAAGGTGGTCCTAGCATAAGTGCCCAGGAACCTGAAGGAGACCAAAGCAGTGGTGGTGGGGATATGGAGATAATTATATTACCTGCACAATGAGAGAAAGAAACTGAAGAAGGAGAGGAAGTTGAGCAAAGCGTAGGCGCAAAGCCATAGTAGGATGCAACCCCCACTACACAAGATTTTGAAGAGTGCACCAATGGGGCACAAGGAAGATAATGTGGTAAGGACTCAAAACTTGGCTATATTGATGACTCAACTAAAATTATTCATGCCTTCTTTCATAATACCTTGCCTAGGGAGCAGTTGTATGGCTAAGATTGGATGGACCCAAGAATGCGAACAACGTGCACTCGTAAATAGTTTTCATGGAGCATGCAAACTCACATGAATGATCCTAACTTTGATTTATGTAAGGATTTTTTAGTGTCTCGGAAAATGAAAATGGCACCTCACACTCTCCGGGTGTAACCATCAATCCCACACAATTATCATATGAACAAGCAAGAAATGCGCTTGTCAAGATATCAATAAAAGTCATGTGCTGGAACATCGATAAAGTGACGACTATAAAAGTAGTTATAGATGATAGAAGAGATAAGGATACTTAGATCAAGTGGTTGACAGAGGAGTGGGGATAAGGTTGTTGCAGAAGCACATAATGTTAAAAAGATGGTCGAACAAATAGCTGACAAAATTATGCAAAAAAGGCCAACCTTCAAGAGAAGGTGCCAAGGGATTTCCCATCCCACCCTTCATTATTTGCGCACAACAGTTCGTTTGTTTCTAGAAGAAGGACCCATGAACCTACCAAAACCAAAGGATGTTGTAGATGACGCATCAAGATCCAATGCCCTAATTACAAGGAAATTTTTTATTTATGAGTCTATTATGCAGGCTTTTAAGGATGAATTAAAGAAATCATATCCTGGTTTTGAGCATGTGTGAAGCGCAAGATATAATCATTAAGACAAGGACACTAACAGAATAAGGTGAGGTCCTTCAGGAAGCCAAAAATGAAACACTTGAGCGTGTGGAAAGTATTAAGGTAGTGGAGACTAAGTGCGATGTGCTTAACGCTACCCCAGAATCCCACATAAGGCAAAAATAAAGGAAATTGGAGAGGTCATCATGGAGAAGATGAATGTGATGGAAGGTATGGTCTCAAGTATGGGCCAATATACTAAGGATTTTATAGAATGAAGGTGGTAAAATAAATCTTGATGAGTTGGATGACATGATTGCAGAAATCCTAGACAAAACAATTACAACACTAAATGCTTTATATGCATTCGAAGCAGAAGTATAGGGTGAGTATCCAGATTTAATTCCGTTAGAAGGGAATAAGGATACCAAGTAAGTTGATTATTCTTAAGTGCCAGTGGCTAAGTCTTTTGGTTTACACATATTTATTCATTCTTGTGCCAAGCATTTACGAGGTACCCATTTCCGAGGGAAGAAATCAAATTTAGTGTGGGGTAATGTTGGGCTAGCAAAGATGGCCTAAGTCTTGTAAAATCATATAAGGGTTGGGAAAGCGCATATAGGACACATGGAGTGTGCATGGAATTATAGTAGGGTATCAAGTGCCCAGGATCATAACATAGTCATTTTGTTTTCTAGGCTATTTTTGGAGATGGAGTGTTGAGCACGCATTGTTATATAGACTTGTAGTTCACACAAGGCTATTTTGGGTTATTGCATCAGTTCAAGCACCATGCAGAGTCTTAGTCTAATAATAGGATCTATTCTAGGAGTTAACTAATAGAAGGTCTATTATTAACACTTACGTGCTTTTGTATCCTCTTGTAAAGGCGCGTGGCTACTATTAACATGTAGCCTATTTTTGGAAGGTGCATAGGTGCTGAAGGGAAAGTCCCCATCCCTATATATATGTATTTATTTGTTGGTTTAGATAGCCCTAATTATTGTAGAGTTATGCTAACTGGTTTTTTCATGTGCATGACTCATGATTACATTACTATGATGTATGAAGATTATGTGTTTTGCAGTATTTAGTATAATGGATCATATTGGCTAGATATTGGTGTTAGATGTGACTCAATATGATTCTTGCATGGTAAATCTCATAATAATCATTTTTTAGTCAATCTTGCATATGGTTTAGATCTAGATCTGGCTTATGCATTGTGGATTATTTACTATTTGTTATAAATCTGGATATATACATATTGCAATCATGCTAACATTCTGAACAAGCAACTCTAAAGAGGGACCTAGTACCCTTGCAACGCTTTGGGTGAGCTCTTAGTTCTGGCCCGAGTGATGTGTCAGCGCACCATGGGTTATTTGCAGTGAATTCTAGGCTACATCACTATGCATTCTTGGATCCTTTGATCTCTAAGAATATTCCATCAGCATCTATATCATCCACCATGCTACAAGATATCTAGCTCATCCACCTCGCATAGATCTCCTTGACCCGAGCTACTCGGTGCATGACATAGATTCATGAAAATATCCTAGCTAGCAGCATTTTCCCTACAATTTTTTGGTCTTTAACTTGCATTCATTTTCTCTGATGTGTTTGGGAGGAAGGCATGTAGCATAGAAAATTTTAATCTTTGCAAACTAGTGAATGATCTCATTAATCACAGGGATTCCTATATACTTATTCACTTAAAGAAATACCTAAGGAAATTATAAGCGCAAATATCCCTCAATTGGAGCATAGTGGCGTGTTGTCGATGCGTTATTTATCTGCCTTGGCATACCTGCACACAAATCTGCTTAAGTCAAAGGAGCATTAGACACAAGTGTTTGGGTAAAGAATTAAAGTTAGTCCAAAAAAAATTTGTGTGTGAGTCATATTATATGTATTTAGGACATTTGCCAATTACCGCGTGAGTAAGTCTTCAGTGTCACAAGTCATTTTTTACTATTATTGAGCATAGTCATTATTGCTTATTAAGTGTAGAAGTTTTTAAAACTGGTTTCATTATACAACTCATGTTATTGGTTTGTTTTCATTTTAATGTATGTCTCTTAGGATTATGTTATGTTGAAGTCAATAAATAAGTTGTTAAGTTTCATTTTTTATAAAATAAGTAAAATAAGTATTAGATTCATTTAGATTTGTTTTGTCATTTTTTTAAAATCAAAATTTTAAGTCAAAGTAAAGTGTCCTCTTGTCAAATTTGAGTCATTATCGTCTTATCTTAGAGTCAAAAATTGAAGTAGTCAATTTGTGTTAGTATGTCATCGAGTCTAAATTTTTGAGTCATTGTTGTAAGTGTCATTGTAAAAAAAAGCCTCATGGATGCATTTTCAGTGTTACCTGACGTCCAATGAAATAAAATGTTTCACATTGCAGAGGGAACAAAAGAATAAGCTCAATGAGGAAACATATGTGTTTCATGTTCGCATTTCACTAAGCTAGAAGCATGAGACTAGAGGATGGAGGCATCGAAGGCTGGAGGTCAATTAGCAACCTCTCATCAGCCACCAACAACGTGGCTGCACGGAGTTGTGGTGGAATTTTGTGGTGGGTATTTTGCTTTCTACTATGATTTCAGTGTTCCAGTTTCTGGTGAGCTTCATTTTCAAAGTACTTGTTTTGCATTTTGTTCATGTTTCTAGTTTTCAATTGTTTTGTTTGAATAATATACCTATTCAAATTTGTATTTAGTGGGCAGTATTTCCTACATAATTCCCAATGTGAAAATATAGTGGAAAAGATGAAAGCACAAGGAAATGCAACATCATGATATTTGGGTTGTTGGTTGTTCTGTAAATCCATCTGTATGTTTTGGGTTTTTGGTTGTCTTGTAAAACCATCCTTGTAGGTTGTTGGATATCCTTGGAAAACCATCCTTGTTGAGGTTGTTGGTTTTCCTTAAAAACCATCCAAATCATGAGCACGCACGAGCAACAAGCTGCAGAAGAAGTGCAATTTCTTTTCTCCCATGTTCGCACTAAGGGGGGGAATGTTAGGAATATATTAATTAGTACTTCACATATATCTTGTTAAATTTTTATATGGTTGGGTAATTGTAGAGTTATATTGGGTTATATACGTGAAGTTGTTTGGGTGTTATAACAACTCATGTAATTAGCATATAACTATCCTATTATTTAAGAGATGAATCTCGTATATAAATGTATTCTATTGAATATATTAATTATATAATAAGAATATCATATGAACGTTTATTATTGTGTGATTAAAATCACATTATTGTTTGTTTGGCTCCATTGCATGAGATAAATCTTTACATAAGATCCACTAATCCCTATCAATTAGTGCCCATATTGATCTCCAAAAGTCAAAAATCCAAAAAAATCATAATAAGGGATAATCTTACTTATGCTAAAAGGGGCTCTAATAAAATCTTATAAGAGCGTCTATATGTTCTTAACATGTCCCAATAGAGTACGAACATTCAAAATAAAGAGGGGAAATCAAGGTGGATTTGGAAGAGAGGGGAAAAGGGAGTTAAGAGAGGGTTTGGGAACCATTAGAAGTCCACGAACATAACAATAACACCTAATTTAGACCAATAGTTAATATCTACACAAAATATTGAAACAGTATAATTTAACAACTAATAATTATTTAGCAGCATAAATAAACCCCACTTTACCACTATTCTAATTTTATAAAAAGTTATATTTTTAAATTGTATTCAAGCATTTCCACTCTTCTTTTATTATAAAGATTGTATAACATTTACATTAAAAATTGTATTTAAAATTTACTATTGAAACTCTAAAATAATGTATAAACCTATTAATATTATCATAATAAAAAATAAATGGATTAAAGCAATTATTATTATAATTTTATATAACATCTCAATATTGATTTAAGACTAAATCAATGTCTAAGTTCGAATAGGTTTTGGCTTTTTTAGTTGTTTTATTTTCCTTTGCAAGGAGGTGACCAAAGAAAGGAATGAGGTTTGTATATATTTCTTTGAGAAATCTATTTCCTAATATATAGTTGAGGAAATTATTAGTATAATTGAGAATAAGTTTACATTAAATTATAATTTATACATGGATCACATTTTAGGACGGGAGAATAGGTGATTGGAGAAAAAATTGACACTTCTTTAATGCTAGCATCTAAGTTGATTCTAGTGGCATCAATGTTTTTTTTAGGTTGATTCTATATGCATTCCCTTTTATGATGAGGGGAGAGGGGAGATACGAATAAGAAATTTTTAATCAAAAATAACAAGTGAGAAAACAACATCAAGAATTGAATCTCCTTTATCGTTTTTGGACCACATTTTTTTTTTTTTTTTCCCAACATTTTAAAATTATTTTGATAGAAGTTCTTTTAATGAGATTCTTTGTTTAATATATATGTGATACGATTGTTTTCAAAGATATGATTATTTCTATGTCGTAATTTATCCGGTGAAAGTCACTTTCTAATTAAAATGTTAATTATTATAAACATATTAATATACTTAATAAATTTATTTAATTTTTAAAATGTAGATAAATGTAGTTATTAAATATATAGCTACTTACTATTTTCTATTTATAGTTTATAATATGACAATTATGTATTGATGGAGCAACAAGTAAATAGATATTTTAAATGAATATTTTCATCTTCCTCAACTATCATATACATTGGTTTTAATTTTCTTTAGCTAGTGTGGATTGGTCATAGAAAAAATGTAGGTGGGTACATAAGTTTGAATGACAAAAAATACACTCTAGTTTTTTTTTTCCACAAATCAATCCTTCTCACAAGATGGTGTGTGGGTGCGTGCGTGCGTGCGTGCGTGCGTGCGTGCATGTGTGTGTGTGTGTGTGTGTGTGTGTGTGTGTGTGTGTGTGTGTGTGTGTGTGTGTGTGTGTGTGTGTGTGTGTGGGCGCGCGCTGTTGAAAATAAAGTGCAATTTGTTTAAGCTTGCGGGTTTTTAAGTGTCAAATTACAATTATTTTTCTTTGAAGTAAAATTAAATGAAGGGAACAACGAGGGTATCTAATAATACTGATGGTGGTAGTACTTCAAGCTCTCTCGATGATCAAGTCTCTAAAAGAACATCCATATATTGGACTGAGATTGTGTGTTATGATAGAAATTAGCGTGTGAGTATTCATAAAAATTGCAACAAATTATTTGTCAAATGAGAATGTTATTAAGAAGGGAGATTATGGCGTTGTCTAAGAGACCATATCATTTGAGGATTATTTCCATAGATTAAAGGTGATCTTGTTTTGTAATTTCATAATTACTCTTCACAGATGTGAATGTGTTTCTCACAACACAATTTTATTTAAGTGTTTTTTTTCACATTTTAATAAGTACATAGTTTTAAATATCCATATAAGATTCATAAAACCCACTTTATAATATGAGGAACATCTCCCCCACTCTCTTTTTTCATTGCCACTTTACCTTTCTTAGATTCTAACATTTTCTTCCCTACGTGTCCATGTTCTCTCTCACCTAATTCATTTCTCTTTTACCTTTCAATATATTCAAATGTTAGGCCTCATTAACCTTCATCTTTTGGCATGAATTTTTTATATAAACGTATCCATATTAACGATGTATTACATTCTCGTGTAAAATTCCTTTCCTTATATATCTTTTCTCAAATACTTCCATACGTGGTACTCGTTTCACATTGTAATAGAAAATGTGTATAGGATTAGTTTTCTATTATAGATTTTGTATACATTATGTTATTATGAAACTTTGGTTTAATTTATTATTTTAGTTTAATTTATTTTTTAATCCTTTTTCATTTTAGATCAAATTAGAAAAAATAAATTCATATTTCTGATTGAAAAATGGATATAAAAATTTCAATAATGTATAACATTTAGTTGGAATCATTATATTTAATCAATATGTAAAGATAAAACGCAATGACTACATCACACACATACAAAAAAAGACTACAAAGGGAAAAAAAGAAATATCTTAAGTTTGCACACAATACAAAAAATAATTGCAAAAGAATTTATTCTCTTAATCTATCATTGAGGTTTCAATAATTTTAAGAATTCAACTTTACTCATTTTTACAAACATATTTTTGTATGTTACCTCTATTCTCTATCAAGATGTCTTTACAACAATTAATACAAGTGTCAATTTAATTTAAAATAGTGTTGATGAAAGCATTAAATTCTAACAGATTTTTAGAATACATTAATTAACTTGGAGACAAATTATACCTATAAAAATTTGAGGAATCGAACACTTATTCTTTCATTTATCACTCCATTTGTGATAAAAGAAATTGAATTACAACCACTCATTTGTTCATTAAGGCAATTCACATCTACACTACTCTATGCATGGGAAGGAAATAAATATGCAATTATTCCTTCATTTATAAAGGTCACCCATAGGTACACCAATATACACAAGGTGAAGAAATTAAACTATGGTAACTCAGTTCATTATGGTCATTCACTAACAAAATATATATTAGTGACTACTTTTGTATTTTTTATTAGGAATCAACTCTATAACACTCCATATAAAACAAAGAAATCAAAAAACAACCCCTCCTTTAATTCTTCAAGGGCATTCTCTATGAGGATTTTCAACATGTGTTGCGACTCGATGTTTGATATGTTTAAATTAAGAGTCTCAATCAAATTCTTTGATATATTTCATTGATGTCTATTGATCGTTGATGGTAAGAAGGTGGGAAATATAGTAATAATATTTACATGAGGAAAAAAGCATCACTGCAACTTGAGGGAAGATAAAGGCCATCATGACTACAAATGGAAAAAATATGTCACCAAGGTGGTCCAATTTGTTGTCTTTTTATGCCTTGCCTTCACTAGTAAGTTGTTAAAAACGTGACATTTCATCATAGATGTATAAATAATACATTGTTATTTTCTCATGTAAATAGGACAAATATAGAGGTAAGTCTTTTGTAATTATTTTATATGTTTTGGGTTCAAATATTATTCATGAAATGAATGAATGAATGATTTTAATAATGTTTATAAAATCAAGTAGTTTATGGCACCCAAAGCCACAACTGAAGTGTACAAAACCAACGCAAGAGCTGCCGTAACAATTTTGCATAGAATCCATTGCCTTTTTTATGTTGGATCTCTTGATATGGATCTTTCTTGAAAGATTCTTTGTTTTGACAAGTATTTCCTCCTCAAACAAGGATGTTAGGTGTTCTACTTTTAAAATATTCTCATACTTGATTTGGATATCATTTCATGATGTGCATTCCATGAAGTGGTGTCATTTTATTTCCAATAACTATTTGTTGTAAAACATGCACTCTATTTTCCTAGTTTTCTTTAGGAGATGTCCACCTATCAGTTTCTCATCTAAGATGGTTTGAACTATAGAAACACACTTATATTGAGAGGGGGTGAATCTATATTATCTAATTTTTATAATTTAAACTTTGACATTCATAATCAACATCAATTACAGAAGATATATCAGTTGCACAACACAGTATTTATGTGGAAACCCTTTCAGGAGAAAAACCACAGAGAAAATACTGCTTGGAGTTGTTGTCTGAATCCAACCACCAAAATTAATTATTTTACAAATGTTTGTAGGCACCAAGCTACTAGAGATACCAATCCCCAATTCAAAGTACCAACTCAGCTATGATTAATGAGCACCAAGCCACTGGAGAACTAATCCCCAATGTCGATCACCAACTCAACAGTCAAAAGATCCATCCATTTTAGTTGCTTCTTCAACCTGATGATAGTGTACAGATAACTCTTCACTATCTTTTTTGTTCCTTTACATCACGCTTTATTTTTTTCTTATGTACTTCTCACTCTTCAATCTTCTTCAACAACTTGACTTTCTTAAACTGTTTGAGTTTCTCTTCCTTTTTCTTCTCTAATCATCTTGATATGTCTTCAGTAACCGCTCCTTTCTTAATGCTCTCTTCCTTCTATTTTCAAAATGGCATCATAATATTGTGAGTGCACACATGAATTCACAATTGAATTCACTTATTTACCATATTCTTTGTATGAACAAATATGACTTTTCATGAGTCAACATCCTTTAGGATATTTTGAAATTTGAATATTTGAATTTTTTAAGACTCCAATGGACATCCCCTATTTTCTCTTGGTCCCATGGAATTACATGACCATTGTGGAAAAATATGTACATTCTGGATAATTCTCTCTGTTACACGTCTATCCTCTTTTGTATTGTATCAATTAGTAACTTCTATGGATTTTTCATCATTGTGCGGCATTGTTTCAAAAAAACCAACATACTTCATTTTGGTCTTTCATTACGCAAGGCATTACAACCCATGATACACCATAGAAACCCGTAGAGAACTTCACAGCCCAAAAACCACCACAAACCCCCGTGTAACACTACATAACCCACAAAACACTACAAAACCCGTGGAACACTAAAAAACCCTGTGAAACACTACAAAAACTCATTGAATGTTATAGAATCATTTTCTTGGGCACACGGCATACAAAATTCAAAATAAAACATATTTTTCATAAGAGGCACACATCTATAAGCATCAATGACAATATTTCTAACTTAAGAGATACTTATTAGTATTCCTTTGACATCAATGACAATATTTCCAACAATCTCCCCCTTTTTCATTGATGGCAACCAACCATCTTCACTCACTAACTTGCAACACCTTCCACTCTAATCTATTGCTCCCCCTAGCTTTAACTTTCCTATTACTCCCCCTTGATGTATTACTTCTCTTGTCATTCAATTCTCCTCCTTTGTCATCAATGAAAAAGGAAAACACTCTCATCACACTCTCCCCCTGAAAATATGCTTTCATTTAATGTCCAACTGAAAACGATATTACTCCCAACTTTTGTCTTAGATATTCAAATGTTTCTTTTGGAAGAGGTTTTGTTAAAAAATAAGCAATTTTTTCTTTTGTGGCAATGCATTCCAGCTTACCCTATTGATCTATAGTTTTCTCTCTCATAAAATAATATTTAAAGGTAATACGCTTTGTTCTTGAATGCATAACTAGATTTTTTGAGATATTTATTGCACTAGTATTGTCACAGAGTATAGAAATGGGATCATAAAATTCTACCTTGAAAGCTTTCAGTGTTTGTTTCATTTAGAGAACTTCTTTGCAACATGATACTTTTCAACACAAAATCATGCACTTGGGTACATTTTTAGATCCTAAACACATACTAGCATTCATACAATTCCTAAGAAATAAAACTAGTAATTGACAATTGTCTTTGGCCTTTTTATGTGTTTCTTGTTTTCTATTTAGTCTTACACACCCTACATCCTAGTTGTAATTTTACTAATTTATCTTTTATGGCTTCAAACACTAGTGCCCAACCAAGACAGAAGCGCTCAGATGCTCTTGTTCCCTCTGGGCGCCCATGACCATTTCTCACCTTACTCGCTCCTTTTGGATCTCTTTTATCTTTTGGACATATTTTTCACTTATGGGTCGACCTTCTAGTTATCAATTATTAAATTCAAACAAGGGAATCATATAAATACATAGTTCTGTGTTCAAAATAAACAACCAATCACTAAGCATTACTACCATCACCTAATCTTGCATCTAAAATGCACCTAAAGTGCTCTAACGTGTCCATATAGCATTTATTCAAGAGAAAAGGGTTACATCAACTTTGCATACACAACATAAGAAGGGGAAGTTCATTCTATTCCATTTACACATTATAGCTACAACCTGTTATCAAGTGAAACTTGTACAATGGCATCCTAGGGTACAATTTATACACACACTCAATAGAACTACATGGAGTCTGAGAACTAGTGCAGCACTTAGTCATAAGTTCACTCTCAGGGGTGACCATTGGGTTCAGTATGACTCCCCATGTTATATATTTCTTTTTGGTTTTGATGTGGTTTATGGGCTTGTGCAAGTGAACTTTTCTTTTGTAGGTTACAGGTACCCTTGATGATCTTTGTGTGACTATTGGTAGATCAATAGGAAGCAATAATGAAGATCTTATGACACTACAGAAACCAAGTTCTGAGCATCTGCGTAGTTACCAATGCCCAAAAGTAGTCTTCAATGCCCAGGTGCTCATGTCCAACAGTATTAGTGAGTTCTATAATTTATTGTGAGTAGTAACGACACTCTTCCCAATCTATTCATCACTTTTCCTAATTTAGATCAGTTCCATATTAAGCGTAAATCAGCTAAGTCCTCTCTTCTTTCTTTTTGTTTAGGGTTTTAAATATTACATCTTAGCTTGCTTGTGTCAAATTTTTATTTTATCATGTATATTATCATATGTATTTTATCATGTATACTTAGATTTAATTAATTCAAATTAGATTAAATCATTTGGTGAACCCATTGCTCGAACCCAACCAAGCTTCTAGAAATATTATCATCTTCTTGACATGGCTGAAATTTATTCAACCTTTACTGATGAACACCTTCATGATCTCCAAGCTCATCTTGTTGAACATTTGCAAGACCTCAATCTACTTTTATTCACTTCTCAGGAGGAGGCAACAAATCTAGTTGAGCTTAACCCTCCCACCTCTAATATTCCATTTCCACACAACCTCCTTCTTCTACCCTTCCCCCTACTTCTACTATTACCATGTATGTTCCTACTCCTTCCAACCATTTCACTATGTCTTTCATTTCTCACACTCGATAAGTCTCTTTGTATGGCACCCAATACTTAGCTTGCTTATATCAATACTTACAAGTTCATATTTGTCACTTGCAGCAAGCTACTTTTTTTTCCTCTCCATTTCTTAATTCATCCTTACTTCTTCACACTCCTTTTATACATGTCATTTCTGCATATTCACTTCCTCCCAATTTTGTCACACCTAAGCTTCCCACTTTCAATGGCCATGGTGACCCTCAAGAGCATCTATGAGATTTTCATGTGGCATGTCTCAATTATGTGGATGATCATACATTATTAGCTAATATATTTCCTAGGAGTCTTCAAGATTACAATATGTGTTGTTTTTATGATCTACCTTTTCATTCGGTAACTTCTTTCACGCATCTAGTTGATATTTTTCTCGTTCACTTCTCAATCAATATCAACACCAATATCTCTTATGCTCAACTCATTTAAATGAAACAAATATCTAATGAAAATCTACTTGACTGTGTGTTATGTTAGAATAACTATCAATTCCCTTCTTGATTCGTAACTACAAGATAATTTTTTTCAAATCCTCTTACCACCACTACAGTAGAGTGGTATATTTGAGACCTCTCCTTCATTTTATCAATTATGCCATATGCTTAAAATGCATGAATTCAAGCTTCTATATATCAGAAAACTCAAGTGTCATGATGCTTCATCATCTTCTTCTAATAAATTTCAAGCTAAATCAGCATTCAATCCATTTCCTAAGCCTATCAAAGAAAAGGTGATTGTCAATGTCGTCTCTCCTCCTAAAAAGTTTCAATAGCAACCTATAAAGCATACTTTCACCATGTTACCATATGCACCTCAATTCATGTTGCCTCAAATTCTCAAAAATAATATAATCACTCTTCCACCATCGCTCAATCTTGATCCATCTAGCCCTTGTGCCTGCAATTATGAGGAAATGCTAAATGGGACTATCATTAATGCATTCAGCATCCTACCGATCATTGTTTAAAACTTAGACAATGCATTCAAGATATCATTGACAATGATTATCTTGAGTTTGCTATAGCATCTACTTCTAAACCGGTCAATGATAAAAAAAATCTCAAAATCATTAATGAACATTTTCCTAAGCACGACACATAAGCTCTTAATTCTTCTGTTAATCACACATATCAATTTGTGCCCCTTCCTTCATCAGGGCCTCTTGACTTTCTTGTTGTTTCTGTTGATGCATCACTAGTAGTCATTACATATTAAAATCATGATTCTCATGCTTAATTCACTTTTTTATTAATTACACATCAATGCTTCTATCGGTTCATATACTATCAATAATATTGTGATCTATCCAACAAGTTCTATTAGTGTATGCTCTATTGCACTTCTTATGTCTATGAAATGTCCAATATCTACTATCGCTTATCCAATTCCGAATTCTTTTGGCTATATCAGGATGACCATTACAAGTGAACCTCTTACTATGTTTGTGTCATTTGTTGTGGCTTCTTCAATCAAAGTTTGTGACATGTTCTTAGGTATCCCTTGGCTCCGTGTCACTCAAGTTATCCCCTCTATGAATCATTTTTGTCTGAAGTTCATTCACAATAAACAAGTTGTCACTATTAAAGGAGTTATACCATGCACATCATTGCCTCTTCCTCCTCTTGATGATATCCTTCCACCGATTACAGCATTTAGGCCTCCAAGGCCTCTCAAATCTAAGGCACATTCAACACCTAGTTCTCTTATCCATACATGTCCTACTCTGTGACACTCTCATCCTCATGGGTCCTCCAGTCCATCTCGTCAGCATAATTCCCCTACTCAGTTAAACCCTTCACATAGGTTTTCACCACCTCCTTCACCACATTGGTCTCCTTCATATGTACATCATTACTCTCACGCTCCGCCGATCTTAGAGCATTGTTTCATGCCTTTATCTCCTTGAACATCGGATGAAGGGCCCTTTCCCTTCACTATCGTTGGATAGCCTTATATTATTCTCACACTTAGGGGCATCAGGTTTTATCCCCCCTCCTAGCATCATCAGGTGTCTAAAGTATCTATTATCATGCTTTGTGCTTCAAACTTTATCTTTCTCACTACATTTACACATCTTAATACACACCTTGTATCATCATTACCTTATGACACACTCATGTTCCATGGTTCATAATTGACTTTTGAGGGTCTAAATCTGAAATGAACCTCGCCGCATTCAATTTTCATGCTCTATGCTTCATGATTTATA
Organism: Taxus chinensis; assembly: GCA_019776745.2. NCBI lineage: Eukaryota > Viridiplantae > Streptophyta > Pinopsida > Cupressales > Taxaceae > Taxus > Taxus chinensis. Next base: position 907,310,766 of record CM034146.1, read on the forward strand.
TTTCTAGCACACGTTATTATCAAACCATTTCATGATGATGCACTCTTGTTATATGGTTCATTCTTGATTTTTGAGGGTTCTTTTATAAATGAACTTGTAGACACCTAAAATTAGTATCTCTACCCTTATTCACCTGTGTGCGCATACTTATTTTAATTCATCCCCTTTTATTTAAATGCCCACTTAATTATCCTAGTCACCTTTAAAATGTCTATCCACAGTCCCATTAATTAATTAAGCCACATTAATTAATTAATCAATCAATTAATATCTTACCTTTCCCTAACAAACCTTCTAATTAGGATGTTTTTTATCCTACACATAAATCCCCTTGCTTTTATAGCTTTCTTCCTATCTATTTTTATGCCCTAACTACCCAAGATTTATCCCCAATCAAGCTAATCCCTCACAATGCTTTAAAGCACCCTTCCAACTCTTAAAAACACAAAATCATGCCAAAAATACTTCCCATTGGGGAAACTTTCCCCGCAATTGGCAGCGACCCAGACCCAATCACTATTAACCCTATAAAACTAAGTTAAATCCTTCCAAAAAAGGGATCTAGAAATCATTAAATGCATGCAAATTTTAGAGCTCTCTTCGTGACTAGTGAATTGCCTCTCATGCCTGAGCATTCCTGTAATAGTTACCTCCCATACTCTTTTGGATGCACTTACATCACTCACGTTCATCCTTCATGAGCTTATCATTATCTTGGTATTGCTTTAATCAGCTTTTTATCATATTATCATTATTTTTCTTACTTCTAACATTTTACAGGTTCAGATTAGTCTCTGTAACACTCAAAGCTTCTTCAACAACCTTCTTTTCCAAGCCCATCTTACTTACAGGTTTCCTTTTTCATCCATTTACCTTCGGCCTTGTCTAGCTCTGATACAGTCATTGTCGACCCACCCTGGTCATTGTCGATCAGGGTCCTGATTCTTAATCTACCCTCATCCATCTTTGTTTTCTACCATTTTCCTAGTTCCTAGCTTCCTCAAAACCCCTCTACAGGTTGACTCCAACATCTTCAGACCTTTATAGCTTCAAGATTGCACTCAGATCCTGCACGGTCTGCATATTTCTCTTACATTCCAGATCCAGTCTCTCAAGTCATCGTTGACCTTCCTGTGCACAATCTAGGTCGTCATTGACCCAGAGCAGGTAACCTTTAATTTACTAGTTATTTCAATCATATCAGTTTCTAGATAAGTTTTAATTAGTTTCTCAGATTCAGTATACTTCATGTTTTTGCATGCTATCTATTATTTCTTTCTTATTTCACTATTTCTAAACAAACGAGGGTTGACATCCATGAAAGGAAGCTAACCACTTCTTGGATCCGAAATTTTCAGGTAGCCCCCTCATAAATCTATCTAATCAATCCCGTTTCTTTTTATCTTATTTGACAGGTCATCAGTACTACAAGGATCATCATCACTTTGCACCCATTTATCCATCACATTGCATCTGAGGTACTATAAACCCTCCATGTAATGAGTTGCTAGTTTCTTTCAGTAGCTAGTTCATTCATTTGATTAGGAACAAATAAACTCTGACAACATTCTTGGCACACCCGGTGGGACCACCCTTTTGGTGATCCCTTTCTTTTCTATTTTCTTGTTTCTTCTGTCTTTCTACTAACATTGCAGCACGAGGCCCTACTTCTTGACTTCCTCTTTGTTGGTTCAGCCCCTGGATTGCTCCTTGCTAAAGATCAGATAAAAAGGAAAATCTTTATCCAGGTTTTTCCTATTTTTCCTTATTTTCTCATTTCTGCATCATATTTCCCTTTCCTATGTGTGTCCTCATCGAAAGATCACACTTCAATTTGGTTTTAAAAAGAACCTTTCTTTTCTGCATCATGCTTGCTCACATAATTTAAGTAGGAGGTTAATCTGCTGCATTTCACAATCCTCACACACAACCTGAAACTCACAAATCAATTAACACATCAAAACAACCTTCTACCCAGACAGCCTGATTGGGATTTCATCACCCAACAAGAAGCTGTCTTGAGACTTCCCAAGCCATAAAAAACCTGAAACCAGACATAGAATGCCTTCTTCTAGGTACCTCGTTATCCATCCCTTTTTCTTTTTCACATTCTTAATTGAAAACAATAAAAAAGAATTTTTTGCTTGACTTGCTTGATTTAAAATGGAACACAATTTCTACCTTGAAATGATTTTACATGAACCATGATTAATATTTCATGTTTTCCTCCTTCTATCCCCATCTTTGAGTTCTTTCTCCATAGATCATGCCAACTAATAGAATCTATCCCACCACCTTGGACCACCCCTGCTTCATCTGATATCCCCATGCTTATCCCATCTAATGACATTCCCATCCCTCATGTACCAGTTCTTCCCGTCCAATCCCAACCATCTTATCATGTTTCTCCTCCCCAATATCTTACATCCCCTCAACCAATATGATCTTCACCACTCCCTAACATCTTCAGACAACCCTTTCCTAACCCACCAACAACAAACCCATCTTCATCGACCCCACCAAATAAATATAACCCATTTTCAATCAACACCATACATCAAACATCCCCTCCCATACCTACCCCACTTATCTCATCATCACCTACTCCCATTTTTGATATTGTGCCCATGGCTCCTTCGAGAGATATCCCTGTATCAACCATATCCACCACCTTGACTTCCACCACTTCTCTCATATCTACATCCAGTCCTACTCTTACCACATCGGCATTGGCCTTCGACTACACACACTTATTCATCCCCACTCATCCTACCCCAACTTATCATGACTACCCCATTATCCACACCTATCCCAAACACACCCATCACTACACTTATATCTACTACGCCTAAAAAATCCACCCATGTATGTCTTGACATCATTATCACACATTTATTTACCCATGTTCCCACATCATCAACTTTATCCCACTCATCCACATCTACCATTCCCGTGTTCACCATTCCCATATCTATATCTACTACCACACCAATCAAACCTTCTTAATATACAAAATATCCACAATGCCTCCTGAAACACCTTAGACAAACACTGAAGGCATTCATACCTCTTCCAGAAAACCCCTCATTTCCACACCAAATGATCCAAAATCTATATCACCTCCCTCTCACATAGATTTCATCAACCACATGATCCAAACACCCCTTCTTATATCCACACATGCACCTATCATCAACCCTACACCATCACATATCTCATCCACTTCATTGGATACTACTCCCCCATCCACACCTATTCCACCATTACCCATCATACCATCAGTAGAATGGTCCCAGTCCCTCTTTCTACACTTCTACCTACACCTACCACATTGACTATCATATCCACATCTCCTACATCATCATCTTCTCTTCCAATATATTTTGAATAATATTGGATAGAACTATAACTTTCAGCAACCATAGGTTACCCACCTATCTCCTCTACACAACCATACATTTCTTCACCTTCCTTAGACCAAATCATGCAAAATTGCTTCCCCCATCATGCCATAACATCACCTTCAGATCCACCAGTTGAATTTATTGTCATTCCTACTAAGGGTACTCCTTCAAAAACCAAACCTAAAAACCTTGGTACCCTTCCACACCAATCCCTTGTGCACCCTCACAAGAAGATAGAATTTCCTTCAACAAAAACCAGGCCTACATCATCCATCTTGGGGCCACATCCATCTATCCTAGGACCATCTCCTTTATCGCAACCAATCAACCAATCCAAATCCAAATAATCTGACTCCCTCCTAGGACCTACTCCTTCATCAAGTACACTCCCATCTGACACATTCCAAATTGACCCATCTAGCCCTTCTTCTTCCAGGACACCAACCCCCATAAAACTGAAAACAAACCACCAAGACCTCAAAATAATCTACCCCCATCATCGACATCCAAAACATCTTCCAAACCATCTCTTGAAACATACATTGAATCCTATGTGGAAGTCCTATGACATTTACTCCAAATTTTTGCCATCACACTTCCACCTATCAGGGCCTTTGATCTAGATCATCCGAAATCCATCATGGTTTGATCCCTCATCACATTTTTGCTTACCATCATACCCTAGGTCATGACACTGAACAATGTAAGGCCCTTCAGACTATTATCCATGATCTTATTGAGAGAGAGGACCTTCTCGAGGACTCTCCTCCCCCATCTACCATCTCATCCTTGACTTATTCCACTATTATTTTTGACCTATCCATCTAGTAGGAGTCCCTAGGCCTCCTCCTTCATCCACCACTTCTTCACATGTCAATCTCCTTAGCGAGGGTCCTCCTTTATTCATTGATACAGTTCACCTTGATATATCATCCTTATGATTTTCAATCACATAACCCATCTATACTTATCATCCCATCTCATTTCACTTATCTGTTATCCACTAGATCATCCACACTTTTCTTCGCTAGGGGAAGTACCTCCCCCTTGTTATTGTGTCTTCAACATCATTCTTCCTCATCATCCTATCCCCATAGCTTCTTTGAGCTTGGGGGAACTTCATTCTAGGATCTGTCTACTTTCCGGATTGGACCCTCTCCATACCTAACATTATCTTATTCTATCCATCTTATCTCATCTGATCATATCAGCTAGTTTTATCCATCATCTTCTCCTCCTAGCACTGCCTTCGTGGCCATATCTGTGCTTCCTTTGGGAGCACCATGGCTTTATCTAAGGTCCACCCTCATGGCCGTATGATCTTTTCCTAAAATCACTATAGTAACTATTATTCTTGTTTTCCCAAGAAAAGTGTGTGTTTATTCAAGCTTCATGATCCTTATATACCTTATCTCAACTTACATACGACTCAACCTTTCTATCTATCTTCTTACCCAAACTCCCATATCATAGACATGTCATAAGGGGGTCTCATCAGTCTTATTAATCCTTGATCTTCACAACAACATCATTCTATCATCACTACAACTAAATACTTCACTAATTGGGTGGAATTAATTCCCCTCACTTCAACCAAATCTGGTCCAATCATTAACTTTATCTACTAGCACATCATTTTCCACTTTGGTGTTCCTCAAAAACTCATCACGGACAATAACAGAAAGTCCTTTAAAAACAAATATCTTAAGAATACTTTGTGATTCATTTAACATCCAACTCATCTTCTCTTCTCCATATTATCCTCAAGCTAACGATCCAAGCTGAAGCCACAAACAAAACTCTTCGAAACATTCTTGCCAAGACTATTGACCAGTCAGGACGTGACTGACATCTTCATCTTCCTTTTTCTCTTTGGGATTATCAGACTATCATATGTACTTCCACGGGGGCTACACCCTTTTTTCTTGTGTACGGCTTCAAATCCATTCTTCCTCTCAAAGTTCAAAATTCCGTCTATTTGCGTGTCCCTTCACGACTTCATCTCTGATGAAGACTATCACCAAGCACGTTTAACAACTTGAGTTGTTAGATGAGCACCACCTTCTCGCTCTTTAACATCATCATGTTTATCAAGAGTGCATCAAACATTTGCTTACAACAAGCACATCAAATAACGTGACTTTAATGTCAGTGACCTCATTCTCAAATAAAATCATAATGTCACTACTCTAGAAAGGAGCCAATGGAAATTTTTCCCCTAATTGGATTGGACCATACATTATCATGCATAAGTATGGGTCTGGGAGCCTATCAATTGGCCTCCCTTGATGGTAAACCGGAAGTGGAACCTCTTAATGCACTACACTTATGACCATTCTACTGTTAGCATGTCTTCCAGTGAGCTCTTAGTCATATTCTTAGATCATCCCTCCATCATTAGCCTCTTCCATCTCTCATCGTAGTGATTTGGAACTATGTGGTCATCTGTCACTTGTCTAGATGTGACCTTAAATATGAGCACCATGGACTCTTCTCGTAGCATATTCCTTAGGATAGTTCTCCCTTTTGGTGAGAACTCCATGCAATCATTACATCCATCACCCTCTCATTCGCCTATTGGAACCATGCAAAGGGTCCTAGGGTGTCTCTTGTACAATCATTGTCCCCTCCTAAGTGGTCTACTTAGCTAGTCCCCTAGCTCTCCCCCATGTCAAAATCAAAATCAAAGGATGTTTATCAAAAGTCAAAATCTATCAAAAATAGACTGCTCCCTTGAAGGACAACTATTCAGTAAAAAAAGAAAAAATGAAAATGAAAAAATCAAATCAAAGAAATAGATTGATCCCTTAAAGGATGACTATCATATATGTTATCTTTTGCCATCTATATTACACATGTATAAAGTAGACCATACCCTCGAAGGATGGATACTCTTTTTATCATGGCATTGAAGGCTTCCCACATTGATCAGCCTTCCATTTTATTCAGCATCCTAAGAAAGCTTCCCACATTGATCAACTTTCTTCTAGCATTACTTTTTCCCCTTCCTAGAGTTGGGGCATAGATTTAGGGAACACCACTAATGGAGAACCCTTTTCCCACGTACAAGTTACATCTCAAACCCCTTTTTCATGTCGAACATTAGGTATTTTGAGTTCACTTCATCCATTATCTCTCTATGATCTTTGATATGACTAACTATCATTGGGTTCATTCTAACACATGTTTTGGTCGCATGTGCCTTGCGTTATTCGGATCCACTCTTGTTTACCTCCAATGTAATTAGAGGCATATTTTCTTCATGTGTTCCTTGATATGATGTAGTGTCATTCGTACCTATAGGTCTTCATCGTTGGTCATGTTCTATCATTAATCATTTTCACATGCCTCTCTCTCATCCATGTTTAAACACATCTTTTGTTATCTCAATCACTTCTCAATCTACCTTATCTATCCTAAATACATCAATATTTACTTATATTAATCAATAATCACATCTACATTACTTTTTCATCCACATCACATTGTATCCATTCATCCCATCATCATGATCAAATTCAAAATTAACATGTAATCCTAATCCTCATTAACCATACAACAAATCCACATCATCAATCATCCATACATATACAAAATCATACAAACCAACCATACATAATCAATAAACATCATCACATAACCAATAAAATCATATCATCATCACAAACATCAAATACACAACACACATATATCAAATTCGTGACAACAAAATCATAATATATCATATATATATAAAATAGCAGTGTTTCAATACATCATGCCCATAATGGGGCTCTCTCAAAGCATAAATATTAGTGAAACCTCAAAAAGTGAATATCAGAAAGCCTGATATCCTCCCCCTATGGGGATCATCTCCTCCACTACCTATCAGCCTCGATGCCTCTACCCTGGCCCTCTCCTCATTGTGGATGAGCCACACTCACTGTGCTACCTGATGACCAACTCCACTATTGTTATCTTCTACAAATTATCCAAGTATTGGAGTGTCTTTGAATCTTCTCAATCATGATCCCCTCATAATACTTAGCCTCTGTGGTTAAGGCTATGTACTTATTAATGGAGATCATACCAGATGTTCCATCTCTCCTCCTCCTTGCAGTGCTACCTTTCCTCCACCCATAGCCTCAAAATCCAGTATAGTAGCAAGATCTCCAAATCAGACCCTGTAAGCCTCCCTCTTTTGGTGGTATCGATCCCTATCCTAGATCACAATGTCCCTCTCCACCCTCATTTGATCTAGCTTGCGTGAAGCCATTCTAACTCTATAGTCTCCTCATCTCCTAGCTCCTCTATCTCCACCTCCTAGATCTGCCTCAACCTCAACCTCTACCTCCATCTCCTCTACATCATCCTCTCCTCCCTCCACACCACCCTAGTTACCCAGATAGTAGTCATCCAATCACCAAAATCAGGCCCCAGAATCCTACGTCATCATCATCATCCCATGGTGCAGCCTCCTCTCCCAATGGATCATGTAATGATAGGGATCAGCAACTCCCTGTCTACCTCCTCCCACCTGTACAAAATGGGAGCATCCGGTATAGTCTGGACGACCCCAAAATTATCATCATACTCGGATTAAAAGACATGGCCTCCCAAATCATCTTTGGCCATCTCCCCTGAATCCACCTATGTCCACCTCATCCCTAAAAAAGTTCTACATATCTCTTGGCCATGTAGGGAAATCCCTATATGGCTGCCATCTGATCTGGATTGGTCTCTAGCTCTGCAAACCGATTGATCAACATACCAATCAAATCCTCTATCCCCTATCTCTGAAGGCCTTACTCGGCCCTCCATCTCAAAAATCCCACCTCTAACTAAATATGGTCTCCTGACCCATGGAAGCCCTAGTGGTTGAATCACTACTATGTGCTCATATGCCCAACAATGCAATAAGAAGCCAACATCTAAACCTGATCTCCTACCTACCCTATACATGGAAAGCTCATGGTAAACCTGAGCCAACAAGGTAGTCCCAAATGAAAACATTTCTGGTGATCCACAATGTCTACCACTACACCAACTAGCACCCATGGAAACAAGAGCTCCACCCAAGTCTAGAAAAGCATAGCATGACACAACCATCATCACCATACAAATCAATTGGCTGCATACCACACTCCAGCCTCATATCTCAACTCATAAGAGAAAGCCCCTGAAGAAAACTTGATGTGGGGTGCATGTCGGCTCCAAATAGCCATGTCAACACTGCCAATCTCTCATCACTGGTAATGGGAACTATCTTCTCCCCCTTGTATTGGACAACCTTGATAATCTGATACAAATCCTCTAGGGTGATGGTCATCTCCCCTATCCTAAACCAAAAAGTACCTGTCTGCTTGTCCCATCTCCTCTACTAAAGCAATCATAATCCCCACATCCCATGGGATGCTTTGATAATATCTGAAGCCACCTAACCCCACTGTAGCCAAGTGATCCCACTCGATGTCTATAACATCTCCTCTGATATTCTCATATAGAGAAGGCACTCTGTCTCTCAAATAAAGGGTCTCTTAGCTTGCAATCACAAATAAAACATTCAAACATCACATCACTGATCCAAAATCTAATCAAAATGCATTAAATTCCATCAAAAATCCATTTAATCCTAAAATGAGCCAATCCAACCCTAGTCGACATTGACCCAAGTTGGGTCGACATGTGTTTCAGGTTCGATCACTATGCCTTAGGGCCCAAGTCGCCATCAACCCGCCTGGGTCACCACAAACCGCCCCTGAGATCATCCACTTTTTCTTAAAAAATGTAAAAAAAAAATAACTAAAAAATTAAACCAAAACAAGTTTGAGTTTTGTTACTCACCATCCTCCGCACCCTCTGGTGTTTCCTCATAGCTCCTACGGCCTCCATTTCTCACTTTCTCTTTAATCTCTATGATCTCTTCATCAATTTTATGAGTGAAAATGAGCATCATTGGCCGACCTGCAGGCTTTATAGCCAATCAGACACTTGGGTTGCCTGTTTCCCCCTTGGGTCACCATCAATTGGTCGTCCGTAGTCGTCCATCGACTGGCCTTGGTAGCCTTCACTTTGGCTTCCCTGATCTTTTTTTATGACCTCTTCTTGGGCATTCTTCAAAGTCCACCTTTGTGGCCATCTTTATTTTCCCTTTAGGGCATATTTATTTCATATCTTTTTAATCATATCCTTTTGGGCATCTTCAAAGTCCACCTTTGTGGCCATACTTATCTCCTCTTTGGGCATTTTTATCTTACAATTCTATTCTTTTGCACACATACAAAGTCCACCTTCATGGCCATACTTATCCCTCTTCGGGCATTTTGGCTTTCAATCCTATTCAATTTGCACACAAATTCCACCTTCATGGCCATACTCATCTTCCCCTTTGGGGCATATTATTTCACCTCTCGCCTTTTTGGCCTTTTCCCATGTCCTATGTTGGGGCACCATTATCTTTTCATCCTTGTCCTTTGTGGATGCATATATTTTTCTCGATTCCTTATGTACGAAGGATTTCACATAATTTTCACATTTAGGTTGCGCATACTTTGATGCTTCGCCTATGACCCCATGATCATTCTGGCTTGCATCCATATGAGAGTTTTCCCATTGGATTCTCTCCATTTTGCAGTGATTTTCACCCACTCATTGGCCTATAGAGCATTGTAGCCTTGTCTCTGTTGAGACCAAAATTGTCCCTCTACCGATGTGATATTGGAGTCACCACCATAGTTCTTTTTTATTGTGATCCTTTTTTCTTAGGGCATCTTGCCTTACACTATTTGTTTCCCATCTTTCTTCACCCACCCACCCTTAATCATCTACCTTTTTTCAAATGCGTCATCAATCTCCCTTGGTGTCATCGATCCCCCATTTTAGGGGGAGCTCATCATCTACCTTCCATCAATCCTCAACACACTCCTCTTCTTATTATTTTTGTCTCATGGCTTGCTAGCTCAAACCAACTCAACAAAAAGGGGCAAATGTAGACACCTAAAATCAGTATCTCTACCCTTAGTTCACCTGCGTGTGCATATTTATTTTAATTCATCCCCTTTTATTTAAATGCCCACATAATTATCCTATCACCTTTAAAACACCCATCTAAGTCCCATTAATTAATTAATCAATCAATTAATATCTTACCTTGCCATAACAAACCTTCTAATTAGGATGCTTTTATCCTACACATAAATCCCCCTTGCTTTTTTAGCTTTCTTCCTATCTATTTTTATGCCCTAACTACCCATTGATTTATCCACAATCCTAATCCTGCACAATGCTTTAAAGCACCCTTCCAACTCTTAAAAACACAAAATCATGCCAAAAACACAAAAAATTGGCCCATTGGGGAAAATTTCCCACTGTAGTCAGTGACCCAGCCTAGTCGTCATCGAACCATATAAAACCAAGTTAAATCCTTCCAAAAAGGATCCAAGAAATCATTAGATGCATGTGAATTTTGGATCTCTCTCATGACTAGTGAATTTCCTCTCATGCCTGAGCATTCCTACAACAATTACAAACCTCCCATAGCTCCTTTGGATGTGTTTGCATCACTCATATTCATCCTTCATGAGCTTATCATTATCTTGGTATCACTTTAATCATATTTTTATCATATTATCATGGTTTTTTCTTGCTTCTAACATTTTACAGGTTTAGAATCAGTCTCTGCAACACTTAGAACTTCTTCAACAACCTTATTTTTCAGCCTCTCTGCTTACAGGTTGTCCTTTTTCATCCATTTTACCTTCGGCCTTGTCTAGCTCTGATACAATCACCATGTTGACCCACCCTGGTTGCCATCGACCAGGGTATTGATTCTCAATCTACCCTCATCCATCTCTATTTTCTACCATTTTCCATAGTTTCTTCACTTCCTTAGACCCCCCTCTCCAAGTTGACCTCTAGCATCTTCAGACATCTATAACTTCCAAATTGCACTCAAATCCTACACAATATACATATTTCTCTTACATTCTAGATCCAAACTCTATTTGTCTAATGAATTATAGCCTAAGTAATAAAGGTGCATAAGGTTAGGGCACATGGATATGGGGCGCGTAGGTACGCATGGAAATATATCAAAAAAGGCCACATCAAGGATAGTATGAGGTCGAGAGTTAGCCATTTTTGCTTACTATGGGCTAAATATAGGTTTTAGTGCAGAGCACACAAAGGCATGATGACTTGGAGGCTAAGAAAAGGCTATTTTGGGACGAGTGGGAGATCAAGCAACATGTAGTGTTTTATAGCTAATAATAAGATCCAAACTAGGAGGTTAATTATAGGAGATCTATTATTAGAGAAGATCTACGTATTCTTTTGTATTTATCTTGTAGTCAATGCATGGCTATTCTTAGCGTGCAACCTATTTTGAGGATGCATAGGAGGTGAAGGGAAATTTCCTACCCCTATATATATGTATTGATTTTCATGGATTTAGTAATATCAGTGAATGTTTGTAAGGTTATGTTGCTGAGTTTATGGGCATGCATGACCTATGATGATACTCATATGTATGTATTCAGCTTCCGTGTTTTGTGGTGATTAATACAACGGACCTATTTTTGGTTGGATATTGGTTGTTGAATTATCTGTAACTAGATCTTGCACAGTAAATCTTATCTTGGTTATTATTTCTGTCTATTCATTCACTATGACTATGATATAGATATGTTTATGCTTTAATTTTGAATGGTTATTATGGATTTGGATTATATGTGTGTTTATCATGCTAAATCCTTGACATAAGGCTACCATAAAAGAGGAACCTGGTACCCTTGCACATGCTTCGGGTGAGCGCTCAGGTTTTCCTGAGTGATGTGTCCACATGCGTCTTGGGTCCTATTTGGTAAAATAAAAGACTACATTTTTGTTCTATTTTCTGGGTCTCTGTTTTCTAGTTACTAGCAAGAATGTTGCATGATGAAGACAGTATCAGTTGACCTTGGCCAGTATTGAGAGTTGAGTATAAGATCTAGAAGAATATTTTTCTCATAGATTTAACACTAGACTTGAATTTGATGCATACGTACGTGGGTTGAAGAGAATCTGTATCATGAGCTCTATGAGACATTCTTTTCTTTTTTCCCTATAGAGCTGTATAAGTGGCTGGTAAGCATACACATCAAAGAGAAATTGGAGGTATAGAACAATTTTTTGGAAACATGGGAAGATTACCAAAATCTACATGATGTTGATTTAGGCTTGGACATGCACTATAGACCACTGGTGGGGTGGTGGTCTTAAATAGTTATACATTGGAGTACACTTGTTTCTACTTATTCTTGTCTAGAGGGTTGCTGAGTTCCAATTCTTGTGCATGAACCTAGAGGATCTTACTTACGCGTTATCCCTTTAGCGATTAAGATCTTGATCGTGACTTTGGATTTAGAAGTGTGACCTATGGGCTAGCTAAATTCCTACTACGCGTGCAAGGGCAGGAGTAGGTGTATGGTGAAAGATGACAAACATAGCATGTAGAAAAGGTAGAGAGAAGAAAGGAAACTTAATTTTAATGAAGTGCACACGACACGAACTTGGCAAAACAACATGATGTTGAGGAACGAATGGTGTTGTAGAGAGAGATGGCTCGTGAAGGATTTGGATCTCATATGGAAGATGCAGAGACCAGAGCATCTTAGTAATCCCCCCATTTGGGTAAGCTTGGTAGAGAACCCTCTTTGGATTGAGATGAGAGTGAATTTGAGTAAGAAAAACTAAGAACCATCGTGAACGCGCATTTCTGATCCCACCTAGTGAGACCTTACCCTTGTGTTTGGTGTTCTAGTTTATGAGACAAGTTATTTAGAATCAGGCTAGTGTTGGTGACTTCAGTAGATGACATGTAGATTTCATTTTCCATTGAGTAAAAAATTTAATCAGATAGCACATTCATCTATGGTGGCACAGACATCGTCTTTGTTATTTAGGGCGTCTGGTTAGAGGTATATTTTTATGGCGCGTCATCTGCACAAAATGTGGTTGCACAAAATGTTGGTAACATGTTTCGCAGTAGCATAAATTTATAGACCGTGGGAGTTCAATTTAGCATAATAGCTAAGACACAAAAGGCAACACATCCTCTGGTCTGAGTGTCAGCTGCATAATGGGATCGGGAGGATTAGGAGATTTAGGTATCGAGTGGATCTAGTGGTTTTAGAGGTGGATGGAAATACAAGAGGTAATATAGGTTTTGGATTTGGCGGACATTATCTGCACTAACCCCAGACAAGTTTATTATGAAGATGTCATCTTCACCTACCCATAATATAGAGGAATTGAAGATGCACCTAGGAACATGCATATGTGTGAGATACTATGGTGTGCTAAGGGAATCACAACTCCCTTAAGTGTAAGGAAATTTAGTTTTCTACTACTCTTGCAAGGGCACACGTGCATAGTTGGTACAATAAGTATGATCCAAACTAGAATTTTGTCAGACTATACCACGTTGTATGATGTTTTTTTAATAGAGATCCATATACATGAGTTTGAACAGAAGAGCATCGATGTTGACTGAAGGAAATTAAGTCAAGGTATGAATGAGAGTGTAAGGGAGTATGATGCACAGTTTAAAACTTTAGCTATGGAAGTTATCTTATGATATTCACCCCAGTTAAGCATGCTCAATTGGTTTGTTGGAGGTTTGATAACACCTTTTAGAAGGGAAATATCACACAATACTTTTACATATCCACGTGAGGCACTTGAGGCATCTCTGTACGTTCTAAGGAAAGTTGGGAGTGTAGACACTAGAGTTAGCCAATTTTTGGAAGCTTAGATTGCATCTATGGTAACACAATAGCTAGAGAAATTGTCAGCCAATTCAGTCCCATGAGATGCGCAATGGTATTTGGTTTAAGGATTCACGAGGTGGAGGGAAATACTGAGGATAATTTCCCTCATAAATTGGTGTGCATCATAAATCAGTGTGCGTCATATTGCTGGATTGTGAGATCTATCATTTGGAGCAATGATTTAAGTAGGTGCCCCCTAGTGCAGCACACAATTAGGAAGAACATGTCTTGTTATTATAATATGTGTGATTCTACCACTCATGATATCAGAGAATTACACATTTATTGACCAGATTCATGATACCATAGACATTGGTGTATGCCATGACCAGTGTTGCAAAAAAATACTAAGGAACAAGGTGAGCATCATAATCATAATCATAATCAAAATGAAGGGTTCTCTGATGGAGGTGGTAGAGGTAGAGGTTACCATGGAGGATTCGGAGGGACAAGGTCACAATGGTGGAAGAGGTAAAATTTCCCACATGAAGAACCTGTTACACATGTGGGATCCCCTACTTATTTTATTGTTGTGAATTCCCTCAGAACATTATTTTTCTCATGGTGTGGAAAGAATCACAATTTTGAGGAATTCCTGTATTTATATGAGCACATGAGCAAACAACATAAGAAGGATAAGGGTATGAGGAATGGTTAGAGTACGATGCGCACGTGGAATATCAGTAGATGTCGAAGATAACACCTGACCCTGAGATGATACCTATGTTAGTGACTACATGTGCATGGAGGCTGCGTGCGTGTACACAAGACTCTGAAGTAGAAACATGCTATTATAAAACAAGAGGTATTACATGCAAAGTATCCAGATCCTGTCTCATCAAAAGGAAGTACTATCAGGAGACTATGGAGGTTATTAGGAATTTGCTAGGGTGAAATACAATGCTTGAAGGAGAAGTAATGCAGAAGCTGGGAGTAAAGCTAAGGTAGTTGAGCTTCCTCTATAAAGACATGGTGATGAATTAAAGGAGGATTTGTAAGATGCATTCACTAAGAAAAACATTATTCCTTTGTTTGGGGAATGGTTTAAGGGAGAATGTTCATTGCGTGCTAGAGTTGAGCATGTAAGAGATAGATGATTTCATGCAAACTTACCTCCTCACAATTTTGATTATGACAAAGAGATCACCTTGAATGCAGTTTTTGAAAGATGGATGTTGTAGTAATATACTGATTGATACAGGTACAAAAGTGAATGTACTCACCTTGGATGCCATGGAATCAGATGGGGAGACCACCATAACAACCATCTTCAAACGTTTTTGTATATGTCGAAAACAAGACTAAATCCACACCCAATTGGAGTCTTGAAGGATGCCACTATTACTATATAAGGGGACAAGTTTACTAGAGACTTTGAGGTCTTTGTGCACTTGCAGAAGTATATAGTTTTTCTAGCCTTTACTTGGCTTGCCCTTTGTGCTACACAAACAATGCTGACTTGTACTTTAATAAAGGTTATATCAATTTTGAGAACAAAGAGGAGCGGTGGTGATTATTCCTTTGACAGTAATAAAAAGCTATGCAAATTATGCAGAAACTCTGAGTGAAGAGTATTTGATACAGAATCTATGTGCACACCATTAGAGATCTTGACAGTGCTTGGGCTATCTAAAGGAAGGTGTTATTAAATGGGATGATGCATAGTCTATGAGTGATAAAACGACACATTTGCTTGTGACAAATGGGCACATGGGACTTATGAAACTGGTTGAGCAATGAGATGAAGAGTGCTAGTTACTCAAATAATTTCAAGACAATGTTATGTTAAGAAATTTTGCACAGATCTCAACTGAATCGTACCAAGAGTATACTAGCAAAGGAAATCCTGACGTATTTCTGCATGCTATGAAATCCCTGGTGGAAAGATCAAGTGGAGAGAAGGAATATGCTGGTATATACCTTGAAAATGAGACAGAAAAACCTTCTGGTGGATTGACATATAGAAATAGTCCTTTTAGAGTGGTAAGAGGTGAGAATCACCATCTCTAATTTAGCATTTCTTTCAGAACAATGTGCCTACGAAGACATGTGAATTTCATGGGGGATCTTGAGGCTTAAACATCACATTTCAAGACTGTGAGAGTCTCTGTATAGAGGGGCAGGAGGCCTTACCACCTTAAATATTGTGGGTGCATTAAGTTCTACTTCACTTTGTGTGGTTATGGTGTAGCACATGGTATATTTATGTGGAGTTTGAATAGAGAAACATGGGGAATTGGGAAGAACTCACTACAGGTATGATTTAAACCTTTGACTAATTTTCTATTGTGGTAAACCACATAGTGAATGAGGCTTTACAGATTCTTGAAGTAGGCTTGACTATGGGAGATAGTGCAAATGGCTGAGGAGCTTATTCAAGAATTACTAGGTGAGTCATATTTTTGGGGTGCGACTTTGAAGAAGATGAGACAAATTAAGAACAACTTGGGTATGCCTACCTAGAAAAATGTAAATGGAAAGCTAGTTTACATGATGGGAATGATGAAGAACGTCAGAGAATTTGGATGGTTGATCATATCGTGGGTATGCATGGAATTCTTATATAGCGCAGATGAGTAGGTTTGCATGTACCATGAGCCTGATGAAAATGAAGAGTTGTCAACATTGGGATAGATACAAAACCTAAGGTGGCCATCATTGGTGATTATTGGTCTGCGACTCAAAGGTTGTTAAAAATAAATGAGTTGCTTTCACAATTCTGAGGATTGTTATTCCCTAGTGGGCTATCATGAGTTGAAAGGGGTACATCAATGATTTATGAATAGATGAGTATCAAGTTAAAAGAAGGTGTGCACCCATGTTAGGAAGAGGCCTTATAGGACTGAATCCTAATACAACACGTTAAGGTAAAGTTAGATTCATCGATAATCCCATGTTGAAGTCACACAATCATTGAGATCCCATTAAGGAGCTAGAATTTTGGGTTAGCCCTATGCTAATAAGCATAAATAAATATGGAAGGATAAAGTATCAATGTGGATTATGAGGGAGTTGCAAATGCGGGGCTTGTCTTAATAGATCCCTTTCCCACACCATTTATAAAGGAAATTTTAGAAGGTGTTGCAGGGTGTGAGATCTTGCTCACGTTCACTGACCAATTTTTTGGACATCATTAGGTCGAGGATTGCTAAAGAAGACCAAGAGAAGAAAAATTTCACCACTGAGTGGGGATTTTTACATCCATAGTTATGCCCTTTGGATTAAAGAATGCACCTGCAGTATTTTCACGCATTATTGTGTAATAATTTAGGGACTTTATTCATAAGTTTTTTACAGGTCTACTTGGATGATTGAATAGTTTATGGGCTACTAAAAGATCAGTTCATGATAATTTAAGACTTATGTTTGAGAGGTGTCAATAGTTTAGAATCTCACTAAACATCAAGAAGTGTGTATTTTGTATACCCGTTTGGAACTTTGCTTGGGTGCATATCCATATGTAAAGAAGGCTTGTTGGTAGATCCTGATAAGGTTGCATGAAATTTTGGGCTTAAAGGAACCTACTAACTAGAGAGAGGTGCTTAGATTCTTGGGCGCACACAGGTTATTACGACTACAATTTTACCGAATGGTTATGCTAGGATAGCCATGCCCTTAGAGGAATTGTTGAAATCGAGTAAGGGAAAGTTCCATTGGGGAGAGGCGTAATAACGTGCATTTGAGACATTGAAGAGAAAGTCTTACTTCTATGCAACCTATTATGCTCTTACCTTCATGGACCAAACCATTCCATGTCTATGTGGATTCCTCTATGCATGGCCAATGGTGTAGTCTTTATCCCAGACTAGAGAGGAATTGTTAACCATCCTATTTTCTATGCAGACAAGAAATTGAATTGATAGAATTATACAACTATAGAAGCGCGAAGCATTGTCCATGATTTATGCAGTTACAGAAGTTTAGGAAATAATTTATGACAATAATTTTTATAATTTTATACAGATCACATGGCACTTAAGTATGCTGGTCAATAAGCCTATTTTATAAGGGCACATATTCAAGTAGATTCTATTGTTCTAATAATTTGATTTTACAGTTATGGTAAAGTTCAAGTAAAAGTAACTCATTGACCAGATCATTTGATAAGAATTAACTGCCTAGCGTGTGGGACATGCAAAGCATTGAGGATAAAATTCATTGGATCACACAACTTGTTCAGATTGAACCAAGCACCCTCTAAACTTAGAGGAGTGATTGTTCAGTATTCTTATGTACATGTATGAAAGCCTGAAGGGATGAAGGATGTAAGCCAAAGAAACAACTTGTTATATGCATCGTGCCTTACATGTTAGTTAGTGGAGATTTATACAAGTTGGCTCGAGATGAGGTTTTGTGTCTGGTGTGTACTTGAGCATGAGCAAACTAACATTATGGAGTAAGCTCATGGTGGTATTGGAGGTGGACACTATAAATAAAATGCTACCATGCACAAGATTTTGTTAGACCTTGTTGTGAGAAATGATTTACAAGGATTATATATAATATTGTAAGGCTTGTGACTATTCTCAACACCTTGGAAATCTTGGGCATAGAGATGAAATTCCTTTAGAGGCCTATTTCTAGAGAAAAAACTTTTGAAAAGTGGGAAATTGAATTTGTTGGTCCTATTTCCCCACCCATGTGCATGCAGGATAACTTGTATAGATTATCATAAAAGGTGGT
This sequence comes from Taxus chinensis, assembly GCA_019776745.2. Lineage (NCBI taxonomy): Eukaryota > Viridiplantae > Streptophyta > Pinopsida > Cupressales > Taxaceae > Taxus > Taxus chinensis. The sequence continues at coordinate 907,329,640 of CM034146.1, forward strand.
TAGAAGCAACGCTTACAAAGGATTACATTGGCAGCTACAGCATAAAGGTTCTTATGGGAGAACATAATCAGCAGGTATGGATGTCCATTGATTCTAACAAGTGATAGGGGCATTCATTTTCTTAATGAGACCATCAGGATAATATTGGTAGAATTTATGAGTGGCACACCATAAAACAACACCCTTTCACCCATAGGTCAATGGCACTGACTGAGGCTTTCAAAAAGATATTGGGGCATGCATTGACTAACATATGTGATGTTGGAAGGAAGGATTGGGATGATAAAGTCTATGTTGTACTTTGGGCATACAGAAAAACCTACAAAATATTGAATAAAGTGTCACCCTTTCAGTTGGTGTTAAGCACAGAGGCTATTTTACAAGTTGAATTTATGTTATGCTCCTTGGATATTGCACGTGGAAGTGGATTAGATGATGAGCAAGCACTTGAAGAGTGAATTGATAAATTAATGCAGTTGGATGAAAGGCACGTTATTGCATGTTGTATTCAGAAGATAGAAAATGTCAGGTAGAAGGCATGGCATTATATACATATTAAGAATAAGAAGATTGGATTTGGACAGATGGTCTTCTATATAATTCAAAGTTTTTGCATCATCCTAGAAAGTTTACAAGTGTATTGATTGGGACCGTATGTTGTGACTTACATACTTGATTCAAGCACTTTCCAGTTACATGTGCTAGATGAGACATAGTTACCCAGTTACTTTAATGGGAGTAGGTTGAATCCCTACTATAAATAATTCTTCTAGGTATTTTTAATAAGGAAGTGTTTCCATTAGACTATATTTCCTTTAATGCATTCCTTTCATATGTGTTTCCTTTCAACATTGTTATTATTTGTCAATTTAGTTCTGTGTTTTGTTAATATAAGCATGCTTACACGCCAGAAGTTGATTAATATCTATTGAATCCATGCACAGAGGTCCACATATACTTTTAGTGTGAAGTGGAGTATATACAGGATAAATGGGCGAAGCTTGAACATTCTCTGGAAGATGGGTATGCATAGAGAAATATTATGTAGGTGATTTAAGTAAGGGTGTGGATAAAGAAAAATTTCTCAATAATAAAGAAGAATTTTGGATGAATGGACACATAGTGTAATGTGAGGTAGGCTGCAGCAATGGAAACTACTTGGTTTGAGGCACATTGGATAGGCACCTCGGTGCATGAAAGTGCACAAGAAGGTTATGACTGGGGTGTAGAAAAATTAGTACAGAAAATGAAATAAATGTCATTTAGTGTTGAGTATGGTGGTAGGTGGAGAGAAATAAATGTGGAGGAATTTGTAAAAGTTATAAAAGGCAGGATTTTGTTATCATTTTCACCTTTGCATTTTGAAACGTGTGAGTGAGTTGAAGATCAAGTTGACAAGCAAGTGGCATGGAGAAAGTACGAGAGAGATGTGATAGAGAATGAACCAGACAAATTTGTGCACATGATTGGTTGGTGCTCCATTGGAGAGAGTGTTTGAGCAAAGAAAAGGCATGCGGGAAAGCAAATCAGCAAGTTAGGGTTCAAACTTGAAGCTAGGGCACATGGGTTTTAAGTTATAGAGCTCAATTTGACTACAAGAATACTTTTTTATCATCACAATGGCACCGAAGTGAGAACCTGGAGAGACTAATAGGGGCAGGAAGAAAAAGGAAGTAGAAGCGGAGGTGGAAGATACCCCCTAGATTTAATTTTCAAATATCCAACTCCCAGAAGGTGTATTAATGGGCCGTGATTGGGATTCACATATCAGGCATAACAAAGTGAGTGACTACAAGCATCAAACAAAGGATACCAAGGATGAATTGGACAAAAACATTGGTGGTGAAGAAATTGTAGACACTAAAATTAAGTCACACTCCCCTTGGTCCCTCGACAAATATGCACCCTTCATCACATTCACCTAGCCATGGCCCCCTTCACCTCACTAGTATTAATTTAATTAATTAAATTAAATTAATTCAATATCCTCACCATATTTATTATTTAAATATCTTAATTTTGATCATATCCACACCATACTTCACCCAGACACCTCATCAAGCTAACTCAACTTAAGACCTATTCTTAGCAAGTTACCATAACTAACTAAGACTTACCCAAACCCTAAAAATCAATGCCTACATTTCCTTTAACCACATTCCTGCATGCTCATAGAAGCCCCCAGTATAATCCGTGGGATAATGACACGAGATCCAAAGAAATCGGGAGGATCTCCCCTAAGTTTACTAAACCTGGGAAATCTTGCCTTGACTGACGTCGGTTACCCCTAACCGTCGCCGGTTAAGCTAAACAACTGTCAGTTACCCCTTTTTAACTCCTAAACTACCTTATTATCAAGGTTAGAACTTGGAAGAAATAGGTTGGAAAACATTGGGAGAAAGTTGATGAGAAATAATGAGATCTCAAAAAGATAATGCATCTTCAGAGAGCCAATTCCAACAAGAACTCACATCCAAAGAAGGAGATTGAACATCTTCTCCTGCATAGCCATCCCAGCCACATTATGATCTATCCAATCAAAAGAGGAGTGTGCATGTAGCCCATGTGGAAGATTTTCTTCAGTTGGTAATCACTTGCATCCTCCAAATCCAGCATCGGAACTTCCATCCATCACACATAAGCCTTCAGGAATGAAATCCAAGTAAGTACAATATCATACTTTCCTGGTTATTTCATTTCATCATTGTTTTATCACCCACTATTTATCTTGCTCCTTATTGACCATATCCAACACTTTTCACCTCCATAGACCCAGTAAAACCTTGCCAAAACCTACTCTAGTCACCCATTGCCTCATCCAAACCAACCAAGATCCTTTGTGCAATCACAAAGAAGACCAAAAACCTTGTTCTATGATGTTCCCAAATCTCACAGTAACCAGCGCTGGTTATACCTAACCATAGTTGGTCACCCCTGACTGACGCCAATCTCTGTGTTTGCCCACACAACCTTAACAGAGACCTATCCACCTAATTTTACCTCACCCTCACTCACCTATGACCTACCGAGATCTCTATCAGACTTGCAAAACCCAAAACCAACCATCTGACCTATGGATTCTATTCTAGCTTAGCCTATTAAATTAGATCTATTTCTTATTGTTTATTAAGTGAGATACCTGAATCATTTTAAAATAACAATAGGATTTACTTTGTTTAAAACAGTGGACTGACAGCCATCTAGGAAGTACCATACTTCTCAGATCTAGCTTACGCTAGGCAGTTCACTACCCATATTGTTTAATTCTTTCTGGTGGTCTTTCTTTCATTACAGGTAGTTCCTCCTAGCCAAAAGGAATCTCTCACAGTTAGATGTGGATTCAGAAGTCATACGCATGCAATAACCCATCAACCAACATTTGAACAGGTATTCCTCCTACGCCTATTACCCTATCTGTTTCGTCAACAATTCAAAGAAACAATCTAAGAAAAAAATAGGTGAAACATTTTGGCATGCCCGATGGGACCCATCCAGTGTTCCCTTCATTTCATTCATTCCTAGAAAAAAATTGTGTGTTTGTCTCCCTTCTAAAAGCGTACACACTAATTTTCTTCCCTGGTAATCCACTCCTTCTTTCTATTTACTCTAAAGGAAACTTTTCTTTTGGTGTATTTAAAAAGAATCGTTTCTTCATGATTTCTACATTTTAGTGAAAGAACATCCCTCTTCCTTTTCATCTTATTGTGTCATCCAATTTCACATTTTTAATTTGGGTTTTAAAATCATTGCATCTCAATCTGATTTTTTGCATTATCTCACATTAAATGAGGGCAACCTATACACTGGAATTCATTACCAGTTGATGGTTGACAAACGAATCATAGAAAAGCACTTGTATCCTTTTCTCTATCTCTGAGTCTTACTAAACCACGCAAAAATTTCAAAATACATACATTCTTAAACAACATTTTACCTAGAAGAAGTTGTAGGTGATCACATTATCACGGCACATTGGGCACCTAACTCACTGCTCTGTCGAGTCATACTTCAGAGCGTACCCCGCCCCCACCATAACATACCTGAAACCTCACCCTTTAGATCTCCTTCTTTGTAGGAAGCCATCCTCACCAAAAACTCTATTTCACAATTCATGTGTTAGTCCCTAAATAGCGTAAGTTGAACAAACATAATAGAATAGGCACTCTAAGAATGTTCTTTCTTAGTGTTTTGTTTGATTTACATTTTTAGGTGAGAGCTTTCGATCATTTATTTTGTTTTGCCTCACACACTCCCAATCATAAGTTGGTGTATTCTAAATTTTTTTGAGTGTTTCTAGACCATATCACCATCATTCCCAGAATTCTAGGTCTGATTCCTCATCAAATTCTAATTCACAACCCCTTTTTCTCATCACTGTTTCAATCTCATAGTAATTGTCATCAGTTACCTCTAACCGCCATCGGTTACACTCAACCGTCGTCGGTTCCAAGTCCTTTTGCTAACCTATTCAAAAGGAGAGTTTCACTTCACTTTCTTCCACCTTCCACAGTCTCTGTCACTGTTAATTTTTTCCATTGACGTTTTACACATCCCCAAATTTGGCATACTTGTTAGATTTTGCCTTCTTCCTCACTGATTACTCACTGCCTATTTTCCACAGTAACCGACAGTGATTACCCCTGACCAACGCCAATTTTCCCTAACCATCATCAGTTACCCTATTTCACATTCCACTCACCATTTGTTACTTCATCCATTTTTTATCACCAGATTCACCTGTTCTTGTTATTCTCTGTATTATTTATAGAGAAGCAACATCACCTGATCAGTATTGGTTCACATGGTACTGACCCGAAGATAAGTGAACACCCTCGTGTTCCATGTCATTCACCAACCACTCCCCCCTAGTCCTTCACCACCCTTTATTCTATCACCGTCCATGGATCCCATCTAGCCTACCAGTATCGCTATCAGAGATGAGGAGTTTGCACAACTCCTTGACAAGAACCCTACTACCTTACAGTGTTATCTCTCCCATTCGTCTACTTTAGATGCCTTGGGTCAGTTGATATACGACATGCCCGTATCTATCCCCCTGAAACTCACACCCACTTCTACCTCAACCCCATCTGGCTCCGTGCTGCCCGTTTCCACCTTACCCCCAGTCGTTTCTCAGTTAGGTCATATACCTGCTATGACTGCTGCATCTGTTACCCTTGTAGTACCCATTACATCTACCATACCCTTGGCGACTACCCCAAACACAACCTCATCTGACCCTAATGTCTCATACATACCCATAACTACATTCCCACCTCCAGTGTCGGTGACCCCTACCCCATTTCAGAACATAGTTCTTTCCATTCCACAATCACTAGCCCCTATTTCCATTAGGGTTACCATAACCCTTCCTCCCCCATATATGTACTACCAATAACTGCTTGTTTCATCTATTGTTCATTCTGGGTATGTACCCCCTATTTCATTGCCTTCTTCTCCACCACCTTATATGGCAGCCATATACACTAGAATGCCCCACCCATTATACACCCAAAACCAACCTCCTCATGCTATAGGAGGCATCCAATCATCATGACCCACAAATGACCTAATTAGATTGATGATGGAAAAGAGGCAAACACTGGAGGCATCAGTTTCTAGCTCCCGTAACACTCTCACTTACGATGAGATTTTCAACGAACCTATTCACCCATCCATTCCCATCCATTCATACCCTGTGTATTGGGAAATGCCTAAATTCAACCGCTTCAATAGTAAGGAAGACCCACAACAACATTTGCGCTCGTTTAAACATGGATGTTATTTGATTGCTCATGATGATGCCTTGCTTTTGAGAAATTTTCCCATGTCCCTCATTGGACCAGCATTAGATTGGTATAGTGGGTTACCCAAACACTCCATATTTTCATTCAATCAGGTAGCCTAGGCTTTCTTGGATCATTTTTCCATCAACATTGCCAAGAAAGTTACCATGACTGATCTCTATTCCACACGTCAGTACGAGGATGAATCTATCGTAGGGAATCTCTTTAGAGAGGTAGGGAATCTAAATTCTTTGTGGTACTTATTTATTCATTATTTACATAATATTATTTTATTCCTTAGTCTTATTTTTTGAGAGATAAGGCATCATTACCCATTTCCAAGGGAGGAAATGAATTAAGTGTGTGATAATCTTGAGCTAATGAATTACAGCCTAAGTATTGAAGGTGCATAAGTTTGGGGTACGTGGACATGGGGTGCACAGGTACACATAGAAATATAGCATAAAATGGCACGCCAGGGAAAGTTTGAGGTCGAGAATTAGTCATTTTTCTTACAATGGGCTAAAGATAGCTTTTAGTGTGGAGAACGCAAAGACATGACAACTTAGAGGCTAAGCAAAGGCTATTTTGAGATGAATGGGAGATCAAGCGACATGCAGTTTTTTGAGCTAATAATAAGATCTGAACTAGAGGTTAATTATAGGAGATTAATTATTAGAAAATCTCACATGCTTTTGTATTTATCTTGTAGCGGTGTATGGCTATTCTTAACATGAAGCCTATTTTGAGGATGCATAGGCAGTGAAGGGAAAGTCCCCATCCCTATATATATGTATTGATTTGCATGTATTTAGTATCCAGTTAATGCTTGTGAGGTTATGTTGTTGGTTTATGGGCACGCATGACCTATGATGATACTCATATGTATGTATTTAGGTTATATGTTTTGCAGTGATTAATACAATGGACCTATGTGGTTAGATATTAGTTATTGACTCATCTATAAATGGATCTTGCATAATAAATATGATCTTAATTCTTTTTTAATCCTTCATGCACTAAGGTTGTGATCTATATTTATTTATGCTTTACTTTTTAATGGTTATTATGGATCTAGATTATATGTGTGTTTATCATGGTAACTCCTTGACAAAGCTTCCATAAAAGATCCGGTACCCTTGCGTGAGTGCTCAAGTCCACCTAAGTGATGTGTCAGCACACCTTGGGTTGTTTATTAAAATAAAATACTACATTTTCTCTAATCATCATTGACCTACCCATGCACATTTTGGGTCGTCTTCGACCCAGACCAGTTAACCTTTAATTTACAATTCTTTCAATCATATCAGTTTCTAGATCATTTTTAATCATTTCTCAGATTCAATATACTTTTGTTTATACATGTTACCTAAAATTTCATCCTTTATTTCAATCTTTCTTTAAAAGGGGGGTTGACATCCACCAAAGAATTTAATGCTTATTAGATCTGCTTTGTCAGGCAGCCCCCATATAAATATATCTAATCAATTTTGTTTCAGTTTATCTTATTTGCAGGTCATTAGCAAAAGAAAGGATCAACTACTTGGCACCCATTCATCCATCACATCACATTTGAGGTACTATAAACCCTCTATGTAGTGATTTTTTAGTTTCTTTCAGTAGCTAGTTCATTCATTTGATTAGGAATGGAGAAACTCTGACAACATAACCTCATTTCATACACATATACTGGGGGCATGTTGTTCCTTCCACTTCACACTTTACATTACATTCCATCACACTCATTCATTATATTTACATATGTTGGTTACACTTAATCTTATTTTCTTATACTATCTACACGATGGACTTTACTTACTATGTTATTTAGATACTCAGTATGTCATTATCTTTCTATATAGACACGTGTGTGTTCACTTGGTATTTTAGAGTGAATGCAAATCTCTTACATATTTTTACACGCTACAATGATGTTTGGCCCTATACCTTTTACCAGTACCACAGAGGATCTTGGGGTATCTACCATTACTACTCTCACATATTACATGTGCTATTATTTCATCATTTATTACTTTTATTTTCTAGCACATTACTTTCCATTGATACATACATGCCTTAACATACTATTTATCTTTCTAAAATGCTAACAAGTACTTCATGTGTAGCATTTGCTTTGCAGGACTATATGCCACCATGGTTATCTAACATTTTTCTTGACATTTTTTCCTATTATATGTTATTATTTGTAGGCTTTGTCATATGTCTTGTATGCTTTTGGCCACTTCATCCCTTATTGTATTATGACATTGTGAACGATGTCCCATATTTGGAAATTATTTTTCACATTCTATCTTGTTTGCACACATATTTGATTACATTGTCTTCTATTGCATGCTTTCTAGTTTTTCCACTAACACATGTTACTATCCACTTTGTTTTCATGTGCCTTAGTCTCTACCATATGCCTTTGTCTCTACCATGCACATCCCCCACCCTTGCAGGTAGCATCTTCATATCAGCATCAAGTCCTATATTTTTGGCCACCACACTCCTAAAATCATCACATACACCCAAAACGAGGGGGAATACATTGGGTGAACAAATAATTCCTAAAGTGGCTCATAGCTACAATTCAAGTCAGCACGGTATAGAACATAACAGAAACACAGGCACAAAATGGCCCAGAATCTGACTTGGGTCCTCATCACAACACAGGTCATGACACTAGCTCCCAGACTCAGACAGTCATGCCTAGTCACCTGTGTCCTCCTTTATGCACTAATGTCTTGGGGGACACACATTTAACTTATCATATTAGTACTCCATAATTCACAGAATCCTTCAAAACATTTTCATAGTTATAGGCACAGTCCTTCAGTTACAACATGCACGTAATCTCCTATAATACATTTCAATTAGAGCTTGATACAACTCAGAACTAATTCGGAACAATTCAGGACAACATGAATCAATCAGGGATGCACCATCTGTAGTGGTGCTTATTGGGTAGATTTATGGAAGGAGAGTAACACTAGACATTTCTCCCCAACACTTGCTCTTTAGCATTAGATCACCCAAAAAGCTCACTCTTAGAGTGAGATTTCCCAAAAAACTTGCACTTGGCATGAGATCACTTGAAAAAATCACTATTATCATGAGATTTCCAAAAAAACTCACTCTACACAGCATTTCAAGACATTTTTCTATCATTTAGAGTCTTCTACATCATGTGTACACTTTCCTTTTACACACTTTTACATGCTTTTACACACTTTTCTCTTATTTATCATATGCAAGCATTTGACTACATATTTTCTCTTATTTTTGTAGGTTTGTCCTTACAAAAGGAAGTGATAACAAGATACAACAATAGGTAAAATACAACACATATGCTTCACACCCTAGGCTCGCTTTCCTTTCCTAGTTTTCGCATTTCATCTTTGCACTCATTCCACACTTAACTTGTCCACTCATGAACGCATTTTGCCACATGCTCTACATTTTTATTAGGTACACTTCTTCTATCTAATTTATGTTATCAAGTATTCACTCAACAACATAACTTGGGGATAAATATAAACACAAAATCATGCACTTGGGTACATTTCTAGGTCCTAAACACATACTAGCATTCATATGATTCCTAAGAAAGAAAAATAGTAATTTGCAACTATTTTTAGCCTCTTTCTTGTGTTTCTTGTTTTCTATTTGGTCTTATACACCCTATAGCCCATTTGTAATTTTCCTTATTTCTCATTTATGGATTCAAACACCAACACCCAGCTAGGATAGAAGCACCCAGACACTCATGTCCCCTCTAAGCGCCCCTAACCTTGTCTCAACTTACTCGCTCCTTTTGGGTCTCTTTTATCTTTTGGGCATCTTTTTCACTTATGGTTCAGCCTTCCAGTTGTCAATTGTAAAATTCAAACAATGGTTTCATATAAATACATAGTTATGTGTCCAAAATAAAGGACCAAGCACTAAGAATTACTACCATCACCTAAGATTGAATCCAAAAGGAACCTAAAGCACTTTAAAGCATCCATATAGTATCCATTCAAGGGACGAGGGATGCATAAACTCTGCATACATGGCATAGGAAGGAGATGTTCATTATATTCCATCAACACATTCTACTACATTGCTACATTCTAGTTACAGCCCATTATCAAGTGCACTTTCACAAGGGTAACCTATGGCACAATTTCTACACACACTCGCTTGAACTACTTGGATTATGAGTGTAGTGCTCACTCGTAAGTTCACTCTCGAGGTGACCATTGGGATTAGTAAGACTCTCCATATTACATTTTTATTTTTAGGTTTGATGCATTTTGTGGGATTTTACAAGTGAATTTTTCTTTTGCAGGTTATAGGTACCCTCAGTGAACATTGTACAACTATCAAGGGATCAACAGGAATTAATAATGAATATCTTGTGACACTACAGAAACTAGGTTCTAAGCATATGCGCTATCACAGAAACCCATAAGTTGTCTCTAGCACTCAGGCACTTGTGCCCTACAGTGGGCGCTTGTGTCTGACAGTATCTATGAGTTCCATAATTTTTTATGAGCAGTAATGAAACTCTTCCCAATCTTTGCAGCACTTTTCCCATTTCAGGTCAGTTCTAGATTAAGTGTAAATCAGCTAAGTTCTATCTCCTTCCTCTTTGCTCAGGGTTTTAAATATTACATCTTAGCTTGCTTGTATCAAATCTTTATTTTATCATATGTGACTTTGCAATACTTAGATTTAGTTAATTCAAATTAAATTAAATCAGTAAAGTAGCAATATATTCTACCCCAGCTATAGATAGAGGAATATAAGCCTATTTCTTACTCAACCAAGGTACTAAATTGTTTCCCAAAAAGAAGGTACCGCCACTTGTATTTGTTTTCATCTATAAAACTATCCCAATTTGTATATTTATATGTTGTTAAAGAAAAATATTCACCTTTTTGATACCACAAACCATAATCAACTATACCTTTCAGATATTTGAAAATTATTTTGACAGCTTGCACATAATTTTCTCTTGGAGCAACTTGAAAACTTGTTAACATGCCTACTGCTTACATCACATTTTTTCTTGATGTAATTACATATAACAAACTTCCAACCATTGATATATAAAGAGTCTAATTTTCTTTAGGAGATTCATCATCCTTGCTCAACTTACAGCTTGTGATCATGGGTGTACTTACTAAATTACATTCTTCCATTATAAACTTCTTCATCATTTCCTTAATATACTTGGTTTGTGAAATGAATATACCTTTATCTGATTGAGAAATTTTAAATCTAAAGAAAAATGATAACTCACCTAGCATGGAGATTTTGAATTATTTTTGCATTTCCTCAAAAAAACATTGACACGTCTTATCCTTACTTCCTCCAAAAATGATGTCATCAACATAAACAACAATCAGTTTTAATGTACAGATTACTGCCAACAATTTCTTTCTTGAACCTTTGATGTTGTAGATACTTGTCTAGTCTTGAATACCAAGCTCTGAGGCTTGTTTCAATACATAAATAGATTTCTCATGTTTGCATACATATTCCTCATCATCTAATAAGATGAATCCTTCTGGTTTTCCAACATAAAATGTTATGTTTGTGGAACCTATTTGCATGTTAGAATGTGGTACACCTTTTATGTGTTACACTCGGGTATTTTTACGGCTGTCCCGCTCGCCGGTGAGTAGGTCAAGGGGGTTTGGGGGGAGTGAAGCCCCCCCGATGGAAGGGGGTTTGGGGGAAAATCCCCCGAAGCAAATTTCATGGGTGGTTTATTAACCCATGGGTAATGGGTAACCATTATGGGTTGTTTTTGGGCCCATGGTTTTTTCGGTTTTTTCCCATTGTTTTGATACCCACGGTTTTTGCCCTTGGTTTTGATACCCACGGTTTTGTATCAAACTGCTTAAGAAATTGTCTATTTATATGGTCTTATGCATATGATAGAGGTATAAGAAAATGTATTGCAGATGTGTTTTGAATTCAGGTGTGAATTCTGTAGAGTTTGTTGAGCATAGCTCCAAATGGATCTGGGTATTGTATTGAGAGAGTGGAGGCTTGTAATAAAATCTGAGCAAGTGATTTTTGGTGAACATATCCCAAAGTGGGTGAACCACGTTAAATCTCATCTCTCTGTGTTGTGTTATTTATTCTGCACTTTTATTTGAGATCTGTAATATTTTCTGCATATTAGTTTCTACTGTTGTGATTCTATAAGGAATTATTCCACGTATTTTATCTCTTATTTCCTAACAATTGGTATCAGAGCCTGGTTTAGTTTTCTAAAGTGTTGAATCGCAGGGAAATTTTTTAGCTTGAGTGGGAGCTATGGAAGATGAAGGAAGATCTAGGGTTGATAAATTCAACGGCAGAATTTCAGTCTTTGGAAGATGCAGATGGAAGATTACCTTTATCAGAAGGATCTTTATACTCCGCTGTCTGAGAAGGTGAACAAACCCTCGAGTATGACAGATGCGGAATGGGATTTGCTGGATAGGAAGGCACTTGGGACAATCCGGCTATGTCTTGCATCTTCGGTGTTATTTAATGTTTCAAAGGAAAAGACTACAAAAGATCTAATGGATGTATTAGGGAAGTTGTATGAAAAACCCTCTGCCTCTAACAAGATATTTTTAATGAAAAAGTTGTTTAATATGAAGATGTCTGAGAATAGTTCAATATCAGATCATTTAAATGATTTCAATACGGTTGTGAATATGCTAGCTTCGGTTACAATAGAATTTGATGAAGAAGTTAGGGCTTTATTAATTTTGTGCTCTTTACCTGAGAGTTGGAATAGCCTGGTAATGGTGGTAAATAACTCGGTTCTAGCTAACTCGAAGTTGAAGTTTGAGGATGTTGTAGGGGTGATTCTAAGAGAGGAAATGCAAAGAAAAATCTCCGGGGAATATTCTACTTCAGGGAATGCTTTGACAGTGGAAACTAGAGGGAGACAGAAGAATAGAGGAAACCGTGGAAAATCAAAAGATTGGGCAAGGTCAAAATCCAAGAACAAGATTGTATGTTGGAATTGTGGAAAGCCTGGGCATGCAAAGAAGGACTGTTGGGAGCTTCGGGATAAGAAGAAACAACAGGAAGAAAACAAGGAGGCAAATGTGGCATCGGGTAATGTATGTCAGGATGCTTTGATTCTTTCTTTGCATAATATTACTGAATCTTGGGTTTTAGATTCAGGGGCTTCTTTTCATGCTACTCCACATAGGCATTATTTTGTTGATTATGTTCAAGGGGATTTTGGGCATGTTTTTCTTGGTGATGATGAGCCTTACAGTATAGTTGGAAAAGGTTCTGTTCAGGTTAAGATGGAGAATGGGAATACATGGCTATTGAAGGATGTCAGACATGTGCCTACATTAAGGAGAAATTTGATATCGGCAGGGCAATTGGGAAGTGATGGTTGTACTGTGATATTTACAGCTAACTCTTGGAAGGTTACTAAGGGTGCTCTTGTGGTGGCAAGAGGTAAGAAGGTTGGAACCTTGTATTTAACCACTGATAGTACTAATGATTGTAATCTTGTGGCTTCAGATGCAGATATAACATTATGGCACTATAGGCTCGGTCATATGAGCCATAAGGGCATGGACATCATAAAGAAGAATTTTCCTGGATATACAGAAACAGGTTTGGATTTTTGTGAGGACTGCATATATGGGAAATATAAGCGAGTAAGGTTTCTCAAGGTTGGACCTATAAAGAAAGAGAGTAAGTTAGAGTTGGTGCATTCTGATGTGTGGGGGGCATCTCAGGTATCATCTCTTGGGGGTTCAAGTTATTATGTTACTTTTATTGATGATGCAACAAGGAAATTTTGGGTTTATTGTATTAGAAACAAATCTGATGTATTTGACACTTTTGTTAAATGGAAAGCCTTATTAGAGAATGAAACAGGTCTTAAGCTAAAATGTCTTAGGTCAAATAATGGAGGGGAGTATTACAGCAATGAATTTAATGATTACTTTTCTAAGAATGGAATCCGTAGGAAAAAGATGGTTCCAGGAACTCCGCAGCATAATGGGGTATCATAAAGGATGAACAGGACAATAATGGAACATGCTAGGAGCATGAGGTTACATGCAGGACTGCCTCTTTCTTTTTAGGTAGAAGCGGTGAGCACAACGGTGTACTTGATAAATAGAGGACCCTCAAGTGCCTTGGATGGAGGCATACCTGAGGAGGCTTGGTATGGTAAGAAATTTGATTATTCATTTCTTAGAGTCTTTGGATGTGAGGTGTTTGTTCATATAGACAAAGATGATAGGACCAAGCTAGAGGCTAAATCAGAAAAATGTACTTTCATCGGTTATGGTGGTGATGACTTTGGATATAAATGTTGGAGTATTAAGGACAAGAAAATCATTCGATCTAGGGATGTGGTCTTTAATGAGAAAGTCATGTATAAGCAGCAGTTGCAAGAAAATAGGGAAGAATCCAAGAAAGAATATGCAACGGTAGAGGATCTTCCAGATGGGAAAGTGACACATGAATTAATTCAGGAACCCCCTCAACAGGAACCCCAAACTCCTATATTGAGGAGGACTTCTAGGGTAAGAAGAGAACCTGAACGTTTTTCTCCTTCTCTTTATTATTTATTACTCACTGATAGTAGAGAGTCAGAGAGCTTTAATGAAGCAATGCAGGTAGATGTCAGGAAGAAGTGGGAGTGAGCCATGGATGAGGAGTAGCAGGCTCTCATGGAGAACCAGACATGGGATTTGGTGAAGCCACCCGAAGGCAAAAGAGCATTACAGAACAAGTGGGTGTTTAGAGTCAAAGACGGAGAAGGAGGAAAGAAAAGATATAAGGCCCAGTTGGTGGTCAATGGGTTTGCACAAAAACAAGGTATAGATTTTGATGAGATTTTTTCTCCTGTAGTAAAAATGACTTCTATTAGAATTATTCTAGGAATAGTTACAGTAGAAGACTTGCACTTAGAACAACTTGATGTAAAGACTGCATTTCTCCATGTTGATTTGGAGGAGGAAATATATATGCAACAACCAGAGGGCTATGAGGTCAAAGGTAAAGAGGAGATGGTTTGCAAACTGAAGAAAAGCTTGTATGGCCTGAAACAAGATCCACGTCAAAGGTATAAGAAGTTTGATAGCTTCATGATGGAGTAAGGTTATATCAGATGTCATTCTGACCATTGTGTGTATACAAATAAATTTGAGGATGGAACTTATATTATCCTGTGTTTGTATGTTGATGACATGCTGGTTGCAGGTAAAAACATGCAGGAAATAAAAGTACTCAAGAATCAGCTAAGTGAATCCTTTGCTATGAAGGATTTGGTTACAGCCAAACAAATCCTTGGTATGAGGATATCTCAGGATAGGAAGGAACAAAAGCTAACTTTATCTCAGGAAGAGTACATTAAGAAGGTCTTGGAGAGGTTTAATATGCAAGATACTAAACCAGTTGGGACTCCTTTGGCAGGCCACTTCAAGTTATCAAAGGAGCAATGTCCCAAGATAGAGCAGGAAAGAAACCAGATATCAAAGGTACCTTACTCATCAACAGTTGGCAGTTTGATGTATGCTATGGTGTGAACTAGGCCTGATATTGCCCATGCAGTGGGAGCTATGAGTAGATTTATGAGTGATCCAGGTAAAGAGCATTGGCAAGCAGTAAAGTGGATCCTTCAGTATTTTAGAGGGACCATGGGGATAGTTTTGTGCTACAGTGGATCAGACACCACTTTACGTGGTTATGTAGATTTAGACATGGCTGGAGATGTAGACAGCAGGAGGAGCACAACAGGTTATATTTACACTGTAGGTGGGACAGCAGTGACCTGGATTTCACGACTACAGAAGCTAGTGGATTTGTCAACCATGGAGGTTGAGTATGTTGCTGCCACAGAGGCAAGCAAAGAGATGATTTGGCTACAAATATTGCTTGAGGAGTTGGGGCATAAGCAGGAGGAATGTAAGCTATATAGTGATAGTCAAAGTGTTATACACCTAGCTAAGAACTTTGCTTTCCACTCCAGGATGAAGCATATACAGTTGAGATATCACTTCATCAGGACAGCTTTGGAGGAAGATAAGTTGAAGTTGGAGAAGATTCATACTAGTCAAAATCCTACAGACATGATGACCAAGGTGGTCACAAGGGATAAACTAAAGCTATGTTCAGCTTTGGTTGGCCTTCACAGATGACAGTGAAGGGTTGAGAATCTTGCTCAGTGGAAATCAGTCTCCAAGTGGGAGATTGTTATGTTTGTGGAGCCTATTTACATGTTAGAATGTGGTACACCTTCTATGTGTTACACTCGGGTATTTTTACGGCGGTCCTGTTATGGGCTGTTTTTGGGCCCATGGTTTTTTCAGTTTTTTCCCATTGTTTTGATGCCCACGGTTTTTGCCCTTGGTTTTGATACCCACGGTTGTGTATCGAACTGCTTAAGAAATTGTCTATTTATATGGTCTTATGCATATGATATAGGTACAAGAAAATGTATTGCAGATGTGTTTTGAATTCGGGTGTGAATTCTGTAGAGTTTGTTGAGCATAGCTCTAAATGGATCTGGGTATTGTATTGAGAGAATGGAGGCTTGTAATAAAATCTAAGCAAGTGATTCTTGGTGGACGTAGCCCAAATTGGGTGAACCACATTAAATCTTATCTCTCTATGTTGTGTTATTTATTCTGTACTTTTATTTGAGATTTGTAATATTTTTTGCATATTAGTTTCTACTGTTGCGATTCTATAAGGGATTATTCTGCATATTTTATCTCTTATTTCCTAACATAAACTTCTTCTTCAAAATTCCCATTCAAAAATTCAGATTTAACATCCATTTTGATAGACTTTAAATTTCCTATAACAAGAAAATGTCAAATCCATCATAATGGCATATAAAAGTGCAACAAGAGAAAAAATTCTTCAAAATCAATTCCTTCAACTTGTGCATAGTCTATGCATACTAACCTTTTTTTATTTTTTACTACATGCCCATATTCATTCAGCTTATTTATGAATTCCTACTTGGTACTGTCGACACTAAAATTTTCCTCCATAATTTCTATTTCATTAATGTATGTATTAGGAATAGGATGTTGTTAAGTGTAATTAGTAGTAGTGTCTGATAGAAGATAACGGCGCCATCAGTACGGTGCCGCCAATAATGTGGAGTACGGTAACGGTCAAAGTACAATAGGAATGTTGTAAAAAGTAAATATTTGTCGTAAGTGGTCCGGTAATGTTAAAATGTCAAAGCTTGGGTAATTAGAGAAGTAGGGTCTGCATGATTAGGAATTAGAAATATTATATTGGTAATAAGGACAAGGAGTGAGGTCATAAATATTTTGTGTATTTTATTTGTAAAAAGTCTAAAAATGTGGAACCCATGTAAAATGATAAGGTTTATCTTATCTTAACAGATAAGCTTACATGTACAGATAAGAGTTAAGGTATGGAATATGATTCGTCAGAGTGGATGTCTTATCCTATCTTAGAGATAGGATGGATAAGCCTGGAAGTTCTATAAATAGAGAGGCCACCCCCCCTCATTTAGCATAGAAAGAAGTAGTGAGAAATATTGTAGGAAGTGTGCGAAGGAAGCCATCAGTTAAAGGTGTGTTGAAGAAGCCATCAAGAGGTGTAATTGTAAAGTTTCTCCCATAGTCTTGTTGAAGTATCTCATGGGTGAGATTGTAATAGTTTCATGTTAATATTATAATTTATTTTGATATTTCAGATTTGTCGTCATTTTGTCTTATCATAGTCAATGGTATTCTTGTGTTCGGTTGTTGTTTTGCTTCCAGATTACATCCACCAAACTAAAGGTTGTGCATTAGTAAATAATCATAGCACGAGGAGTTCCCGGTGAAGAATTATCTTAGTGCCGGATTGGTGATGACATTTTGGTTCCGTTGCCGGGACCATTCCTCGTTGGTGGATTTTCTAGAGAGATATTCCCACTTAGGCAAAAATTAATTAGAGGGTAACCTTGTTTTTACTGTGCATAGTAGTTACCGTGGTAAAGTCATTTTTACCGTGAATAGTAGTTACCATGTTAAAGTCATTTTTGCCATGAATAGTAGTTACCCTGTAAAGTCCTTTTTGCTAGGAATAGTAATTACCGCAGTAAAGTCACTTTTTACCGTGAATAGTATATTTACTGTAGTAACTTCACTTTTTACCGTGAATAGTATTTACCACAGTAAAGTCATTTTTTTACCGTAGTAAGTCAAGTTTTACCATAGTTTACCGTGGTCATTTCTATTTTACTATAGAAATGTGTAAAGTCACTTTCTAGTATAGTGATTCCAATTATTTGTGCACATAAGTCTTGTTAATTGTACTTGTGGGTTGGTATTTCATGGTGGTTACTTTTGAAAATGGGAAAGATTCCTGTTTTTTCAGCTCAATCTAATGAAGATGCTTCTTCTTTCATTCAAGATTTTAAACGATCTTGTATTTGTAATGGCCTCATAAGAAGGGAACAATGGACTGAATTTTTTCCTACTTTTTTGGATGGTTCAGCACTTAGGTGGTTTGAAACACTAGGTGATAATGTGAAAAATTCATGGGATTTATTAACCGAAAGTTTTCTTGAAGAATTTGGTGAACAACAAAAATATGCAGATCTCATGATCGAGATCACAAAGCTATCCCAAGGAGAGAAGGAGAAGATAAGGGATTATCATGCTCGTGTTCTAGAGCTAAGGAGGAAGCTCGATGCCCAGATCCGGAAGGAAGGACTAGCAGATGGGTTTATGAATGGCATGGATAATCTCCTCTGTAAGCACTTCATTCTTGGGATGAAGCCGGAGATCAGACAACGAGTGAAGTATGACCGCCTAGCTACCATTGAACAAGCAAAGGAGATTGCAAGAAGGCAAGAAGAAAGCATGGAAGAGGAGCCCAAAGAAATTGTTGCTAAAGTATAGCCTACACCAGCACCTTTGGTCCTGAATCCACAACCACTCCCGGTGAGCACAAATATTTCTCCTAATACATCTACTAAGTATGAAGATCTGCTCAAAAAGATGGGTCAGTTAACTATTAATCTTCTTCAAGGAAAGGAATTTAGTTCTCAGGGAGGAGATAGAGGTCCAAAGAGAAATATTTCTGAAATTGTTTGTTATGGTTGTTATAAAAAGGGTCATTATAAGTATAATTGTCTAGATAGAGCTTCTACATCTGGTAAGGGAGATAATGATAAAGGAAAAGCACCTGTGAATTCTTTTGATGTAGTAGATAAGAGTAGAAATAATGAAGTAGATGTGTTTGTAACAAAAAGAAAGAAAGAGAAAGATAATCAAGATGGAAATGATCCTAAGAAGATGAAAGAAGAAACTAGTAAGAAAACATAGGAGAAGAAAGTTAGGTGTGCAAGATTTTCTGATTTCACAGGGGCAAGGACCATACTCCATCTTGGAAGATCTGTCCAAAAGGCCTGCAAATATTACATATGGTCAACTCTTGGCTATGTCTTCTGAGAAGAGGCGGGAGTTGCGAGGTGGACTCAATGCTCAAAGAAGGAAGGAGGTTGAAGTCCCTGTTTTGGAGGCAGAGGCAGATCCCTATGCTCCACAAGCTGAGGTATTATGTAATGGTATTTCAATTCATGATGTCTTAGTTGATGGAGGTGCTGCAGTTAATGTAATGACCGAGTCTGTAATGAATATGTTGGGGTTAAAAATTGATCGCCCTTCAACACTTATGTTAAGGTCATTAAATAAGGGAAAAACTAAACCAGAAGGTGTAATTTCAAATTTGGCAATATCTATTATGGGTGTTGTATGTGTGGTAGACTTTCAGGTGATGAAAAATGGTACTGTTGCGTACCCAATGCTGCTGGGAAGACCATGGCTAAGGAGAGTTCATGCAAGAAACTACTGGAATGAAGGTTTCATGACACTTGGACGTGGTAGAGAGAGGGTGAAGATAAACGTGATCCCTCGACATCATAAAGTAGAACCTGTGGATTCAAGTGATGAAACTGATGATTGGACATCCTCCGATTACTCTAGTACCAGTGAAGTGGACACTGAAGATGAAGAAAGCGAGGTGGATGTTTCAGTCATGGATATCCTACCATTCACACAAACTCATGACCCCATAAAATTATCTGAAGAAGAAGTTGATGATCGTCTCCAACAAATAAAGATTGGTGATGCTGTGATGGAGAGTGAGAAGGAATTCTACCTCCAGCTCTTTCGAAGGTACATACACCTATTCACTTTTGATTACAAGGAACTCCGTCAAGTAAGTTGGGTAGAACATTGTATTGAGCTGGTAGATGGTGCTAAGCCTATAAAGAAAATGCCATATAGAATGAATCCTAATTTTTCCAAGACTGTAAAAGAAGAAATAGATAAGTTGCTTGATGCAGGATTCATATTTGCTGTGGAGAATTCAGAATGGGTTTCTCCCATTGTGATCTCAATAAAAAATAATGGGAAGCTACGCATTTGTGTTGATTACAGGAAGCTCAATAAGGCAACAAAGAAGGATCATTACCCTCTTCCATTTTCAGATCAGATCTTGGACGAAGTAGCTAGCTAGGAGTGTTATAGTTTTGCTGATGGATATAGCGGCTACAACCAAGTTCGTATAGCGGAGAAAGATCAGCTGAAGACCACGTTCACCACTCCTTGGGGAACGTTTGCTTATAGAGTTATGCCTTTTGGGTTGTGTAATACTCCAGCAACATTCCAGCGTTTGATGAATAGGGTGTTCGAACCCTACATTGGGACCTTCATCAGAGTATTTCTGGATGATTTTTGCATCTATGGGAGCAAGTTGGACCACCTGCACCAGATGGAGAAAACATTTCAAAGGTTAGATGAAGCACAAGCCTCACTAAACCCTACAAAGTGTGTCTTTGGATGTTCTAAAGGCGTTTTGTTAGGGCATGTTGTATCCAGAGATGGTATTGGTACTGATCCTGATAAAGTTTCAAAAATCAAAGATTTACCATTTCCTATAAATAGAAGTAAATTGAGATCATTTTTAGGCCATGTGGGTTACTATAGAAGGTTCATCAAGAATTTCTCAAAGATTGCACAGCCACTAACCCAGTTCTTGAAGAAGGATGTTGCTTATGAACCAGGAAACAAGGCGCATGAAGCTTTTGGACAACTGAAGGAAGCCCTGGTGTCTTCACCTGTTTTGAAGAATCCAGATTGGAGCAAGCCATTCATTGTGTACACTGATGCCTCAGATGCAGCACTAGGTAGTACTTTGAGCCAAAAGGATGAAAATGGGAATGAACATCTAATTTACTTTGGGAGCAGACAAATTAGCAGTGCTGAGGTAAACTATACTGTAACTGAAAAAGAGGCTCTGGCTATCATTTTTGCTGTAAAGAAGTTTAGAAATTACTTGCTAGGGCAGAAATTTATAGTTGTAATGGATCATCAGGCTCTAAAATATATTGTCAATAAGCCTAACCCATCAGGGAGGATAGCAAGATGGATAATTTTGCTACAAGAATTTGAATTTGATATTATAGATAGGCCAGGAAAGAAGCATGTCAATGCAGATGCACTCTCTCGAGCCTATGATGGGTTAGGATCATCTTGTGATGATGATGATTTTCCCGATGCAGCATTGTTCTCCCTTGACGACAATCCCTAGTGAATACATAGATATTTGGAATTATCTGAATGAATTCAAGTTTCCTGATGGTGCCAATGCAAAGACTAAGAGAAAGATTACTCAAGCCAGTCATCCATATTCTATTATGCATGGAGCATTATTTCGAATAGGACCTGATGGACAGTACAAGAGGGCAGTTGGACGTGATCAAGGAAAGGAGCTGCTAGAATAATTCCACAATGGTACATGTGGAGGGCACTTCTCTGGATAACTTACAGCAAGAAAGATCTTGGATGCAGGTTATCACTGGCCCACTCTTTTTAAAGATTGTTATAATTATTGTAAGACATGTGATATTTGTCAAACACATGGTAACCGTAAGACTTCATCAGCTCCATTATGTCCTATTCTTCCCCTTGGTCCCTTTGAAAAATAGGGAATAGACATTGTAGGTCCACTTCCAACTACAACACGTCAAAATAAGTATATTGTAGTTGCCACAAATTATTTAACCAAGTGGGTTGAAGCTAGGCCATTGAAAACAGCTTCCATGGATGAAGTGGCAAGGTTCATATATGAACGCATTGTCACCAGATTTGGTTGTCCATTAGAAATTGTAACAGATCAAGGAAGCCACTTCATTAATGAGGTGGTAGAAGCCCTATTCAATAATTTTTCTATCAAGCACAGGAAGGCAACAACATACAAGCCAAGCACAAATGGACAGGTGGAATGAACAAATTTTGTGCTGTGTCAAATTCTAGCAAAAGATGCAGCCTTGCAGGTACATAAATGGGATAAAAGGATTCATGTAGCATTGTGGGCATATAGGGCAACATCAAAGTCAGCAACAGGATACTTCCCATTTCAGTTGGCCTATGGCATTGATCCAGTTCTTCCTATTGAGTTTGATATTCCCACTGTGA
The DNA here is from genome assembly GCA_019776745.2 of Taxus chinensis. Lineage (NCBI taxonomy): Eukaryota > Viridiplantae > Streptophyta > Pinopsida > Cupressales > Taxaceae > Taxus > Taxus chinensis. The sequence goes on from CM034146.1 coordinate 907,351,916, forward strand.
GAGTTATGAAAAATGAAAGGATGGATGAAAGTGATTCAGTAAAAGAAAGGTTGGTACATCTTCATTTGCTAGAGGAAATGAGGGAAATAGCAAAGGATACAAGCCATAAGAAGAAAATGAAGCAGAAGGAATACTTTGATCAAAAGATCCGATGGTCTCCATTTCATGTGAATGACTTGGTCCTAGTATATGATTCCAGATACAAAAAAAGAAGACAGAAAATTTCTTCCAAAATGGATGGGGCCCTACAAAATAGCAGCTTTGCATGAAAATGGTACGTACCGACTGGAGGAATTGGATGGCACTCCCATTACGAAATGGGTCAACCACGACAAGTTGAATATTTTCCAAGCACCAGAATAGTCTACTCCAAGGACGGAGTAGAAGCTAGGAAGGGGGAAGATGTCGACACTAAAATTTTCCTCCATAATTTCTATTTCATGAATGTATGTATTAGGAATAGGATGTTGTTAAGTGTAATTAGTAGTAGTGTCTGATAGAAGATAACGGCACCGTCAGTACGGTGCCGCCAATAATGTGGAGTACGGTAACAGTCAAAGTACAATAGGAATGTTGTAAAAAGTAAATATTTGTCGTAAGTGGTCCGGTAATGTTAAAATGTCAAAGTTTGGGTAATTAGAGAAGTAGGGTCTACATGATTAGGAATTAGAAATATTATATTGGTAATAAGGACAAGGAGTGAGGTCATAAATATTTTGTGTATTTTATTTGTAAAAAGTCTAAAAATGTGGAACCCATGTAAAATGATAAGGTTTATCTTATCTTAACAGATAAGCTTACATGTACAGATAAGAGTTAAGGTATGGAATATGATTCGTCATAGTGGATTTCTTATCCTATATTAGAGATAGGATGGATAAGCCTGGAAGTTCTATAAATATAGAGGCCACCCCCCTCATTTAGCATAGAAAGAAGTAGTGAGAAATATTGTAGGAAGTGTGCAAAGGAAGCCATCAGTTAAAGGTGTGTTGAAGAAGCCATCAAGAGGTGTAATTGTAAAGTTTCTCCCATAGTCTTGTTGAAGTATCTCATGGGTGAGATTGTAACAGTTTCATGTTAATATTATAATTTATTTTGATATTTCAGATTTGTCGTCATTCTGTCTTATCATAGTCAATGGTATTCTTGTGTTCGGTTGTTGTTTTGCTTCCAGATTACATCCACCAAACTAAAGGCTGTGCATTAGGTAAATAATCATAGCACGAGGAGTTCCCGGTGAAGAATTATCATAGTGCCGGATTGGTGATGACAGTACCAATCACATTTTTTCCCTTAGGTCTTGGGACAAGCTCCCAGGTCTCATTTTTTCTCAATCTGGTCAAGTTCTTCTTCCATTGATCCAATCTAGTACTTTTCTTATATTACTTCAAAAAAAAATCAAGCTCAACTTTGGACAATAGAGACAAATTAGCATGCTCTTTTGCATTTTTCAGTATTCTTTTGGTTTGTACTCCAATACTTTTGTCACCTATAATCTAATTTTTTGAATGATTCTTGTAGACTAATTTGGATGGTGTTTTTGTTTCCTTTATCTCAACTTCTTCCCATTCATCTTCATCTTCCTTTTCATCTTCATTGTTGGCTTTGTCAAAATAATCAATTTCTTGTACCCTGATCATTTTACACTTAATATCATCTACCTTCACATTTGCACTTTCAAAAAATTTGAATGTTCTCATATTGTAACATATACATCTCTTGCTAATTGAGGAGCAACTAATAAAAATACATGTTATCCAAAATGTTCCCCTTACACATTTTGTGGCTAACTCCCTTCATTCTTCCCTATTTTATGCCTCAGTCATAATTTTTTGATTTTTAGGCACTCAAGACCTTCTGGAAATGGCACCAGTGGATAGAGATTTTTCTCAGCTTTCCAGAAAGGTAAATTTTTCCTCCTAACTCCATGTATTTTTGAAGTTATGGCTCGGTAGAGATTTTGTGGGAAATTTTCCTCTGAAAGGCCCGCAGCTAATAAGATGAGGCCATGTGTCCTTGGGAGGGTGGAGGGTGGAGGAAAATTTGGAATTTTTACCAACTATTTGGAAAAATTTAGAAGAATATTTCACCTCGAAAGCCCGCTGACGAATTGGATGCTGCCATGTGTCCAAGGGGAAGAAATTAGAAAATTTTCCTAAGGGTTAATACAAGAAAAAATTTCGATGCCAGGCCCGCATCCAATCACACTGTGCCATGTGTCCTTAGGCCAAACGAGTGGCGGAGGGTGGAGAAAAAATTGGAAATTTGGCAAAAAGGGATCGGCGAGGGCGCAAAGTTAATTTTTTGCCCCAAGGCCCACATCAAATGGGAGCTCACCACGTGTCTCGTCAGGTCATCGGAGCTTCGGCCACCGGGGATAAAGTGGGAAAATTTCCCAAAGGTTAGAGAAAAAGAGAAATGTTAGCCCTAAGGTCTGCAATGAATGGAAACCCGCCACATGTCTTCAACTGGTGGAGCACATGAGAAATTGGGAGATATTTTCCAAGGAAAATCAAGGGAAAATTTCAAAGGAAAAGTCCGACCCCTAGACACGAGCCAATGGGATTTTGCCAAGTGTCCAGTGGTGGCAAAAAATGCAAGATTGGCCCACAGGAAAACATGGCAGGGAAATTCCACATCCAATAGGGTTTTGCCACATGTCCAAGTCAGAAAAGATGCCCACAGTGAATCATATCATGCCACGTGTCCTCAGGTCATCAGCCCGGCAGAGAACTTTTGGAAAATTTTCCAATGGCCAAAACGATGGAAAATGGAGCATCAAGAGCCCGCGGCGACTGGAATCATGCCACATAGCACCGGACCGGTGGACCACAGGGGTTTTTTGGGAAATTTTCCCAAATGCAAAAAAAGTGGGAAAATTTCAAATTTTTGGCCCGCTAACCCATTTTGGCCCTGTTTTTCCTTAAATTTTCAAATGACCATAACTTTCAATCCAGAGCTTGGTTTTTCACGTTCTTTATATCAACAAAAATATGGTGAAATTCTCTACAAGATTATGGGCTCAATTTTGTATTTTTATGGATTTTGGAGAGATAAAATTGAAAAACTCCTCTGGCATGTGGTAATGAACAAAAATGACATTTTAACCACCATTTTTAATGTAGCATGGCTCACATTCTCTCCCAGCATGGCGAAAAATGTCAAGGAATGGACCTGTAAGGATACCCATGCTGTTTATTATGAATTTGATTGGTGGTTGAAATTTTTCTCATGTTTTCCCACGTTTCTCTCTTCCTGGGCTCGGTTTTACATTATAAAAAGCTAGATTTGGCTCATTTTGAAGTGGTTGGACATTTTTTATGTTTTGCAAGCTCCCTCTTTCACCTTGAAAAGTGATTTTGTGGAATATCATACCTCTTCTAAGACTATACCATGTTTTCTACCTCTCTGATGTTGTAATGCATGTATTTTTGATATTGAAAATGACAATGCAAGCTCTGTGAATGAGTTTCAATCCTCTGTTTGTGTTGTTTTCTTCATGTCTGACCTTTCATTACATTTTACTAGTTTTTGCATGATGTTTTGTTGCATTTACATGATCTATGTCAATTTCCAGAAGTAAAAATGTTCACCACTCCTTTGGTGCATCACCTTATTAGCATTAGTTTTAGTTCTTTTGCATTCTCTATCTCTGTCCCCTTGGAATTTAGAGTAGGGTCTTGAATTTAAAACCTCTGTAACTTGTAAGTAATACACCTAATCAGAGGAGTTGAGGAAACAACCTCTAACCTGGAGATTATTTTCCCATTTTTACAAGTCCCACACTTGGGGAAAATATTCAATGTTGTGCAATCACACTGGATGTCCAAAATGTCAAACTAGAAATCTGATCAACATCCAGGGGTGTTGTTGATTTGCACCAACAGTTTTTGCACGCCTGGTGGGACTTAAAGGTCTTCATCTTCATTGCAACAAATTGATGTGCATTTGTTGCAGGTTTCTTGCTTAAAAGATCCCTAAATTACACATCTGGCAACTCTAAGGAAGAAGAATCAACTGGTTTTAGCAGTGCAGACCTGAAAACTCATGAGAAGAATCACCACAAGGTCAAGAGTTGGAGAAGAAGAGGTTTTGTTTGAGTATCTACATTTATCTCCGAGAAGAAGACAAAGAGGGAGGAGAATTCAAAGGTCTCCATCTCCGCCAAACAGAACTCTATTAACTCCTCCACCTGGTAGGCCTTTCATTCAATTAACAAGGGTTCTAAGGCCAATCAGAATGGCACAACAAAACCCCTATGTCAATTTCACTGGCAACAACCCACTTGCTCTCAATGCACAAAATCCAATCCCAGTTGCAGCATTGAAGAACATTCCATACTTTATTGGAGAGAATCAGACCACTCCTGGTGATCATGTAAGGATATTGTTAATATTTGTGTAATCCATGAGATTAATGAGATGCAAGTTACTGTCAAACTACTGGCATCTTCATTCAAAGGGAATGCCTTGCAATGGTTCAGGAGTCTTGCCTAGGTTCTATCCAAAATTGGAACCAGCTATGTATAGCCCTCCATGAGTAGTTTGGAGAAAATGGAGATAACTTGTCCCTTTTGGAACAGTTGACAACCATCAAGAGAGCTCCCAATGAGCAGCTGACTAACTTCAACTTCAGGTTTCAAATGAATTGGTAGAGAATTCTAGTGGCAGTAAGGCCAACAGTAGAAGGTACTTTCTATATTACTTTAAAGCTCTAAATTCTGATATTTCTATGTTAATTCAATCCATGGGGGGAACAACTATCCCTGTTGCTTATAACATTGCAATTAGAGCTGAAAATTGTTTGATTCAAGCCGACAAGCTAGCTCCTAGGCCTCCAATGCTGTTATATCCTAGTTTAGAGAGCCCAAACACTAGTCAAGTACCTATTTTAGCTCTTATTCCCACTCCTAGAAATCAGAATTAAAATGAAGCTTCTACTTCATCTTCTAGTGCCTCAAATGAACTTCAAGAAGTCATGAAGCAATTACAAAATTTAGGCAATGAGCTGGTTACACGCAAGAGGTAGAAAGCCCAAGGTTTTAGACCTTCTTTCTAGACTCAAGCTCAGCCTAACAGGCAGCCATACCAGCCTCAAAGACCACCCAATCCAGTTTCAAATCAAAATCAAGCAAGACCTCCTGCCAATAGACCATTTCAGCCCTATAATCCCAATGCTACATCCACCTCTAAAGAAATAGTGCCAGTGTAAAACAACATAGCTCAAGAGTATGATTGGTGTTTCCCATGCAATGAACCTCATAACCAGTCTTCAACGGTGCCTTAAATCAAGCATTAATGGTAACAACTACTGGTGTGGAGGGTGAAGGGAGTCAAGGAAATAACCAAAAACAAGAAACATTCCAACAACAATCAACTCTAAATGATACTACACTTGTAAACTGGAAGGCAGAAGATTTTTTTGGCATGAATCAAACAATCTCCCAAAGTGTTGCAGCCAACACAAGGTCAAAAAGGAGAAATTTGGGTGAAAAACAGCCATTGGCTTCAAGTAATCCACAACCTTCTACCACTCTACAAATTATTGGCAAACAAAATGCAGTTCTAAACACGCAAGGGCTGCCTAAAACAACTCCTAGGCTAGCTCAAATCCCAGTTGTTGCTGCCCATGTGCAAGGAATGAATGTGCAGGCCAAGGAATAGTAGAGATATGCTTCATCTCCTTTCAAAATCATTGATCAAATGAAGAAGATAAATGTAAACATATCAATGTGGGAATCACTATCCATCCCAGGTCAAAGAGATTTGCTACAAGCTTCCATGAAGGACTAGTCAACTTCAAATCAGCAGGTTCAAATGCAAGAGAAGGTACTCACAAATGTTGCCCAACCTGAGGGGTATGATGGAGAACATCAAGGTAAAATTTTGAAGCCCCCTCCATTCTATGTTTCATTCATCATTGGAAACCATTTAGTACACAACTGCATGATTGATTCTGGAGCAAGTAGTTTAGTAATGCCCAAGAAAATCGATTATCAGTTGGGGATTCAATATGAAGTCATAGCCAAAGGGGTAGTGTAATTTGATGGGACAGCAGTAACAACAGTTGGAGTGATCAAAAACTTGAGTCTCACCTTGCATGCATGCCCCAACGTTGTTGTTTTACAAGATGTCTCGGTAATAGACCTTCCACCACTCTTTTCCCTATGTCTGTCAAGGGATTTCACAACCAAGATCGGAGGGTACTTATCTGCTGATTGGTCACACATGTTGTTCAGAAAAATATATGGAACTAAAGCTACAATTATATCTAATCCTATTACAAACTTTCTCTTTGAGCCTCACACTCCAAGCCAAATCAATACCAATTGTTCAGCGTTTGACCAAGAGGATTATCCAAGAACTGATGAAGTTGACACCAAGGTTGGAAGCATCCTAGATTTGACTCTTGATGAATGGGCAAACAAGGTGCATGCTTTTGATCCTTATCAAGAAATAGAAGAATCTGAGTTAGGATTCTATTGCATGCATGAAGAAAATCAACTCATCCCTAGCATCACCAAGCCAGACCACAAGGATGACAACGAGGTATGGCAGTTGTTTTTTGATGGATCAAGGAGGAGACAAGGTGCAGGAGGGGGAACTATGCTTGTTTCACCTCAAGGAGTTAAGTATTATTCAGCTTTTAGATTTCAGTTTGCATGCTCTAATAACACTGCTAAATATGAAGCGGATGTGTCGACACCCCCCATATGTTAGGTTGGTGCATAAATTAAGTGGTCCATAGGAGATCACCTCCAAGGATTACATTGGTCAATCAAGAGAGGAATAAAGAACTTGCAAGTCTTTGGTGACAGTGAGTTGATTGTCAACCAAGTTAAGGGGCAGCATGCTGTCAGTAATTATCTACTCAAGTGCTAAAAAATAGGGTGTGGGACCTCATTGAATATTTTGAGGGCTTTGGCATCAAATCCATTCCTAGAAAAGAGAACCAAGCTGCTAACAAGCTTGCAGCAGTTGGGGCAGCCTTTGACGTTATTGAAAGCATTCAAAAAGACAAGGTATAGTGAAATATCCATGTGAATGTAAGGCCTTCAGGTGCCAGACAACAATGTAAGTTGGAAAGTGTTTGAAAATGATCAACAAATCATCCATTTCTTGCAAGAAGACGCTGAGTTCTCAGCTAAAAATAAGGAAAAGTTGGAACAGCAGTATGGTAATGAAGTGGTACAACTACGAACCAACAAACTACCAAAGGTACTTATTACTTTGGAGTTCATTTTCAGTCCTAATGATCATTTTAGGAAGGAGAAAGCAAACATCCAAGTCAAGGGAGAAGATTCGGTGTCCATCTTGGTGGAAGAAGGAAAATCACTCCAAGTTGGTAAAGTGACAACTGAGCAAGAAAGGTATGAGTTCATACAGCTTTGTCAAGAATTCCCTGATGTGTTTGATTGGAGCTATGAATATTTGAAAGGTTTCAATCCCAAGTTATCTCAACACACCATTGAATTGGATTCAAGCACTAAACCCATCAGGAAAAAACAAAGGCCAGTCAATCCACAGATGGAGCCTCTCATGAGAAAGGAATTGAATAAGTTGATAGAGTCAAGAATCATATTCCCTATCAAGCATTCTATTTGGGTGGCCAACTTGGTTCTAGTTAGAAAGAAGAGTGGGGAAATCAGATTATTTGTTGACTTCAGAGATTTGAATAGAGCATCTCTCAAGGATCATTATCCACTTCCTTCTATGGAGTAGATTTTACAAGTTTTTTCCGGCTCTGAGAGGTTTTCATTGCTTGATGGCTATTCAGGGTACAATCAGATTATGGTGAAAGAAGAGGATCAGTTCAAGACAGCCTTTACAACCAAATGGGGAACTTATGCATACAGGAAAATGTCATTTGGGTTCTCCAACGATGGAGCTACTTTCCAAAGAACAATGGACATGGCATTCAAGGATTTGATTAACAACATGGTGCTGATATATCTTGATGATATCACTGTTTTTTAAAAAAATGCAGTAGACCATCTCTTTCATTTGAGACCAGTGTTCCAAAGGTGCAGAATATTTTGAGTATCCTTGAATACTAAAAAGTGTATTTTTCTATCCCATGAAGGAAATCTCCTTAACCACATTGTCTCCAAAGAAGTATTAGCAATTGATCCAGAAAGAGTTGAAGCCATAAGAGCACTACCATTGCCAAGCCACAAGAAGGCCCTTCAAAGTTTCTTGGGCAGAATAAATTTTGTTCTGAGGTTTGTCCCAAATTTTGCAGCCCTAGTCAAGCCTATCACCAAGATGTTAAAGAAAAGCATAGCTTTCAAATGGACAGCAGAAGGAAAGGAAAGTTTTGAAGTAATCAAAGAAGCCATCTCTCAAGCCCCCATCTCTCATTAACCCAAATTTCTCCAAGGATTTCATCCTGTTTGCATTTGGGGGTGATTAAACTATTTCTGCAATCTTTGTACAGCAGAACAAAGACAATGATGAAAAGCTAGTTTCTTTCTTCAGCCAAATCCTGGAGTACTATGAGGTGAGGTATTATTTCATTGAGAAGCATGTTCTTGCAGTAATCAGCGAGCTTGAAGAAATTCAAGCATCTAGATTTAAACAAGGTTCAATTGTTGGTTTCTCATGTGGGAGTTAAGGACTTACTCCTCAACAAAAGACGCTGAATGAAAAGAGAGCAGACTGGATTACTCATGTCATGGAGTATGAAATTGAGATCAAGGTCACCAAGTTGGTCAGAGGAAAAGGATTGTGTGAGCAGCTGGTCTTAAATAAATCCAAGGAAGCATGTAATATGAAGGAGGTTGTTTTGGCGTTGCAAGACAGCCATGAGCAAGGAAGCACTCAAGAATAAAATGATGGTGTCCTCACTCCTTGCTGGACCCAAGACATAATGCACTTCCTAAGCATAGGTCTATGCCCTCCAGAGATGAACAAGACCAAAAAGGAGACACTTCAGATTACAGGCTGTGCCATATTCCCTTGGTTGATGGTGTTTTGTTCAAGAGGGATGTGAATGGATTGCTACTGAGATGCATTCGTACAAATCAAATTCACAGGGTGTTGGAAGAGTTCCATGGTGGATCAGCTGGTGGTCATTTTTCACCAAGATTGATAGCTCTAAAGATCATGAGGGCTGCGCTATTATTGGCCCAAGATTTTTCAGTGATTGTTATGCATGGATCAAGAAGTGCAAGAATTGTGCATTCTTCATGGGTAAGGAGAGGCTAGCTACCCTTCCATTGCATCCAATTTCAGTTGACTAGACATTCATTGCAATGGGCTTTGGACTTCATTGGAGTAATTAATCCAAATTCAAGCAAGGGCACAAATGGATTCTAACATGGAACAGATTACTTCACCAAATGGACTAAAGTAGTAGCACTCAAGGAAGCAAATGAATCTAGCATCCTGGACTTCTACGAGGGAATAGCAACCAGATTTGGCATACCTGCTACAATAATATCAGATAATGCATTGGCATTCATTGGGTCCAAGGTAACTGAATGGGCTATTAAGAATGAGATCTACCTAAGCACTTCATCAAATTATTTCCCTCAGGGTAATGGCCAAGCTGAATCTATAAACAAGAACTTGTTAAGGATCATTAGGAGGACTCTTGATGAAAGTCAGAGGTCTTGGCATACTAAGTTGAAATCAGCCTTATGGGCTGATAGGATAAATCCCAAGAGATCTATAGGTAACTCTCCATTCAAGCTTGTTTATGGAAGAGGTAAGTTTGCCCATGTCACTTGATTTGCCAACATTAGAAGTCATGAAATAGTTAGAGTTTTTAGAGTTTGAGCCCATGGGAGGTTAGATATGTAGAATTGATGGAGCTCTAAGAAATCAGAAATCAGGTGTCCCAAGCAACGGAGAAGGATCAAGCTTTAATCAAGAAGACCTTTGATAGGAAGGCCAAGGATAGATCTTTCCAAGTTGGAGATCTAGTGTTAAAATGGGATGCAGACAGAGAAAAACTGGGGAGGCATTCAAAATTTGATGCCATTTGGAGTGGCCCATACATGGTCATAAAGTGTAAGAACAGCAATGCTTTCCAATTTTCTTCATTGGATGGTGAAGAATTGCACTATTCCAGTCAATGGAATCCATCTAAAGCATTGCTACTAAAGAAAATTCTCCACCTTGTACATATTAGCTTAGGGTTTCATTCCTTCAAGTGCTTATGCACATTATTTTGTTGTAGATTAGCTTTCCTTTCCCTAAGTGCTTTGGCATAAGCTTGATGTTCCAGGAAATGTGTTTTTATAGGCCTTGCTCCAATCAGATGGTGTTATACCCTCCATCTTCCTCCTTACAGTGTTTTAATTAGTTGGGGTACCAAGCAGAGAATTTAATGACTCCATGCCCAATGGATTGTTTCAGGCAACTGGTAACTTCATCCAGTAGGTAGATGACCCCTCTGAGTTGCCAAAATTTTTATCCAAAATGTTCCCCTTACAGCATTTTGTGGCTAACTCCCTTCATTCTTCCCTCTCTTGTGTCTCATTCATAATTTTTTGATTTTTAGGCACTCAAGACCTTCTGGAAACGGCACCATTGGATAGATATTTTTCTCATCTTTCCAGAAAGGTAAATGTTTCCTCCTAATTCCATGTATTTTTTAAGTTATGGCTCGGCAGAGATTTTGTGAGAAATTTTCCCCTAAAAGGCCTGCAACCAATAAGATGAGGCCACGTGTCCTCAAGAGGGCGGAGGGTGGAGGAAAACTTGGAATTTTTACCAAGTGTTTGGAAAAATTTAGAAGAATAATTCATCCCGAAGGCCCACCGATGAATTGGATGCTGCCACGTGTCCAAGGGGAAGAAATTAAAAAAATTTCCTAAGGGTTCATACAAGCAAAATTTTCGACGGCAGGTTCACATCCAATCACATTGTGCCACGTGTCCTTAGTCCAAAAGAGTGGCAGAGGGTGAAGCAAAAATTGGAAATTTGGCAAAAGGGGATCGGCGAGGGTGCAAAGTTAATTTTTTTCCCCAAGGCCCGTGTCAAATGGGAGATTGCCACGTTTCTCGTCAGGTCATCGGAGCTTCGGCCGCTGGGGAGAAAGTGGGAAAATTTCCCAAAGGTTACAGCAAAAGAGAAATGTTAGCCCCAAGGTCCACGACGAATGGAAACCCACCACGTGTCTTCAACTAGCAGAGCGCGGGAGAAATTGGGAGATTTTTTTCCAAGCAAAAATCAAGGGAAAAATTTCAAAGGAAAAGTCCGCCCCCCTAGACACGAGCCAATGGGATCTTGCCACGTGTCCAGTGGCGGCAAAAAATGCAAGATTGGCCCACAGGAAAACATGGCAGGGAAAGCCCGTGTCCAAATAGGGTTTTTCCACATGTCCAAGTCAGAAAAGATGGTCAAAAGTGACGGAACAAATAGAGAAAATCATGCCCACGGTGAATCATATCATGCCACGTGTCCTCAGGTCATCGGCCCAGCAGAGAATTTTTGGAAAATTTTTCCAATGGCCAAAACTATGGAAAATGGAGCATCAAGAGCCCATGGCAATGGAATCATGCCATGTAGCACCCGAAACCGGCGGAGCATGGGGATTTTTTGGGAAATTTTCCCAAATGCAAAAAAAGTGGGAAATTTTCAAATTTTTTGGCCCGCCAACCCCATTTTGGCCCTGTTTTTCCCTAAATTTTCAAATGACCATAAATTTTGATCCAGAGCTCAGTTTTTCACGTTCTTTATATCAACGGAAAGCTAGTGAAATTATCTAAAAAATTATGGTTCAATTTTGTATTTTTATGGAGTTTGGAGAGATAAAATTGAAAAACACCTCTGGCACGTGGTAATGAACAAAAAAGACATTTCAACCACCATTTTCAATGCAGCATGGCTCGCATTCTCTCCCAGCATGGAGAAAAATGTCAAGGAATGGACCTATAAGGATATCCATGTTGTTTATTATGAATTTGGTTGGTGGTTGAAATTTTTCTCATGTTTTCCCACGTTTCTCTCTCTTGGGCTCGGTTTTGCATTATAAAAAGCTAGATTTGGCTCATTTTGAAGTGGTTGGACATTTTTTATGTTTTGCAAGCTCCCTCTTTCACCTTGAAAAGTGATTTTGTGGAATATCATACCTCTTCCAAGACTGTAACATGTTTTCTACCTCTCTGATGTTGTAATGCATGTATTTTTGATATTGGAAATGACAATGCAAGCTCTGTGAATGAGTTTCAATCCTCTGTTTGTGTTGTTTGCTTCATGTCTGATGTTTTGTTACATTTTACCAGTTTGTGCATGATGTTTTGTTGCATTTCTATGATATGTGTCAATTTTTAGAAGTAAAAATGCTCACCACTCCTTTGGTGCATCACCTTATTAGTATTAGTTTTAGTTCTTTTGCATTCTCTATCTCTATCCCCTTAGAATTTAGAGTAGGGTCTTGAATATAAAACCTCTGCAACTTACAAGTAATACACCTGATCAAAGGAGTTAAGGAACTAGCCTCTAACTTGGAGATTTTTTTCCCATTTTTACGAGTCCCACACTTGGGGAAATATTCAATGTTGTGCAATAACACTGGATGCCCAAAATGTCAAACTATAAATCTGATCAACATCCAGGGGTGCTGCTGATTTGCACCAACAATACTTTCATGAAATCTAGATTCAAACTTACCCAAGTCTTCATAATATTTCTAGATATAGCATTTTCTTCCAAATAATCTAAGATGTTTGACCGTTGTTAGCATACCCTTCCAAATTTCATAAGGTTTCTTGTTGTTATTTACTCTGATTTTATTTATATTATGAATATAGACTATTGTGTTGATTGATTTTTTCCAGAATTTTTTAGATACTTTATATTCATCTAGCATGGTTCTTTCCATTTTTTGCATTATTCTATTTTTCCTTTCTACAACTCTATTTTGTTGTGAAATTCTTACAACTGAATAATGTCTTTTTATTCCAAGGAGTTCATAATACTCTATGAATTCATTATTCATTTGAAGTGAATTCTCCTCATCGGTCAGATCTTAAACACTTTATTTTCAAATCTGTTTCGTCCTCAACCATAGCTTTGGATGCTTTAAATCTTTTAAATGCTTCAAAATGTTATATTAAAAAGTAACCTAGGTCGTTCTAGAATAATCATCAATAAATAACATAAAATACCTCTCACCTTGCATGCTTTGGGTTCCTGTAGGACCATAGAGATCAGTATGCACAATTTCAAACAACCTTTGGTTGAGTAATCCTTTATCTTGAATGAGTCTCAAGTTTGATTTCCAAAGTGATATTGTTAGCAAGTGTATTTATTGGTTTAGTAATCTTTAGCATGTCTCGAGTAACTTGTTTTGAATTAATATTCACTATATTATCAAAGTTCATATGACCCATTCTCTTATGCCACAGCCAACTCTCATCAATTTTCCCCATGCAACACTTTTCACCTTTAATCTCACTAAGAATGTAGAGATTATTTGTTATCTTTCATGCATCAGCAATAACCTTCAGAGTACTTTCCTTATTGATTTCACATCCTCCAACATGAAATGTTATTGTGTTTCCTTTATCACTCATTTGAATCACACTCAAATTATTGTGCTTGATTCCTTCAACACATAATACATTTTCAATTTTTGGTTTTCCATTATTTAAGTTAATGGTGTATTTTCTTTAAATTCTTGTTATTACATTGTCTCTAAATTTTATAGTACCTCCATTTACCTTTTTCAAAGTAAGAAACTTACTTTTGTCTCTAGACATATAGCTTAAGCATCCACTATTAATGTACCACTGATTTTCTTCATTCCATGCATGAAATGATGTTTGAACAATCATGGATTTTTATTTGTTTATTTCTTTCTCCTCTTTTACCTTCAAAACCTTTTCTGATTCAAACTTATTATTGTTTATGGTTTCCTCATTCTTAGACTACCTAGTAGAATCCATGTAAACTAACTTATACAAAGGTGAGCTTTATGCCCAAAGTTGTGGCACTTATAAAATTCAATGTTGAAATTCATTACAGGTTCAAATGAATTGTAATTTCTATTTGAGGACACATGAATTTTCATTTTTCTTCCTATCAAAAATTCTTATATGATATATGTAGTTTTCTGCCCTCTGGCCAAACTGATTACATGAAAAACAATATCCATAAAAAGAATTTTGAAACATGATATTGTAACGTCACCTTGTAGGGAATGTTCTTCTTGTTGCATCCTTGTTACTCCTTGGAGGATTACTATTTTCTTGTGGAACATGGATTTCTCTCTTTTTTTGCTTTCATTTGAATTACTTGTGTGTTGAGGGACATGTGTTTCTTTCTTCCTACTATTCTCATCACTTGCAGAGCTTTTAAGAGAATCTGCATAGCTTCTTGATTTTTCTAGATTTATCATCTTTGGAGACTCTTTCGGATCTTATTTTGCATACTTCTCATTGTAGCTGTGACCTAGTTTGATAAAAGGAAACATTTGATTATTGACGATGTTTTCCAAAATTTCATATCTCTTTTCAAACTTGATAAATTTGTTCAACTTGGCAGTTGAATCTTCTAGTTCCTTTCTTAAGGAAACAAATTCACATTCAAGTTTCTCACAATATTCTTCTTACTATTTTAACAGTGTTCTCACATATTCATCCATCTTCTTCATCTCTTATAGTTGAATCTTTAGATTAATGATGGTTTTATTGGACTCTTTAAGATCCTGTGATAGCTTTGATTTTAAGGCACAATACTCATCTTCTAGTTTCTGAAACTGTTGTTTTCATTTTCTATTTTTCTTTCTTAGGATCTTGATTTCTTCTAGGGCAGAAATGAGTTCCCCTTCAAGCTCCACTTCAACTTCAAATTCATTATCTTCATCATATTCTAAATCTATCTCTTCTTCGCTTTCCTTAACTTCTAAAACCATGAGCAGTGATTCATCTTTATCACTAGCATATATGCTTTCATCACTTTCTTCAAATGATTTACTTTCCTCCTTGGTGTAGAAATTCTTCTTGTGCTTGTAGATTTTTTTTTAATTTCATATCTTCTTTGCTTATGATTCTTCTTGGATTGATAATACATTTTATTCTCCTTCAACTTTTTTTTTTCTTTATCATCCTTATTTTTATATGGGAATTTTTTTGCATAATGTCCTATTTCACCACAATCAAAGCATTTGAATGGTATTTTACCTTTATATTTTTTAGATCCTTTCTTTAACCTTCTGAAAAATTGAGCCTCTTCTTCATCCGACTCATTACTGTAGCAATCATTTAGTTCAAGTTACTTTCCTTTCACCTTATTTGATGCTTTAAATGAAGCTTCATGCTTTAACGATTTATCACTTTCATTTCTCAACTCATATATTGTGAGAATCCCTTGCAGTTCATCCATTATTAGGATAGTTAAATCTTTCAACTCTTCAATAGCAAAAAATTTAGTATCAAATCTTAAAGGAAGAGATCTAAGCACTTTTTGCACAATTGTTTCATCATTAATTTCTTCACCAATTCCTCTAATAGTATTGACAATTGTATCTAAGAGAAGAAGGTACGGAGTATTGTTTTCTACATCCTTCATCTTAAAACTCTCAAACTGACCTCTATGTATTTGGAGTTTGAATTTCTTTACTTTATCATCTCCTTCATAAATGTTCTTGAGCTTGTCCCAAATTTCCTTCATTGAACTATAATGAATTACTTTGACAAATTCTACCTCACATAATCCACAAAATACGGCATTCATATATTTACATTATTTTCACTTACCTTCTTTCCAGCTTGATCTGTTAGAGGGGTAGTTGGAGTTGCATAACCATTTACAATAGATTTCCATATATCAAACCTTAGATCCATTAGGTGCGTGCATATCCTTATACTCCAAAAGTCATAATTTGTACCATCAAACAATGGAGCCTTGTTTAAAAGAAACCTTCTTGACTTGCCATGTGTGCTTTAGAGATCTACCTTCCAGTGGTTAGACTATTCGGAAGGAACTTGTTTTAATAGAAATTGTGGAAAACACACTTATACTGAGGGGGTGAATAATTTTTATCCAATTTTTAAAATTTAAACTTTAAAATTCATAATCAACAACAATTACACAAGATATAATTGTTTTGTAACACAATATTTATGTGGAAAACCTTTCAGGAGAAAAACCACAGAGAAAAGACTACTTGGAACTACTGTCTAAATCCCTAATGTTGAACACTAACTTAGCTATGATTTGTGAGCACCAACCCACTAGAGACGCCAATCCCCAATGTCGAGCACCAACTTAAAAATGATTTGTGAGCACCAACCCACTAGATACACCAATCCCCAATGTCGATAACCAAATCAAAAATCAAAAGATCCACCCACTAAAGTTACTTCTTCAACCTAATGATGACGTATAGATAGATCTTCATTATCTCCTTCTATTCCTTTACATCACACTCTATTATTTGTTTATGCACTTCTTTCTCTTCAATCTTCTTCAGCTTAACTTTCTTAAACTACTTGATTTTTCTCTTCCTTTTTCTTCTCTAATCCTCTTGATATGTTTTCAGTAACCACTCCTTTAATAATGCTCTCTTCCTTCTATTTTCAAAATGGCATCACAATACCATAAGTGCACACATGAATTAACCATTGAATTCACTTATATACCATATTCATTTCATGAACACATATGACATTTCATGAGCCAACATCCTTTAGGATATTTTGAAATTTGAATATTTGAATTTTTAAGACACTTTCATAAATCCCCTATTTTCTCTTGGTCCCACGGCATACATGACCATTCTGGAAAAATTTATACATTCTATAAAATTCTCTTTGTTGCATGGATATCCTCTTTTGTATTGTATCACTTGCTGATTTCTATGGATTTTTCATCATTGCATGACATTTTTTCAAACAAACCAACATACTTCAATCTAATCTTTCATTGTACGAAGCACTACTATAACCTGTTATACACCATAAACAACCATGGAGCACTTCACAACCCATGAAGCACTTCAAACACCCATGGAACACTACAAAACCTATGGAACACTAAAAACCCCCGCAAAACACTACAAAAACCCTCAAATCATTACATAATCATTTTCTTTGTCATGTGTCATATAGAATTCAACCTAAGACATCTTTTTCATAAGAGGCACACATATGTAAGCATTAATGACAATATTTCTAACTTAAGAGATACTTATTAGTATTTTTTTTAAATCAATGACAATATTTCTAACATGAACTAATTCTTAACTAGGCCATCAACATTTTTTCCTTCCATATAATTTTTACCCCTAAGAAGGCCTTTTCCCGATGGTCACAAGTTAAATTTAACTCTTTGATGTAATATTCTTTCTTTCGCCCAAGTTGTTGTGTCCACATGTTTATCCTAAATTTTCCTTTCACATACTTTTTAATTTCCTCATTAGTGTTTGATAACTTTCAAATGTTAATATTCCATTTTCTCATCCCTTTGATGTTCTGTTTCATCCACGTGATCTTCCTCCTCCCCAAATTTTCCTCTACAACCTTTTTAGGCCATCTGTGAACTTCCATGCTTTGCACCCTCTTCCAGTAAGTTAACTATTGAGTTATTAGTGATGCCTCTAAAGGGAAAGTTACTCCTTCAACTAATATAATCTCATATGGAGCCAACATTTTAATTTTGATGTTTTTTTCATTAAGTGATTTTTTATTCTCTGTATATGTCTCCAGTTAAGATCCAACAGATTGTTTCCCCTACTTCATAATCATAAAGTACTACCATTGTGACAAGAAAGCCAAACAAGGGATTTTTAATTTTCCAATCCCATAAATTTATATTTCTACACCTATTTTGTAACGATATAATGCCTTCCACCCTATTTTAATTCTCATTGCCTAAAATGTTTCCTAACTGAGATTTTTGTGAAAACCCAACCCAATATGTTTGCATTCTTCAACTACTTTCAATGGTTTTTCCTAAAAAAAGAAATATAATTTTCTTTTTTTTTCTTCATAGGGAAAATATCATAACTTTGGTTTTGTTAATTTTTACTTGCATTCCAACCTCTTTGTAGAAGAGCTCAAGGACCCTTAAATGATCTCTCAAACTATGTGTTGTTTTTTTAATTAAGATGAGGTCATATGCATAGAGAAGTAATTTTTAATTGTCTATGTGGATACTTCTTCCACACATTTTTTTATCAATGTAAATCCCAAATAAAGTGGGTGAAAGTGGTCATCCTGTAGACACTAAAGTTTAATAGCTTTTCCTTTTATAGTGTCAACTTTAGCTATGCTCCCTTTCTGAGAAAAATTCTCACATTCATAATCCAATTAGCATATCTCTCTAGCTCTTATGTGACTTCCTTATTTTTACATTATGCTTTGTCATCAATTTGAGAAATATTATTAAATTAAAGCAGTAAATTATCCATGTACATCATGACATTACTTTTTGTTTTACAACATAGTCCTCCTATCTAGGACTGTACAAATGGTCAAGATGTGGAATCTTCCTTGGCTGACATGTATGGTCATGACCTTTCATATTTTTTAACTATATTTATCTTTAGTGCATCATTTCACCTTCCTATGTTTGGCCTTATTTAAATATTTCACCTATGGTGGGCTATATAAGCAAGTCAATGTAAATTTATAACTCATATGACACTCTTATAATCTCTTACTATAAATATCATTCCAAAATCACTCAAGGCTCTCCTAAAATTCCCAAATTAGTTGCATGTCAATTAGAGTAATCCCTACAATAGCTTTAAAGCACTCAACTAGGTCAAATAGTCTAGATTCCTCCATTTCAAAGGATAAAAAGGTCATAGATCCATGTCTTAGAAAAATTAAAGTCACTCTAAGCATTTTGAAAGGGTTTGAAGGAATGAAAGGTTAATTCACATAGTTGAGACAAACCAAATTACACTACTAGCACGTTGGGTACATTCTATATTATACACTTAGCCTACAATATTTGTGTAAAAAGACGCGAGGGCACCCACAAGGGATTGACTTAGATCATACTCACACTTGAACAAGTACATAAGAGAGCTACATGAGGCTTGATCTCTCGCAACAGAAAGTATTGCAACACTTGGATTTGTTTAACATCTACGTTTGATCACCAAGGGTAGTCCAGCCTCACCACACACATGATTTCTTGATTTGGTTTGTTAATGTTTTGGTGAAGGGTATTACAGTTTTCTAGTATTTCTACTTTGGTGCAGGTGATTACAAGTCATCCTAAATTTATGTGAGCAACAGTGACATACAAAAAATGGTATGATGGATCCCAAAAATGGCCCATTTTATAAAAGATTTAACATTATTTTCTTTGCATAAATTTTGGATCTAAATGTAATTTATGAACTTATAGTCTATTTGGATTAAATTAGTAAGTATATATCCTGGTTATTTCTTTAGAAATCACGATCATCTCTTTGTTAAATATTTCTAATTATTATTGGGAAAAATATATCAATTTAGTATATGCATAATAATCTATAAATACATAATAATATGCTTCAAACATGAAGTATCAACTCTGGAGTCCTTGAGAAGAGTGTCAAAGTTCACCATTAGAGTGTCAAATTCCACTATTAGAGCACCAGATTCCACCAGTAGAGCGCTGGAGTCTACCAATTAAGCACTGGAGTCCACAAGTAGGGTGTCAGAGTCCACTAGTAGGCACCAAAGTTCATTAATTTAGATTCATAGGTCATTATTTCAGCTACAGTAGATCTTTAGAGATGGGCATCAACTTCGGATATGGATAATAGAATTATGTATATGATCATAATAGTTTTTGAAGTATTTTATGAAGCTCTGAAGATGGTCTATAATGAATTACTATCTATCTTTGTAAATTATTTTTATGACATATATTTATAATAATTCCAAAGATAAGCATTTTCGTAAATAGTAAGATATTTGTGGCATTCTTATAAAGTTATGAATGTCTTTGTTGTTTGAGATTGAGGAAAAAGGAAAAATTAAATATTTCATTTCAACAACAAATTAAGGTAGAATCAAAATATCTAGATTATCTTTATATTATCTTTACTAAATAAGCGGTAGAAGATCTGTGAGTAAATCTTGCCATAATCTTCTATTTTGATTAGATAAGATTTTTATTCCAATAATCAATCTTTCTCCATATTTTGTGGAGATTGAAGATATTTTGTGATATATTAGAATCTTGGGTGTTATATCTAAAATAAGATTTTGGTTGGAAGCATGAAATTATAAATGCGGCCTTCCATATAGAACCATATGACTTTTCCATTCACGTTGAAATTTTTTTAATTAGTTTTCATTGTAGGTAATCCTTCTTCGGAGGAATAAACAAAGTCCCACTCATTCCAAATAAGAGGAACAAATTTATTAGATTGTATATGTTTAATATGAGTGTGTGTGTTAAGTTTGATTTAATTTTCATGCAAGTATATTAATGATTTATTTATTGTAATGTATGATTTAAATTTTTGTAATTTATTTCATGTGTGTATTTAGAAAGAGTTGTCAACAAAGGGTTTTCTTTCCATTTTTTCATATTTCCTTCGGACACCAACCTTAGATTGACAAAAATGAAATGATGAGGACAACAACGACACTCGTCACTTTGGCACCATTACTAGGGACCATGGTGTTACTAAGGGACTATCTTTCAAAATCTTTGATATTTTAGTTGTTTTTCATTTCAAAGTAGAAAATTATAATTTCTTTTCTTTAGAATTAAAATTGTAAGACCTAGTAGGGATTTTATTTTGTCTAGCTTTGTTTAAAATTATCTTTAAGGTAAATATTATAATATTTTAAATTTAAGGAGGAAGTATATGGTGACAATAGGTATTACCTCGTAGGAATTGGAATGGAAAGCTTGTAAAAGGAACCAAGATATATTTGGATTTGAGTGATTTCCTTTTCTGCTAGAGTGATTTAATTTTTAGAAAAGAGTGGTTTTATTTTTGACAAATGTGAATCTAGTTTTAGAATTTCCTTTCCTACAAGTGTGAATTTCTCTTCCCACAAGTGCGAATTTAGTTTTTTTCATTTTCTATAAGAGTGAAATTAGATTTTAGTATTTACTTTCCTGCAAGAGTGCTCGAGTGATTTCTTATAGAAAGTACTCTTACAAATAGAGGAATTATTTTCTTTCAAATTTTGTTCAAAGTCAATTCAAGGGAAGGGATATCTTAGTCAAGCCAAGCGTGTTCATTCAAAAAACAGAGTTAAAAATATTTTAATAAGAATTTAAGTAAGCGTCATGTGATTTCTCTCATCAATTTCGTTAGAAAGAAAATACAACTCTTTTAGGATTTATTTTTTGAAAGTACAAATAACTATTTATTGTCTACAAATATATTTTAGATAATTTAAACTATAAAATTTTAACCAAACCCCCAACTCATACTAACACTACTATGTAGGAGAATATAAAATTTATGAAGGAAGAATTGAATGTTGATGCAGGATTGGATGAGGAAACCTTAAATGGCTAAACTTTACAAAAAAAATACAACTCTTAAGGCAGTAAGAAGGGAATTATAAAATGATAGAATGACATATACAGTTGTTTAATTTTTAATAAGAAGGAGAAACTGGAAGTATGTTGTTGATATATACTAGAGTAAATTTAAAAATTAAGAAAATGGAGGACAAAAATTACTTCAATTGCAAACCATAGAATGGTTATTTGTGATTCTACTGCTGAAAATTTTGAAAACAAAACAATATGTTTAGAACATTTATTGATAAGATATCATGCATCAATCACACCCCTATGTATTTAACATCATTACATGTGAAAAATATGCCCACTATAGGTGTACATATAATGAAGGATGATATATAAACCATGTCATCTAAAAATTCAGTTATTTTTTATGGTTTACATGCAACAATTGTGCTCAAATCATATTTAATCGAATCACAAGCAACTAGAAGAAATTACATCCCAATCATGTCTCATATGGTTACTAGAATATATTATATGGTTGTTGAAGTTACACTTAAATGGGAGTTGGCAAGATAAAGTGGATTACATGCAAATCACGGAGAAGCTCATGTAATATTCATGCTGGAAAAATATCCATCTATTTTAGGGTGGTTATATGTCATACATCATGCTCTAAAACATACATGTGGTAGGTGTTATGAGTCATTCTATAATTATGGACTTTGTTTTTGTTTTAAAAAGGTGAAATAATATGAAAAATAAATTGTGTTTGGTAGAAATTACTACTATTTAGAACCTATGATTATTGAGGAAGGTGTTCCTACATTGGTGGATCACAAACAATGATTTGTGGTAAGTTCTTCTACGTGCATTCAGAAGATAAATCATCACAGTCCTCAGATATGCACAAGACTTGGGTGAACATGGTATGTTATCTTACTGGGCTTGATTTTAGTTTATTATTGTTTATTAAAATATGAAATCTAAAAAAATGATGACGTCTTTCGGAAGATGCGATTATGCCAAGGTAAATCAATACACAACTTAGGACACAAAAATTGAGTTGGAATTAACTGATTTAGAGATATTAACATACAATAATCTCGTAATATGCAACAAGTGATCTAAAATAGTAGAAAACATTTATTTTCAAGATGATTTGATATGATGGAAAAATAAAAGAAATGTATTCAACAATAAAGAATTTGGTGTTCACAAAAATGGTAATAAGGAGCACATGAGGAGTGTTTTCATTGACCCTATTTGGGGCCGCCACCCCCAGAACCATGCTTCATGATTTTAAAATAAAAGAAGAAATTTTTTATAAAATCTACGCCAAATTATGTTCCTACTTTCTTAACTTCTTCTACTTGATATAGCTCAAGTAATAGTTTTCCATCATTTGTTGAGAAAAATAACGTAATATGTGAATTTTTAGTAGAAGAAAAGAATTTTGAAAATCATTATTATGAAAAAAAATGTTTATGTCAGAATGTTGAAGAGAAACTTTTAATTGTCGGAAGACAATGGCCACCAAAAATTTCAGGTATGTTTTCAAGCTCTCTCTTAAAATTTTATATTTGGAATTTCTTATTATTGCATCACCAAAAACCATGTACAAAAAACTTTAAAATTTCAAAGTCATTCTTGGAAGCCACCTCCTTTAGCATTAACATCCAACCATGCTATATTTTTAAGTGTTCATGAATTTCTTCAAAATCTAGCTTCACCTTCCTTATACAAATAACAATTAAATTTTTCCACATGCTTTATAAATAAAAATTCTTGATGGAGTTTTCATTACATTCATTTAATTCCACCCATATTTAGGAATTAGTTGAGACCATATCCATCTATCTTAATAATAGAACCTTTATGATGGAGTTCTTCTCCATAATAAAATTCCACCAAATAAAACTAGTTATTGAACCCTCATCCATCCATTACATAGGTTGTAATAATAGAACATTTATGTTAGCATTAGTTCTTGTTTATTATTATTGATATTATGTTATCATGGTAGTTTTTCCTTTCAAGTGTGTGCAAGATAATCTCATGGTAAGGAGAACTTTTTAATAATTATCATAAGAAGTTGATACAATGTCATGAGTTATCTTTTGAACAAACTTGAAAATATTATCTTTTGAATCATTGATGAATTGATTTCAAGTGTGATGCTTCATAAAGAAGTTAAATGGTGTAGATATTTCATATAACCTTTCTCTAACATTTTTTAATGTCATCATTTTAAAAAAATCAAAAGTAAAAAAATAAAAACCAACAAGGGAAACCCTCAGGCATTATTGGTGGTCTTGGTTTGAAAACCATCTTGTTGGTGGACAAAGTACTAAAAAAATCCTTGATTAGAAAACCATATTATTGGTTAATTAAGGGAAAAAGTTTAAAAATGGAAAAGTTAAAAACCAGCAATGGTGGCTTTTCCAACAAGCAATAAAATACCTTGTTGATTACTTTGGTGCTCTTGTTTCTCAACATAACAAGAATGCAATCTTACCAACACTTTACCCAAAATTTTCCACTTTTTTATCAAATGGAAGAGACAACGAGGACTGAAGGTATGCTAAAGTATTTTAATTTACTATTTTATTTTTAAATTTACTTGTAAGTTTTTTTAATACATGAAGATCCACTTTTTCATATCATGCATAAGATTGAGGGATTAAGGATGAAAAAGAAACAAGGATTTGTGGCTTATTCAAATGTAAACATCTCTTGTACTATGATTATAAACGGTTTTCTAGGCTTAATATTATGGAAGATCAAAGTAAGAAAAGGTGTTGAGAGAATTATTTTTGTGTTGATTTTTTCGTTGTTTTAATTTCTCCATGAAAAATTACAAGTAATGCTTATGTTTTTTTATAAACCAAAATTGATCGAAAAGACACAATAGGAGATTCTCCACACAAGAACCTACTCCTACATTAATAAAATAAATAAAATTAAAAAATGATAAACAAAAAGAATGTATATATGGATCAACAAGAGAATTTCCACACAAGAACTTGTGCAAGAAAACTTACAAAAGGAAAAAAAAGAAATTAAAAAGTAACATGTGGACAACAGCAAAAGCTTCAAATAAAAAACTACTTAAGACTCATTACGAAAGGAAAGAAAAGTAGCATGAGGGGCTCCACACAAAAACATGTCCTTGAACTTTGGCATATAGAAAAGGGAGTACTAAGGATAATTTTCTTTGAAATGATTTTCTTTCATTTGAAGAAATCAAATAGTTTTCATTCATTTTACTCTTCTATATATTATGCCAATAAATTAAAATTTTGTATGATGAAAAAACAATTCAATCTTTTCAGCTTGTTTAAATGACACTAAAAAATAATATATCAACTATAAAGAAATTATTAAAAAGCATAATGACATGTATGATTTTATGAATGGGGGAGTGGATGAGCCCCACAAATGGAAGGAAGAAAAAGGAATTTGACATATTCAAATGCAATTTATGGGAAATATATTTTGGAATGATTCAGATATTGGAATCAATATTTTAATATTATTTTGTGACGGTTCAAAGAAACAAGAGGGATTTTACACAAGATCACGTCCTTAAAGGAGGTGTGTCAATGTGAACTTTCATGGAAATGAAATTTTTATTTCATCAGGTTTTTCATTTGTTTCACATTTTGATATTATAGCAATGAATTCAAATTTTCTTTCCTATGTTGCAAAATGGGTCAATCTTGTTATCCTATTCAAAACAATCTTTGAAGGATGGGATGGATCATGGAAAATATAAAATTCATTCATATATGGTTCAAGAAAATTAAAGAGAAACAAGAATAGTGACATGCATGATGACGTGTACATGAATTTAGGTGTGGGGGTAATGAGTCCCAAAAATGGCCCATTTCATACAAGATTTAACATTCTTTTCTTTGCATAAATTGTGTATCTAAATGTAATTTCTAAACATATCGTCTGTTTAGAATAAAATAGTAAGTATATATTATGGTTATTTCTTTAGAAATCATGGTAATCTCTTTGTTAACTATTTATAATTATTATTGGGAAAAAGATATCAATTTGTGTGCATGCAATCTGTAACAAGCTATAAATACTAAATAATTTGCTTCAAGCATGAAAAGTCAACTTAGGAAAAACTATGGAGTCCACCAATAAGTGTCAGAGTTCACTAGAATATTTTCAGAGTCCAACAACAGAGCGTCAGTGTTAGCTATGCTCCCAAATACTTTTCCAAGAAGATGGCTTACTATAATAATGTGGTAGGTTGATGGGTTATTGATGTCATTGATTTTGTATAGGGGTAATGACTCTAGTTTTCTAATCCAATGGGAGACCTTGTGTTGTTTTAGAAAGCATATCTTTGTGGTGTTTTTAACATGGGTATTGATGGCATGAAGGATGGGATAATTGAAGTATATGTATTAATATTGTAAGTGAAAGATGATGAATTTTAACCAACTCTCAAATTATTATCATTGGGATGACTTGCATTACATTGAGTTTACTTATGTTGTGGGTCTTTTAGGACTTGTCTTCCATTTAATATTTGCATTGAATTTAATTGCTTATGAATAGGGTGTTTTAGGGGTCACATTGTAAGTAACTAATAATGTTTATATAAACACATCATTGCATTCATAGAAAGGGAGTTTAATTCGAGGGGTTTAGAAAGGGATTCGGTTCAATATGGTTATGTTTGTGGATTTCAGTTCTAAATCAAAAATCATGTAGAGTAATGAACTATATGAAATTGCAAGGATTACTGCAACAACATTTGTGTAGACATTAAAATATGCACTTATTACTATTACATTACACTTCTAACATGTTATTATATATGTGACTTCTGAGTAAGAAGATTAGACATTAGTGACATAAGTACTTGATTTCTATTGCTTTTATGTATCTGATTGTGACTTCTTCTCATGGTTTTCTAGCTTTATTTCTCTTCTTTTGGTCGTGTCACATGGATACCTTTCATCAGGATTTGATTGTTTTATTTTCCAAGCTTTATGGACCAAAGCATATGGAATGAGCCAAGTTCCCATACACTATGGACCATTTCCTACTGTTGGTTCCTTCTTGTTTTCTCCCAAGTCTTCTTCATTGGGATTTTTCATCACTCTTTTATTCTTTTTGTTTCCTATTTGGGGTTATCCTTTCATTTCACTAGTGTCAAAATTTGGGAAAATAAATTCATATACATAAGTGTCTTACTAAGAGAATTATGTGGCAATGATTACTACCTATTATTATCTTTTGAGCACAAGAACAAGATAAGGACTGCGTTATCACATATCTTTTCAATTATATACCACACATGCATTGGGGGAAAATAAGTGTAGCCCACTATCAGGTACAATTTGCACAAGGGAAAACCTAGCTTTAATTAGACACAATTTCAACTCACACACACACACACACAAAAACTACATAGAGTCTTAAATGTAGTACAGTGCTCTGTGCAATCACAACAAGGTGACCATCGAGGTTAATTCGAATCAATAATATGCATTCCTTTTTCTATACTAATGTGTGCTTGAGTAGTGTGTTGAGTAGATAGCTTTTTGTTTTTTAGGAACACATGTGAAGATCAAGGTTGTAAGTAAAGTCGGATTGATAAAATTGTTAATCAGGAAATAGAGAATCAGATTGCATAAAACTATATTTACATAGTCTGAAGGGATGGGATCATACCAAGAGGGCCATAACATCCATACACTCTGAGATGTACCATATGATTTGGTCTTGGAAGTGTTAAAAAATGTAGTTTCATACATATAGTTTCTTCAAATCACTTCTAACCTCTAACTTCCATTAGATCAATCTAGCTCAGTACACAGTCCATAATATTAGCTAATTCTTCTTCTCCATCTCATTACTAGTATTGTATATTCATTATCTTTTTTTTTGTGAGTTGTATTATAATATCACTGCAATTAGCTATGGAAAATAGTTGATTAGGATTATATACCATGGGTTGCTACCCCATATAAATTTAACCATTTAAGTTAAATCATTCAGTGAACCTTTATTGGTCGCACCCTAGTTTCCCTAAGATTCCTAAGTGTTTGTAATACATATCTATTTTTCTTGGTTTGCTCATGTCCACTTCTTCTATGGCTTACAGTAAGCTTTTGTGCGACTGTAATACCCACTTATCCCCCATATATTATTTTTTAGATGATAGTTATGGGTCTTTTAATCCATCCATGTGTCATAATTACAATGCATATCCTAAATATAATGATCCCAAGTGTGTGAGCATTTTGGTAGCAACATAACTTTGTATATACCTACCCTATTTATTTTTACGATCTTGATTTTAAAAATGTATGCACTTCTAGAACTTTTACTCGTGATGTTCATATTCCTAGTGCTCATATTGTTTTTATTCATCCATTTGCATATAATTATTCTATGAAGGTGATAGATGACTTGCAACCTATTGACTCTTATTTCTCTATTTCTAATGATAATGATATTGAATCTCTTTATGATAATGATACTATTCGTGATGCATGTATGGAGGATTATTTGCATTTCTCTAATGATGAATATTTTGTTAATGATGTTATTCCTACTTCACCTACAACTATTTTTGTTTCTTCCTTGGATACCTATATAAAATATATTAGTACAAGGATGTTTCTTCCTCTAAAAATAATCTTTCAAATACCTGTAAGAAAATTTTGGTTACAAATAATACGTCTTTATTCCCCTCCTCTTCCAAATGATATAATACCTAGTCATGCAAAAAATGTTATTGTCAACGATGTTAGTGTTTCTTTACTCTCTTCGCAATAAGATATCTTAGTTTTTTGTGAACATAATGTTGTTACAAATGATGTATGTATTCTTACTCATGTTTTTCAAAAGGATTTTTTACATAATGATGTTTGTATTTATTCTTATTCACATGCTAAATAATTTGTTGATAAGGGTGTCTAATCTTCCATTCCTTCTAGTTCTTCTCATAGTCCTCTTAGTGCTAATGAAACTTCTCCACTAGCTAACCCAAAGATTCAATTCCAACTTGATATTGTCCCCATGACTGCATATAATGGCAAGGTGTAACCACTCAACTAGCCTCTTACTTCTTATGCTAATCCTCCACATTAATTTGTTTCTCTCATGCATATTGTAGGTGAGTTAAAAAATAATGTTCATAAACTTACCCTTGAAAGTAAGGCCTATTATACTAGTCTCAATAATTATTTCATTTATGGAAATTTTATTCCTAAGAATATATACAATTCTCCCTTTCCTAAAGGTTTTTACATGCCTACTTATTCACTCTTTTATGAAATAGGTAACCTTTACATGCATCTCAAGGATTATCAGTTAGCAATGGTTGCACATCCCAATGATAGGTTTCTCCTCAAAGAATTCCCTCATAGTCTCATAAGAATTACATTAGAGTGGCTTCATCATTTTCCTAGTGGATCTATGCATACTTTTCTTGACATGGAAGAAACATTTCTTAGGCGGTTTATCTTCAATAATGGACCTAAGGTTACATGTTAATGCTTTCCATCATTACATCAAGGAAAATATGAATATTTTTGTTATTATATCATATATTTCAAATATTTCATGGATCATTTACTATATCAGCCTATTGATTTGAAATGAAATAAATATTTTATCATGGCTTGATCTTTCCTCTTAAGTAAAAGTTATTATATGACACATGTGAATATTTTACTACACTTTTTCTTCAATTCATGGACTTAGAATAAGAAATTCTTAATCTACACTTTGTTACATCCACACATGACACATCTACCACTCCTTTGCATCCACTCACTTTACATAATTAGGCTCCATCTTATGACATTATTGTTATAACTTCATGTTCTTCATCCCAACACACACATGAGATTAAGGTCCTTCATCATGGTGATACATCTTGTCTCAATTCACCTCCATGTGGACAACCACCGCAGTTCGCTCCTCCTCCTAGGAAGGAACCCTTATACTTTTCTTATTCTTCTAGGACACATGATATATTGCACACACTAATTGAGGAGCACTTGATTTGGTACCTTCTAGTGAGCACCACCCTCCTCATTGGTTACAATGGAATCGTAATAAAAAAATTTGTAACTTTCATAAGATTAATGGACATCAGGAAAATGATTTATATGCACTTAATGATAAGCTCAAGTTACTTAAAGATAAGGGTATCATCACCTCTCGTGAACAATATCTTGATCAATCATACTCTCCTATGCTGATATTACTCACTAGATTTTGTAACCTTGCACGATCATCATCCCACTACGAAGATGGTTTTACATATACCTTCACCAAATTTTACCCTACAATAAGAGCCAAATGCACAACATATTACTAAGGCTAATCTCAAATTGGTCGTAAAAGAAAATCGTTGTGTATTACAATATCCCAATATTAGCAATGTCATTGTGGCTACTATTCTACCATCATTAGGAATTTATTATTCACACATGTATTTCTTATTCACATGTAATCATTTTTTTCCTTGCCTCTAGATATGTTCTATATTTATTCTTAGTTTGTGCCCCTCTATAGGTCAGTTAATTTTCACAATTCATTATTGGAATAAACAGATCACCCTCCCTGTGTTCTATGCATAGGTTTCTAATAATTCTTACTCCCCAATTACTCATGGAGTGCCCCATATAGATGGTTATGACATATCCCTTTCTCTACTATAGGAGAAAATACTCAATCATCTCATAAGCATACACATTTCTTAACTACATCAGCAAACTACTTTAAAATCATCACATATACTACATTATTCATTGATCATTTATTATATCATAAAACATCTAAATAAAAACATAAACATCATCATCATTGTTATTTAACACTACTTAATATCATATCATCATCATATACATCAACCCAATACTCAAGAATAAATAACACGAGTCATCCATACACATGATAACAAAACACCAATATCAATGATCATATATATACAATAAAATGTTTTAATACAATTTGGGACTATGCCATCAATCATCCTCACTACTATTAACACGTGTAACTATGTGAGCTCTCAAACTCCAAGCTTCACCACTAGATATTTGTATCCATGATCAGACTCGATAATCCTATACCCAAGACTATAACATTGTTGCCTCATCTATAAGATCAGTGTACTACATCTATAGCTCCACATACCATGCAAAGATATCCTACATTAGGCCACCTCATCCTACAACCTTTCTCACACACACTAGATCATTCCTTGCCTCGTCTCTCTTAGCTCTAGCACCACACAGGTGGTTGCTGCCATTGTGACTAGATCAAATAAATGGGCATGTTAGCCTTTAATATGCTCCACATGCTCTAGTATCCCTCCACATACAATGAAATTTGGTGGCATGTGGTGCATCAAAGTGTGCACTGCAAATGTAGATACCACTTTTTCATCCCTTTTTTACCCTACATATTAATTGCATTATAATTTTTTACACTGTCATTACTATTATAATCCCAGATACATCCGAGCTATTGTTTATAATTACCGTTGATAAATCCTAAGCTATCCATCATAGAATACCATTAACCGCTCCACATTCTCCTTTGTCAAAATCCGTTAACCTAATTTATTTTCTTTAAAATCTTGACCTTTCATAACCTCATTCACTCTTCACTAGATCCCCCAACCTCCCACTTTTGGCATTAAACGTAACTACATTCCTTGTGTGTGATTGCTAGTTTTAACCATTTTGTATCCTATATTTCCAAAAGTGTTCTTAGGGTAATATTAATCTTAGATTTGACAGTGATCCATGTTTTATGGTGCCATCATTATGATAGTTTTTCAATTCTATTCGAAAAAGCATAATATCCTCATGGCTCAGTATGATTAGATTCACTTTGGAATAATTATTGAAGTGTTAAGATTTTTTTTCCCTACACAGCAGTCCTAGAGTGAAATGACGATGTCATCTGGATCACCAATGGGTGAAAAATTGATGGAGAAGGTAACACCAGTTATTAATCAACGTGGTCATGTAAAAAATGTCTTCATAAGAACTCGGTCAAGATTGATTTCAATTAACACATTTCAGTAATGGATATAATTCTATGACTATTTGTTATATTACCTTAATCTGCCTCTACATTTCTACTATCGTCATTCGTGGTGTTTATTGATTATTCATTTAAATTACTATTGTGTCTGGCACTGTGAAACTTTTTGACCCCTCTAGTTTTGATAGGGCATCATCTATTGTTTTACTTCCAACTCAGATCTTTCCTTTCACTGCAATCTTTTTGTGCATCATCTATCAGGTGGTTTTCTAATCCATTTGTCTTTTAATTATTTTCCACTCAATAGATTTACACTATCTACCATTGTTTCCATGATTTTATCATCATTTTCCACATCCTTAGCAATATATACATAAGAACCTTATTCACTATCCACTTTGGAATCCTTTTTATGTTCTTTTCAACATAGAAATTTTTTCATCCATGTTCATCACTATGGTTTTGGAAGCCTTTTTATGACCTCTAATTTTTTCATCAATGACCTACTTAGTAATTCTACTTTGCGCATCTTGTGACATCATGTGCACTAGTAAGGACCTTATAACGATTTTAAAATGTTTATAAATACGTAAGTGTTTTGGTGCATATAGGAAAATAAATGAGTATAAGCGCATTTTTTTATGAAGGATCCCCATGTAAAAAGTTAATCTCAAGTAATTAGAGAATCATATATAATTTGTCTCTAGCTGTGTGCAAATACACACAAGTAAATTTTTATGGTTCTAACACATATATTTTTATTTTTTTATTACATGTTCAAATTAGGTTTTTTGCATGCGTTCCTTTGTTATTTGAATTTTGACATCTCCTTTATTACATTCAACTTTCAAGTTTGTTTTTCTCTTTTCAGTTTTTTTTTAACTTTTTGACCTTATTTTACTTTTTTCTCTTTGTTCTCTTTCCTCCCCTCCCCTTCCTTCCTTGAGTCTCCTCAGTCACCCTTGTCATACACTTTATAGTATTTGTAGACACCTATTTTCAGTACCCTTGTCCCCCATCCCACGTTCACTTCCCTTTAACATCAACTTGCATATTCAAGTTTCTCTTCCTATTTTTAAATTCCTATTTCCCTCATAAATAATTATTTCCCTGTCAAAATTCCATTTTCTAAACCCCATCGTAATGTTATCATTATTTCCCCTCCTCTAATTATATTTAATTACCCTAATGATTTAACAAATATAGGAATTTGTAAAACCCTAATTGTAGAGTCACAATGCAAAAATAAGCTATCAAGTATAGATCTGACCTAAGCAATAAGCTAGATGAAATTAAAACCATAGGTGAAAAAGAGAGATTAGAATACATAGTTGATTTCACAATTAATCCCGAAGTTTTTTGAACTAGAAAAGTGATGAGCATGAGGAGGAAACTATCAAAATTGTGCCTGATAAATTTTATGATTGCCGGATCTACATGGATTAGGGTGCCTAGACCAGTTCAGGGCGCCTAGCCACTGGGGAACTCTACTGGGCACTTATGATTATGAAAATGGTTAGAAACAAATTTCTTCTATGTCATAAAATGGTCATTCACCTTCGCTATTAGTTGCATGTGTTTCATACTATTCCCACATAATTCTCATGTAACCTGCAAAACAAATGATCTCCTATAAAACCCCAAAACACATCAAATCTTGAAAATAAAAATATGCAAATTGGGATTTGGACTGACCTCGGTGGTCACCCAATAGAGTGAGCTTACAACTAAGTGTTGCACTACATTTAAAAATCCATCTAGTTCTCATGTGTATGTGTGTAAGAATTGTGCCCTAGGTGGCTCTGTATGCCAAATGCACTTGAATAACAAGCAATAGCTAAATTTAGCAATGTAAGTAAATGTGTGGATGATAAAATAAACTTCCATGCTAATGCGTGTATGTAGAAGAATGTAGTCCCTTGTCCCTTGAGTGAGTGCTAGATGGATGCTTTGATGTTATTAGAATGCCTTTAGATGCAACATTAAGTGGTGATAGTAGATGCTTAGAGCTTGGTCCCTTATTATGGTCACACATAATTTGTGTTTATATGATTCCCTTAGTTGAATTTTACAATTAACAACTGGAAGAATGAACCATAAGTCAAAAAAGATAATCCCAAAATGAGCGAGCAAAGTAAAGAGAGTTTGGGGGTGACCAAAGGGTACAAGGTTGCCTGGGCACTAGCATCCTGGTTGGACGTTGGTGTCCAAAGTCAGAAAAAATAAAATAGATAAGGTATCGACTGAGATAGTAGGGTGTGTAAGAGGCTAGAAATAAGACACAGAAACACAAACAAAGAGGCCAAATACAAGTTATTAATTACTAATTTTCTCAATTAGGAATCATATGAATAGTAGTATGTGTCTAAGACCTAGAAATGTACCCAAAGTGTGTAATTTAGTGTCTACATTTTCCCCAACTTTATGTTGTGGAGTGAATACTCGATAACATAAAGTATATAAGAGATGCATACTTTATAACTATGTAGATCAATGATGAAAGCATGCCGAAGAGATTCTAAGAAAAAGCATGGAGTGATGAAAATGAACTGTTAAAGCTGAAGCTAGGAAAGGGGACGTGACCATAAGAGTGAAAAGTGTAATGAGTTGCACCATTTTTGTTTGTGCCTATTTTCATTGTCTCTTGATGTTTAATGGGACACTTCATTGTTGTGTATTAACAATAAATCTACAAAAGAATATCTGAAAGAGTAATCAAAGTAGTGTATATGTGAAAAAATTGATCCAAGTATGTAAAAAGTATGCAAGAGTATGTAAAAATGTGAAAAGGAACATGTGCACCTAATTTGTGACAAGTCAAAAGGATCTAAAATATCCCAAAACACTCCATAGAAGAATGATTTTTTTGGGCGATATCACACCAAGATTTAGTTTTTTAACAGAGATCTCACGCCAAGTGTAATTTTTTTGGGTGATATTCAAACCACGTTAGAAGAAGTGTAACAATGGGGAGAAAGGTCTAGTGTTATTAACAATCCTATTGATTTCTTCCCAATGACCCTATACACCACTGCAGATGGTGTTATCCTGATTTTTTTAACTATCTATTCACATTACTTGATCCTGTGCAAAAAATAGAGGTGGGGACTTATGTTATGCATGCTTGTATTGATTTTCTATAATGCATAATAACATAAGTAGATAGATATCAATTTTAATATACTATTCATGTAACCTTCAACCTATGTTGATCCGAGAAATTCAATTTTCTTAAACAATGACCCATGATAATAAGTTACTAATAAGGGTTGCGAGCACTCAGGAACTCAAACTTGTAGATGGGAGCTTGAAACCAAAATTGTGATTGCAGGATACAAGTTGAGATGCTAATTCTTCTAATGAGACTTTGTAGGCTGTGTATGATCCTATGTACAAACGATTGTGATGTCTTGCTAGAGAGGATGAATTGTTGGAAGAGGTGATTGATTGACTTGGTGTATGCCCCCCAAGCAAGGAGTTCAATGAATAAATAATCACCTAGTTAGCATTATGACAACTCTAAAGGAGGACTTGAATAGATAGATGCATACCTACTTTAGCCATGTCTAGTGGGGAATGTGCATTATTACCAAATCCATTGGACTAATGTTGGATAGTATTGCTCAGGGTGAAGGTAGCTGAGAAGACATTAAATTTTTTTCAGCTTGTCAAAAAAGACAAGTTTTATACCCTCAGTAGAAGCCAGATGCTTTGATAGATTCTTGCAAGGAAGAAGTTTTTTTAGACCACGTTTATAGTGGGTTGACAAACATGTTTTAGCATCACTTCATAATGTCGCAGATGTATCAGTTGTGTTTGGGGCAATAGTGGCCAGGTAGCATACAATCTTCTTATCAAGCAAGTCATAGGGAGGGTCCTAGCCCATCGCAGTTGTAATGCGGTCACAATAGCAAGTAAAGTATTATATCCCCAAATTAGTTCATGACATAATTCCCACAAACCATAGATTGGTGTAGATGAAGCACCTGTTTGGATGTTGAGCAACTAGGGATAAAGGAATTACTAGGTCAGGACATGTAGGCATATCCACTTATTCATTCATGTGTGCTTAGGGATTGTTTGGTTTTCAAGTGACATCTAAGGAACGTTAATAACATGTATCATAATTGTTATAATTTTTATGCCCCCAGAATCCTACGATGGGACCTCTAAGAGGTACACAACCAATCCTTCCTTGGTTATGGAGGATAATAAAGTGTGTATTTATTTTCATGGTCAACTAAAGAACAAGTGAATGTGCATGTGATATCGTTGATTCATATAATGACAGTGTTGGGGAGGTTTTACTATGGCCCTAGTAAGCTTGGTGATTTACAGGTGAGTATAAGTCAAAGCAAGAACATCGGTGGTTGCAATTCAAGATATGCAACTCTGTTCATGAGTGAGAATGGAATGGAATTCAAAGTGAATTGGTTGCGAGCAGTCTGCCTTTCCAGTAAATGTGTAAGCTGAGTTTCTTTTGAAATGGAATATCATTTATAAAGTACCCCTTAGCAATAAGGCCTGGAACTCGTAATTGAATAGTCCCTCCTTGTTGGGATCATGGGTTTTAATTGTCTGCTCCAGAGATGATCTTCTATAATCATTCTTATGTAGAGATTTTGTGTGTGATCGGGGGGCCTTGATTTCATGATTCATACCCTTGGCTTCTTGAGTCTGAACCCTAGAACTCCTTTCTTTAATCAGGATAATGATGTTAGGTTTAATGTGTGCTGAGAAATTTGTGTTAAGATTATACTGAGTATCCATCCTATCCCTCATGTAGTGAGGACTCAACAGTCAAGATGTTGAACTATAGCACATCGGGTGCTTATCATTAAGGCAATGATGTGAAGCTTTTTAAAGGGATAGGTATTGTTGAGAGAGTGTGCTATTATTAAATTGGTTTTTAAGTGGCTTACTGAGGAGAGTGGAAAGGTAATAGACACCACCCCCAAGCTTGTCAGTGACAACATAAGGACCTAGCTAGTTAGGTTTGAACTTGCCTTTGAAAGGAGCATCAACGTTCATATTTTTATGGTCTTATTTTACGACAAGGTCACCAATATTGAACTTGCAGAGATGATTTTTATGATTATATGCTTCAGTGATATGAGATTGTTATACCCAAATATGTTCAAGAGCTTGGACCTAGTGGGAGTCACACATTTCAAGTTCATGTAATCATTTTTCGTGATATTCATTCTCTTTTAATAAGCCTTTAAGTGATACCCATAGTGACAGGATTTCAAGTTCAGGTGGAATGATGGAATCATTCTTATATACTAGTGAGAATGGTGTAGCATTTGTGGGTGTACGCATACCAGTGTGGTAGGCCCAAAGAGCGTATAGGTGTTGATTGTGTCAGTCGTCACCACTAGTGTCCATAGTTTTGTGTAATATTTTGACGATGGTCTTATTGGTGGCTTCTGCTTGGCCATTACCCTGTGGGTAATATGGAGTAGATAATGATTGTTTAATCTTGAATTTTACGCAAATCCTTTTTACATCCTTTTTCTTAAAAGAAGATATATTGTCGGTGATAATAGCATAGGAGATTTCAAAGCACGTAATTATGTGAGTAGTGATGAAATTACAGATATTAGTATCAGTGACAATTTTTAGTGGCGTTGCTTTGACCCATTTAGT
Organism: Taxus chinensis; assembly: GCA_019776745.2. Taxonomy (NCBI): domain Eukaryota; kingdom Viridiplantae; phylum Streptophyta; class Pinopsida; order Cupressales; family Taxaceae; genus Taxus; species Taxus chinensis. The sequence continues at coordinate 907,388,998 of CM034146.1, forward strand.
AAAATACTCTATGGCAGAATAATATACTTGCTTCCATCAACCAATTTAGTATTGATCATTCCAATAAGGTTAAAACCCCATAAAAATAAGGTCTATGAAGGGGAAATTGGCTTAAGGTCATATGTGGGTGCATGGTGGATGTTGTCATATTTTTGGCATTTATCGCAGCATTTAGTGTATTCTAGGAAATATTTCTCCATAGTAGGCCAATAGGATCCTTAACGCAAGAGTTTGTGTGACATAGCCTTGCCAGAGAAATGACCACCGCATAGGCTATCATGCACCTGAGATATGATGGTGGGAATGTCTGTGAGTCCTAAACATCGTAGTAAACGACCATCAAATGAGAATTTAAATAGTTTTGGACTAATGATGACATAACACATGGCCTCATGCCATAGACGAAAAGCTTCATGAGGTTGAAGGCCATCAGGAATGGTTTGGTGATAAAGTAAGTTATAGATTGGGGTGAACCATTCGAGATGGTCTGTACTATGTGTGATAGCACAAGCTTCTAGAAGTGAAGCATGAATAGAGGGTTTTCATAAGTACGTAATGATGAATGTGGCTTGCTCATTAGTGATATCCTAAGGAATGAGTGATGGTGTACTAGCCATGGCATATACATGACAGTTTCCTTTACGAGGAATAACATTGAGAGAGTAAGTTTTGAATGTAGATAAAATATCCTTAACAAGGTTATTATATGGCACAAGATGTTCCTATTTGGTGTTATACTTATTATTAACTTGATTAATAATGAGTTTTGAATCATCGTATATGCATATTTTATGAATAAGGAGATTTTGAGTGGTAGTGAGGCTGAGAATGAGGGCTTCATACTCAGTGATATGCAAAGGGGATATGATCACCATGTGGAGTGATAAAACTATCCCAGTCCCAACGCCAAAATAGAAATGAGATCCATCAAAATACATTTTCCAAGTGTCAGTATCAATGGGGTAGGACATGAAATCATCTCGAAAGGAATCACAAAAAGGGGATACATCTGATAGAGGTGCCTCAGCTAGTTGATCAGTAATAACTTGGCATGTAATTTCTTTTTCTAGGATAAACTCGAAGTTTAATTCTATAAGTAGCATGACCCATTGTTTCAAATGTCGCAAGAGATGTGTGTCGAATAGGAGATAGCACAAAGGATCTACCAAGGTATTTATATGAAATTCATTGCTAAGAAGGTAGTGGCATAACTTGTCTTCCATAAAAACAAGACCAAGGCATAATTTCTCGATGTAGTTATAGTTTCATTCATAAGAGAACAAAGTTTGACTGATATAATAAACATCCCTCTCACATTGAGAATCATCATATTGCATTAGGAGGGATCCTAAAGCATGAAATGTGGCAAAGATATGTAACAAGAAAGGCCACTGAGTCGTGGGAGGGACTAGGACAAGTGGATTTAAGATATATGCTTTGATATCATCAAATGTTGTTGCAAATGATCATTCTAGACAAATTTAGTATCCTTCTTCATCGAGCATGTGAATGGTTGGGTTTTATTAGAAACTTTCATAATAAACCATCGAATGTCTTGGATTTTCCCTTGTAATGAGCACAGCTGATGCAAATATTGAGGTGGAGGCATGTCAGTAATTGCCCAGATTTTATCGGGATCTATTTCAATACCACGTTGCAAGATAATGTATCCAAGGATCTTCTCGGTTGTAACTCCAAAAACACAATTCTTTAGATTTAAGCATACTTTCTATTGTTGTAAACATTCAAAGAGTGTGCCGAGATCTTCATCATGTGTGGAGTGATGCCTTGATTTAGCAATTATATCATCAACATAATCTTGAAGTATCTTGTGAATATAATCATGGAATATGTGTGTCATTGCTTGTTGATAAATGGCCCCGATGTTTTTAAGGCCAAAGGGCATGACAGTGTAACAAAAATTTCCCCATAGCATAGTAAAAGAAGTTTTTTCTTGATCTGTTGGATTTATTTTGATTTGGTTGTAACCAAAGAAGCCATCCATGAAAGAAATAATATCATACCTAGATGTGGAATCAATAATGGCGTCTATTGAAAGAGGGATTCGCGAGAACCGATGTCGAAAAGTGATGCACCACAATGAAGTTGCACTCCGATGGTAACGTCAAGCCAACACAATATGTAAGATTCGAAACAATGGAAAGAAGATTGCAAGTAAGAAGAATGGGTCTACTCATGCTCATAGATCGAAAAAAAGGAAGTACAAATAGGGGTGCTGTGTAACCCCCATGCCTAAACATGGAAATAATTCAATGACACCACTGACACATATGACGTTGACTAACACATATGATGCCACTAGAAGAGGAGTTACAATTCCAAATAAGGAATATAACTCCTATGACGCATTGACGCAAATTACAATGTCAGATTCTATGAGAGAATCTGACACTTGTCTTTTGACTTCCTAAGACCTATGACTCTCGTAAGGCGAGATGACTCACCTAGGTGATGTGGACGATGACTGTACAGTCACACACACCAACACCCCCCCTTCATCGAAGCTGAGGAAGAGGTCAAGGTAAGCCAGAATAGAAAAAGAAGACTCCCCTAGATAACTAAGAAAGATGTGTCAATGGGCCCCGGCAACTAAAGGCCTGATAAGTGCCCATGTACAAACAACATCTTTCTGGAAAGAAGAGAAGGAGAAGAAGGAGGACTATATAGCCAAAGAAGATGGGCAGCTACAGTAGACCTCACCCCAAGAAGAGACCGCAAGTGAAGAAACTTCACCTCAGTGAAAGGCTTGGTGAAAATTTCTACAACCTGATCAGCTGTCTGAACATACTGTATGTCGATGATGTTTTCATGTATTAGCTCTTATATGAAGTGCATATGAATCTCAATGTGCTTCATCCGCTGATGCTAATCTAGATTTATACAAATTGAGATAGTGCTCATGTTGTCACAGTAGATAATGGTAGGCCACCGAAAGTGGATGCCAAACTCTTTCATAATACCCTGTAACCAAACAGCTTCTGTGGTAGCGTTAATTGCTCCTTTGTATTCTACTTATGTCAATGATATGGTAATGGCATTCTGTTTCTTGCTGGACTAACTGACAGGACCTGAACCAAGAGTGAAACTGTAGCCAGAGGTATACTTCCGATGATCTAGATCACCGGCCCAATCTGAGCCTGTAAATCCAACCAAGTCAATCTCAGTCCCTCCTAAGTAATGAATACCATCTGTGTGAGTGCCACAAACATAGTGAAGGATCCACTTTGCTGCTTTTAAGTGCAGCTCATGAGGCTCTTGCATAAATCTAGACATGATCTTGATGGCATACGATAGATCTGGCCAAGTGTGAGTAAGGTAGATCAAGCTTCCCACCAACTTTCGATAAAGGGTACCGTCAACCAAGGGGGAAGAGTAATCAGAAACCAACTTAATCCCGAAAAGAAAAGGAGTAGGTGAGGACTTGCAATCAGACATGTGAAACTGAACAAGAAAATCAAGAGAGTACTTAGGCTGCAAGATCATAATTCCTGAGTCAGATTGTGAAATCTGGATCCCAAGAAAGTAATGAAGCAATCCTAAGTCAGACATGAAGAACTTGTTGGCCAAGGAGATCTTCACAAAATCAATGATAGAGGAAGAGCTACCGGTGATCAACAAGTCATCAACATAGAGAAAAAGAATAAGCATGGAGTCATCCTGTCACAAAATATACACATTTGGGTCAGAGTGACACCGAGTGAACCCTGATGCAAGTAAAAAGGAGTCCATCTTGGCATACCAAGCCTAAGGGGCTTGTTTAAGGCTGTAGAGAGACTTCTTTAATTTTCAAATGAGGGATGGATCATGGACATAACCAAGAGGTTGTTCCATATAGATCTCCTCCTCTAGGTCCCCATGAAGAAAGGAACTCTTAACGACCATCTGGTGGACTTCCCATCTATTAGCGGTAGTGATGGCAAGGGTCAGTCGAATGGAAGTCATATTCGTAACTGGAGCAAAGGTTTCTGAGTAATCAACCCCAGCTACCTGGGAGAAACCCTTAGCTACAAGTCATGCTTTATACTTCTCAACTTCTCCATCAGCTCCATACTTTGTTCGATATACCCACCTACACCGAAAAATTTTTCTTCCTTTCGGAAGAAGGGTAAGATCCCAAGTGTCATTCTTTATGAGTGAGGAATACTCCTCATCAATGGCAGAATCCCCCTCAGGAATCCCAGAAGCTTCATGGAAAGATGGTGGATCAGAAGCAGAGGTGAAGAAGGAGTGAGGTCTAATGAAGTCTGAGCGAGTACATCTCTCATCCAAAGGATCTCCAACTAAATCTCCAGCACTTTGTAAAGTTTTCCTGGCCCAAAGAGGTCCCGACGGCTCAGGCTCCGAGTCGGAAGATTCTTCACTTGAGTGAGAAGGGACATAGTCCTCATCATCACTACTATCAGAATCAAAAGACTCAGAATTTTGAGGATCGGGGGGGGCAGGAAGAGGTGGAACTCGCTTAACAACATCATCATCTGAAGAGTCAGAATCTAAATCAGTGGGCAAAAGGACCTCAGTGGAAGTTGAAGTCAAGGATGACTCACCAAACTTCACACTCCTCTCAATATAAAGCTCATGGGTGGTAGGGTTCAACAATCGATATCTCTTCATGCCATCAGGATACCTGACAAAGATACAAGGTTTGGATTGTGGATCCAATGCCTTGCGTTTCTTTTTGGGAATCCGAGCCATAGCCTTGGATCCGAAGAATCGAAAGTGCTTGACATCAGGCTTGTGTCCAAACCAGGCTTCAAAGGGTGTCATCCCTCTTACTGCCTTGTGTGGGACACGGTTCTGAATATAACAAGCACAATTCACTGCTTTAGCCCAATACTGTGGAGGAAGATATTTCGAGTGAACCATACAAGTAGCCATCTCCTTTAAAGTTTGGTTCTTTCTTTCTGTAACTCCATTTTGGGAAGGGCTGTAAGCAACTGTATGCTGCAAAGCAATCCCCTCAGAAGTGTAGAAATCCTCAAACCTATTGCTCACATACTCGCCTCCATTGTCGGTTCGAAGAACCTTGATAGACCGTTCCACTTGTTTCTCAGCAAGAGCCTTAAATTTTTGAAAATGCTCAAAAACTTTAGACTTAAGCTTAAGAAAATATACCCAAGTATAACGCGAAAAGTCATCAATGAAGGTTAGTATATATAGAGCTCTAGTAAAAGAAGGAGACAGAAAAGGGCTAGAAACGTCACTATGAACAAGATCCAAGGGACGAGTAGCTCTCCAGGATTTTCCCTTGTCAAAGTTTTTTTCAGGGTGCTTTCCAAGGGTACAACCCTCACAAAGACCCTTAGAAAACTTAACTCAGGGTAGCCCATTGACCATTTCATTTTGGCTCAATTGTTCAAGGTAACGATAATTTAGATGCCCAAAATGCTCATGTCATAACTTGCTAACCTCATTTACATGAGTGAGCAAGGCATTGGGCATCGAATCAAAAGAGAAGTGGGAAAAGTTATACAACCGTGAACGGTGATTTTCCTTTCCCTCAGCCATAGTGTAGTCAGAGTTAAGCTCACGAATAATCACCGAGTTAGGACCAAATTCCACTCGCATTCCTTCACCAAGGTGGGTGATTTGGTAAACTGATAGGAGATTGGTAGAGAGATTGGGAACACTCAACACTTGGTTAAATGTTCCACCTTCAATCTCTACCGATCCACTACCAGAAACTGACACATGAGTGTCATCACCCAATGTGATTTGGGACATGCCACATGGTTCAATGCTATTGAATTCAACCTCTGAAGAAGCCATGTGGTGTGAGGCACCAGAATCGATAATCCAAGTTGATGATGGAGCTGATCTAGCTACAAGGGCCTTACCTTTATTCTTTTCATTTTTTGTCTCCTTTTTATTAGAGGAATCACCTTTCTGAGCATTTTTTTTAACAGATTCAGGAACACTTATTTTATTCTTCTCAAGTAAATGAGTTAAGTGATCAATTTGTTTCCGAAAAAAATGTTGCTCGTCATGGCCAGTATTGTTACAATAGGAGCATTTATACTTTTCCTTCTTTGCTTTAGGCTCAGAAGTCGAAGTATGAGTGATGGGCTTAACTGGGGGTTGGTTGGTCTTGGTTTCTTTCTTAGGTTGGTCCTTAGTTTCTTTCTTCTTTTCATTTTTCTTGCCCTTATTCGCCACAAGGGCATGTGACTTAGATTTCAGAGTCCCCATTTGAATGAGTTTGTCCTGTTATTAAATGAGTTGGGACGAAAAACTGTCAAAGGAGGGCATAGTCCAAGTACTACCCAAGGTGGCTTTCATGGCTTGAAAAGTTGAAACGAAAACAGAGTATTCAGGACCTAACTTAGAAAGAATCGACAAGATCAATTGAGAGTATTTCTTATCCACTTTACATTCCTTTAGAAGCATTCTAGTGCGGACAAATTTTGAGAAGAAGGCCTATAGGTTTTCAAAGTCACTAGGGTTTAACCCTAGTAGTTCATTCTCCAACTCATGCGCTCTCATGTCATCTTTCTTCCCAAACATATCATCAAGCGTTTTCCATGCTTGATCGGGTGTTGAGGAAGTTTCAATGTGGAAGAGAAAGTCGGGAGAGACAGACATACAGATAAGACCTAAGGCTTCATCACAACGGTTGAACCATTTATATTTTTCGGGTTCATCATTAGGTTCGGTCTCTAACCCCATGGTAACTCGGTATAACCCTTTACTTCACAAAACCAATATAATTTTAGATTTCCATTTGAAGAAATTAAAAGGTGTGAGCACTGGTACTTTAGAGATATCCATAATGAAGAGATAGAACCAAGGAATGTAGAAGGAAGGAGAGAGAAAGGAAACAACCACCCCAGAACAAAATTACACCCCCCTGAGTTTGGCACTTTATAATTTAGTGCGTTGATAACAACCAGATGTGACTGTGTTTCGAGAACTAGTTTGTCACTCACCTTGCAATTAGCGTAATAACACGCAATGGTGGAGACAACAATCAAGGTTCATAGGGCGCAACAGATCGACACTTCAAGCAAGCACAGAAAGAGAGAAGCAAGAGGGGGAAGAGAGAGCTTTGTGAGAAACAACATCCCACATCACACAAAATAATCCCTTTGTCATAAGACTGTGGCGGACGCGCTCACAAGTCCACAAAAAAGGAATAGAACAAAGCTCAAGAAAAAATGAGCTAAATTAAGCAATACAAAGACACCCCCCAGAATGCAGCACTTTATAAAATTATTTTGTTTACAAAACTAATGATCCCATCATCTAGAGTGCAAAAAAACATGCAACTTTAACTAAAGAAGTGCTCAAAACCGAGCAACGAGTCAAAAGTTATAGCAAAAACTAATTCCCGCAAATGATGAGAAAAAAGTCAATAAGCTTGCAAACGGATTAAAAAAGTGCCCTAAACACATGCAAAAGGTGTCGTATGTATGCACGTTGGAAATGGCATAGAATTTGAGATAGGGTTTGTTTGTATTGTGACGGGGGATTAGCCACCTGCCAATCCCGGACCTCACCCTTCGTCTTCGGCACTCGATGGAAGGTTAATAAAACAAGCCAAAAAACTTACAATGCCAATAAAATGTAATGTTTTTTTACCTTATACATTTTAAAAGTAATGAAACAACACGTTTTTTAGAAGAGTGATAAGATAAAAAGAATGCAAACATGTTTTTTTAAGAAAAGTGAATAAAAAACGTATTTTTAGAGAGATAGTACCTGGCAACAGACGAGAAGGCCACGTGGGGATAAAAGGCAGGTAAAAATAGATAATGCAGTGACTGTCCATTGTAAAAAAATGCCAACTGAAGGAGAAAACGCCTTAACAATCCAAAAATGCCAGAACAGCAAGCAAAAAACGCAGGAAAGGAGAGCAAAATGCCTTAGGACAGTTCAAAACGCCTGGAACAGTTGAAAATGCAGCCAGGGGATAGAAAAACATCTGGAACAGGTTTAAACACCTGGAACAAAGGAGAAAACATAGCCAGGGGAGAAAAATGCCTGGAAGGGAGAAAACACTCAGAAAGGCCCAAAAAAATGTCTGGAACAGTTGAAAATGCTCAGAACAAAGAAAAAACGTGAGTATTTTTGCAAAAAACGTGAGAGACCAGGCAAAAACATGAGAGTTTTTGCAAAAAATGTGAGAGACGAGGCAAAAATGTGAGTATTTTGCAAAAAACGTGAGTGGTTTCCAGCAGGCTCGCAAAAACGTCTTAAGATAGCAAGGAACCACAGCGATGAGGAAAAAGCTCAGAATAGTCTGAGTATACACCGGTGAAGAAAAAACAACGATCCCAACCAATAATCACAGGTCCACGCCAAAAAATGAGCTCTTCTTTTACCCTGCAGGCACTGAATCTGAACACAGCCAGCAAGAAACACACAAACAACCCAGAAACAATAGCCACAAAGATCTAGAAATATCCAAATATTAACTTAGCTGATAAGAAAACCAACCAAATACCTTAACTTGCAACTGTAGAAACCTCAATATGAGGTGAGTAATAATTCCAAAATGATAATCAAAAAAAAAACTTGCACATGAGGAAATGAGAAGAAACCAGTAGTAATAAACAACTGAGAAACGAAGAGTGCACGTTTATCGAAACCAACTCTAATACCATGAAAGAGGGATTCGCGAGAACCGATGTCGAAAAGTGATGCACCACAACGAAGTTTCACTCCGATGGTAATGTCAAGCCAACGCAATACGCGAGATTTGAAACAATGGAAAGAATATTGCAAGTAAGAAGAATAGGTCTACTCATGCTCATAGATCGAAAAAAAGGAAGTACAAATAGGGGTGCTATGTAACCCCCATGCCTAAACATGGAAAGAACTCAATGATGCCACTTATGCATATGATGTTGACTGACGCATATGACGCCACTAGAAGAGGAATTACAATTCCAAATAAGGAATGTAACTCCTATGACGCATTGACGCAAATGACAATGTCAGATTCTATGACAGAATCTGACACTTGTCATTTGACTTCCTAATACCTATGACTCTCGCAAGGTGAGATGACTCACCTAGGTGATGTGGATGATGACTGGACAGTCACACACACCAACATCTATGTGTGGTAAAGGGAAACTATCCTTGGGACAGACCTTATTTAGATCACAAAATTTTGTGCAACAACGATAGGACTTATTTAGATCACGAAATTTTGTGCAATAGTTGACCCTACCATCCAATTTCATAACAGGCATAATGTTAGACATCCACTCTATATAATTGATGACACGAATAAAGCCAACATCTAGTAGTTTTATTTCTTCTTTAACTAGGAGTTCAACCTTCGTGTGCATTTTACGGGTTTTTTGTTTAACAAGCTTAGCACCAAGGCTAAGAACGATGTTATGCATAGCTACAGATGGATCAATAATAGGAATATAAAAATATTCCCATGTGAAGATATCTAAAAATTCATGAAGAACTTGTTTGATATAATTTTTCTCATCAGGTGTGAGAGAAGGAACTAACAAAACCATTCACTGGTTATCAGAAGTGTTGAGGTTATATTGAATGGTATCCTCATTAAGCAGATCTGACCGATCCTTAATGTATTAGTCAGTAGGAATAATATCAAGAGGATCAACATTTTTAGTAAATTTATCAGACTCTCCAAAGTAGGCAGTAGAATTAAGAAGTGATGGAGAACGCTTTTTATGATGAAAATAAGGGAGGTGATCATAAACCCCCATGTGCTCCAGAAGAGATTCATTAGTAGCAAAAGTGTCTAAAAGCCAAAATAGTAGAAGTAGAATCACTGATGAGGTCTGGATATACTAAAAAAATCAAAGAAGTATGCAAAGCAGTATGCAGAGCAGTATAGGCCTTCGAAGGAGGTATGGATGAAAGGTGGTATCCCAAGCCAAGTTTGTTATATTGAGTGGGAAGATCCCATGGTTTTGTGACACCTTTCCCACGATAGAATAAAAATAACTAGGAGTTTCTGTGGAATGCTCAATAGAATTGCAATATGCGAAAGGTGATGGATATGTTGGAACATCATAAACCACTCCCTGATAAAGGAACTCAACCCATGTATGAAGAGTGGAAGGAACCGCATGCATGATATGCATCCAAGGCCACCCACGAAGAAAATTATAATTAAGATTTTTGGGCATTACGTGACATGGAATTGGTAGTGTACATGTCCTGATAGTAATAGGGAGGATGATAGTACCTAATACACACTTAGGGATATTTTCAAATCCATGAATAAAGACAAATGAAGAATCCAAAGAGGACTCAAGAAGGCCTAATTGGTGGAGAAAATCAATATTACAAATATTGAGTCTCAGGCCATTATCAACTAAGGCACACTTAACTCTAACATTATTGATACAAACTTGAATATACAGGGGGATCATGCTCTAACATATCTTACAAAGGAAACTCATCTAATGTGAAAGTAATGTGATCTTAATTGAGGGATACAGTGGAAGTAAACTTATGATACACATACTCAGGCGAGGTATGAGGATGAATATAAGTGTTAGCTAGATAGGACATGTGTTTATTAATACAATCGGGATGATCTTACAAAAAGGCATGGATGGATACATCCATGATGATAAGATCCTAAGAAAAAAATAAATAAGTCAATAAATGAATACCTAAGAGTGTTCAAATGAGTCAGGTTCACCAAATGATTTAACAAATATAAAATTATATATATGTTAAATTCTAATTGCAGAGTTGTAGTGAAATAATAAATCAATGAAGTACAGATCTAGCCTAAGAAATAAGTAATTAAATTCAAAACCCTAAGTGAAATATAAGGGATGAGATACTTATTTGATTTTGCAATTGATCATAAAGTATACAGAGCTGGAAAATTGATGAAACATAAGTGCAGACTATCGCAACTGAGCCCAGAAAAATGTAGAACTATCAGGAATGTCAAGACTAGGGTGCTTGGACTAGGTTAGGGGTGCCTAGGCACTATATATTGGTTCTGGGAACCCAAGACTGTGAAAAAGCTCATAAATTGAATTTTTCTATGTTGTAGAAGTGTCACTGGACTTCACTCTTTGTCACTTGTATGTTGTTGTATGATTTTTGAGTTCACTTGAAACCTGCAAAGAGAAGAACCACCTGCAAAACCTCAAAACACATCAAATCCTAAAAATAAAAAGATGCAAATGGGGAGTCAGACTAACCCCAATGGTCACCCGACTAAGTGAACTTATGATCTAGGCACTGCACTACATTTCATACTCCATTTAGTTTTGTGTGTGTGTGTAGAATTGTGCCCTAGGTGACCCTCGTGCAAGATGCACTTGATAGCGAGAAATAGCTAGATGTTGAATATGTAAATAGATGTGTACATGGAAAAATGAATTTCCCCTCCTATGAAGTGCATGCAAAAGAATGTAGTCCCTTGTACCTTTGAATGGATACTAGATGATGTTTTGATGCTCTTGAAATTCCTTTGGATGCAACCTTAGGTGATAGTAATAGATTCTTAGAGCTTGGTCCCTTATTATGGTCACATGGCTTTGTATTTATATGATTCCCTTGCTTAAATTTCATAGTTAACCACTAAAAGGCCAACCACCAAGAAATAAAAATTCCCAATAGCTAAAAAAGACCCAAAATATTGAAAGGGGAAATAACCAGATCGTACCAAGCCAAGAACACATATGCTAATCAAACACCACGATCAATAAGATGAAAGCAATTCGCCAAAATAACTTTACATAAAACCTTTGCAAACAAATGAGAAACAATATCATATATTATTATGGAACTCAATGCAATACATTGAGAATGGGCCTTGCTTAAATAGGCAAGGAATAACAATTTAAGAACCAGTCAAGGTCATAGATCAAGCCATAAATCAAGGAAATAACTAGTCATCAAAGAACTAGTCAAGACCATAGATTTAGGAGAGAACTAGACATCAAGGATCTAGTCAATACCATAGATCAAGGAAAGAACTAGTCAATACCATAGATCAAGGAAAGAACTATACCTAACAACTAGATAATATCTCCTAATATCTTAATAAGATAAAAGAAATATCCACATACATAAGTGGGTGAGGATAAATACAATAAAGGTAAATAAAGTACCTAGGTGAACATGAACTAAGGTAAATACCTACTCTAACAAATATGCAAGAAAGATACAAAGAGGTCGGGGGCACCCATAGGGAAAGAGGGCACCTAGGCACTGACATCCTAGTTGGGTGTTGGTGTCTAGACTCATAAAATTTGAAGTGAAGAAGGTCAAACTAGGCAGTGGGGTGTGTAATACCAAGATGAAAACAAGAAATAAAGAAAAGAGGCAAAAGACAGTGATCAATAAGTACTTTTCTTTCTTATGAATCATATGAATAGTAGTATGTGATCATGACCTAGAAATATACTCAAAGTGCGTGATTTAGTGTCTACGCCATCTTCACCTCATAACCTCTTTCTACCTGGATCCTTAATCCCCCACCTTTCTTGAACCAACTTCAATCCTTGGATGAAAATGTGGCTTCAACCATTTATCATCCTTCATTGTTTGTTTCTTAAAAATCCTAACCCAATCAACAGTGATCAATGATCATCGGTGATTGTTACGATCGTCATCGATCCTATTTAGTCACCATCTTTCCTCATTCCTCAGTTAGATTGGGTTCACTCTAGATGAATTTTTGAAGTGCTAATACCATGCCTACATCCTAAGCAACTTGATGACATTGCACAGACTACTTACATCTTATTACAACCTCTTAGGAGTCCTTCTCAAGCATTCATTCCACCATTGAGCTCTATCACCTATATTATCACTCAACAAGGTATATTTCTTTCACTTGTGTTATTTCAGTCATAATTTACATTAGCTACATTCTACATACACTCATGTTTATACACACACCTAGACATTCATTGATATGACTTTCATTTAGAAAACTATCCCATTTACAAGGATCGACATCGATCCCTAATCACTACCAATTTACCTGATCATCTCGTACCCCCAATCCCTTTTCATTTAAGGTATCCCTTTTCACATATCGTAATCCATGTTTTCTGCATTTATCATGTCTTTAAAACCCCTATACCTCACCTATGCATTGCTAAAATCCCAATCTATATCAAAAATAACATGTTTTACCAACCGTTACTTAAATAGACCCCTTTTCCCCTTATTACTCCTAGTCCCGAATCAGTGTTGATCCCTGACATTTTTCCCCATTAGGCCTTATAGTGCTATTTTTACCAATTAATTTTTCTAATGATCAACTTTACAAGGATATATCATCTTTAGATGATTGTTTTAGGACAAGTACATCCCATAACAAACATCCACAACCTTCCTATCATCCTTCACCTTGATTTAATTTAATTTGAATTAAATCTAATTAGAGATTTGGTTTTTAAATAAATGATGTAAAAATTCTACAATACAGTAATGACATAAGAAAACTAAGATGTAGAATATGAAATCCTAAGCAAGAGATAGAGAAAATATGACTTAGTTGATATTCACACAATCTAGAACTAATCTCGGCAAGGAGAAGTGATGAACAGGATGCTAATAACATTGTAACTAACCTCTATAAATTCTAGAGGTCACGAACAAGGTTGGATAGGGTCTCCCACAGCCGGACAGGGGTGTCTGGGTTTGATGAATAGATTGGGCACCCATGACTGTGCAAAAGCTTTAGATCTAGTTTTTTTGTGTCACAAGGGTGTTACAGTTGTTCCCTATTGATCGCCTAATGTTCACTCTTAGATCACCGAAGGTACCTATAACCTGCAAAAGAGAAGTTCACCTACACAATCCCACAAACCACATCAAACCTAAAAAGTAAAATGCAGAACAAGGAGTTGAATTGACCCCGGTGGTCATCCTGAGATTGAACTTACAAGAAATCATAGTACTACACCTCAGACTCCATGTAGTTATTGTGAGTATATGTAGAAATTGTGCCCTAGGATTCCCTTGTGCAAGTTACAACCCTGATAGTAGAACGTGTGGATGGATTAGAATGAATTTCCCTTTCATTTTTTGCTGTATGTAGAGTTGCATCCCTTATCCCTTGAATGGATGTTATATGGCTACCTTGGAGTGCTTTATGTGCCTTTTGAATGCAAGATTGGGTGATGATAGTAATGTTTAGTGCTTTATCCTTGATTTTGAACACATAACTATGTATTTATATGATTCCCTTTTTTAATTTTGTAATTGACAACTAGAAGGCTTACCCATAAGTGAAAAAGATGCCTAAAAGATAAACGAGACCCAAATAGTGAGAGTAAGGTAGAAAAGGTTCAGGGGCACCTAGAGGGGATAAGATTGCCTGGGTTCTACTATCATGGCTAGGAGCTAGTGTTTGAATCCATAAAATATAAATCAGTAAAGTTTTGACTAGGATGTAGGGTATGTATGACAAAAGAAAAACCAATAAACAAAGAAAAGAGGCCAAAGTTAATTACCAACCACTAGTTTTCTTTCTTAGGAATTATATACATGTTAGCATGATTTTAGGACCTATAAATGTAACCAAGTGTGTGATTTAGTGTCCAAATTTTCCCCAACTTTATGTTGTTGAGTGAATACTTGATAACATAAATTAGATAAGAGATATGTACCTTATGATCCTGCAGAGTGTGTGGAAAAATGTGTACCGAGTGGACAAGTGAAGCGTGGAATGATGAAAAGTGAAGTGTGGAGACTAGGAAAAGAAAGTGACCCTAGGGGTGAAGCGTATGTGTTGCATTATACCCCGTTGTTTTTCTTGTACTAGTTATTTTAGGTGGTTTCTTGTTGTGTATTAAGGACAGACCTCCAAAGGAAGAGAGAAAGAGTAGTCAAAGTCCTGTATATGAAAGATCTGATAAAAGTATGCAAAAGTGTGTAAAATTAGTAGTAAAGGAAAGTGTGCACCTGATGTAAAAGAGTCCAAAGTATAGAAAAGTGTCATGAAATGATGTGAAGAGTGATTTTTTTGGGTGATCTCACGCTAATAACAAGTTTTTTGGGCAATCTCATGCCAAGTGCAATTTTTTTGGGTGATCTCATGCCAAAGAGCGAGTGTTGGGGAGGGAGGTATAGTGTTACTCTCCTTCCATGACTCTTCCCAATAAGCACCATTGCAGATGGTGTATCCCAATTTGTTCCTATTCTCCTAAATTAGTTTTGATTTGTTATGACTATTCCAATTGTACTAGTTGTATGAGATCAAATGGATTTTGTGACTAGAGGAATGTGATTGTAACTATAGGATTTCTCTGAAGGCTTATGTGAACTATACTTATATGTTAAGTTGATTATATGTTCCCTAGGACATTATCACCCAAGGGAGGACACAAGCAACTAGGAACTATTGTCTAATGTTGGGCGTTGGTGTCTATGGTGTGCTAAGGACCTAAGTCAGATTCTGGGCCATTATGTGTGTAGGCCATTGTGTATTTGTGTTTTCATTAATGTCAATTGAAATGATGGAAAAGTGTGTCATGATTTCATGTGAGTCTCCATGAGGTGTTAGCCAATGGTCAAAGATGAAGGTTGATTGGTAGAGTCAGGATTTGGTGAGTTCTATGTTGTCCTAGAGATTGGTTTAGTGAGTATAGTCATGGTATGAGATATCTTAAATGTATTGAATGGATTCATGAGGTAAAACATGGTTAGTATGATGTGGCGTGGGTGTCTAAATGTCAACATGAGGTCAGCAAGGTCAGTTCATGAGTTGTCATGGTTGAGTCATGTCCATTTTAGGCCTATTTTCTACCCATCGAGCATGCAAAATGGTAAGGAGGTATGAGATTTGGAGCTAATAAATCATGATGAATCATGGTATCAGCATGTTGGTAGTGTACCAGAGGTGTATGGTGAATTTCATGTCATTATTTAGTGATACAGTGAATTTATGAGGTCCTTGGGAAGTAAACAAGTGAGAACAGACTAGATTACATGGGTAAATGAGATTCGATGGATTGTTTCAAAGAAATTTAGGATATATAGTTAGTATGTACAATTATAGTATGTTGTCATGATGCTTTATGACAAGTTTCAGGTCATTCTGAAGAATAAATTGAAAGATATGTTAGTTAACTAGGTTTTCTAGAGTGAAAGTTTGAAGCAAAAGTGGACCTTATGATGCTCGTTGTGAGTTATGTGCTTTGCATGGGGACATAATATATTTAGAATAATTTCTTATGTCATTTATGAAGTTTTCACAAAAAATAATTAGGTGGTTTGTTCATCTAGTTTTTATGAACAATCATTAAGAAGGTGAGTTGTTTTGAAACCCCTGGCTAAACCCTAACTAAAAGTGACTTGGAGAAAATGAATTTTATTGATTTTGTCTTGATTTATTTTACAAAATTTATGATCGTATGTTGTATATGATTCTTCCATATTTGTATAAATTTATATTAGAGCATGTGGTGATATGTGGGCCCCACCTAAAAATTATTGTTTCTAAAGAATTCCAGTTTAAAGAAAAGTTTCCCAAATAATGTATGAAATAAATTGAAAGATTTTTTATCCATGGATTTTTTATATATGTTCATTATATTTTAAAATCATGGTTGATCTTCTAAATAGAAAAGTGTGCCCTATTTATGAAGACGGGATTTTGAAGTAGTTTGGAGTAGTCTACACTAAAAGTGTAATTGCACGAGATACATGAGGAGTTAGGACTCCCTTCAAGTTTTTTTTTTTATCATATTTTTTATATATTTCCATTATTATATCACACTTGTTTTTTTGATATGATATGCAAAATTTATGACCTATTCTTTGAGGGTCAAATATGGAGGATGTTTGTTCTAGCATGGTGCTAGGTAGCTTCATGAGGTACGATGATGTACCTGAGTTCTTCATGGTTTTTTAAGGTATATGAGTACTTATAAAATATTTATAAGGTTTTTCCATTCTTTGGTTATTATTGGAAGATATTTTTTGAGATGATGGAGAAAGTTGATATCATGGTCAGTTTTTGAGTCCTAGAAGGATTAAGAAGTTTCCAAAGATTGGCTTGGTTTAAGGCCTTCCACTTGGATTTGAAAGGAGTTATAATATTTTTGGTAAATAGGATTAATATTTATTTCCATGGTTATATTGATTGTCTCATGAAGATTTTTTTAATTGGACTTTTAGATCAATTTGTATAGAAGAAGGCGTGCTGATTTTTCAGGACATGTTTGCTTTTGCTGAAAGATTGAGTTGTTTAAGGCATGAAATGGGTTATATTATGATTTCTATAATTTGGAGAGTGAAGAGGGATTAATTTTTTCCTATTGAAGGAATTTTAGGTCTTTACGTGGCATAAAGGTTATAAACTAGTTGAAATTGCTAAATTGGTTTCGAGGTAGTATGATTTGGGGAAGAGGAAAGTAATTGTGGTTTGAACCTATGGATGTTTCAAGATCTATAACCTACATGGATTTTTTCTAAAGGTATTTTTTATTTAATTGAGTGGTTACATGCCATATTTTAATTTATCTTTTGTGGTCTTGAGGCCTAATGGTGAAGACAGGGTGCAGGAAGCAGCTATTTGGTGAAGGATATGATCCTTTTCGCGTGTGTTTATGATTTATTTGATTGGTCCAAGATAATTAATGACCATGGATTATATTTTTATTCTATATCACATATTTTTGATAAATATTATAGTTTTAATAATCATTATTTTGGTGTTAGTGGTTTTTACTCATCCTAGTGATGGGGTTTAGAGCTTGTTTGGTGTAAGTTTGATGGTTTTGGGCATGGCCGACCTATATGGGTCATATGTGAACATTGAAAATAATTAATTATGATGTTTTTTAAAGTTTTTTTGGTCGAAATTATGATGAAGGAATGACTTCCCTTAGGTTATAAATAAGAGAAGTATATTTAAGTAGTGTTTTAAGTTCATTTTTGAGCTAGTGGTCTTAAGGGTAAAGGTGTGACCCATATGTGAGAGTGTGATAGGTATGAATGTATTATTTTAATTCTAAGTAATTTTTTTATAGGTTGAGGAAATTTAGGTAGCATGTGAGCAAGGGTTTGGAGCCAAGGCAAGCCAATAAATAAGAATAAATAACGAATCGAAGGAGAGAGCATATTGATGAGGGTTTGAAGGAATTTGGATCTGAACTTTGGGATCACAATCAGCTTTAGTATCAGAATATTTTCATTGGTAATAGTTATAGAAAATCTCTTATGATGATTCATATTCATAGGATTCTCTTTTTGTGAGTAATATCAACAAGGGTTTAGGGGTTGGTGCCTCACTAAAGAAATATCTTATGATGTGTAATATTCACTTGAGTCTTTGTTGTGGGTAATATCAAAAAAAAAACATTAGTGGGTTTTATTCCCCTTTATGGTTTCCCACCTATATATGGTGTTCATGTTTCATCTTCTTTTCTTCATGTACTTGTGAATGGTTAATACACACCTAATGTGCACATATGGTTATGAATGTTAAATGAATGAATGTAAGTGATGGTAAATGAAATGAATTTTTTTAGGATTGATTCACCCCCCCAGTCTATTATATTTCCAAAAATTAGTATCAGAGCAAGTTCATAAGAATCAAGTCTAATCACTTGAAGGAGATCCTAGAAGCACAAACAATGGGAATGTCTTTAGACATTGAAGTTGTGTTAAGGAGGAGGGATGAAGTTTCTCAGTAATTAATTTATGTCTTATAAGCTCAAATAAAGGATATGGGAGATAGAGCATGGTCAAGCCATCAAGGGTTTTGAGTCACATGTTGAAAGTGTATCTAAAGCCCTAAAGGAGAAAGAATACATTTGTTCTAGATATGAAGATAGATTGAAATCATTTAAATATGATTCCAATAGGTTAAATATATATGGGAAGTTAGAGAATATTTTTGAATCTCTTGAGGGGATCTTAGAGAGTCAAAGAATGACTAGTGATAAAACAGGCCTAGGTTTTAAAGGTGAACATGTGAAGAATGATGGTGTTGTTGGTACAAGTTTAAAATTTGATAAGATGGGTGACCAAGAAGGTTGATTTGAGAAGGTCTAACCTTATTAGATAGCCTAATTCTATGAGGTGTGGTTATTCATTTAATGGATATTGTTAAGTTTTTCATTAGTTTGGTTATAGAGCTATATATTTCAAAATGAGGTCTCCTAAAAATGGTGTAGGCTTCTTCAAAGGTGAATGTCATTCATGTTGTGAGTATGGATATAGGGAATAAGGATTGTGGTTGGAAATTAACTGTTTTTGAACCAAGAAGGAATAAGAATGGGATTATGTGGTTTCAAATGTCACAAACATGGACATATTGCAAGTTCTTATCATCAAGGTGAATCTTCAAAGGGTAATAGTAGGTTTAAAACTTAAAATATAAGGGTATTTACAAATAAAATCAGTCCTATGGATGAGTCTAAGTCTATTATATCAGAGCCTAAGGATAAGAAGATGGTTGATCAAGAAAATAAGGTCAAGAGAACTGATTCTCATTCTACTATGCAAAGTATGAAGTTTGTCAAGGAGGATTTCAGTGCTTTTCAAGGTGGAAAACAAAGTCAACAAGTATAAACCAGGTCAAGGAAGCATGTTTGCATTAGTTGAAGAAGATCATATGTGCCTCACTGCTTCAGTACATGAAAAATTGAAGATGGTATGAGTTTTGGATACTTCACGATATATAAGGTATGTGAAGTGACATATTCATGTGTTTTTTAGTCCTTTTCTTTAGTAGGTGTCTGATATGTTAGGTCTCAAAGAGTTTTTAGTCCATGTGTTCCAAGTTAGTGTCATGAGTAATTCTTTATTGTTATAAACATTCAAAATTCTAAATCTAAGTTTAGAGTTGTGATCAAGTAATTAGGTAGTTTATGGTTTGAGATTGATTATGTTTGATCTAGATTGGTGTATTTTGTTGCTCAAAGTATGTGGGTGTGTTTTTCAAAGTCATATCTTTTAATTAATTCTATTAGGTTTTTCCTCATCATGTTATGAGGCCTTTTTCTTGAGTTGGTCAAGTTTAGTGTCATGCATCAGGATTCCATGTTAGGTTTCATTAGTCTATAAATGTGTTGATGATCCTTTGTCAATGTCTAATCTAAAGTCTCAAAGTGATAGAATTTATGTCTCAAATGGTATTTTTAGTGTATGTTGTGTTCTTAACAAGGTGTGTTGGTTCTAAGGCATCAATAAGTATGCATTGTTGTATAGAGTGTTTTATCTCATGATTATTGATGTATGAAGATATGTGTTGATCTAATCCACAAGCAAGGAAAGTTAGTTCTTGCCAGATTTGTTATTGTGCATGATTGTTCTCAGGGGTTTCTAAGTGACAGAAGTATCTACAGGGTTACAAACCCATGGTTTGGTTCTTGTGCCTTAAAAATAGAGTTCTCAGGAAAAGTATGTTTCTCATGGATGAAACAAAGTTTTAAAGGTTCTTAAAAGGGATTATATTTCCAAGTTTAGTATTGACAAGAGGTAAAAGTTTGTAAAATTAGTTATCAAGCCTTATCATGACTTGTCTAGTTAAGTGTGTGTGCTTCAAAGTTTTTTAAATTCATTAGGTTGATTAGAATGCATAATATTTTGAAGGATGAAGCTATAGATGTGTCAAGGTATGTTCATAATGACTACAAAGTTGTTAAATCCACAGAGAAAGAGAATTTTCATGTCTTCAGAAAATATTATGAAGTTCTTGATCTTCCATCAAATAGTCTGAAGTATTTATTGTGCATGTATAGTGCATATCAGAGGTATGTTCATCCATCCTTACTAATTTGAAAAGATAAATTTTGGAAAGATGTGTGCAAATTCATATTAAGTATGTGCAAGAAAGATTGTAGGAAACATTTTTATCTCAAGCATGAGGGACAGAAGATTTTTTGATAGGTTTGCATCATGAAATATACCTCAAACATTTCAAGGACTGCTAAGATGAAAAAGTGAGATTTCATGATCATGAAGCATGATTATCAGAGTTTGAGATCAAGAAGGAAAAGTACTGTTAAATATCTATAAGGTACAAATTTGAAGACCATGTAATAGTGAAATCTTATTTTAAATGATAGTTTGAACCTATAGAAGCATCTTAGTCACAAAAATTATTTTTGCTCACTCCTGAGGGGAGTGAAGTGATTTTGAAGAAATTTATGTAAAATATCTGTGTGCACTTCACAATTCAAGGTCAAGATTATTTGTTACAAAATAATTATGACTTTAGTATGGACGAGGAGGTTTGGAAGATTTGTGATTTGGTGGATTCCAAAGCTATGAACTGTGAGTGATTCAAGAGTTGTAGAGTGCTCTTAAGAAGATAAGTCCAAAAATACTCTGAGTCGAGATGATCTAATTGTAATCTAGGTCTAAAATATGAGTTTGTATGGCCTATGTAATCAAAAATTGTACATCAAAAGTGTAGAGGGTCTCAGAAGTGTCTCAGAAAAAGTGGAAATAGTTAATCATGTCTTATGGTCTATTTCAAAGTATATTGTTTACCCCAATAAATAGTTAACAATGTGAGAGCTGTTATTGGAATTCAAGTTATATCAAAGGTCTGAGAAGTTGAAAATGCATGCTACATATAGAAGGGGATTGATTTGTGCTTAATATCAAGTTCTGTGCGTGAGTATTGAAGTTATAGAAAGTTCACAGTATGTTATGGTACTGAGTGTATGTTGAAGAAGTTGAAAGGTTGATGATTTACTGTTTTGCATGAGTTGAATAGGTTGTGAAGATCAAAAGGAGTTATTTCTTGAAGCCTAGGAGGATTGTTTAAAGATTCAATATGTTGTACCAAGAATGAGTAAAGGATTTTACTTGCCACCTTGTGTATAAAATGGAGTATCAGTGTTTAGTGTGATTGTGAAATTTAACTTCATCAGTGTAAGGCAGTGATAAGGATCTCTTAATGTCCTACGACAATTTCCCAGGTTTGTATCTTCTTTCATAGATGAGGTGTTGTACTATCATAAGCATGAAAATATATATACAATCTACTAGGCTAAATTGGTCTGTATAAATCCAAAATATTGGTCTTCCTACCTATTCTTGGTGGGTTGAAGATCCATTATTGTGTCTCAAAAAGATTTTATAGGTCTCTAAAACTAAAAGGATGAGAATGATGCATGTTAGATGACCTGTAAAGTCTTACAGGGTCAAATAAATATTGATGGTTGGTGTAGTATCAATTTCTGTAAATAAAAAATTAGAAGGAACCTTCATCTAAATGTTTGAAGTGCTCAAATCTTATGTTCATTGATGTAAAATTTGTCTGCTTCACTCAAACATGGGAGAAACTATTTGAATGAGCTATTTAATTTTCTCTAACATATTAGAAAGAGTATTGTATGTTGGCTATAGTCATGTGGACGTATGTAATGCATTTTAAGAATACTTTGATGTTGTTCCTCAAAATAGGTATCTAATATGCTTAGATGAATGGTTGTTTTTACATGCACATTGATAAGTGAGCTTATTAAAACTTTAGCAGTATTGATTTCATGCAAAAATGATGTTATCAGGGAAATGAAGATTGAATTGATTTTCTATGTCTAAGTCGATGAAGTTGATTATCCTACATATCTTATAAGGTAAGAAGCTTAAAAGGTGCATTTTTTAGTGAGATATAGGGATCACGGTTCCAAGAGAGACTTTAGAAGTTGTTTGTGCTTGAATATAAGTTTGTAGCTTGAAGAAGATTGTATTTTTTGGACTAAATACATGATTGAGGGATATTGGTTCTAAGAGTGTGGTATGATAGCTATGAAGGAAAATTTGTGTTTTTGTTATTAGGTAAGACCTAGAAGATTATGTTGAGTGACAATGAAGATATTTTATCATCTCATGGGGATATTGATCGAGGATCATATTGGTATCCAAATTTGTTCTCCCTTTCAAGCCGAGAAGCAACACAGATTGGACGTGGAGCTTAGAGGCAGATAGATCATAGTGTGTGTCATTTTGTAGCTGGGGATGAGATCTAACTGGCCCTTTGTTACTCAGATTTGTGGAGAGATGGATAGCACCTTTAAGATGATTTGACCTATCCTCACTAATTTAAGCCATGCCTCTTCGAATGGGGTGAGAGGACCCCTAGTGTAACCTCTGTTTGATGAAGGACATGTGTTGGTGCAAATCAATAGCACCCCTGGATGTTGATCAGACTTCTAGTTTGACATTTTGGACATCCTGTTTCACACAGAATGTTTCCGTTCTTAGAATAGAGTTGCTTCTATCCTTTCATTCTTTTGAGAAATAGATAAGGGTTAGGGCTAGGAGGAATAACTGTTGAATTTTGATAGGGTGTGTGCGTATTGTAGAGAGAGATCAGATCAATTGCGAAGAAGTCCTTTTTATCTGGGAAGGACTACCTGCAAGTAAGAATACAAGACCACCATATTTTAGTTAGACAATAAATGAGGGAACTGCCTTGGACCCAGGAAATATTAGACTTCCTTTCGAAGGTGGTCAGTTCCCCTTTCAATACGAATTAACACTAATGATAATAAAGAAGCTATTGCGAAATCATGATTTAGGTACCTCGTTACAAAGTAATAGAGACTAAACTACCAATAATAAAACGTCACGTTGTTTGTTTGGTCAATGGTCGTTGATACGTTTAGCTCGAATTACAGGGATAAACCAGACTGGATCTGAGGTTGTTAGGAGACATAGGTGAGAGGAAGGTTTAGGGTATAAGTCACAGTGACCGATGCTGGTCACTGGTAACCGACCGCGGTTAGAGAACCGCTGCCAGTAGGGGATAACTGACACCGGTGGGGTCAGTAATCTAGGTGCTTCTAGATGGAGGTTAGTGGCAGGGTGATTATGGGGTTTTTAAGACTGTGGATGGCTGAGGGGAATAGTGAGATGACAGGGAAGACTCAGAGTGTGATAAAACTATCTTCTGGGCAATACAAGGATGTATGGATGAAGGTTAAGTGCAGGGTGCTAGCAGGTGGTAAGTCTAGGAGTGAGCTTATAATTACTATCAATCAAAAGACTCAAGAAAATGGTGCTTAGAAACATACAAGATGCCACTTACTCGTTTTTGATGAAGATTCAGGTCCAAGGAATGTGGTAGTGACAGTAAGACTCAGTTGGGATGATCTGGTATTGGAAAATGAGCTGAAGAAGCTATCCTCAGTCTTTTCCAATGCTTGAACAGGGGTGACAAAAATCCAATGGCTCAGTTGCCATCTTCGGCTTGATGCTCTTCTCTTTTCTTCACTTGTCTCTACTCTGCCAAGTGAATTTCTGGATCCTTCAAATGAATTCCGATCCTCTTGTTTTTTTGGTTGGGGGAGGTCATTTACAGGGAACCGATGGCGGTTACGTAACCGATAGCAGTCGAGTAGAAACTGATGTCGATTATGTCAAAGTGGGCTATTTTTATTAAAATAGCCAACTTTCCCTCCTTTTCTCCCAAGGGATTAGTTGTGGGCTTGCTCAAGTCATTATTAGGTTGGTTTCGGTGTGGGTAAGGAGTAATTAGTCATGGGTGTGGATGTAGACCAAGTTATAGGTTTTAATTAGGTTAGTTTAGGGTTAGGGCTAGGTCATGATGAGGTGGTGAAATGAGGTAGCAGGTTTGGAGATGTGGATTTATTAATTATAAGGTAATTAATTTATAAGTGTGTAGGGCTTAGGTGGTGAGGTTAGGTTGTGAAATGAGATGTGGGGCACAGGGTGTCGTAAGACATAAATTTGGTGTCTACACATCCATTGTGATTACACAACATTGAATCTTTTCCCCAAGTGTGGGACTTGTAAAAATGGGAAAAGAATCTCCAGTTTAAAGGCTGGTTCCTCAAATCCTCTGATTAGGTGTATTACTTGCAAGTTACAGAGGTTTCAAACTAAAAATCCTACTCTAAATTCCAAGGGGGCAGAGATAGAGAATGCAAAAACTGAAACTAATGCTAATAAGGTGATGCACCAAAGGAGTGGTAGGCATTTTTACTTCTGTAGATTGACAAAAATCATAGAAATGCAACAAAACTCCATGCACAAACTGATAAACTGTAATGAAAAGTCAGAAATATATCAAACGACACAAACAGAGGATTAAAACTCATTCACAGAGCTTGCATTGTCATTTCCATTATCAAACACATGAATTACAACATCTGAGAGGAAAAAATAGGTTGCAGTCTTGGAAAAGGTCTGATATTCCACAAAATCACTTTCAACATGAAAGAGGGAGCCTACAATACATGAAAAATGTTCAACCACAAAAAATGAGCCAAATCTGGCTTTTTACCATGCAAGAAACGACCCCAGGAGAGAGAAACATGGGAAAATGTGGGAGAGCTTCAACCACTAACCAAAAATGCAATAAAACAGCATGGGCATCCTTACAGATCCATTCCCTAACATTTTCCACCATGATGGGAGAGAATGCGAGCCATTCTTCATTAAAAATAGTGGTTAAAACGTCATTTCTGTCCATTACCACATGCCAAAGGAATTTCTTAATTTTCTCTCTCCAAAATTCATCAAAATATAAAATTGTCCCTGGAATCTCATAGAGAATTTCACCATCTTTCCATTGATATAAAGAACATGAAAAACTGAGCTTTGGATCGGAGGTTATGGCCATTTGAAATTTTAGGGAAAAACAGGGCCAAAATGGATTGGTGGGCGAAAAATTTGAAATTTTCCACTTTCTGCATTTGGGAAAATTTCCCCAAAAATCCTTGTACTCTGCCATTCCAGGTGCCACATGGCACAATTCCATTAGCCACGGGCTCTTAATGCCTCATTTTTCTTCATTTTGACCATTGGAACAAATTTCCAAAAATCTCCACCGGGCTGATGATCTAAGGACACGTGGCGTGATATAATTCGCTGCAGGCCTCTGCCCCCTTAAATTTTCCATCGCTTTTGGCCATATTTTTGACTCGGACACATGGAAAATCCCCATTGGTTTTGGGATTTCCCTTTTCTCTTTTTCCTGATGACCTGTCTTGCATTTTTTTTCCGCCACATGGACACGTGGCACTATCCCATTGGCTCGCGTTTGGGGGGCAGACTTTTGCTTTTGAAATTTCCTTTGTTTTGCTTTGGGAAATTTTACAACTTTTTCCCCACGCTTTGGGTGCCATGTGGCGAGATCTCATTGGGTGCGGGGACCTGGGGAAAACATTTTTTCTTTTGATTTAACCTTTGGGAAAAAATCCCAATCTCCTCCCGCACTAAGCCATTCTGACCCCCTGTGGACACATGGCCTGATCTCACTGGCTGCGGGTCTTCGGGCAGAAAATTCCTCTTTTCCTTCACATAAACACTTCACCAAATTTTCAAATCTTCCTCCACGGTCTACCACTCCCTTCCTCTAGAGACACATGGCAAAATCTGATTAGACATGGACCTTTCCTAGATATTTTTCCATAGCACCAACACTTAGTCAATTTTAAAAAAAAATTCCCCTTGGACATGTGGCAGCATCCAATTCACCAGTGGGCCCACGGGGTGAAATATTTCTTTTGAAATTTTCCGAACACTTGGTAAAAAATCCAAGTTTTCCTCCGACCCCCGCCACTTCCTAGGACACGTGGCACCATATTACTGGCTGCGGGCCTTCCAAGGGAAAATTTCCTACAAAAACTCCACCAAGCCATAACTTCAAAAATACATGGAGTTAGGAGGAAATCTTTACCTTTCTGGAAAGTTGAGAAAAATATCTATCCAATGGTGCCATTTCCAGGAGGTCTTGAGTGCCTAAAAAGCAAAAATTATGACTGAGGCATGAGAGAGGGAAGAATGAAGGGAGTTAGCCACAAAATGAGCAAGGGGCTCATTTCGGATAACAATTTTGGTGACTCAGAGGGGTCATATGCCTGCTGGATGAAGTTACCAGTTGCCTAAAGCAATCCATTGGGCATGGAGTCATTAAATTCTCTACTTGGTACCCCCAACTGGCTAGAAAACTGAAAGGAGGAAGATGGAGGCTGGCACATCACCTGATTGGAGCAAGGCCTACAAAACACATTTCCAAGAACAGAAAGCTTGTGCCAAAGCACTTAGGGAAAGAAAATATAATCTACAACAAAACAATGTGAACATGCACTTAGGGGAATGAAAACCTAAGCTAATATATACAAGGTGGAGAATTCCCTTCAGTAGCAATGCTTTAGATGGATTCCATTGACTGGAATCTGTAGTTCTTCACCATCTAATGAAGACAATTGGAAAGCATTACTGTCCTTACACTTTGTGACCATGTATGGGCCACTCCAAATGGCATCAAATTTTGAATGCCTTCCCATTTTTTCTCTATCTGCATCTCATGTTAACACTAGATCTCCAACTTGGAAAGATCTATCCTTGGCCTTCCTATCAAAGGTCTTCTTGTTAAAAGTTTTATCCTTCTCCATTGCTTGGGATGCCTGATTTTTGATTTCTTGGAGCTCCATCAATTCGACATATCTAACCTCCATGGGCCCAAACTCCAACAACTCCAACTGTTTCATGAGTTCTAATGTTGGCAACTCAAGTGACATGGGCAAAATTGCCTCTCTTCCATAAATAAGCCTGAATGGAGAATTACCTGTAGATCTCTTGGGAGTTATCCTATCAACCCATAAGGCTGATTTCAATTTGGTATGCCAAGCCCTCTTATTTTCATCAAGAGTCCTCCTAATGATCCTTAACAAGTTCTTGTTTGTAGATTCAGCTTGGCCATTACCCTGAGGGCAATAATTTGATGAAGTGCTTAGGTAGATCCTGTCTTCATAGCCCATTCAGTTACCTTAGACCCAATGAAAGCCAATGCATTATCTGATATTATTGTAGCAGGTATGCTAAATCTAGTTGTTATTCCCTCATATAAATCTAGGATGCTAGATTTATTTTCTTCCTTGAGTGTTACTGCTTCAGTCCACTTGGTGAAGTAATATGTTGTTGCTAAAATCCATTTGTGCCCTTAGCTTGAATTGGGATTAATGACTCTAATGAAGTCCAAACCCCATTACATGAATGGCTGGTCAACTGAAATTGGATGCAACAGAAGGGCAGCTAGCCTCTCTTTACCTATGAAGAATGCACAATTATTGCACCTTTTGATCCATGCATAGCAATCACTGAAAATCTTGGGGCCAATAGTAGCCAGCCCTCATGATCTTTAGAGTTTTCACTCTTGGTGAAAAATTACCACCAGCTGATCCACCATGGAACTCTTCTAACACCCTATGAATCTAATTTGTACCAATGCATCTCAGCAGCACTCCATTCACATCCTTTCTAAACAAAACACCATCAACAAGGGCATATGGGACAGCCTGCAATCTGAAGTGTCTTCTTTTGGTCTTGTTCATCTCTGGAGGGCATAGACCTATGCTTAAGAAGTGCATTATGTCTTGGGTCTAGCAAGGAGTGAGGACATCATCATTTTCCTTTTGAGTGCTTCCTTGCTCATGGCTGTCTTGCAACGCCAAAATAGCCTCCTTCTCATTGCATGCTTCCTTGTGTTTGTTCAAGACCAGCTACTTGCACAATCCTTTTCCTTTGACCAACTCGGTGACTTTGATCTCAATGTCATATTCCATGACACAGGTAATCCAGCCTGCTCTCTTTTCATTCAGGTCTCTGTTGAGGAGGAAGTCCTTAACTCCGACATGAGAAACCAACAATTGAACCTTGTTGTTTGAAACTAGATGCTTGAATTTCTTCAATCTCCTGATTACTGAAAGAACATGCTTCTCAATGAAAGAATATCTCACCTCATAGTCCTCTAGGATTTGGCTGAAGAAAGAAATTAGCTGCTCATCATTGTCTTTGTTCTGCTGTACCAAAATTGCAGAAATAGTATCATCACCCCCAAATGCATAGAGGATGAAATCCTTGGAGAAATCTGGGTTAATGAGAGTTGGGGCTTGAGAGAGGCTTCTTTGATTGCTTCAAAACTTTCCTTGCCTTCTGTTTTCCATTTAAAAGCCATGCTTTTTTTTAACATCTTGGTGATAGGCTTGACTAGGGCTGCAAAATTTGGGACAAACCTCTGAACAAAATTTATTCTCCCCAAGAAACTTTGAAGGGCCTTCTTTTGGCCCAGAAATGGTAGTGCTCTTATGGCTTCAACTCTTTCTGGATCAATTGCCAATCCTTCTTTGGAGACAACATGGCCAAGGATTTTTCCTTGATGGGCTAGAAAAATACACTTTTTAGGATTCAAGGATACTCCACATCTTCTGCACCTTTGGAACACTTGCCTCAAATGAAAGAGATGGTCTGCTGCATTTTTTGAAAAAACAATGATATCATCAAGATATATCAACACCATGTTGTTAATCAAATCCTTGAATGCCATGTCCATTGCTCCTTGGAAAGTAGCTCCAGCGTTGGATAGCCCAAATGGCATTTTCCTGTATGCATAAGTTCCCCATTTGGTTGTAAAAGCTTTCTTGAACTGATCTTCTTCTTTCACCATAATTTGATTGTACCCCGAATAGCCATCAAGTAATGAAAACCTCTCAGAGCCAGCAACAACTTGTAAAATATGCTCCATGGAAGGAAGTGGATAATGATCCTTAAGAGATGCTTTATTCAAATCTCTGAAGTCAACGCACAATCTGATTTCCCCACTCTTATTTCTAACTAGAACCAAGTTGGCCACCCAACTAGAATGCTTGATAGGGAATATGATTCTTGACTCTATCAACTTATTCAATTCTTCTCTCATGAGGGGCTCCATGCGTGGATTGACTGGGATTTTCTTTTGCCTAATGGGTTTAGTACCTAGATCCAACTCAATGGTGTGTTGAGCTAACTTGAGATTCAAACCTTTAAAATCTTCATAGCTCCAAGAAAACACATCAGGGAATTCTTGACAAAGCTATATGAACTCATACCTTTCTTGCTCAGTTGTCACTTTACCAACTTGGAGTGATTTGCCTTCTTCCACTGAGATGGACACTGAATCTTCTCCCTTGACTTGGAGGTTTCCTTTCTCCTTCCTAAACTGATCATTAGGATTGAAAATGGACTCCAAAGTAATAAGTCCCTTTGGTAGTTTGTTGGTTCTCAGCTGTACCACTTGGTCACCATACCGCTGTTCCAACTTTTCCTACTTTTTAGCTGAGAACTCAGCCTCTTCTTGCAATAAATGGATGATTTGTTGATCATTTTCGAACACTTTCCAACTTACATTGTTGTCTGGCACTGAAGGCCTTATAATCACATTGGATGTTTGGTTGTACCTTGTATTTTTTGAATGCTTTCAACAACATCAAAGTCTACTCCAATTGCTGCAATCCTGTCAGCATCTTGGTTCTCTTTTCTAGGAATGGATTTGATGCCAAATCCCTCAAAATATTCAATGATGTCTCACACCCTATTTTTGTAGCACTTGAGCAGATCATTCTTGACAACATGCTACACCTTAACTTGGTTGACAATCAACTAACTGTCACCAAAGACTTACAATTTCTTTATTCCTCTCTTGATTGACCAATGCAATCCTTGTATCAAAGCTTCATATTCAGCAATGTTATTAGAGCATGGAAACTGAAATCTAAAAGCTGAATAATACTTAACTCCTTGAGGTGAAACAAGAATAGATCCCTCTCCTAGGCCGTTTTCTACTCCTTGATCCATAAAAAAACAACTGCCATACCTCATTGTCATCCTTGTGGTCTGGCTTGGTGATGCTAGGGATGAGCCTGATTTTCTTCATGCATGCAATAGACTCCTAGCTCAGATTCTTCCATTTCTTGATAAGGATCAAAAGCATGCACTTTGTTTTCCCATTCATTAAGAGTTAGATATGGGATACTTCTAACCTTGGTGTCATCTTCATCAGTGCTTGGGTAATCCTCTTGATCAAATGCTAAACAATTGGTATTGATTTGGCTTTGAATGTAAGGCTCAATGTGAACGTTTGTAATAGGATTAGACCTAATTGTGGATTTAGTTCCATATCTTGTTCTAAACAACATGTGTGACCAATCAACAGATAAATAACCTCCAATCTTGGCTTTGAAATCCCTTAACAAAAATAGGGCAAAGAGTGGTGGAAGATCTATTACTAAGACATCTTGCAAAACAACAACATTGGGGCATGCATGCAAAGTAAGACTCAAGTTTTTTATCACTCCAACTATTGTTACTTGTTGTCCCATCCAATTGTACACTACCCCTTTGGATATGAATTCATATTGAATTCTCAACTGATTAGCTATTTTCTTGGGCATTACTGAACTACTTTCCCCGAAATTAATCATGCAATTGTGTACTAATTGGTTTCCAATGATCAATGAAACATAGAATGGAGGGGGCTTCAACATTTTACCTTGCTCTCCTCCATGATTCTCCTCAGGATGGGCAGCATTTGTGAGCACCTTCTCTTGCATTTGTACTTGCTGATTTGAATTTGACCAGTCCTTCATGGCAGCTTGTAGAAAATCTCTTTGGCCTGGGATATATAGTGATTCCCACATTGATATGTTTACATTTGTCTTCTTCATCTGATTAATGATGTTGAATGGAGATGAAGCATCTCTCTACTGTCCCTTGGCCTGCACATTCATTCCTTGCACATGGGCAGCAGAAAATGGCATTTGAGTTGGCCTATGAGCTGTCTTAGGCAGTCCTTGTGTGTTTGGAACTGCATTTTGCTTGCCAATAATTTTTTGGGTTATAGAAGATTGTGGATTACTTGGAGCCAATAGCTGTTCTTCACCCAAATTTCTCCTTTTTGACCTTGTGTTGGCTACAACACTTTGGGATATTATTTGATTCATGCCACAAAAATCTTGTACCTGCCAGTTTACAAGTGTGGTATCATTTGGAGCTGATTGCTGCTGGAATGTTTCTTGTTGTTGGTTATTTCCTTGACTACCTTCACCCCCCACACCAGTTCTAGTCACCATTAACAATTTATTTAAGGCACCGTTGAAACACATAGACTGGTTGTGAGGTTCATTACATGGGAAACACCAATCATACTCTTGAGCTATGTTGTTTTGCACTGGCACTATGGCTTTAGAGGCAGATGTAACATTGGGATTATAGGGCTGAAATGGTCTGTTGGTAGGAGGTCTTGTTTGATTTTGATTTGCAACTAGATTGGGTGGTCTTTGAGGCTGGTATGGCTACCTGTTAGGCTGAGCTTGAGGCTAGAAAGAAGGTCTAAAACCTTGGGCTTGCTGCCTCTTGAGTGTAACCAGCTCATTGCCTAAATTTTGCAATTGCTTCATGACTTCTTGAATTTCATTTGAGGCACTAAAAGATGAAGTAGAAGATTCACTTGAATTCTACTATTTCTAGGAGTGGGAATAGGAGCTAAAATAGGCACTTGACTAGTACTTGGGCTCTCTAAACTTGGAGACAATGGCATTGGAGGCCTAGGAGCTAGCTTGTCATCCTGAATCAAACAATTTTCAGCCCTAATGGAAATGCTATAAGCAACAGGGATAGTTGTGCCTCCCATGGATTGAATTAACATAGAAATATCAAAATTTAAAGCTTTAAGGTAATATAGAAAAACACCTTCTGCCGCTAGCCTTACTGCCACTAGAATTCTCTCCCAAGTCATTTGAAACCTGAAGTTGAATTCAGACAGCTACGCATTGGGAGCTCTCTTGATGGTTGTCAGTTGTTCCAAAAGAGACAAGTTGTCTCCCTTTTCTCAAAATTGCTCATGGAGGGCTATACATAGCTGGTTCCAATTTTGAATAGAACCTGAGGCAAGACTCATAAACCATTACAAAGCTTTCCCTTTGAATGAAGATGTCAGTAGTTTGATAGCAACTTGCATCTCATTAATCTCATGGATTGCACAAATGTTAGCAATCTCCTTAACATGATCACCAGGAGTGGTCTAATTCTCTCCAGTAAAGTATGGAATGTTCTTTAATGCTGCAACTGGGATTGGATTTTGTGCATTGAGAGCAAGTGGGCTGCTGCCAATGAAATTGACATAGGGGTTGTTTTGTGCCATTCTGATTGGCCTTAGAACCCTTGTTGATTGAATGAAAGGCCTACCATGTGGAGGAGTTGATAGAGTTCTGTTTGGTGCAGATGGAGACCTTTGAATTCTCCTCCCTCTTTGCCTTCTTCTTGGAGATAATTTCAGAAACTTAAATAACACCTCCTCTTCTCCAACTCTTGACCTTGTGGTGATTCTTCTCATGATTTTTCAGGTCTACACTACTAAAACCAGTTGATTCTTCTTCCTTGGAGTAGCCAGATGCACAATTTAGGGCTCTTTTAAGCAAGAAACATGCAACAAATGCACATCAATTTTTTGCAATGAAGATGAAGACCTCTAAGGTCCCACCGGGCATGCCAAAATTGTTGGTGCAAATTAGCAATACCCCTGGATGTTGATCAGACTTCTAGTTTGACATTTTGGACATCCAGTGTGATTGCACAACATTGAATCTTTTCCCTAAGTGTGGGACTTGTAAAAATGGGAAAAGAATCTCCAGTTTAGAGGCTAGTTCCTCAACTCCTCTAATCAGGTGTATTACTTGCAAGTTACAGAGGTTTCAAACTAAAAATCCTACTCTAAATTCTAAGGGGGCAGAGATAGAGAATGCAAAAACTGAAAGTAATGCTAATAAGGTGATGCACCAAAGGAGTGGTAGGCATTTTTTCTTCTGTAGATTGACAAAAATCATAGAAATGCAACAAAACTCCATGCACAAACTGATAAACTATAATGAAAGGTCAGAAATGAATCAAACAACACAAACAGATGATTAAAACTCATTCACAGAGCTTGCATTGTCATTTCCATTATCAAACACATGCATTACAACATCTGAGAGGCAAAAATAGGTTGCAGTCTTGGAAAAGGTCTGATATTCCACAAAATCACTTTCAACGTGAAAGAGGGAGCATGCAATATATGAAAAATGTTCAACCACAAAAAATGAGCCAAATATGGCTTTTTACCATGCAAGAAATAACCTCAGGAGAGAGAAACATGGGAAAATGTGGGAGAGCTTCAACCACTAACCAAAAATTCAATAAAATAGCATGGGCATCCTTACAGGTACATTCGCTAACATTTTCCACCATGATGGGAGAGAATGCGAGCCATTCTTCATTAAAAATAGTGGTTGAAACGTCATTTCTGTCCATTACCACATACCAGAGGAATTTCTTAATTTTCTCTCTCCAAACTTCATCAAAATAAAAAATTGTCCCTAGAATCTCATAGAGAATTTCACCATCTTTCCATTGATATAAAGAACGTGAAAAACTGAGCTCTGGATCAGAGGTTATGGCCATTTGAAATTTTAGGGAAAAACAGGGCCAAAATGGATTGGCGGGCGAAAAATTTAAAATTTTCCACTTTCTGCATTTGGGAAAATTTCGCCAAAAATCCCCGCACTCCACCATTCTAGGTGCCACGTGGCACAATTCCATTAGCCATGGGATCTTAATGCCTCATTTTCCTTCGTTTTGACCATTAGAACAAATTTCCAAAAATCTCCGCCGGGTCGATGATCTAAGGACACGTGGCGTAATATAATTCACTGTGGGCCTCTGCCCCCTTAACTTTTCCATCACTTTTGGCCATATTCTTGACTCGGACACGTGGAAAATCTCCATTGGTTTTGGGTTTTCCCTTTTCTTTTTTCCTGCGGACCTGTCCTACATTTTTTTCCGCCACATGGACACGTGGCACTATCCCATTGGCTCGCGTTTGGAGGGCGGACTTTTGCTTTGGGAAATTTTCCAACTTTTTCCCCACGCTCTGGTGCCACATGGTGGGATCTCATTGGCTGTGGGACCTAGGGAAAAAAAAAATCTTTTGATTTAACCTTTGGGAAAAAATCCCAATCTCCCCGCGGGCTAAGCCGTTCCGACCCCCTGTGGACACGTGGCCCGATCTCACTAGCTGCAGACCTTCGGGCAAAAAATTCCTTTTTTCCTTCACAAAAACACTTCACCAAATTTTCAAATATTCCTTCACAGTCTACCACTCCCTTCCTCTCGAGACACATGGAAAAATCTGATTAGACATGGGCCTTTCCTGGAGATTTTTCCATGGCGCTAACACTTAGTCAATTTTTAAAATTTTTTCACCTTAGACACGTGGCAGCATCCAATTCACCGGCAAGCCCGCAAGGTGAAATATTCCTTTTGAAATTTTCCAAACACTTGGTAAAAAATCCAAGTTTTCCTCCGACCCCCGCCACTTCCTAGGACACCTACCACCATATTACTGGTTGCGGGCCTTCCAAGGGAAAATTTCCCACAAAAACTCCACCCGACCCATAACTTCAAAAATACATGGAGTTAGGAGGAAAACTTTACCTTTCTGGAAAGTTGAGAAAAATCTCTATCCAATGGTTACATTTCCAGAAGGTCTTGAGTGCCTGAAAAGCAAAAATTATGACTGAGGCACGATAGAGGGAAGAATGAAGGGAGTTAGCCACAAAATGAGCAAGGGGCTCATTTTGGATAACAAGATGGAGATATCCTTCTTTTGCACAAATTCTATGAAGAGAAACTTGGGAAAATACGGTCAATACTCCATGATTTAACTCTTAAGATTTGTCACTTCTAAATGATGGAGATACTTTCAACACAAGGCTAAGGTTATTAAATACATTAAGAAATCCTGATTGTTCTTCATATTTTTGCAAGTAGATTTTATTCCTTTGTTGGTACACAGGGAAAGCAAGGGTGGTTCGGGGTGGATTCATGGTTTTTGAATGATTTTGGTGGGAGATGAAGTAGGATAAAGTTGATTTTACTAGATCTTCGAAGGGACTTCTCAACAATGAACAACTCAACAACTGAATACTTCAGAATAGTTAAGATGTTCCTTCAACCAGAAGGTGTGCTTCAGTGGAGGCCCATATCAGCACGTTTTCACATAATCTTTGATACTCTAACACAAAGGCTCGAATTAAAAGACTCAATTAAACACCAAAGTCTCTGATCAATCACGCCTAAGGTACACCTGAAGACTTACAAACAAACTTTATCAACAAATGACAGTGAATTGATTTTTTAAAAAATTATCTCATCCAACATGAAGGCTCTTCCTAAAATGAAATTTCAAATACCATTAAATTGTCACAAGGATGAGATCCTATGTGATTTCAAAAAGATTTCAATGTAAGATTACAATAGGAATGAAAGAAACTATTTGCAGACATTCTGAAACAAAGCAGACACAAATTTCTAGAGATTGGACACAAATTAATTTTAAAATTGCTTAAATTCATCAGCAAGGGAAAGTGTCCAGAGAAATCTCAGTGCTCGTCAATGGCTATACTTTTGTAACCAACTTGACATGATAGAAAATCTAACACAAAGGAAATTAACCAGGTATCTCAGACAAGCTTCTCAGAATAAGGCTTTCTCAAATTTTCTCTTAGGAATTCAAACTCAGACCTTTTGCAAGAGTATTCTCATTGCATTTATACATTTTTCTCACTCAATTTTCCCCCCAAAAGAGAAGAATATTTGAGGGACCTTTGCTTGTTAAAAATCTGTTTCAGAAAGCAACATTTAACAATTCAGATCCAAAAACTACTAGGTGGACCAATTGTGAACTGATCACATTTCTTAGGCCCTCAATTAATGACTAGGATGCCATGCCACAACTTTCTGGGAGTCCTTAAAATCATTCTAATTTTTTCATGCGGGAAATCCCCCTTTTAATCATTTTTTGGAGACTCTGCATAGTTAGATATGACAAGTAATATTTTTCACTCTCGTGGCAACACCTTTTCATCTTTTGTGCCTGCACTTTCACCATTTCATCCCTTTTCGCTCTCTTTCCTTTACAATTCTGCCCCGCATCCATTTCCTCTAGTAATTCCAATCTTTGCAAGTGCCTAATCAATTCCCACTTCAAAATATCAACCTTAACAATCATTAGACTCACAATTTAAGTTTCAAATCCATTCAATGGCACCTTACAACAGAGATGACAAGGAATTTTGTCAAAGAATGATGAAAAATAGTGCGTATTCATGTATCTAGGAGTCTTGGAGCAAAATGGCAGAAAAAAATAGGTGAAATGCACATCAACCATTGATTCTTCCCCTTTTCCACTTTATATCACAGTCGTCCACATGTTTCCTAAGCACAACTGCAAAGGAGAAGCACAAAGGCAATGCCCAAACAAGCATGAGCCTTCCATGTACCATGGGCCCAAGAAAAATGCCTTTTGGCCTTTGAAAATTCTCAGTGTAAAAAGGATCCAGTGGAACCCTCCACGTGTCTAGGGTTTGAGAAAGATTCCTTAAGCTATTGAAAATTCCAAGCAAAGGGCAAAGTGAGCGGAAGCCTCCAAGTGTACTCCTAGCACTTATTCAAAATAAAACTTAAGGGTTGGTTGCAAAACATGCACGGTCCCTCCACATGTCCCAGGCCTTATAAATTCACTTTAAAAAGTCTAAGTATGGACAGAGCAGAAACCTCCACGTGTCTCCTTGGCGCAATTGTTAAGGTGGGATCCTGAGGCGGATCCTCAAATGAGTGTCATCCCTCCATGTGTCCATGGTCCACCAAAATTGTACCGGCTGCATAAAAAAATTGTCTAAGTCTGAGAAAAGCAGTGGAAACCTCCACGTGTCCCCCGGTGCAACTCCAAGGCCAAACCAGAAGGTGAATTTTCAAATGAGCGTCGTTCCTCCACGTGGACAAGTTTTGGGTTGAAGCGAGCCTTAGAGTTTTTAAAGTGCCTCACCGAGCCACATCCAACCAGAAAGGGAAACATTTACATTGATGCTAAGATGTAAATTTGACCAAGAAAAATACACCTGTCAAACTGTAAAATGCAAGAAAAACACCATTCGAGCCCGGAAATGAATCTTTCTTCAAGGACAAAGAAATTGGAAATGTTATAAGGCTCAAATATGATCCTCCGAGCTATATCCAATCACGTTTCCACATGTATTTGGGACAAAAGTGATAGGGAAAACAAAACTTGACTATGGAAAATGGAAGGAAAAGGAAAATCCTAAGTTTTACGCCCAAGTTATAGACTCTTTCAGATGGACAGAGGAATGAAAAACAATTTTTGGACCTTTAAGTGATCCTCGACCAAGGAAAGGACTGATCATGGAAACCAAATGGAGGATAGAGTTTTCAAGCATCAATACAGGAGATAGAAAACATGACAGAGGCTGCAAACTTAGGAATTTCAACGAAAAATAGGGCGAGACTAATTTGAGCACCAACAGATCATATGAGATCCATGGATGTTCATATACTATTGTAGAAGACGAGGAAGAGAGATTTCAGTCCTAACAGGAGTTATTCGAGACAAGTAAGTTGTTTTGTGAATTTTTGTCATTATATGTTGTCATTTTCCATGTATTATTTTCATTATAGTCTTTTTCATAGATGTAAAATGTGGAGAGAAACATCAGAAACATGGAAATTAGGTCATGTAGGTGTGTTGGTCTTATTGGTTGTCATCAATGTTTCTAAAGGTGTTTGTCATTAATGACAAAGGGGGAGATTGTTGGCCATTGTGTGTTTATGTTTTCATTGATTTCAATACCATTGATGGAAAAGGGTGTCATGTGGTCATGTGATTCTTCATGAGGTGTTATTAGATGGTCAAAGATGAAGGTTGATTAGTAGAGTCGGGATTTGGTGAGTTTTATGTTGTCCTGGAGCTTAGTTCAGTGAGTATAGTCATATTATGAGCTCTCTTAAGTGGATTGAATGGTTTCATAAGGTCAAACATGGTTGTTATGATGTATCATGGGTGTCTAAAAGTATGTGTGAGGTCAACAAGGTCATTTCATGAGTTGTCATGGTTGATTCAGGTCATTTTAGGCTTATTTCTAGCCCTGGAGCATGCAAAATGGTAAGGGCGTATGATGTTTGGAGCTTATCAGTCATGATGAATCATGGTAGTAGCGTGTTGGAAATTTATCTAAGGTATATGGTGAGTTTTAGGTGGGTATTCAGTGATATAATGCATTTATGAGGTCCTTGGGAAGCAAACAAGTGAGACAGGATAGATTACATGTGTAAATGAAATTTGTTCTAGTGTTTTAGAGTAATTTGCGATATATGGTGAGTAAGATAGTTATATAATGTTGTCATGATGCTTCATGAAAAGTTTCATGTCATTTTGAGTAAGAAATTGAAATATACATCAGATTTGGCAAAATCAGGTTTTCTAGAGTGAAGATTTGAAGAAAAAGTGGACCTTATGATGCTCATCGTGAGTTGTGTGATTTTCATGGGGAATTGAGAAATTTTCCATAGCTTATTAGGTCATTTATTAAGGTTTCACCAAAATAATGAGGTGGTTTATCATCTGGTGTTTATGAATGATCGTTAAGAATGTCAGCTGCTTTGAAACCCTAGCAAAAATTGACTTAGAGAAAATTAAGTGTACTTATCCTATCTTGATTGATTTTGAAAAATTAATTATTAGATGTTGTAGAGGACTCTTCAAGATTTCCAAAAAGGTAAATTAGAGCATGTTTTGATATGTGGGCCCCACCTAAAAATATTTTTTTCTAAAGAAGTCCAGTTTAAAGAAAAGTTTCCCAAATAAGGTATGAAATAAATTGACATTGTTTTTATCCATGTAGTTTTGTATATGTCCATGATAGTTTAAAATCATGGTTGAGATTATAAATAGAAAAGTTTGCCATATTTATGAAGACTTGTTTTTGGGGTACTTTAGAGCAGTCTACACTAAAAGTGGAATTACATGTGCTACAGGAGGATTTAGGACTCCATTCAAGTTGTGTTGTGATCCTGGATCAGAGATATTTCCATTGGTATATAAAAATTTTGTTTTTTATATGATATGAAAAATTTATTACCTATTCTTTAAGGATCAAATTTAGAGGATGTTTGTTCTAGCAGGGTGCTAATTAACTTCATGAGGTAAGATGATGTTTCTATGTTGAAGGTTTTTGAGTTCTTATGCAAAATTTATAAGGGTGTTACATGATTTGGTAAATATTAGAAGTGATGTTCGAGGTGATGAAGAAAGTTGAGCTCATGGTGAGTTTTTGAGTCCTAGAAGGCTTAAGAAGAAGTTTGTAGAGATTAGATTGGTTAAAGGCCTTACACTTATATTTGTAAGGAGTTATAATATGTTTTGGAAATAGGATTCAGAGGTTTTTTTAGTGTTATATGGCTTGTCTCATGGTGAGGTGTTTTGATTGGAATTTTAGGTCAGTTTGTACAGAAGAATGCATGTTGATTTTCAAGATAGGTTTGCGTTTGCTGAAGCATTGAGTTGGCTAAGGAAGTAAATGGATTAGATGATGATTTCAATTAGTTATAGAGTGAAGATGGATGAATTTTATTCCTAGTGAAGGCCTTTTGAGGTCTTAGAAGTGGTAGACATGGTATAAAATAGTTATGGTTGAAAAATTGGTTTATGAGCAGCATAATTTGGAGAAGAGGAAAGTAGTTGTTTTCTTCTCTTGGGTAATATCATCTTCTAGTGTTCATTTATCAACTTATACAAGGTAAGTGTATTTCATATTGCATTATTATCTCATTTACTCATCATTTATGAGATTTAATCGACTTTATTTTGTATTTTAGTAGCTTGTACATTTCCACAAAAATCATCGACGATTTTGTTAATCATCACCGATCATCCTCAATCGCCAAAGATCCTTGTCTATTACATCATTTAACCCCTAATATTTCTTTTCATATATATAGATCTCATTACTTATTACCACTCTGCCTTTGCAGGTGTCAATCTAGTCATATCAAGCTCATTTGAGCCATCTTTAGCACTCTATCAGTTATTTCAATCAAATTTATCATATTGCTCACCTTTGTGAGTACTCAACTATCTACATCCTTACTCCTTTGAGTAATTTTGTAATGTCTAGACTCCCTTTGGGTCAGGTATCTTCACATTATCATACCATCATATATTCTTAGACCATGTCCGTCCCTTTGTCTTTGCATTGTTGGTTATATCATATGTTTTATCATTTTATCTTTTCATTATCAGATTGGTTTCTTGAACATGGATTGACATCCTTGCAAATAAGTCCATTGACTTTTAGGGGCTAGCCTTTTCTAGGTAATCTACCATATATATATATATATATATATATATATATATATATATATATATCTAATCCTATCATTTTTTGAGTGTATGTGCATTGTAGGTATTTTAACCAGTTGGAGAGAAGGATTTGTGCACTTGCTTGGATCTGTTGACACCGATCATCCACCAAGCATCAACATCAATCATTGTGGGTATCGGTAAATGCCACTATCTTCCAAGGTAATTTTTTTTATTTCATTTTATTAAGTTAAAGTGTGAAATTAAAAAATCTCTGGTACATTTTGGCATTCCCGGTGGGACCTTGTCCCTTTTATTTCATTTTAAATTCATGATTTTCAACTTTAGGTTCTCTGCTCTGCAATCGCCAACAATTTGGTCAAACTACCAATGATTTTGGTGAATCACCAACGATTTAAGTAAATCACCAAAGATCTATGTAGATTATTTTTAACTTCCTTGTTAGTTATCCTCTAACCTTCATTTCTCTTTTTTGTTCTTTGTTTTCATCTAACGCTTGTAGGTTACTATTTTGGGAGATTTTTGCTTGTTGCACTGTAGTAATGCTAAAAAGAATTAAAATTTTTAAATAAGAAGCATTTTACAGGTGTGTTTTTTTCTTTATTTTTCTTTCTAATAATTGTATTCTTGTTTGATGTCCTCATCAAAATCAATCTCTCTTTTGGACTTAAAATGAACCTCTCATACTTCTTGATTACATAGTTTAATCAAGAGGTTAATAGATTGCATTCACTTAATCTCCCCCCACACACAACCAAACCACATAAAACATAAACTACAGGTAAACATTCCTACCCATGTGGACCTACTCTGGATTTCATCACCCAATAGGAAAGCCGCAACAGTGTTCTGGATGCATTATAAACTTAGCACAGATTCAGGCCTCACGTGCCTTTGGGTATATCAAGGACTCTAGCCTTTAACAAACCTGAACCCAACCTTAGGATGACCATGTCATTATGTTCCCTCTGAACCTCTTCCTCCACATCTAAATTCTAACCAAGATAGTTAAAATTCTTCTACTTGACTTTTCTATTACATTCGTAGCTCTCTTAGGCATTTATTGTATCATCGATAGTTAATTATCATTTAATATGTATCAACCCTTCACATTAGCATATTATTTTACCCTTTATGCTTCATTTTCACAATCATCTTCGATTACTTCATCTACAACTTTTCATCCCAATCAATTTCAAAATATCCCCTATATAGGATCTAATCCTTATCAAACTCATCAACCTATCACATCCCATTCAAATTCACTTAGCTCTGACATGTTCCTAGAGCCATCTAGATCATCTTTTGTTCCCAATGGAACTGTTGGTGCAAGTCAGCACCACCCCTAGATGTTGATCAGATTTCTAGTTTGACACTTTGGACATCCAGTATGATTGCACAACCTTGAATCTTTTCCCAAAGTGTGGGACTTGAAAAAATGGGAAAAGAATCTCTAGGTTAGATGTTGGTTTCTCAACTCCTCTGATAAGGGGTGTTACTTGCAAGTTATGTAGGTTTTAAGCTCAAAATCCTACTCTAAATTCCAATGAGGACAAAGATAGAGAATGCAAAAAAACTGAAACTAATGCTAATAAGGTGATGCACCAAAGGAGTAGTGAGCATTTTTTACTTCTGCAAATTGACACAAATCATAGAAATGCAACAAACATCATGCACAAACTGATAAAATGTAATGGAAGGTCAGAAATGAAGCAAACAACACAAACAGAGGATTGGAACTCATTCACAGAACTTGCATTGTCATTTCAACATCAAAAAACACATGCATTACAATATCTAGGAGGCATAAAAACTGTTATAGTCTTGAAAGAGGTCTGATATTCCACAAAATCACTCTCAGGGTCAAAAAGGGGGCCTACAATACATGAAAAATGTTCAACCCTTCAAAAATGAGCCAAATCTGGCTTTTACAATGCCAGAAACAACCCCAGGAGAGAGAAACGTGGGAAAACATGGGATATCTTCAACCACCAACCAAAAATGCAATAAAAAAGCATGGGCATCCTTACAAGTCCATCCCCTAACATTTTTCACCATGCTGGGAGAGAATGCGAGCCATTCTTCATTAAAAATGGTGGTTGAAACGTCATTTTTGTTCATGACCACGTGCCAGAGGAGTTTTTCAATTTTATCTCTCCAAAATCCATCAAAATATAAAATTGACCCTGGAAACTTGTATAGAATTTCACCATATTTCTGTTGATATAAAGAACATGAAAAATTGAGCTCTGGATAGAAAGTTATGGCCATTTGAAATTTTAGGGAAAAAACAGGGCCAAAACAGATTGGCGGGCGAAAAATTTGAAGTTTTCCACTTTTTTAAACTTGGGAAATTTTCCCAAAAAATCCCCACACTCTGTCATTCCTGGTGCCATGTGGCATGATTCCATTGGCCATGGGCTCTTGATGCCTCATTTTCCATCATTTTGACCATTGGAAAAAAATTCCAAAAATCTCCGTCGGGCTGATGATCTGAGGACACATGGCGGCATATTATTCACCAGCGGGCCTTCGGGGTGAAATGTTCCTTTTGAAAACTTATCAAATCACTTGGTGAAAATTCCAATTTTACCTCCGCCCTCCACCAGTCCCGAGGACACGTGGCATCATATTACTGGCTGTGGGCCTTCCAGGGGAAAATTTCCCACAAAAACTCCGTCGAGCCATAACTTCAAAAATACATGGAGTTAGGAGGAAAAATTTACCTTTTTGGAAAGCTGAGAAAGAGATATATCCAATGGTTTCATTTCCAGAGGGTTTTGAGTGCCTGAAAAGTAAAAAATTATGACTGAGGCAAAAGAGAGGGAAGAATGAAGGGAGTTAGCCACAAAATGTGCAAGGGGAACATTTTGGATAACAATTTTGGTGACTCAGAGGGGTCATCTGCCTGCTAGATGAAGTTATTAGTTGTCTGAAGCAATCTAGTGGGCATGGAATCATTAAATTCTCTGCTTGGTAGCCCAACTAATTAGAACACTACAAGGAGGAAGATGGAGGGTGGTACATCACCTGATTGGAGAAAGGCCAGTGAAACACATTTCCTGGAACAGCAAGCTTGTGCCAAAGCACTTAGGGAAAGCAAGGCTAATCTACAGCAAAACAATGTGCACAAGCACTTGGAGGAATGAAAACATAAGCTAATATGTACAAGGTGGAGAACTTCCTTCACTAGCAATGCTTTAGATGGATT
Organism: Taxus chinensis; assembly: GCA_019776745.2. Lineage (NCBI taxonomy): Eukaryota > Viridiplantae > Streptophyta > Pinopsida > Cupressales > Taxaceae > Taxus > Taxus chinensis. Next base: position 907,433,163 of record CM034146.1, read on the forward strand.
CCATTGACTGGAATCTACAATTCTCCACCATCCAATGAAGACAATTGGAAGGCATTGATGTCCTTACACTTTGTGATCATGTATAGGCCACTCCAAATGGCATCAAATTTTGAATGCCTTCCTGGTTTTTCTCTATCTGCATCCCATTTTAACACTAGATCTCCAACTTGGAAAGATCTATTCTTGGCATTTCTATCAAAGGTCTTCTTTATCAAAGCTTGATCCTTCTCCATTGCTTGGGATGCTTGATTTCTGATTTCTTGGAGCTCCATCAATTCTGCATATCTAACCTCTATGGGCTCAAACTCCAACAACTCCAACTATTTCATGAGTTCTAACATTGGCAACTCAAGTGACATGGGAAAAATTGCCTCTCTTCCATAAACAAGCTTGAATGGGGAGTTACCTGTAGATCTTTTAGGAGTTATCCTATCAGCCCATAAGGCTGATTTCAACTTAGTATGCTAAGATTTTTTATTTTCATCAAGATTCCTCCTAATGATCCTTAACAAGTTCTTGTTTGTAGATTCAGCTTGGCCATTATGAGGGTAATAGTTTGATGAAGTACTTAGGTAGATCCCATTTTTGACAGCCCATTCTGTTACCTTGGACCCAATGAATGCCAATGCATTATCTGATATTATTGTAGCAGGTATGCCAAATCTACTTGCTATTCCCTCATAGAAGTCCAGGATGTTGGATTCATTTACTTCCTTGAGTGCTACTGCTTCTGTCCACTTGGTGAAGTAATCTATTGATGTTAGAATCCATTTGTGCCCTTGGCTTGAATTGGGATTAATGACTCCAATGAAGTCCAAACCCCATTGCATGAATGGCTGGTCAACTGAAATTGAATGCAATGGAAGGGCAGATAGCCTCTCTTTACCTATGAAGAATGCACAATTCTTGCACCTATTGATCCATGCATAACAATAACTGAAAATCTTGGGCCAATAATAGCCAGCCCTCATTATCTTTAGAGCTGTCACTTTTGGTGCAAAATGACCACCAGCTAATCCACCATGGAACTCTTCCAACACCCTGTGAATTTTATTTGTACCAATGCATCTCAACAGCACTCCATTCACATCCCTCTTGAACAAAACACCATCAACAAGGGAATATGGGACAGCTTGCAATCTAAAGTGTCTTCTTTTGGTTTTGTTCATATCTGGAGGGCATAGACCTGTGCTTAGGAAGTACATTATGTCTTGGGTCCAGCTAGGTGTGAGGACATCATCATTTTCCTTTTGAGTGCTTCCTTGCTCATGGTTGTCATGCAACGCCAAAATTTCCTCCTTCTCATTGCATGCTTCCTTGTGTTTGTTTAAGACCAGCTGCTCACACAATCCTTTTCATCTGACCAACTTGGTGACTTTGATCTCTATGTCATACTCCGTGACATGAGTAATCCAGCCTACTTTCTTTTCATTCAAGTCTTTGTTGAGGAGGAAGTCTTTAACTCCCACATGAGAAACCAGCAATTGAACCTTGTTGTTTGAAACTAGATGCTTGAATTTCTTCAAGCTCCTGATTACTGCAAGAACATGCTTCTCAATGAAATAATATTTCACCTCATAATCCTCCAGGATTTGGCTGAAGAAAGCAATTGGCTGCTCATCATTGTCTTTGTTTTACTCTACCAAAATTGCAAAAATAGTATCATCACCCCCAAATGCATAGAGGATGAAATCCTTGGAGAAATCTGGGTTAGTGAGAGTTGGGGCTTGAGAGATGGCTTCTTTGATTGCTTCAAAACTTTATTTTCCTTCTGCTATCCATTTGAAAGCTATGTTTTTCTTTAACATGTTGGTGATAGGCTTGACTAGAGCTATAAAATTTGGGACAAACCTCCGAACAAAATTTATTCTCCCCAAGAAACTTTGAAGGGCCTTCTTGTGGCTTGGCAATGGTAGTGCTCTTATGGCTTCAACCCTTTCTGGATCAATTTCCAATCCTTCTTTGGAGACAATGTGGCCAAGGAGTTTTCCTTCATGGGCTAGAAAAATACACTTTTTAGGATTCAAGGATACTCCAAATTTTTTGCACCTTTGGAACACTTATCTCAAATGAAAGAGGTGTTCTGCTACATTTTTTGAAAAAACAGTGATATCATCAAGATATATCAGCACCATGTTGTTAATCAAATCCTTGAACACCATGTCCATTGCCCTTTGGAAAGTAGCTCCAGTGTTGGACAGCCCAAATGGCATTTTCCTGTATGCATAAGTTCCCCATTTGGTTGTAAAGGCTGTCTTGAACTGATCCTCTTCTTTCACCATGATCTGATTGTACCCTGAATAGCCATCAAGTAATGAAAACCTCTCAGAGCCGGCAACAACTTGTAAAATCTGCTCCATAGAAGGAAGTGGATAATGATCCTTGAGAGATGTTCTATTTAAATCTCTGAAGTCAACACACAATCTTATTTCCCCACTCTTCTTTCTAACTGGAACCAAGTTGGCCACCCAACTAGAATGCTTGATAGGGAATATGATTCTTGACTCTATCAACTTATTCAATTATTTTCTCATGAGAGGCTCCATGTGTGGATTGACTGGCCTTTGTTTTTACCTGATGGGGTTAGTATGTGGATCCAATTCAATGGTGTGTTGAGCTAACTCGAGATTGAAACCTTTCAGATCTTCATAGCTCCAAGAAAACACATCAGGGAATTCTTGACAAAGCTGTATGAACTCATACCTTTCTTGCTCAGTTGTCACTTTACCAACTTGGAGTGATTTGCCTTCTTCCACCAAGATGGACACTGAATCTTCTCCCTTGACTTGGATGTTTGCTTTCTCCTTCCTAAACTGATCATTAGGATTGAAAATGGACTCCAAAGTAATAAGTCCCTTTAGTAGTTTGTTGGTTCTCATCTGTACCACTTCATCACTATACTGCTGTTCCAACTTTTCCTGATTTTTAGCTGAGAACTCGGCCTCTTCTTGCAAGAAATGGATGATTTTCTTATCATTTTCAAACACTTACCAACTCACACTTTTGTCTGGCACTGAAGGCCTTACAATCACATGGATGTTTGGTTATACCTTGTCTTTTTGAATGCTTTCAACAACGTCAAAGGCTGACCCAACTGTTGCAATCCTGTCAGTAGCTTGGTTCTCTTTTCTAGGAATGGATTTTATGCCAAAGCCCTCAAAATATTCAATGAGGTCCCATACCCGGTTTTTGTAGCACTTGAGTAGATAATTCTTGACAACATGCTGCCCCTTAACTTGGTTGACAATCAGCTCACTGTCACCAAAGAAATGCAAGTTCTTTATTCCTCTCTTGATTGACCAATGCAATCCTTGTATCAAGGCTTCATATTCAGCAGTTTTATTAGAGCATGCAAATTGAAATCTAAAATTTGAATAATACTTAACTCCTTGAGGTGAAATAAGCATAGCTCCCCCTCCTGTACCTTGTCTGATCCTTGATCCATCAAAAAACAACTGACATACTTCATTGTCATCCTTGTGGTCTGGCTTGGTGATGCTAGGGATAGGCTGATTTTCTTCATGCACGCAATAGAATCCTAGCTCAGATTCTTCTATTTCATGATAAGGATCAAAATCATGCACCTTGTTTGCCCATTCATCAAGAGTTAGATATGGGATACTTCCAACCTTGGTGTCAGCTTCATCAGTGCTTGGATAATTTTCTTGATCAGACGCTGAACAATTGGTATTGATTTGGCTTGGGGTGTAAGGATTAATGTGAAAGTTTGCAATAGGCTCAGATCTAATTGTGGCTTTAGTTCCATATCTTGTTCTGAATAGTATGTGTGACCAATCATCAAATAAGTAACCTCCAATCTTGGCTGTGAAATCCCTTGACAGACATAGGGTAAAGAGTGGTGAAAGGTCTATTACCAAGACATCTTGCAAAACAACAATGTTGGGGCATGCATGCAAAGTAAGACTCGAGTTTTTTATCACTCTAACTATTTTTACTATTGTCCCATCCAATTGCACTACCACTTTGGATATGACATCATATTGAATTCCCAACTGATTAGCTATTTTCTTGGGCATTACTGAACTACTTGCTCCGGAATCAATCATGCAATTGTGTACTAAATGGTTTCCAATGATCAATGAAACATACAATGGAGGGGGCTTCAACATTTTACCTTGCTGTCCTCCATGATTCCCTTCGGGCTGGGCAGCATTTGTAAGCACCTTCTCTTGCATTTGGACTTGCTGATTTGAAGTTGACCAGTCTTTCATGGCAGCTTGTAGCAAATCTCTTTGGCCTGGGATAGATAGTGATTCCCACATTGATATGTTTACATTTGTCTTCTTCATCTGATCAATGATGTTGAATGGAGATGAAGCATCTCTTTGTTTTCCCTTGGCCTACACATTCATTCCTTGCATATGGGCAGTAACAACTTGAATTTGAGTTGGCCTAGGAGTTGTTTTAGGCAGCCCTTGTGTGTTTGGAACTGAATTTTGTTTGCCAATAATTTGTGGAGCAATAGAAGATTGTGGAATACTTGGAGCTAATGGTTGTTCTTCACCAAATTTCTCCTTTTTGACCTTGTGTTGGCTGCAACACTTTGGTGAATCATTTGATTCATGCCACAAAAATTTTCTACCTACCAGTTTACAAGTGTGGTATCATTTGGAGCTGATTGTTGCTGGAATGTGTCTTGTTGTTGGTTATTTCCTTGACTACCTTCACCCTCCACACCAATTGTAGTCACCATTAACGCTTGATTTAAGGCACCATTGAAGCACATAGACTGGTTCTGAGGTTCATTGCATGGGAAACACAAATCATACTCTTGAGCTATGTTGTTTTGCACTGGCACTAATGCCTTAGAGGCAAATATAGCATTGGGATTATAGGGGTGAAATGGTCTGTTGGCAGGAGGTCTTGTTTGATTTTGATTTGCAACTGGATTGGGTGGTCTTTGAGGCCAGTATGGCTACCTGTTAGGCTAGGCTTGAGGCTAGAAAGGAGGTCTAAAACCTTGGGCTTGCTGCCTCTTGAGTGTAACCAGCTCATTACCTAAATTTTGCAATTGCTTCATGACTTATTGAAGTTCATTTGAGGCACTAGGAGATGAAGTAGAAGCTTCACTTGAATTATAATTTCTTGGAGTGGGAATAGGGGCTAAAATAGGCACTTGACTAGTATTTGGGCTCTCTAAACTTGGAAACAATGGCATTGGAGGCCTAGGAGCTAGCTTGCAAGCTTTAATCAAACAATTTTCAGCTCTAATGGCAATGCTATAAGCAATAGGGATAATTATGCCTCCCATGGATTAAATCAACATAGAAATATCAGAATTTAAAGCTTTAAGGTAATATAGAAAAGCACCTTCTACTGCTGGCCTTACTGCCACTGGAATTCTCTCCCAAGTCATTTGAAAACTGAAGTTAAAATTAATCAGCTGCTCATTGGGAGCTCTCTTGATGGTTGTCAACTGTTCCAAAAGGGACAAGTTATCTCCCTTTTCTCCAAATTGCTCATAGAGGGCTATACATAGCTGGTTCCAATTTTGGATAGAACCTAAGGCAAGACTCCTAAACCATTGTAAATCTTTCCCTTTGAATGAAGATGCCAGCAGTTTGACAGCAACTTGCATCTCATTAATCTCATGGATTGCACAAATATTAGCAATATCCTTAACATGATTACCAGGGGTGGTTTGATTCTCTCCAATAAAGTATGGAATGTTCTTCAATGCTACAACTGGGATTGGATTTTGTGCATTGAGAGCAAGTGGGTTGTTGCCAGTGAAATTGACATAGGGGTTGTGTTGTGCCCTTCTAATTGGCCTTAGAACCCTTGTTGATTGAATGAAAGGCCTAAAGATCATAGAAATGCAACAAACATCATGCATAAACTGATAGAATGTAATGGAAGGTCAAAAATGAAGCAAACAACACAAACAGAGGATTGGAACTCATTCACAGAGCTTGCATTGTCATTTCAGCATCAAAAAACACATGCATTACAATATCTAGGAGGCATAAAATCTATTACAGTCTTGGAAGAGGTCTGATATTCCAAAAAATCACTCTCAGGGTGAAAAAGGGGGCCTACAATACATGAAAAATGTTCAACCCTTCAAAATGAGCCAAATCTAGCTTTTACAATGCCAGAAACGACCCTAGGAGAGAGAAACATGGGAAAACCTGGGAGAGCTTCAACCACCAACCAAAAACATAATAAAACAACATGGGAATCTTTACAGGTCCATCCCTTGACATTTTTCACCATGCTGGGAGAGAATGCGAGCCATTCTTCATTAAAAATGGTGGTTGAAATGTCATTTCTTTTCATAACCACGTGCCAGAGGCGTTTTTCAATTTCCCCTCTCCAAAATCCATAAAATAAAAAAATTGACCCTGAAATCTTGTAGATAATTTCACCAGATTTCTGTTGATATAAAGAACGTGAAAAACCAAACTCTAGATCGAAAGTTATGGCCATTTGAAATTTTAGGGCAAAACAGGGCCAAAACGGATTGGCGGGCGAAAAATTTGAAATTTTCCACTTTTTTGCACTTGGGAAAATTTCTCAAAAAAGCCCCATACTCTGCCATTCCTGGTGCCACGTGGTGTGATTCCATTGGCTGCGGGCTCTTAATGCCTCATTTTCCATCGTTTTGACCATTGGACAAAATTTCCAAAAATCTTCGTCGGGCCGACGATCTGAGGACACGTGGCGGCATATTATTCGTTGGCGGGCCTTCGGGGTGAAATGTTCCTTTTGAAAACTTTCCGAATCACTTGGTAAAAATTCCAAGTTTACCTTCGCCCTCCACCAGTCCTGAGGACATGTGGCATCATATTACTAGGTACGGGCCTTCCAGGGGAAAATTTCCCACAAAAACTCCGTCGAGCCATAACTTCAAAAATACATGGAGTTAGGAGGAAAATTTTACCTTTCTAGAAAGCTGAGAAAGAGCTCTATCCAATGGTGCCATTTCTAGAGGGTTTTGAGTGCCTAAAAAGCAAAAAAATATGACTGAGGCACAAGAGAGGGAAGAATGAAGGGAGTTAGCCACAAAATATGCAAGGGGAACATTTTGGATAACAGGAACCTCTACCTTTTATCTAATCTTACAATCCTACAATATTTCCATCCAACAACCCTACGAACATCCTTCAAGTATAGATTATTTCCAAAATATCATCCCTCATCCCATGGCAAGTGTATCCCTTCAATGGATCCTTACTGCATCCCCTCACTCATTATAATCTCATCAAAATCTTAACATCCCCCATCTTTTATCCCATCAACCTATCTCAACCTCATTAATTGTTGATCATAGAACACTTGACAGAACTCACACAAGAATTCTGCATGGGAAACAGGCTAGGTTTAAGGGCATGAATGGACAAGAAGAACCCATGCACGAAGGGCAAGTTCAACACTCAGGACTTATTCGATTTTGAGCGTGAAGACCTATTTTTGGAGATGGAGTGCGGAACACACCAACAATGCAAAGACATGCACGCCACACATTGTCTATCTTTGGAGGATCGGATCGAAGCATTTTGCATGGAGATAAGCTAAGAATAGGATTGTCACTTCAGTTAAACTATAAGAGGTCTATAGATAGCACACTTACATGTGTGGCTATACCTATAAATAGTGCAGGGATATTAATAGCATGCGGCCTATTTTGTAATAGATAAGTGGTGAAAGGAAAGTCCCCACCCTATATAAATGATGCGAAGCACTTAGTGAGAGATATATAGATATACAAAGATAGAGAAGAGAGATATGTGCATATGACTATATTATTGTATCAAATCCATGTGCGCATTAGTATAGAATGCTATTATTGTAAGGAGCTTATGTGGTTATTAATAGATAGAAGTTATTGGTTGAATCTAAGTGTAATTTCTATGTGTAATTGAGTGGTACATGTTCTTGATTCAATCATGATTATCATTTAATCTTGTTGTTTCTTAGATCTGAATATGACATGCCTTGTAGAAGGGGGGATTATTTATGGATCTATATGTTTCTACCTTCATCACACTAACATCCTACTATAACAACCCTAAAGAGAGACCTAGTACCTTTGCGTGCTTCAGGTGAGTGCTCAGTCTAGGTTGAGTGATGTGCCAGCGTGTCTGGGGTGTTATCTGGTAAATTCTAGGCTGCATTATTGGTTCCTGTCGGGACCTCTTTTTTAGTTGTGTTCGGGATGGTTCGTTATGAAGATGTACCGATTAACTCTAGCAAGTATTGAGGAGTGGATACATGAACTGGAGGAAGAATATGCACGACAATTCAAGATTGGATTTGAGTTTAATGCATGCAGTTGGGTAGAACAAAATCTATATGACAGCTTATATGGATATTTTTCACCATCTTTCCAGTAGAACTATACGAGTGGCTGATTATGTATGCATCTAAGCGGAATTGGAGATATCGAAAACTTGTCTGGACACAAGAAAAATTTTAGGCCCTTTATGATGCTGATTTGATTTAGACTCACACTATGGATACGTGGTTTCATGGTGTTCTAAACAGTTATATTCTAGAATATTCAATTTTGACTTATTCTTTCCCGGAGGTAGCTGAATTCTAGTTTTTGTAGTATCTTAGAGGATCATATTTGCAAGGTATCCCACTGGTGATCAAGATCTTAATAGTAACTTTGAACCTAGAGAGTAAACCGATGGATAACTAAACCTCACCTCACGCGAGGGCAGGAATGGGTTTGGTGAAAGATGGCAGACCTAGCGGCAGAAAGGTAGAGAGAGGAAAGGCATCTTAAGTATAATAAGGCATGCAAGAGGGAGATAGAGAAGCAATGTACTATTGCAGATAGTATGGCATTGAGAAGAGAGATGGCTCGTGAAGGATTTGAAGCTCACGTAGAAGATGTGGAGCCTAAGCATCAAGAATTCCCCCATCTTGGAAAGCATGATAGAGATCCCCCCTTGGCTTCACATAGAAGTGTACCAACAAAGACTACCTGGGCCACAGGCATGCACCTTAATCCACCTAGTGACCTAGCACCTTAATCCACCTGGTGACCTAGCCCTTGCACTTATTTTTCTTATATCTAGTATGATGAATAACCAACAAGCTAACTTAGGAAGTAGGAGAGCATGAGTAAGTCATGGAGCAAGTACATCAATGGTAGGATAGACGGCTTCAATGTTATTTGGGGGAACATTTTTAGGTGCATCATCTACATAGAATGTGAGCACGCAGAATGTTGGATTCACCTCTGGAAGTGGAACTACCTCACAGATTGTAGGGGTTCAGTATAGTACTATTTTCGAAGCACAGGGGAGTACATCTATAGGTCCTAATCCAGCTATAGGTGGAGGATCAAGAGGTATAGGCGGTTCTAGTTCCAGTGGATCTAGTGGTTCTAGAGGCAGAGGAAACACAGGAGGTTCTAGATTAGGTGGTCAAGGCCTATAACAACCACAGAATATCTATATGGAGATGTCTCTTTGTCTCCCATAATATAGAGGTATAGAAGATGATGCCAAATATGTGCATATGTGTGAAATCTTATCGTGAGCGAAAGGGATCACGGCATCTAAGTGTAAGGCAAGTCAATTTTCTACTACATTACAAGGACGTGCACACAGCTGGTATAGCAAGTTTGACCCAGATCAAACTTGGGTGGATTATGTAGCACTAAAGGATGCTTTCTTGAAAGAGTTCCATATCCCTGAATTTGAGCAAAAGAGTATAATTGTGCTCAAGGATATCAAGCAAGGCACTACTGAGAGTATATGTGAGTATGATGCCCCTTTTAAGACACTTATATCTAAGTTGTCTTATGATATTCATGCCAGCCAACATGCACAATGGTTTGTTGGAGGATTGATTACACCATTTAGACCAGCATTGTCACACAAGACATACACTGATCCGTGTGAAGCACTGGAAGTAGCTTTACATCTTGAGGCAGTTGGGAGCATTGACACCAGTGTTAGTCCATTCTTAAAGGCACAGATTACAGATATGGAAAACAGCTAGAAAAATTATCGGCAAATTCAGCTCATGAAATGCACTCAAGGATTTGGTGTATAGATTATAAAGTGGAAGGTCACACCAAGGATAGTTTTCCTCACATAACAATACACTCATTACTATTGTAGTGTGAGATCTGTCAATTGAATCATGATGTTAGTCACTCTCCTTTGTTACAGTGCATGATAAGGAAGAATGTATCTTGTTACTGTAAAATTTTCTAGTCCACGACCCATGATACTGAAGATTGTTAGTTTATTGGATAGATCCAAGATGCCATAGACATTGGGGTATGATAGAAAATTGTAATGGATAACTCTAAGAACAAGAATGAGCACCAAGATTGGGATCATAATCAAACACGCTATGATAGAAATGAGGGTCATTTTGAAGGAAGTCATGGATGTCGCAGTGGATATTGAGGATGAGGCCATGGTGGAGGAAGAGGTGAGTTCCCTCGTGGAACATGTTATACATGTGGATCTCCTAACCACTATAGGCATGAATTTTCTTATAATATTGCATGTTTTTTCTGTAAAAAGAACCATAGCTATGAAGAGTGCCCAGACTTATATGAGCATCTAAGTAAGAAGCATAAGCAAGAAAACAAAGGTGTCAGGATGGTTAGAATCTAGCACGTGGTAGAAGATTAGTGGATGCCCAAGATAGTAAAAGGACCTGAGATATCAACAGTGAAGATTACTACACGAGCTGAAGTGGCATGCGTAAGAGAGGCATTGCACTAGAAGCCTACGATTACCAAGGAGGAGGTTTTGCATGCAAGGTACTTAGATCCTGCTCATCATAAGGAAGTTTACCATGATACCATGGAAGTACTAAGGAATCTTCGGGGTGAGATACAGTACTTAAAAGAGCATAAGAAAGCATTAGAGACAGTTCAAACTGATATCGATGAGCTGAGAGAAGTGTGCAAAACGTTGCACCAGGAGAACATCATTCCACTATTGGGAAGTTGGTCAAAATGGAACACTTTGCACATAAGTATTGAGACTGGATGGCAGATCCCTCATGTGAATCTTCCCCCTGATATCATTGACTATGATAAGGAGATCACTCTAAATGTTGTTGTAGATGGATGGCTATTGAACAATATTTTGATTAACACAGGTGTGGAAGTGAATGTGCTTACATTAGATGCATGGGTACAAATGGAGAGGCCTCCATTGCAGCCATCATCTAATTTTTTTTTATGGCAAACCGAACTAAGGCCACTTCCATAGGAGTTTTGAAGGATGCATCTATAACCATACAAGGGTCCAAATTCACTAGGGATTTTGAGGTATTAGCACTTGTAGAAGAAGACAATTTTCTAGCCCTGCTTAGATGACCTTGGTGTTATGTGAATAATGTTGACTTGAGATTCAATAAGGGGTATATCAGCTTTGATAACAAGGAGGAAAGGGTTGTGATACCTTTGACAGATGGGAAGTCTACACCATATGTTGATCCTCTAAGTGAGGAGGACTTAAATAGAATCTATGTACACATTATTCAGGACCCAGAGGTCAATGAGCCATCAAAGGAAGGCATCCTACAGTGGGAGGATTCTCACTCTATTAGTGATACTTACGAGTATTGCTTATTACAATTGGGCTCATGGTACATATGAACTAGTAGGATGTGAGGTAAAAAGTGTGGTTTCTCGCAAGAATGGACTTCATTCTGTTCGATGGATGGGTAATGCAGTACCTTGGTATACAGGAGCAGAAGATCTTCCTATATTCTTACAAGCCATGGAGGCATAGTGGATAGACCAAGTTAGGAGAAGAGACATGTTAGCATATGTCTTACATGGGACAGCACCGCGCTGGTGGATAGTTCATAAAGATAATCTTATGGAATGGAATGAGACCAGAGTCACCCTATCTACTAGATTTGTAAGGAGAAATGCACCTATGCATATCTAAATTTATAATGGTGATCAACCTTCTCAGCGTCACATTTAGCAGTGTGAGAGAATCTGGATAGCGGGACAGGAAGCATTACCACCTTCACTCTGGGTGCATAGATTGTACTCTACAAGGATGCACATGCACCTAGTATGTATACTCCGAACTACACCGAGAGACTGGGAATTGGCAAAATTTGACTATAATAATGATCCATACATTTGAATAGTTTTCTTCCCAATCTCCAATAAAAGAGGCATTAAAATTTGTTAAGCGATTAACCGTCGGAGATAGTGCAAAGGCGGAGGAACTCATATAGGACTTATTTTACGAGACAAAATCAGGCATGATTTTGAAGAAGAAGGAGAAGACTTCATATTGCTTGAATGAGCCTATCTTGAGAAAGAAAAAGGAAAGATGGTTTACATCGTGGATGATGAGGAAGATGAGAACCTAGATATTAAACATTCACAAGGAGTATGCAAGGTCTTGGATAGCATAGAAAAGGATACATGCACCTATCACAAACCCATGAAGACCAAGAAGGTCAATATAGGATCAGAGGCTAAGCCTAAGGAGGCCATAATTAGAGACTATTGGTCAGACTTGGAGATAGAAAATATTATTGAGTTACTACGGGATTACCATGACTTATTCCCTCAAGGGTATCATGAACTTAAAGGTGTGCATGAATCACTTGGGGAAATGAAGATAAAACTTAAGGAAGGTACACATCTAGTGAGAAAGACACCTTAAATAATGAATCCTAATTTGCGTGAAAAGGTAAAAGAAGAAATTGATAAAATGTTGAAGTCTGGAATCATTCAACCTTTAGATGAGTCAGAATGGATTAGTCCAATGGTGATCAATATCAAGAAGGATGGTAGAATTTGAATATGTGTGGACTGCAGGGAGCTAAATGTCACATGTGTAACAGACCCATTCCCTACACCATTTACTGAGGAAATACTAGAGGGAGTTGCAAGGCATGAAATATATTCTTTTACAGATGGGTTTTCCGAGTATCATCAAGTTAGGATTGCTTAGGAGGATCAAGAAAAGAAAAGTTTTACTACTAAATGGGGAATTTTTGCCTATACTATGATGCCTTTTGGATTGAAAAATGTGCCTACTATATTCTCAAGGATAGTTGTTCAGGCATTCAAATATTTTATTAACAACTTCTTACATGTTGACCTTGATGATTGGACAGTATATGGACTTGTTAAGGATCACTGTGATAATTTGCGCTTAATGTTTGACTGTGCAGAAAATTGAGTATCTATTTGAACATCAAGAAGTGCATATTTGCTACACATTTTGGAATAATGTTAGTGTTATCCAAAATTCACCCCCTAGGGTAAATTTTGATAACATGCATCAGAAGATTCAAATCCCAAGCAAATTGATTGATTCAGAGCAAAATCAGGTTTCTAGGGTCCCTTCAGGTATTTTTCTAACTCCCCTGGCCGAAGAAACAGGGAGCAAGCTCTGAGAAAATGCAAAAAAGTTGCAGAAAGGCAAATAGGTTGACCCAGGAAAAAGTGTGAAAATTGGCTAAGTCCTACTCAAGGGAGCAATTGGGACATTTGGGACGTCAAGGCGCGGATCGGCCGAAAAGCCTCCAGGCGGCCCAAATTGCATTTGGGACAATCGGGCCAGAAGTACGCGGAGAACGCGAAAAGCCGATCCGGCCGAAGGAGGAAGAAAAATTGGCTAGGCGTTGCTCGGGACGTTTGGGACAAAAAGACCCGAACCGGCCGGATCGGCCGAAATGAGCACAGGCAGTCAAAAGCGATTGGGACATCTGGGCCGCAAAGGCTCGAACCGGCCGAACCGGCCGAAAAGAGTCAAGTCAGTCCGAAGCAAAGCGAGACAAGCGGGTCAAAAATGCCCGAACCGGCCGAATCGGCCGAAATGAGCACGAAGGGCCCAAAATCAAATGGGACATCTGGGACAAATGGACGCGAAATGCCCGAACCGGCCGAAATGAGCACAAAGGGCCCAAAATCAAATGGGACATCTGGGACAAATGGAGGCGAAGTACGCGAAGGAGCCGAAGGAGCCGAGGACCAATCAGAAACTGCCACGTGTCCTCACAGGAGAAAAAGTCAAAAGGTCAAAGGGGCGAGTTATCAAGCGCTGAACCAAACCAATGAAATGGCGCCACGTGTCCCAGCAGGGGCCCACAAGAAAAATTCAAAAGACAGCCCGCCGAAAGGCGGAGGAGAGAGAATCACGCGACCAATCAGAGCGTGCCATGTGTCATCCAAGTGGCAGAGCGCGGGAAATATTTCAAAATCCGTTTTGGTCTGTTCCGTGCCCTAAATCTTCAGATCGCCATATCTTTTGATCCAGAGCTCAGATTTCCACGTTCTTTATATCAACGGAAAGCTCATGAAATTCTCTACATGATTCTGGGGTTAATATCGAGTTTTGGTGCAGTTTGGAGAGAGAAAATCAAGAAACGGCTCTGACGCGTGATACAACAGAAGTGACGCTTCAACAACCAGCTTTAATGCAGCAGACAGCCCGCCGTTTTGCCAGGATCCGCCGCTTATACCATAATGAGATTATTTAAAATACGACCTAGGGGTGGTTGGAGTAGATCTGACTTTCCCCTTTCTTCCTTCTCTCATTCTTCCTATATATTGTAAGGAAGTGGCAAAATAAAAGAGGTTGTTCATTCTTTCTGCTCTGCCCTCCCTTCTTTTCTTCTCTAGGGTTAAAAATGGAGTTCGAAACCTCCTCCCTACTCTGTAATGGCGTTTTTGCCTTTACTAATGGAATGATGTTCTGTGCAAACTTCTGAAGCAACAAAATGTGTTTTGTGATGCATCTGTCCATCCTTTCTCGTTTTTGCTTGTTTTCTTCTTGCCTCTCTTCATTGCAGGTCTGGAGCTGTGTTCATGGAGTTTTGGGACATTTTCTGTGTGAAATCTATCCTTGGGCCTGTGATGCATCTGTCCATCCTTCCCATTGCTCACCTCTCTTTATCCCATGGCAGTTTTGATAGATGTCCAACATTCTCCTTCTCTGGTGTATCACCGTTTTAGTGTAGGCTTTTGCTATTTTTCCTTTCTCTCTCTCTCTCTCTATCTCCTTGGCATGGTTAGATTAGGATTAGATTAGCTTGCCTGCACTGGAATAGCTTGTGGTAGGTAGTTTAGGAGCAGGAACCAGCCTTCTCTGGAGATTCCTCTCTCGGTTTTACAAGTCCCACGCTTGGAGAGAGGTTTCCATGTTGTGCAATCACACTGGATGCCTGAACATCAACCTAGAAGCCTGATGTGCGTCCAGGGGTGCTGTGATTTTGCACTAACAGTTAGGACACATAATCTACAAGGAGGGATTACTTATTGATCCAGCTAAGGTTGCAGTCATTTTAGGGTTGGAAGAACCTACTAGTCAGAGTGAGGTACGTGGATTTTTAGGTCACACATGATATTATAGAAAATTCATCAAGGGATATGCCAAAATATTTGCACCTCTGGAGGAGTTACTGAAAGGAAAAGGTACATTCTATTGAGGAGAATTGTAACAGCATGCATTCGAAACATTGAAAGAGATACTACCGCACCTATCCTACATTTTCCCTCATGGGACAAACCATTTCATGTACATGTGGAGGCTTCTCACATGGCCATTGGTGTTGTGTTAGATCAACCTAGAGAGGGTATTATCAATCATCCTATCTACTTTACTAGTAGGAAGCTGACTCCTATTGAAAATAATTATACGACTATAGAGCACGAAGCTTTGTCCATGATCTATGCATTGCACAAGTTTTGATAGTATTTTCTAGCTACACAATTTGTATTATATACAGATCACGTGGCATTGAATTATTTGGTGAAAAAACCCATCTTACAAGGGTGCATCTACAAATGGGTACTCCTATTTCAAGATTTTCATTTCATAGTTGTGGTGAAGCCAGGGAAGAGTAACTAAGGACCAGACCACTTATCTAGAATTAACTCAGGGGAGGAAGCATAAACAATTGAAGAAACCATGCCAAATGCACAGTTATATAGGTTACACCATGTGCCATCAGAATTAGAATACATTGTTATCTTTCTATGGACTAGTGTGGTACCAGAAGGAATGAAGGCATTAGAAAATAAATAGCTTGCTATATGCGTGGCACCATTTATGTTGATCAGTGGTGACCTATACAAGTTAGGCAAAGATGAAGTATTACGTCATTGTGTATTAGAGCATGAGTGCAAGGATATTATGGAAGAATCCCATGGTGGTATTGCAGGAGGCCATTATGCAGATGATGCGACTTCCTGGAAGATCCTATTTGTTTGATTATGGTGGGAGACATTGTATAAAGATTGTAAAGAATATTGTAAGGTGTGTGACCATTGTCAACGCCTAGGAAAACCAAGACAAAGAGATGAAATTCCACTAAGACCTATTATCAATGCCGAACCATTTGATAAATGGGCCATTGACTTTATAGGACCTATTTCACTAGTCATGCACAAGAATGGATCGCACTATATCATTACTTGCATAGATTATCTCACTCGGTGGGCCGAAGCAACACCTACAAAATACTGTATAGTAGGTACAGTAGCTAGGTTTCTATGGGAGAATGTTCTTACAATATATGGATGTCCTTTAAATTTGACAAGTGATAGGGGTACATAATTTTTAAATGAAACCATCAAGATCCTATTAGATGATTTTATGGTTGCCCACCATAAGACTACACCTTACCACCCTGAGGAAAATGGAACTGTTGAGGATTTCAACAAGATTTTGAGCCAGACATTGACAAAAAATTTTGATGTTGGAAGAAAGGATTAGGATGATAAAGTGACAGTTGTTCTTTGGGCATATAGAAAAACTTATAAGAGATTGAATAAAGTCACACCGTTTCAGTTTGTGTTTGGCACCAAATCCATTCTCCCTATATAATTTATATTACCTTCTTTGCACATTGCATGTGTTGGAGGTCTAGATGATGAGCAGGATTTAGAAGAGTGTATTGAGAAGATGATTCAACTGGATGAGCGATGAGCCATAGCACGATAGAGCTAGAAGCAAGAAAAGGCCAAGCATAAAGCATGGCATGACAAAAACATAAGGGATAAGAAGTTTGAGATTGGACAAATGGTACTTCTCTATGACTCTAAGTTCTTGTGCCATCCAAGCAAACTTAAATTATATTGGTTGGGGCCGTATGTCATCACTTACATACTTGAATCAGGTGCTTATCAGTTAGAAGCACTTGATGGAACATGAATACCTGGTTACTTTTACGAGAGTAGGCTAAAGCCCTATTATAAATAAGTCTTCTTGGTGTCTATAATAAGGTATCATTTCCATTTAGATTAGGTTTCCATTTTGTATTTCCTTAATGTATTTCCTTCATTCTCGCTATACTTTGTCAATTTCATTGTTGTTATTTTGTAATAAGCACATTTTCACCCATGAAGTTGATTACTATGTGAAGAATGTTTATGCGTAGAGGACTACACATACTTTTAGTGTGGGGTGGTTGTAGTTATCTAAGAACAAGATTGTGGGAATTGAAAGGTGAAAGGAATAAGCTACTACGGGTGTGCTTTAAGTCAAAAGAAGATTACATCTCAAAAGTGACCAAGGATGGAGATGAATGAAAGGACAGTATAACATGAGGTAAGAAGAGGCCATGATAACTACTAGGAGAAGGTACAGTGACGAGGTACTCAAGCGCAAGGGTGCGCACTGAAGAGAATTCTGTGACAAGAGGGTAGGAAGGCGCACTAGAAGGTTATAGCTGGGGCATAAAGATGTACCATGTGGAATGAATGAATTTTGTCAATGAATGAGAGGATACTTGGTAGGTGAAGGAGCAATAAATGCATCAAAATTTGAAAATTATATAGGGATGGGATGTGAATTCATTTTTACCGATATGACTAGGAGTATTTGAGGAAAGATCTAAGTGTGAAGAGCCAAGTGATTGCGTTAAAGTGTGAAAGGGTGTGAAACCATGTGTGACAAACAGATCTGTGAAAAAAGAAGCTTACATCTCCGATGGTGAAGGGTTTGACTGAATCAAGGAGATAGAGAGGAGTTAGGGCATGAAGTTTCCACCTAGGGCATGATTGAATCGAGCTAGGGTTTGATTTGCAAATTATAGAGTTAAAGAGGAGATGATTGCAAGGTAAAAATGGCACCCAAGAAGGCAGCTACAGCAGGAGAAAAAGGAAATAAGAAGGTGGTCATTGAGGAGGAAGAGATGGCACCCTAAAGAAATTTTTTGGAAATGCAATATCCAGAAGGATTCATCATCAGTTAGGAATGGGATTCACACATAAAAAATAGAAAAGTAAGCAAATAGAATCACAGGACTTCAGAGAACAAAAAGGAGCTTGATTATTTTCTCACTGCAAGGATGAACAAATGTATGGCAAATGACATGCCATTTTATGACGATGTAGGTGAGAAGCTTCTGAATAAATTTGGGGTCTACCAATTATATGAGCCCTTGTACTAGTGGCTCATGAGCAGAGTGCATGAGGACTTCTTCTACTTTGCGGGATGCAGAGTTAGAATCTCATCCACACTTATCTCATCAGTGATAGGTTTGAAGGCCACAGTGGAGGATATAAAGAATGATCTCACAGATAAAGCCATGATCTTAAAGACCAGACAAGAGTTAGGGTACCTAAAGGGTCCGCACGGTATGGATATAGACAAATTTAAGAATTGTCTAGTTGTGAAAACAGCAGCACACCTTGTTATAAAGTTGAACGATCAAGAGCAGTGGTCACAAGTAAATACTATGTGGTTACACGTTGCGCGCAAAATGTCAGAAGGAGTATTCTACAATATTGGAGGCTACATTACAGATCAGATAGTTGAGGAAGCGTGCACAAGAGGGAAGATCAGCTTTGGGGTTGTTCTATTATCACTAGTATTCATGGAAATTGGAGTACCAAACGGGCTGAAGGAAAAGGTATGGGAATACCCCATGGAGAATAAGTCACCAGCTGAAAGGTTCAGCAAGTACTTGTGTAAAGGGGCCATAATAGATGACATCAAGCATAGGGTGGAGAAATGGTATAACAGGCTCCGTGCAGCATTTTGAGAAGAGTGGCACATCCTAAAGGACGTACCATTGATATTGGGGAAACAAGTCCAATTTTTTATATATTAGCATTTCTACATCACACACTTCCCGATGAGAGATGGAATCTAGAGCCCTTAGTGTAAATTTCCTTGCACATTCACTACAAGATATTTCCAAGCATTTGTTCATAAATTCACATACACGCGTCGATTGGTATTTAATGTAGATAAGGTAGAATGTGACTACCACACATTAAGTAATAAGTATGTGTATCCATGGAGAAGTTCCTATGATGAGAAGCTCTTTTTGGAGGTGTTGAATACTAAGCCAATAAGTCTGGTTGTAGCAAATGTAGGGGCAGCATTAGTATATCTTCAACTAAAGCCCAAGATGGAGAGCAATAAGTATGTGGAGAATTAATTTGTCCTTCTAGGGCCACCGAAGGGTAAGCACATAATGTAAAACATACTAGTGCAAAGGCCAATAGAAACTGTTGAGGTAGAGGATGAAGAAGAGGAGCGTGAAGATAGTGGAGGCTTGGAGCACAGAATAAAGCAACCATATGATAGAGAAGAGTCACAGCGCAATGACCACTCCACCTCAGGGATAGGATAAAAAGGAAGATATGGAGGTTGAGCAGGAGGAAAAAATATTTAAGAGGGTATTTAGGCACACAAGGACTCAAGGTAGAACCCCACATATGGTAAGGAAATCACTTCGTATCTCTCCACACAAGGAGACCATTGAGCCAAAAAGGAGAAGAAAGTTTAAGTTAGATGAAGAATCAGAGGAATCAAGGGAGAACAATCATGCATCTCCTACCCCATTCGAGCAAGAAGATGAGCCACAGAATGAGGAAGAGAAGAAAGATGAAGAAATGAAGGATGGAGAAGAAAGAGAGAAGGAAACCTCTAGATCCGTGCATGTGACTACTCAAGGTGTAACAAGACAAACTCCTAACCTCGAAGCTATAATTACCAAGGGTCCTTGATCGAAGAGAATGATTGGGGAACACAGTGCACCAATCATGGGCTATACAGAGGACACCGGAAATATTATTTGTGCACGGTTCCAAAGCACTATAGAAAAAAAGGATTTATTTTGCTATGAACTAATGGATGGGGATATGGATACTATGTGCACTCGAAATCAACTCTCATGGTCAATGCATACCCACATGGATTAGCCTAAATTTGATGTATGTGAAGGTTCATGCATTTTGAGACAGCTGAAGAAGGCACCCCAAGCTAGACATATGACAGTAAATCCTACTATCATGTCAGATGCGTAGGTCAACAACGCATTGATGAAGGTTTCTGCTGAAGTTACAAGAAGAAATATGGACAAGGCCACAACAATTATAGCATTGTGTGAGGAGTTAAAGATGAAATATGTAGTGACAGTGCACCTAACCCAAGAGAGGGACTTAGCACAGAAGAAGAACGAAGTATTTATCAGCATCGCAGAGGAGATTGGAGACAATGTCATAAGAGCTAGGCCACACTTGGATCCCAAGGTACCGTAGACATTTCCCTCAGTAATACATTATGTAAGAAATTTTGTGGACCTGGTGCTTAAAGATGAACCCCTATGCATGCCAGCACCAAGGAATCCTAAAAAAGAGGCAGAAAGGGATAAGGCTGCAGTAGCCAGAAAGATTACATCATACGAAGGCTTACTACAAGTGCTCTAAGACAAATTGAAGAAGGCAGATCATGCCTTAAATATATGCATAGCTCCAGAGGTTTTGATCAAGATAAATACTTTGGAAGAAAATGATGCATTCCAGAAGGCTATGAAGGATGATACTTTGGGCTGAGCATATCTGTTAACACTCATAAAGAAAAAGCGTGAGGCCCTAGTAGAAGTACAAAATCCGCACAAGGAATGATTAGATGAACTTGGGAAACTCATCACACAAAATATGGATGTGCTGGAAGGACAACATATTGCAATGTCTAACATTATGTCGGTATTACAAAATGAAAAAGGTGAAGTTACCCAAGATGAACTAGAGTCTATTATTGTGGATGTACCAGAGCAGGTAGAGAAAGCATTCACTGAGTGGTAGGATTTGGAGGCCGCAATAAAGGAAGAGTATCTAGAGTTGATCCTTCAAATTGATACAATATAGGATGCCTCATAAAACATTCTATATTCATCTACATGCTTTCTTATTCTTTCCATTCAACATATTTTACTTCAATTTTTTTAAGATACCCATTGTCGGGGTGAAAATGAGATCAGTGTGGGGTAATGTTGATCAGAGAACACTTGACATAACTCACACAAGAAGTCTATGCAGGAAAACAGGCCAGGTTTAAGGGTGTGAATGGATAGGAAGAACCTGTGCGCAGAGGGCAAGTTCAACATTCAAGACTTAGTCAATTTTGAGCATGAAGACCTATTTTTGGAGATGGTGTGTGGAACACATCAACAATGTAGAGACGTGTGCGCCATGCATTATCTATCTTTAGAGGATTGGATCAAAGCATTTTGCATGGAGACAAGCTAAAAATAGGATTTTCACTTCAGTTAAACTGTAAGAGGTCTATAGATAGCATACTTGCATGTGTGGCTATGCTTGTAAATGGCATGTGGCTATTAATATCATGCAACCTATTTTGGAATAGATAAGCGGTGAAGAGAGAGTCTCCACCCCTATATAAATGATGTGAAGCACATAGTGAGAGATATATAGATATACATATATAAAGAAGAGAGATATGTGCATATTACTAGATTACTTTATCATATCCATGCCACATTGGTATAGAATGCTATTATTATAAGGAGCTTCTGTGTTTATTAATAGATAGAAGTTATTGGTTGAATCTAAGTGTCATTTCTGTGTGTAATTGAGTGGTGCATGTTCTTGATTCAATCATGATTATCGTTTAAGATTGTTCTTTATTAGATCTGACTATGACATGCCTTGTAGAATGATGGATTAGTTATGGATCTATACGTTTCTACCTTCATCACACTAACATCCTACTACAGTGACCCTAAAGATAGACCTGGTATCTTTGCATGCTTCAAGTAAGCACTTAGTCTAGGTTGAGTGATGTGCCAGTGTGTCTGGGGGTTTTATCTAGTAAATTCTAGGCTGCATCAATAACTTCTCAATACCTCAGACATCCCAAACCCATACACACATCCCTTCTTAGGCCAATCAACCCCCATCATTCAACAACAACATATCCAACATCTCTATACATATCCCCACATCCTTTTATCACAGCCTAGTTTGAAATTGGTACCTTCTTAGGATACCCCTTATCAACTTTTACATCAAACCCATCAACAAGAAAACCATCTATTTCCCATTATCATCAATCCAATCAACTACATTCCTATCCACATTCATGTGTTAATTCCCTCACACTTAATCCTACAAAAAATCCCATGCAATACCTATTGAATGGATTAAATAATTTAGAAGCCGCCACCATGGGACCCAAACATTTCCTCACGTATGATTAGGTTTGGAATGAACCCATCCATCAATACCATATAAGCTTTATCCTCCGCATTAGGAATTTCTTGAATTTACCATATTTCATGACCAAGAGGATCCTTGGCAACATATATTAGCTCTTATACACTCATTTTATCTCATCATCCATGATCAATATCTCCTACTTATAACCTTTCTTATGTCACTAGCAGGACCTTCCTTGGATTGGTACAACTCCCTCTCTCATCATTATTTATTCTCTTTCACGCAGCTAGACCTGTTATTTCTCAATCACTTCTCTATCAATTTTACTCATAAAATAACCATTTCCGACCTATCTACCATCAAACAATTTGTTAATGAATCCGTTATCGACTTTTTTCAATATATGGCAAAGTATTATCAATCATTTGACCTTCTCACTTCCTCAATCAGAACTGATCGAGTTTTTTTCTCGATCGTGTTTCCATCACATCTCATCTACCCTCCAGATCCACACATTCCAAACTTTTGATGAAGCCTTCTCCATGTCCATAAAATTATAAATCCAATCCCTTGAAGAAGTCCATCTCAATCATCAATCTACACATGTCCCATATGATTCCCCTAAGTCTTCCTATGAACTAGATGAGACTACCACACATGTAGTCATTTCTTGTCTTTTTGATCAAATACCCTCGATATATTCAATCCACATAGATATTGCACATCTTTTGAGTGACATCATCAACACTATCATGTAGGATCTTTCCCATAAGAAGACCCCTTCACCACTAAGGCTTCCAATAGAAGACATAGAATCCCTAGATCTTTTTTTTATAGTCCTAACGCATTAATGTCACATTTTTCTACCATTTAATCACCTACTACCTTCTCACAAACCTGTACACTCGACATTGGAAACCATTACAAATGAGGAACTTATAATCAAATATCTTAACATTCAACCATCTCTCAAACCAATCAAAGACTTAGATAGCTCACATAAATGTAACATGCCTCAATTATGTCTTGAAACAACACCTCCCTCATCTAAATTAGACCCAATCCTATCCATGAATCATCACTCGTTATCCAGTATCAAACCTTGTCCTAAATCAAACACTATATAACCAAAAAACATCAAATCCATGTCCTCACCCTCATCATCTGGCCTGAGACCCTCTCCTCTATCTAAAGAAAACTTTACAAAATCAAAACCTATCACATCCATGACCTCATCCTTAGCATCTATCATAAGACCATCTTCTTTACCTAAGGTTGACATTATAAAATCAAAATGCACATCATCTAGGATCTCGAATTTACCATCCATTATCACAATTCAAATCTATCATGCCTACAGTTCCACCTTTACCATCCATTTTAGGACCCCATCCTTTATCACAATCCAAATCTATCACACCTACAGTTCCACCTTTACCATCCATTCTGGGACCCCATCCTTTATCACAATCTAAATCTATCACATCAATAATTCCACCCTCATCAACCATTTTAGGACCCCATCCTTTATCTCAATACCATGTCACACAGTAGAATCCTATCTTATCCATAAATTATACTTCCTCATCTATTTTGGGACATCATCTGTCATCCAATTTTATCAATCACACATCATATCCCATCCTTGGATCGCATCCTCTTTCTTATCAACCTCATAACTTCCCTATGATGTTCCAACACCATATGACATCCACACATTCACCCACATCCAAAAATAACACACGTTCTACTAAGCATCCTCATAAATCAAAATTCAATAATCCTAATCCCCTGAAAGGAACTTACATTGAAATCCTTGGGAGGCTCATACAATCTTCTCTTATCAAATTACCACCAATCAAAACATGTAATCCACATATCTAGAAACCTGTAGGGTGTGAGCAATATGAAAATTATGCCTACTATCGAAGCCCAAGTCATAACACAAAGTGTTGTAAAGTTCTTAAATCCATAATCTAACGAATATTCCTCATTGTTGATCTTCTCCTAGAAGAAGACCATCATAAGCCATCATTAGTACCATCTACACCTCCACCCTTTTCAATGTCCTCAACAATGTCTGTAGAACAAGGGGTCCATCCTCAATATCGTATTAGAAAACCTCTGTCAGATATCTCTTCAATACTTTCCATTGAAATTCCCTCAATCTCATCAACATCTACACCCAAGTCACTGCCAATGTCCTCACCGAAACCTGCAGGACCAAGGGGTCATCCTTAATCAAATCTCAGAAAAATTTTCTCATACATCTTCTTGTCACCTTCCATTAAAGGTCCCTAATCTCAAATCAGTATGGTTCACCCACCTATGCAAATTAGGAATCATAGTACATAAAGAAAATTCAAAACCAAAACTTCAACATCTACCCCTCCTCATCAATCATCCTCTCATATCTCATCTAGATTTTTATTGGCTCCTTTTTCAAAGGTTCCATATCCTCCATTATTTACCATATACCCAATCAATCAACATCAACACTTTCATCATCCTAAGCTGAAAGACATCATTCCTTTCAACACATGTTATCTCTAGCCACATCATCATGCTAGGGGGCCTCCTCTCTACTAGGAATTTGAAAGCCTTGTCTTGTACACCTCCCCATATTTATTCTTCACTAAGCATGTCCTTTCAATCTAATTAAAATGACACTACTCTAGAAAGGAGTAAATGTGGAAAGTTTTCCCCTAACTAGATTGGTCCATATGACATCACTCACAAGTATGGATTGGGAGCTTATCATCTAGCCTCCCTTGATGGTAAACCTAAAAAGGATCTCAAAATGCCTTCCACTTATGGCCTTTCTACTATTAACATTTTGACTGTCATGATAGTAGTCACATCAAATATCTTACCTCATCATCAGCCATTCATTTTATCATTGTAATGATTTGAAATTATGTGGTTTTTCATCACCATCCTCAAAACCTTAAAGATGAGCACCATAACTCTTTTCATCACATATTTCACATGGACAAGTTCCTCCTTAGCAGGAACCCCGAAATTGTTACATCCATCCACCTTGTTTATTAACCAAAGACATGTCATGGGGCACACGTGTAGTTTGTGTACACATCTCTTCCCCTCCTCAAAAGGGTCTATTAGGGTTTTTGATTAGCTCCTAAGAAATTCAAAAATATTTACAGATGCATCTTATCAAAAATGCATAGACTTAAATCTTGAAGGATAGGTATCAAAAGTCAAAAATCACACTATCAAGAAAAAAAAGTAGACTAATCCGTCAACAGATAGCTACTTGTCAAAACCATAGACCAATCCCTCAAAGGATTATTATCTAAAGAAAAATTAAAAATCAATCAAAATTTTTAGACCACTCCCTCGAAGGATGGCTACCCATGTAAAAAGGCTTCCCACATTGATCAACCTTCAAAAAAATTCAAGTATCAAAAGCATCCTAGGAAATCTTCCTGCATTGATCATCTTTCCCATAAAAGTAAACTTCCTGCATCGATCAGTTTTCCTCAAAAATAAAAATTAAAACCTAGGGCATTTCTTTATGAAACCATTGAAAGGATGACCTATTCTCCCACACAACCTACATATGTCAACCCTTCTCCTATCCTAGGAAGGTACACATTTTTACTTCATCTCTTTATCTAAGATCCTATATGTAACTACCCGTTAATAGTCATGTGTTAACATTTTTTATAAATACCAAAAGTGCAAGAGCCCTTTATTCTACTAAATCCCAACACATATGTATCAAATCCACTATAAAGCAATCATTACACATTTTATTCTTAACTATGATTAAAAGCACATTTTACTAAACATTTTAAACATATCAACAAATGTACATTCAACATCTTTCAACACAATTATGACCACATCTCAATATTATATTTGCCACATCAAAGACATCACATCAAAATAACAACAAGAAGCCCACATTTTTGGCAACATCAATTCTAGTCCTTTGACCTCGTTAAACCATCATCTTTTTCTCATTAAGTCATATGTCTATAGGAAATGAACCCTTTAGTTCCCCTATCACTTTACTCTTTGGCCTTGTAATCCCACCTTTATGAAAACAATTTTTGGTCCCTTGACCTCATCAAAGTTGTCCTCTACATTGGCAGCCACCCTGCCTTGTGTCCTATCTAGGGCGTCATCTACCTCTTGAAAAATTCCACCTTCATGGCCATATACTTTCACATCTTATCCTAGACACCAACCAGACCATTGCCTTGACCATCTTCATAGTTTTGTGAATATTTTGATGTCTTCCTTTGACCCTATGGTCCTATAGGCTTTGTACATCCATAAAGTAGATTCCCTATGGATTCCCTCCATCCTTGTAGTAGTATTCTAACTCACGGGACTAATCCATTAACGTCACCTTCATTGAGGTCATGTTATGTTCCCTACCAATGTGTTTCAAAGGTTATTACCATGTTTAGATTATGTTTTCAACATGTTCATTTCATACTCCAAGTCTTTCTCTCGGGCATCATTTCTCATCTCTCACCTTCTCATCTTTCATTCATCTATCTCTTCCAAACTCGTGATCGATTCCATTTTTAGTCATCAATCCCTAGTTTGAGGGGGGAAACCTCATCATATAATTATGCATCTTTCACATCCTTATCTATTACATCTTGTTTTTGTCTCATGGCTTGTACAAAACTACTCAACAAAAAGGGGCAAATATAGACACCTAAAATTAGCACCGCCAATTCCCATATCTGCATTTGCTTAACTCTCCACATTATCACATCAATATTATCATCTGTAATCCTTTATCCTAAGTCTTATTTCTCCCCATTATATTTACTCCCCATAAATATAATTCTACAGCTATAAAATCCTATTTTACTCCTCTTAAAAACCACCCTAACCACCTAGAAACAAAAATCAAATAAATTCAAAATAAAATAAGTAACTTATAAACCATTTCATAACCCCTTACTCTTATAACCTCTTTCCAACACCCATCCTTCGTCAAAACAACCAAAAAACTCAATTTAGGAAGCAGTTTCAACATTTTCCCTATAAAACCTAGATCACGGACGATCCTACTAATCATTGGCAATTCTCATAGGTCGGAAGAGACCCTTTATAAATGAGTTTCAAGCCTCCATTCAAGGTTATCTTGAGGTTTCTTGAGTCCAGTCTAGGTTACTCACTCTTAGAGAACTCACATTTCATTTTCTTTGTATCATAGCCATGTCACAGAGTAATATATCATCGTAGCATCATTCAAGACATCAATAATCTCTCCCTCAACATTTGAATGTCATTCACATGTCTAAGAATCAACTCAAAAATATTCTTCTCTCGAGTAATATCATTTTCTAGTCTTCATTTATCAACTTATACAAGTTAAGTGTCTTTCCTATTCCATTACTATCCTGTTTACTCATCATTTACAAACTTTAATCCACTTTATTTCATATTTTAGCAGCCCGTACATTTCCACAAAAATTGTCGGTGATTTTGTTAATCATTTTCGATCTTCCTTGATCATCGTTGATCATCCTCAATCACTGAAAATCCCTATTTGTTAGACCATTTAACCCCTAAGCTTGTTTTTCAAATATCCATATCCCATCACTTATTACCAATTTGTCTTTGCATCTGCCTTTCTAGTCATATCACACTCATTTGATCCATCTTTAACACTCTATCAGTTATTTCAATCAAATCTATCATCCTTCTCACCTTTGTGAGCACATAACCATTTACATCCTTACTCTTTTGAGCCATTTTGTAATCCCTAGACTCCCTTTGGATCAGGTATCACCACATTATCAAACCATCATATAGCCTTAGAATGCATCGGTCCCTTTGCCTTTGCATTTTGGCTATATCATTTGCTTTATCATATTATCTCATCATTATCATATTGGTTTCTTGAACGTGGATTGACATCCCTACAAGGAAGTCCATTGACTTCCAAGGACTAGCCTTTTCCAAGAAATCCGCCACATATCTATCTAATCCTACCATTTTCTGAGTTTCTATGCATTTTAGGTAGCTCAACATGTTGGAGAGAAGGATTTTTGCACCCACTTGGATCCTTCAACACCAATCATCCATCAAGTATCAACATCAATCATCACGGGTATTGGTATATCCCCCGTTGTCTTTTGAGGTCAGTTTTTTTTTGTTATTTCATTTTATTAAGTTAAATTTGGAAAGCAAAAACTTTGTGGTACATTCTTAAAATTTTATTTTAATCATGGTTGAGAATAAAATGTGCAATGATTGCTTTATAGTGGATTTTATACATATGTGTTGGGATTCATTAGAATGAAAGCTCTTGCACTTTTGGCCTTTATAACAAATGTTAACACATGACTATTAATGGGTAGTCACATATAGGATCTTGGATAAAGAGATGAAGTAAAAAGTGCACCTTCCTAGGATATGAGAAGGGTTGACATATGTAGGTTGCACAGGATAATATGTTCTCCTTTCAATGGTTTCATAGAGAGATGCCCCAACTTTTACTTTTTATTTTTGAGGCAAACTAATTAATGCAAGAATCTTGCTTTGATGGGGAAAGATGGTTAATGCAGGAATATTTCCTAGGATTCTTTTGATATTTGACTTTTTTTAAGGTTGATTGAAGCGGAAATACTTTTTACATGGGTAGCCATCATTCGAGGGATCATTTTATGGTTTTGACATGTAGTTTTGCTTTGAGAGATCAGTCTACTTTTCTTTTTCTTGATAGTGCGATTTTTGAATTTTGATAGTTGTCCTTCAAGGGATCATTCTATGTATTTTAATAAAATGCATCTATAGAATGTACTAAAGAGTTTTTGTTTTCTAAATTTAACTTAATAAAATGAAATAATAAAAACAAAATGACCTCAAAAGATGGTGTGGTTTTCCGATACCTGTGATTATTGATTTTGATACTTGATGGATGATATGTGTTAATGGATCCAAGCGGGTGCAAAACTCCTCTCCAACGGGTTAAGCTACATGCAATGCACAAATACTCAAAAAATGTTAGGATTAGATAGATATATGGTAGATTTCCTGGTAAAGGCTAGTTCCCAAAGTTAATGAACTTCCTTGAAGGATGTCAATCTACGTTCAAGAAACCAATCTAATATTGGTGAGATAAAATGATAAAACAGACAATATAACTAATAACACAAAGGTAAAGGGATTGATGTAGTCTAAGGATATATGATGGTTTGATAATGTGGTGATACCTGACCCAAAGGGATTCTAGGGATTAAAAATGGCTCAAAGGAGCAAGGATGTACATAGTTATATACTCGCAAAGATGAGCAAGATGATAGATTTGATTGAAATAAATGATATAGTGATAAAGACAGATCAAAGGAGATTGATATGACTAGATAAAAACCCGCAAAGGAAGAGTGGTAATAAGTGATGGGATCTGGATATCTAAAAAAGAAAGCTTATTTATTAAATTATCTAACAGACTTGGATCATCAGTGATTAAGGAAAATCAACGGTGATTGAGGCAGGTCGATGGTGATTAACAAAATCACCAGTGATTTCTACGGAAATGTACAAGCTCATAAAATAAAAAATAAAGTCAATTAAAGCTTGTAAATGATGGGTAAACAGGACAGTAATGCAACATGAAAAGAACTTACCTTGTATAAGTTGATAAATGAAGACTAGAAGATGATATTACTCAAGAAAAGAAGATTGTTGAATTGATTTCTAGAACTATGAATGACATTCAAAGGATTGGGAATAGATTATTGATGTCTTGAATGTTACTAGGATGATCTTTGACTCTATGACATGGTTATGATACAAATAAAATGCAATGTGAGGTCTCAAAGAGTGAGAAACCTAGACCAGACTTATGAAACCTCAAGCTAACCCTAAATGGAGGCCTGAAACTTGTTTATCTAGGGTCGTTGCTAACCTGGGAGAATCGTTAGAGATTGGTAGGATCGCCGACAATTTGGGTTTTACAGGGAAAAGGTTGAAACTGCTTCCCAAATCAAGGATTTTAGGTTTTTTATGAAGGATGGGTGTTGGAAAGAGGTTATATGGGTAAGGGGTTATTAAATCCTTGAGAAGTTACTTTTTTTGCATTTATTTTATTTTGGATTATAAGTGGTTAGGGTGGTTTTAAGAGGAGTAAAATAAAATTTTACAATTGTAGATTGATATTTATGGGGAGTAAATATAATGGGGAGAAGTAAGACTTAGGATAGAGGATTAAAGATGATAATATTAATGTGATGATGTAGAGACTTAAGAAAACATGGATATGGGAATTAGCAGTGCTAATTTCAGGTGTCTACATGTGCATGTGTGTATATAGAAAGATAATGACATATTGAGTATCTAACTAGCATAGTAAGCAAAGTGCATCATGTAAGTATTATAAGCAATCAAGAGTAAATGCAACCAAGATATACAAATGTAGTGTATGAGTGTGATGGAATGGTATGTAATGTGTGAATGTGATAAGATCAACGTTCCCCCCGAATGGATGTGTATGAGATGAGGTTCATTTATAAAATACCCCTCAACAATCAAGAATGAACCATACAAAAAAAGTGTGTCATTGGGAAATGATTTAAGAAAGTGTGATAGAAATATAAATCATGAAGCATAGAGTGTGAAGAGTGAATGATGTGAGGTTCATTTTAGAATTATACCCCTCAGCAATAGAATATAAACTATGGAACTAGAGTGTGTCATAGGGTAATGATGCTACAAGGTGTATATCATGATGTGTAAGAGTATTGTGAAAGACTAAGTGTGAAGCACAAAGTGTGACAATAAATACTAAAGACAGTTAATGATCCTGGGGGAGAAGAAATTGTGATGGGGTCAAAGCATACAAGTGTGTCCCACTTTGTGGCCATAAATATTTTAAAATCTGACTAGTAAATAAATAATTAAAAAATACTATAAAAATTTAAAAAAGCAGGTAAATTCTGGATGCCCTGCACCTTGGTATTTATAGCCTCTTAAAAATGCATGTTTGGTCATTTTATATGTGTTTGGTCATGTTTTGGTTATCAGACATAGTTTGCTGAAAGTACAAAAACTACAAAAAAGTGGGACATAGTTATATGCTTTGACCCGATGCCCCAAGTGTGAGAAGGATAGGAGACTATCCAAGGATAGTAAAGGGCAAGGGCACTCCACCCTATGTCCGAGGAGATAAA
Source organism: Taxus chinensis (assembly GCA_019776745.2). NCBI lineage: Eukaryota > Viridiplantae > Streptophyta > Pinopsida > Cupressales > Taxaceae > Taxus > Taxus chinensis. The sequence goes on from CM034146.1 coordinate 907,464,729, forward strand.
GGCATGTGGCAATGCTCTAAGATCAGTGGACTATGAGAGTAATGATGTATATGTGAAGGAGAGATATGGGGTGAAAGATGTGGTGAAGACCTATGTGAAGGGGCTACCTAAGTAGGGGAATTAGGCCAATGAGATGGACTAGTGGACAGATGCAGACGACAAAGTCGTGAAGTAGGCCATGTGTGAATGAGATAATTTGGTGTTGAGTGTGCCTTATATTTGATAGGCCTAGGAGGCCTAGATGTTGTAATTGGTGTAAAGATATCATCAAGACTAGGTTTAGGCAATGATGTGCATGGTAGAATGCCTTTAAGAGTGATAAATTTTTTATTGTGAATGAACTTGATGCATAAATGATTCATGGAGGAATGGATTTAGCGGTGCGGAGCCAAGGAAGAACTAAGAACATGTCAAAACCTTTGATTGAAGATGTCACAATGAATGGTAGAAGCAGGGTAAGATGCCCAACTGTAACTGTAAGCCTGATGTAGCCGAAAGAATTAGGAACTAGATATGTGATATTAGATAGGGGATATTTGATAGCCATGAGAAGTGTATTAGATCACACACTAATAGGATCAGCTAGAAAGATCATTGTGTTATTGATAGTATATGAATCAATAGAAGCATTGATATGTAATGAATCTGAAGTGAATGTAGCATGATAGTTGTGATCTAAAAAATGAAATGACTAGTGGTGATGCATCAATAGAAGAAACAAGGGGCCCTAATGAAGGCGGGGGAAAAATTCGATATGTATGATTAGTAGAAGAATCGAGAGCTTATGTGTCATACTTAGGGAAAAAGGTCATTAAAGATTTTTTAGTTTTTTATTATCACTTACTGGCTTAGAAGTAGATGGCTTAGGGAGCTCAAGTGCATTATTTTTAATCAGATCTTGAATAAGATTCCTAAGTTTGAAGTGGTGATCAATAGAATTCCCAATGCATTAGTGATAGTCACATTTAGCATTTTCATCATAATTACGGCCACAACGGCAAGCTGGGTCAAGATTGAGTGGCAGTGGGAGGGTGATCAGATTGCTTTCGATGAGTTGAGGCAATAGAATCTGAGGTGCATAGGGTGATTTGGTGAAAGTACAATTTGGAAGTTGTTATTGAAGCTTTTCAGGTGGAGAGACATCATTAATAGTTGCCTTGGCTTTGGTGGGCTTAAGAGATGGCTTGAATGATGATTTATCTTGAAACCTATTAGAAGAAGATGATGAAGCATCATGATATTTTAATTTTCCCATAAAGAGGAGTTTGACCTTGCACATTTTAAGTGTATGGCATAATTGATCAAATGAAGGATAATTCTCAAATATAACACTCTCCTAAAGTGGTGGTAAGAGGCTTTAAAAAAAAATCTTGTAATTCTAAATTAGCAACTACATTGGTCGTCTTAGCTAGGTTATTCTTATAATGCAAAACATAGTCAGCTAGATGCTCATTATATTTCTTTTTTATTTGAGTGAGTTGTGTATAAGAGATCTTTGTGCCGATATTGATTGAAAAGTGAGCAAGAAAGCATCAGTTAAATGTGTAAAATAAGTTACTGAATGAACAAGTAAATCATAAAACCAACGCATGGCATAATCTTGAAGACTCCGAGGAAATAACTTAGCTAGTGATGATTATCATCCTCATAGTCGAGACATGCCACATGAAAAGATCAAAGATTCTCTTTAGGGTCACCATGGCCATTGAAAATGGGAAATTTAGGGGTGATGAAGCTACGAGGAAGTGGATATGCAGAAATAACGGGTGTAAAAGGGGTATGGAGGAACAAGGAGGAATCAAGAGATGGAGAGGAGCCTGAAGTAGATTAACGTAGGTGATATATTTGAATTTTTAGATCCTAGTATAAGGAAACAAGGTCTTGAGTACCAGAAGAGGAGACTTGTCATGTGTGAGAAATAAGAGGCAGAGTGAAATGGTTGGCAGGGGTAGGAATGGACATGGGAACAATAGATGTAGGTGGAAGGTGAGATTTAGGAGGTTGCATTGCAATAGGAATGGAAGAAATATTAGAGGTGGGAGAGTTGATCTCAAGTAGATTGGTTGCTTCCTCATGAGATGTGAACAAAAGAATATATAAGTCTTGAAGATGTTCAATAATATGAGCTTGGAGATCATGAAGTTCTTCATTAATAAAGGGGTCATAGGTTTCATCCATGGTAAAAAGATGATAAAATTCCTAGAAGCAAGGTTGGGTTTGAGCTATGGGTTCACCAAATGATTTAATTTAATTTGAATTAAATCTAATTGCGAAATCAATTTTGAAAAAAATGATGTACAAATGTTGCAATACAGTAATGACATAAGAAAACTAAGATGTAGAATATGAAACCATGAGTAAGAGATAGAGAAAATATGACTTAGCTGATATCCATGCAATATGGAACTGATCTAGGCAAGTAGAATTGATGAACAGGATGCCAACAATGTCATAACTGACCTCTATAAATTGTGGAGCTCATGAACAAAGATGGACAGGGGCGCCTAGGTGTTAATGACTAGATTTGGGAACCCTTGACTACAAACCTCTAGATCTAGTTTACATTATGTCATAAGGGTGTCGTAGTTGTTCCCTACAGGGTTCATTTTAAGAGACCTCCTGGAAATCGGAGGTGGAGAATACCTGGCGAATATCCCCGGAACCGATTTCACGGGAAGGCGAATTTTTTGGGGGTTGTATATCAAAAATTTCGCCTGATTATCAAGCACTACGACAGAAGGCTACAGATGCGCGACGGGAGATTTTGCTGTCGCACGTCAAAAAATGCAGTGACGCGCATCAATAGACCTTAGTGACACGCGTCAATAGACCTATTGACGCGCATCACTAAGGTCTATTGATGCGCGTCACTGCATTTTTTGACGCGCGACAGCAAAATCTTCCGTTGCCCATCTGCAGCCTCCGACCTCTGCTTTCTCATCAAAAAATCTCCGTGTCGCGCATCAACAAACTCTTTTTCGTGCATCTGCTATGCGTCAATATGTGTTGTAACTCCTTGTCGCGCGTCACTAAGGCCTATTGACGCGCGTCACTAAGGCCTATTGACGCGCGTCAATAGGCCTTAGTGATGCGCGTCAATAGGCCTTAGTGACGCGCGTCAATAGGGCTATTGACACGCGACAGCAAATATTTTGTCACGCGTCTGTAACCTCTGCCCTCTTCTTACTCATCGAAAAAACTCCATGTCGCTTGTCAACAAAATCTTTGTCATGCATCTACTATGCGTCAATATCTACAGTATCTCCTTGTCTGCAAACCCTCCTTATCACGCATCAATAACTTACCCCCTTGTCGCACCTCTATAATACGAGATATATCATATTGTTGAAAAATGTGAAGTAGAAGTGTTCTACCTGGCGAATAATCTAGGTTTATATAGGGGATATTTTTCAAGGGTAGGTGAAGCCGACCCCTAAAAAAAATTAAAGTGTAATTTTTAGGCGAACATGTCACTGGCCCGTGCCAAAAAATTCACCTTTTCAAAATTTTCAAAAATGGAATATTTTCCATATTACGAATATTCGCCACTAAAATTATCCCTGATTCCCTATTGATCACCTAATTTTCACTCTTGGATCGCCAAATGTACCTATAACTTGCAAAAGAGAATTTCACCTACACACTCCCACAAACTACATCAAACCTAAAAAGGAAAATGCAAAATGGGGAGTCAGACTAAACCCAATGGTCGCCTCGAGAGTGAACTTACAACCAAGCACTGCACTACATCTCATATTCCATGTAGTTCTTGTGAGTGTGTGTATAAATTATTCCCTCATATGCCCTTGTGTAACTTGCACCTGATAGTGGGTTGTAGCTAAAATGTAACAATGTAGTAGAATGTGTGGATGGAATAGAATGAACTTCCCCTTCCTATGTTGCGTATGAAGAGTTGCAACCCTTGTCCCCTAAATTGATGCTAGATGGATGCCTTGGAGTGCTTTAGGAGCCTTTTTAATGAAAGTTTAGGTGATGATAGTAATTTTTAGTGCTCGGTCCTTGATTTTGAACACATAAATATTTATTTAGATGATTCCCTTGTTTGAATTTTGTAATTGACAACTGGGAAGGTCAGCCTATGAGTGGAAAATATTCCTGAAAGATAAAAAAGACCCAAAAAGAGTGAGTAAGGTAGAGAAAGGGTTAGGGGCACCTAGAGGGGACAAGAGTGTCTGGGTGCTGCTATCCTGGCTAGGCATTGGTGTCTGAAGCCATAAAAGATCAATTTAGTAAAATTCTGACTAGGTTGTAGGGTATGTAAGACCAAAGAGAAAACAATAAACAAAGAAAAGAGGTCAAAGATAGTTGTCAACCACTAGTTTTCTTGTTTAAGAATCATATAAATGCTAGCATGATTTTAGGACCTAGAAATGTACCCAAGTGCGTGATTTAGTGTCTACACAAACTTTTTTCTAGGAGCAATATGACATAGCCCATGAACTCAAACCCCGAACCTTGACGATAATGAAGATCATCTATAAATCATTATGGAGGAAAGTGGCGCAGGTGACCATGCTTGGGAAGATTACTTTGATGAATTTTCGTACTTTGTGGCCTTTTCTTGGGCACTTTATTATATTCATACTATACATCCAAGAGCATGTGGAAGAATAAACTAGTTTCTCTCTGTACCATTGTTTATCTAAGTAAAAAGCATATATTTCTTTATTGTATCTAACATTTCCTTTAGCATTATTTATCTACTTAAGTTTTGAAAGTGGGTTGACAACCTTACAAGGAAGTCTTTTGATTTCCTAGGACTGGCCATTACCAAGAAACCTACCATTTTTCTATCTAACTCCATCTTTTTCCGAGCATCTTTGGTGTGCAGGTGATTCATCCCATTGGAAGAGGAAAATTGTGTGCCCATATGGAATCAACTTCATCATCACCTATCGTGAAGGTAACATAAACCCTTTCTTTTTTTAAGTTACTTATTTCTTAGCATACTTTTCATTAACTTGAAATAAGAGTGGTAAATTTGGTAAACAACAGATCTACAATCATGTTTGAATAGGTGTCACTTACATAACAATATATGAAACCAATGTTAGCACATCATTATCATCAAAACCTTATATACATAAACAAAAAACAAAATATCATTCAATGTTCACATGATGCTGTTGCGGATGCCATGACATCATCATTAGGGGAGTGACCCTCTCCTCTCACTCCTTCACCTAGTGTTGGCCCACTCGATGGCTCATTTGCACCATCAACTACATTTATAAATAAAATAACTCATTGATGTTCCTCCCACCACTATGTGTATGTTGGAGTACAACCCACATCATCCCCATGAATGGGGACTATATCCAGATCTACAACACTTGTTGGTGGCAATAGCAACTCTGCCATTATGGGCCCTAGCCTATCTCTTACCCTCTTGGCTATATGAAGTGATTGTAATCAAATATATGGCTTGAGGGGTGGCTTCTATATGACACCAAACTAGTGGGTCACTCTCTCATACTAGAACAAATCCACCTTTCCAAGGAATATATCCTCCAACTATTATCACTGAATCATAGCAACCTCCAGTTTGCACAAGTCTGTGTACTTGAGCTCACGGTGTGACTTGGTAACATGGGTACTATCTCCAAGTTTGGGACTTGCTACTTGAGATAGACCTCTAGAGAAATTTGGTTCTTACTCCTAAACTACCTGTCACAATCTACTCTTAATGCAAGCATAACTATCTTAACCTAATATAACTTTCCAAGGGACCAAGGAGAGAGAGTGCTTGAAAGTAAAGAATATACTAACAATGGTGATACACCAAAAAAGGAGGGTATGAGAACAATCCCCAATGTGTGAAAATGGAAGAAAAATGCATATTAGAGAGGGTGATGACAGTTCTCCATGGTCTAACAATAGAATTCACAACACATTTTCATGCATACACAATAATAATAGATCCTTGCAAGAGCATAGAGTAGACACAAACTTCAGCAATAAGATTAGATAGGCAAGGAGAATGTAAACAAACACATCAAGGGAAGATACATCCACAAACTTGCATCTATTGCTTCATTAATATACATAGTCCAAACTATTACAATAAGAAGGCCTGGATCACCATGCAAGGAATCCACTATAAAGGCTAGCAGCATATTGGCTTCACAAAACCAAAATGGCAGAGTTTTGCTACTCAAACTATCCTCTCTATACAATGAGCCCAACACTTCAATTTATAGGATTTTGAGAGGAGAGAGAAAGAGAGAGAGAGAGAGAGAGAGAGAGAATGTAGTTTCTAAAATTTCCTTTCCTGTCAATTACAAGTCATGATAAATGAGTTTGGTTGGTGGTTTTGGACCTGTAGAAGAAATCTCAAGGTTCCCCATAACTTGCAGCAATGAAGAATGATTTCACATGCTCATTAAATGCTTCTCCAACCATTTTTCAACAACTAAACATAACTGGGAGTGTTTTCATTAAAATCACCATCAAAACATCATCAATTTCTACATTTCTTGATTTCCGTATGTTGGTATTATAACCATGATTCCAATAAGACCAATTTTGTAAAAATCCATTGAAATTTTCTCAAGTTATGACCCTTTGAGTGTGAGAAGCTATTTTTAGTTTGCCAGGGATTTCTTACATTTTACGGGACTGAAAATTTAAATTTTTTGGTGTTGGAGATGTTTATTTTATTTTTTGGAGTGTAGAGGATGTTGAGAACTTTCTGAAAAGTCTAACTTTGTCAAAATCGGAGCTCCAAGTCAAAATTTATGCCCGTTAGAAGTTCAGGGTTGAGGTGTTCCACGCGAGCTCTCATAATCTGCAATACTAGATTTTTTTACCCCCCTTCAATTTGATATGCGGGTATTTTAGGGTTTTCGAAGAACTCATGGCACTAGGGTACAATGGCTTCTTGGGCCTCCAAACTTTTCCTCATCCATGATGCACTCTATCTCCTTGATGTGTGGAAATTTTGGGTTCACAGGGAACTCATGTCCCCGCAGTACTTGGACCACCCGGGCCCCAAACTTCCACCTTTTCTGTAATACATTGGACCCGCTTCAATTCCTTTGTAAATCGGGTAAATCTGATTTTTAGGGAACTTGTGGCCCGATGGAACTTGTGTTGTCTGGGCTTTCATGACCTGATTTATCCATGAATCATTATTTCCTTATCATTTCAAACCCAAGTCAAGGACGAGGACCCCTAGTTCTATCCACAATTGTTCCACCCACAGCCCACAGACCCGCAATACAATAAAATAGGCCTTTTCCCCATTTCTCTAAAATTTTAGCAAATTTTCACTAACTTCTTAGATTTTTCTTGAATAGGGAAGTTAGAGAAAAGCAAGGGGTGCCTCCAAAATCCAATTTATTGTGTTTTCACCATTTATACCTGTTCAAGTTTAAATAAATTATGCAAGCTATCGAAATTCACCTTGGGGTAAATTTCAAATAACACCAACCACATATATCACCACATATGACATAAATTTATATTTTCTTCGATCTATCCCCCATAATCTTTATACGACCTCCATATAACTTCCCCCGAGCCCATCTTGTCTATCAATTACCTATAGGTCATTATATCATAGCCATGGCCTTGGAGCCCAGTCCATCTCGCCATAAAGATATTTAGTCATGCCCAATTGGTGAAAGGCCCACCAAGGGGTCTCAACATGATTATGTGCTTATATGCCCATATATCTAACAATGTGATACCTCTTATCACTCCTCAATGACCCTCCTAGGTGAATCTATATTGGTCCCTGTATAAGTGGGCTAGCATACATCAACCCCATGTATATCTAGTACCTTGCTCCTCTACACCACAAAACATCTATAACATACAATGAGATTTTATGACCCCACCACTATCCACTGCTATAAAGGGAGCCAATAATACTGCTCTGAACTTCCACAGACGCAAAATCATGGTTGTCACAATCTCATCTATGTGCATGGTAGATTCTTCCCTACCTCGGTCACCCACCCAAAACCTCTTAAAATATTTCATTTGTTGTGGCACATTTGCTGGTAACACCTAGATTCTCTCCCCACAATAAGAAATTGTAGGATGCAATATACATCCTCCACAGTCACCATTATCTCCCTTATCATGAGCTAAAATGTATATGTATAAACACACCATTTGTCACACAAAATTAATAGTCATATTCATATTAGGGGTAAACTCCATCAATCTTAACACATGGCATAGGCCCATCCTATCCAAAAGATCTCATCCTACATCATCCATACCCAGTAACACTAGAGTAGTCATATGACGGCCCTCACAAAACTCTCAAGTATGCACATCTCGTTATACAACAAACACAACAAGACAAAAAAACATGTATCAGTCCCTCATATCCAAACAACTTATGAAAATATCAAAACGGAAAAAAAAAGTCTCACGGAACAAACCATATGAATCACAGGACCATAGCATACAGTTTTGACCCATATCGTATGAAACCATACGGTTTCATCCCTAGGTCCAAAATGGACCCTACGACCCTGTCTTGTCCCAAAACATACAAAAACTCAAAAATGGAAATATCATAAAATTCAATATAAATTGTATTCTATTACCTATATCAATGTTTAAACATGTTACTTACCAACTCACCTGTTGTTTGGACCTGAATGGCCTCCACATCTCTCTTAAACCTAGTCAGGATCATATATCCTGCACGCGACATTGTTGTAGCTCAAAGCTCTCTAATGCAATTACTCATAATAACAAATGAAAATTATTATTCATATTTTACTATTTATTTATATAACAAATCTAAGGTCTTTATACAACCATATTATTTATACTCATGTACTTGCTAACTAATACACTCTTTCCTTATGACCCATATCTTGGGACCAGATCATCGCTTTTCAACATCATTAGCGGAGTTAGAATCATATTCTTAGCATCTACCGCACTAAGTAATCAATTATACCCCTATATCCAATTTTTCAATCATTTTTGCCTATGAACATCCAATACTTACCTAGTACTATCTATAATACCAAATCTCTTTCTATGACTTTCACACTACACACTTATTTTATCTCTTCTTTCAACTCAATTGTTTTGTGCTTCACATCTCACCCTCTCGCCGAAAGGGGGGGAAATACCTGGGTATTCATATATGACTACCCTATCAATTCAATCAAGCAAGTGGAAAATTTTTCAATTCAATACCAATAATTTAACCAAATATTAATACTCATTACAATTCAATTATGACACAAATTCCAAATTCTAATCAACATTTCAAAATTTACCCTCAAATGACCTAAAGTGGGGGGAAATTGACACATATAATCTATCTTTTTCCAAAATTCCAACCTACAATCTATACCCATACAATGCATGGTGGAGGTAGTATTACATTGTTGCCTTTTCAACTTTGCAAGGGTTTTTCAATAAGCATTTGGCTTAAATTTGTTTGTAGTTGTTATACCTTAATTTGGGAAGCATTATAGTGGGAGAAAAACAAACTACGCTCTTAAAACTCTTCCACTAACAGCAAGATGCTCAAATCCCTTAATGAACACATACTGGCTCGAGAATTGATCACTCCTGGTCCGCTCACAAACTACAAGGTTATAAATCTCCCAAAATCTCCACAGAACATCTCCCCTCCGGTTTCATATCTACAACAACATATCGCATGGACCACAAATGATAATCCATGTTACATTGTGTCACAATTTCTCTTTCGACATGCTTATGGCTACATATTCTTTAGCTCTTCACATGTACACTCTTTTTTTCTCCTTTATACTATTAAATTTCATTCACTAGCATAAAAGGGGGGAAAATGTAGTCACTAAAATATGCACTTATTACTATTACATTACACTTCTAGCATGTTATTATATACACAATTTTTTAGCAAGAAGACCAGACATTAGTGACACAAGTCCTTGTTTTCTATTGCTTTTTATTTATCCAATTGTGACTCTTTCTCATGGTTTTTTTGGATTTATTTCTCTAATTTTAGTCGTGTCACAGAGATCTCGTCATCATGCTTTGATTATTTTATTTTATGAAATTTGTTGACCAAAGCATATGGAATGGTCCAAACGCTCATATGCTATGGACCATTTCATATGCCTTGGTTCCCACTTGTTTTCTCCCGAGTCTTTTTTCATTGGGCTTCTTCGTCACTCTTTCCTTATTTTTGTTTTCTATTTGGGGTCAACCTTTCGTGTCACTAGTGTCAAAATTTGGGAATAGAAACTCATATATATACTTAGCTTGCTAAGAGAATTAGGAGGCAATGATTATTATCTACAATTATATTTTGAGCACAAGAAAAAGCTAAGGACTGCATTTGGACTGCATTATCACATCATAGGAAGAAAATATCTTCTAAACTCCATACCACACATCTATTGGGGGAAAGTTAGTGTAGCCCACTATTCAGTGTAATTTGCACAAGGGAAAATCTAGCTTCAATGGGACACAATTACAATCACACACACCAGAACTACATAGAATCTGAAATGTAATAAAAGCCTCATTGCAATCATAGTGGGGTGATTTCTCAGGTCATTATGACTCAAATCATATCCATTCCTTTTTCTAGACTAATGTGAGCTTGAGTATTGTGTAAAGTATCTAGGTTTTTATTTTGCAAGAGTAGTTACAAAGATCATGGTTTTAAGTAAAGTTAGAGTGATAAAAGTGTGAATCATGAAGCAGATAATCAGATTACACAGGAGCCAAATATGCATAGTCTGAAGAGATAGGATCATACAAAGAGGGCCATAGAGGCCATATGCTCTAGGCCATACCATACTCTTTGATCTGGGCAGTGTTATAGGACATAGTTTTGGACACAGTTTCTTCAAATAACTTCCAGCCCCTCTCATCCATCAAATCAATCCAAATCAACACACAATCCAGAATATCAACTAATTCTTATTCTCCCTCTCATTGCTAATATTGTATATTCAATATCTAATCTGTCTATGAGTGTAGACACAAAATTATGCACTTTACACATAATTTAACTCAGTCTTATACTACTATTTAGAAGGTTCTCAAGTGTATAAAATACTAATTAATCCCACCTTTTGGCCATCTTTATATTACATTTTAATTCATAGTTCCTGTGTATTTTTCAGCACTTATCCATCCATTTCACAAGTACCTCGACATTCTAGCCCTAAATTAGGGCACCCCGAGGAATCCCGGTTCCACTCTAGGCACCCCAATCTATGCAAATCCACTTTTTCTCCTTTTTGGGTCATTTCTAGTTGTTGGTCATCTTTATCTTTTTCTCATTCAGCCTTGTCTGGATTAATTACAAATTTAAGCTTGAGATCCATATAAATATAAAGTTATAAGAACATAATGAGGGTCCCAGGTCATAGCATTACACACTAATATCACTCCATCTAGAGTTACATCCATTGCATCACTTGCATCCACATAGTACCATGCATCAAGGCTAGGAGATCTGTATCACACACACTTCATAGAGGGAGGGATTCTATTTAATTCCATGCACACATATTATTTACATTTTCTATAGTTACTATTGCTTGCTACTTCACAAAGTGTGATTGACATGAGAGCACCTAGGGTAAAACACACACACACTAAAACTACATCCGAGTCTGAAATATAATGCAACACTCATTGATAAGACCACAAGTTTGGTGACTAAGGTCAATTTAACCCATTCATATGAATATTTTATTTTTCTAGGGTTTTATACTTCTCTTTACATTGTAGGTCATTTTCTAGCTCATCCAGCAGAGTAAGTGTGACAAATAGGGAAGGTTCATAACTAACTTGTGACCATACCAGTTGCATGTTTTGAGAATTTCCAGTGTTTAAAACACCCAGATAGCAAACCAAGGTGCCCTAGGGCACCCCAGTACACTCCCAGGCACCCCAGTCACTTCATATCCTTCATATCTGCCATTTGCAGGGTCCCTGAGTATTCATATGCACTTCTTGATTTTATTCTCAGGCCTGTGACACTGTGTGACCATCTACAACAATCAGCTAAGCCATTTTTCCCTACTCTCTTACACATCTAGGGTTTCAGTTTACTTAGCATATTTATTTACATCTACTTTATGTTATTTATTGCATGTATACAATGTTTTAGTCATCCTAATTAGATTAACTAGGATTGTTATTTCCTTTCCCATAGTTCTATTTTATTTAATCATTATGGTGAAACTGATGTCCCCTTCTACCACCTTCTAGGGTTTTGTCTTCCCATCCTTTTCCACCATGTCATCTCCTTCCCAAATCATGGCCCAATCTTTGTATCCTACATATACACCTACCGAAATCACTAATGTAGTTACTACTGCCACCAACTTCATGCATGTGCATACCTAACACCCCCCCCCCCGCTTTGTCATGCCTTCACCTGACCCATCCATCAACGTCATTACTACCCACCACACTCGCATTTCTCCACCCATTTCTCCACCCATTTCTCTTCCTCCACCAATCACACTTACCGCTCCATCAACTACTTCCAAAGGTTATGATATTATTGGCCATCTCAAGAATACACACGCTAAAATATCACTTTATGACCTATTACACATTGCGCCAGATTGTCGAAGCACACTTGAGGCTACTCTTTGTGCTATTCATGTTGAACATGACCACTCTACTAAAGCTTTTTCCCATCTCATTCAGTATTTTTGTAGTTTTCCTCATTCGGTCTCCTTTACGGATGACGACATATCACGCGCCACCAAAAATCAACCTTGTGCCCCATTACTCATTATCATTGTCGTTAACACTACTTGTATCAAGTGTGTCCTTATTGATAATGGGTCTTTCATTAACCTTTGTGCCCATTCTCTCTTATAGAAATTAGGTATCACTGATAGTGGCGTCTCCCGTAAATCCACTCGCATCCATGGTTACGAATCTTCCACTCGCAAATGTCTCAATACTATATCCCTCCATATCCACGTTAGACGTAAAACAGTTCTTACTAAATTCTACATCCTCAATGCTTCTTTTCAATTCAATATCCTCTTATGTAGACCTTGTATTCACATAATGCATGTCGTACCCTCCACCATACATCAATGTGTCAAATTCCTTCATGATGGTTATGAACATATTATTACCGTTGACTTGGAACCCTTCAAATATTGTTGCATTGATCATGTCACTTATATGCTTGTCCCACTGCCTCAGCCCATTCCCTATGCTAACCTAGATAAATATGATGTCATTTAATCTAGTGTACCCACCTCCAATATTCTTGCCATCCCTCCTCTTGTTATATCTATTATCCCTTTGGCCATCATTTTTCCCATTGTATTTGTCCCTGCAAATGCACCTACCTCCACTTCCCCTAACATCATTTCCCTTATCATCTCCACTCAGACCTCAGTTATTATTTTTCCCATCATATTTTTCCCTACTAGTACTCCACCTCCACTTCCCTCTACTCTTGCCCCACCTCTAAATGTCCTCGATAGTGCTACCCAAATAGGTGATGCACACACTGATGTCTCCACTGATTCTAACGATGAGGATGATGTTATAGAACTTATTAATGAATCATGATGACAACTTGATTTTATTCCTATCGGCGTGGATAATTATTATTTTGAAGAAGCATTTGTCTTTGATGGCCCAAGAGAGTACAAGTTCAAAAACCTTCCATCGATTAATGTCATGGTCCTATATAAGGGCTTTGTTAACAGTGTCAATGCAGTTTCATCTTCCTCTCCACCAGAAGTAGTCTCGCGAACCCCCTTCACTTGTACATTATATATCAATAGGAAATTTTGGGAAAACATTCCTCTTGATCTTGCTAGCTCTGATACTATCTGTACACATGATTGTTTACCCAGGTTTGGCATGATGCTTAATGACATCTTGCCACCCCTCTAGTCACCCCATCTTTATTACAATTACTTTCATATTACAATAGCTTAAGGCTTACGGGTCTTTCACTTGACAATATTTACTGCACGTGCTGCCCGTGGGTTTCCATTTACACTTGAATGTTCTTCGCTTAATTATATTTGTGGCATACTCTACCCACTTCATTCCTCACTCTCCTTCCCGATGTGTTTTGTCACTATCTCCATTGCTAATGATTATTTCCTTACATTTGTACCTAACATTTTCCATTGGTGTGCTCATGGTTGTCCACCAATTGCTTTTATGGATGAATAATATGTGATGAATGTTTATCTCCTTCGTTATAATGTATCTTTATATGATCCACCTCATTTTATCACCTACCAAGTTTCTAACGCAGCTCCCGCCGGTTTTGATCAAGACAATGATTATATGTTTGATGTCATTTCATAGTTACCTTTTTCACACTATACATTCCCCCCCCATTCTCATTCTAGCATAGTTGTGTTTATATTTCCTTTGATCCCTGATATATATGCCTATTTATCACAAATTATCACACCCTCATTACTCGATGATGCACTCTTGTGCTTCGGTTCACACTGGACTGTTGAGGGATTACCATTACACTCAACCCCACACACTACATTATAGGTTCTACATATTTATATTCTCTTACATAAATCATAAATCCTACCTTTCTATACTTATTCCATAACCTACATTATCCTATATATACCTCATCTATTAGTCATTTATACATCATTTATCTTATGCATACTACATTAGTTGTCATCTCACCTGCGTCTAGTGTTGCATCCCATCACTACATATTCTATCCACAATTATATTTGCATCTTGCATCATCCACACATCATCCCTTTCTTACATTGTCTTATTCACATAGCCCATCTATCCATCCTATCCATTCTATACTACACTATATTCCATCCTATCTATGGGTCTAGTTCCATCCATCATCTTTATATATTCTATTGTTATATACACCTATTATTGCACCCAACATACTACATGCTACATGCTACACCATATCTCCTTATACATGGGTCTAGTTTTACCTATCAGCATTACGCATTATATCTCTACACTTATTACATTACACATTCCATACCCACTACACATTCTACATTGCATTGCCTACACCATGCATTCACACACCTTGGACATTTATACTACGTTATTTTCTACGAGCCGCACTCACCACCCTATGACACACTCTAGTTCCTCGGTCCATACTTGACTGCCGAGGGTTTACCAATCAAATGGACCTTACCAACATGTGATATGTCGTCATACCACATTCATCAAACTAGTGACCAATGCTCTAGGCTATATCATCACCCACACTAATCATCAACTCATGTAGTGATATACACCTTAGGTTAAATCACCACTCTTTTAATCAATTTCTCATTATCCTCTTACATCCTATCATCAAATATTCTATTATCCTATTCTAATTCATTCTATTACATCATCCTTTATCCTACTCATCACTTAGTGGTATACGTTTTAGGCTAAATCATCACCACATTCTTATTCATCACGTAGTGGTCTACGCTTAGTGCTAAATCACCACATTATGTTATCCACCACATATCCATATACGCTTCCTACACCCTCATCCCCCATCTCATAGTGGCATAAGTTATAGACTAAATTGTCACCTTCTTCTTCCATCATGTAGTGATATACGCTTAGGGCTAAATAATCACTCACCCATTCAACAAGTCATGATATATGCCTCGGCTATATGGTTCACGCACATTCGTTATACAACCACATACTTCATCACCACTTGTTACCGTTCATCCCATAGTGATAGACGCTTAGGGATAATGTAGTGCCCACTTCCCTTTGACACTGTTTAGATACTGATCCTGACTCTATTGATCATATTTTGGATATTATTATATTTTGATGTAACAGGATGTGTATATACTAGCTCATGGATTATTATGGACATTAATATGTTTTGATTAGCATGATGGTTAGATGTTAGACTATGGATTAATATTGATCTGGATTCAATTATTGTGCTTGAGGATCATTGAGACATTTTTATTATTATGTGGATAATGATATACTAGTTGACATGGACATGTTATTGATGTTAATTTTAGACATGTGACATTGATTATTATGAATAGCTCTAGTATAGAAATCTATTGGATGATGATATAGTTACAAATTGAATTTTAATGATAAATATTGAATCCTTGGTATTGTTGTGATTTAAAATTAATAATTTTATGTTGCTTATATCATTTGGATGTTCTGATGTGGCCACGAGGCCGAAGGAGGTATTTTGCATTTTGCAGGTTAAAATCACAACAATTTTGGGGGACTGGAGACTAACCATATTGGAATTCAGTGTGAAATCAATAAGGTCATCATGGCAACTGTGTTTGAGCTGTATGTTGTGTTTTGTTAGGATTTCCCATGGGGGGGATTTCCATTATTATGACCATGGGGTATATGTGTGCTTTATTTGTTGTGTCCCTTTTTAAAATTATTGTTGTATGTATTTTATTTGTAATGTGCTCTTTATTTTAATTATTTTAATGTGATAGTATAATGTGAGAGTCATATAGTTAAAATTTAATTAAATTAAATAGGATGTGGAAGGTGAAATTAAATGTTATTGTCTTAGTTGAAAATGAAATTTATTTATATATTTTATAACCATATGATAATTAAATATATGGTTGTGTCTAAAGTTTGTAATAAATAAATGTCATAGAAATAAATGCATTTTAAAAGAGTGTGTAAGTTACCAAGTATGGGTTGTGTAAGTGAAGTGATAGCTTGTGTAAGAAATTGTAAGAGGTTGTAAAAAGATTTTGGAAGGTCAAACACTCCATCTCCCTCTTGAAATTCGAATTTGAGCTTGGAGGACAAATTTGGAGGCTTGTGGGACAAGTTAAACTTGTCCCACACCTCTCAAAATCCTCCACCAACCTTTTTTATTAATTTGGAGTCAAAATCAACTTATTTTATTGCATTTTGACATGATTTATTGTAAAATTTGTTTGCACTTGTCTTACAAATTTTAAATGCATTCTTTTTTATGATGGGCAAAAATGAGGTGTGTAAGTGGTTTGTCATTCACATTGATTGGGATTTAATTGCCTTGATGTTGATTGCTTTTTGGGGATGAGGAAAAATGATGTGGAATCCCACTTGGAATCCACATCATCCTCTTCCACCCTCTCCTTTAAAATTGTAATTCCTCCTCATTTTGAGGTTGTTGAAGGTTGGAGATTTCACTCTTGGGTCAAAATTTCTCTTGCATTTCGGAGCTTGCTTGGTGGAAGAAGTGGATTTGCTTGTGCATACATTTACCTTGCTGATTTGGGACTGGTTTTTGGTGAAATAAAGACTGTTGTTTTGGGAGCAAGTCCCCATTATGGAGAGGTAGGCTCTCACTTTTTTAAAAATTGTTGTTTTTCCCTCTTTTAGCATGAATTTTGAATGTATTTGTGTTTGCAATTCTTAGAGGGATGGGTAGAATGCTTAGGGCATGGTGTGGAGAGAAGACTATGAGGTTTATCAGAGGAGGGATAAGGGATTTTCCATTGTTATTTGTTCTTGGAGGGAATGTTGGTTTGGGATCCACCTAGGAAAGGAAATTGCTTGCATTTCCTACTTTGGGGGAGGTATAAGGGATAAATTTGGAGGAGGGATAAGGAGGGGTTGAGGAGGGATAAGGTTTATGGGATTGCTATGATCTTGGCGGTTTGCTCTTGGTGGATGCCCAAAATTCAACTTGGGAGGCATAAGGAGACCTCCATAGTTCTTGTTATTGCTTGGCTTGCTTGCTTGGAGAAGGAGCCTTTGTTTTGTTTGGAATTGATTGTTGTAGTTGAGAACTACATCCTCTTGCTTTGTATTTATTTGTGTTTGTGAATTTATGCTTGTATGTGAAGAAGCCATCTTGCCATGTGTTGAATTATCATGCTCCATTTAAATATGGTTGGGGCTCGGGGGCCAATGGGGAAAGATGGCTTCTATTTTCCCATTGGGTATCTTGGTTGGGTGGAGAGTGTTGCCTTTCCCCCTTCCTTGTTGTGATTCAAAGATGAATAAAGAAGAAGAAAACAGTAAACTGTTGTTTGGGGAAAGAATAAAACAGTTTGACAGTCCTTTTTTTCTTGAGAAAATTAAATGTAACCCTTCCCACTTAGAGTGGATGAATGTAATTGATGTTGAAATGTGAGATGTTACTTTGTAATTGGAAGTTGTAATTGAATTGAGAAATTTATTCTTTGTTTTACCTTGGAAAAATAATGTAATTGATATCCATACTTGTAATTTTGAAATTTGAAATCAAATCAAATTGGAAAGGAGTTCGGTTGTAAAGCTATTTGACCTCTCAATAAAGGATGGCATTGATTCTTTTAATTTTGTTGGAATGTGCATACTAGATTGTATTGAATGTTTTGAATTACAATTGTTGTTTGAAATGGTATCCCTGTCAAAAAAAATGCGTGAAGAATAAACGATAGCATTCTGTTTCCTTGTTTTATTGTCAAATTTAGATATCAAAATGGTGCCATGTACTTTAAGTAATAAATTATAGCAATCGGATGTTACAGATCAGAAATGAAAATGCTTCCACTTTGGAAATTGTAAATTGACCTTTAAATTGTTAGTAATTGCATTCTATTTTCTTTGGAATTTGGCACCGAAATTAATTCATTAAATGCATAGTTCAAATTCATAACTAAAATTAAGGAACGAGATAAGAAAATTTAGATGTATAAGGTTTATAAACCTTGTGGAAATGCAACAATTAAAATGATCATCAAGAACTGCATCAAACTAGATTTTGAACTTGCATAATAGGTTTCCTGTCAAAAGATGCAAAATATATCAATTACAACCCAATACATAATTTTAACCTATAAAACACTCTTTAACACACCCATGATCATCCCTCCATGTTCAATTTACATGTTGAGGAGAAAGGGAATCAAAATTGAACGAAACTTGCAAGTTGGAAAAAAAAACTGTCAGTTTTAAAATTATAATTCTCTGTAGATCAATTTCTTAAAATTGACCCTTGAAACTTTACCAAATTTCAAACTTGATGATTTCTGTGCAAAGAGGACTCCGAGATCTTTCCAGAAAGTCCTCATTTTCCTAAAATGGAGCTTCCTATCAAAAGTTATGGCCATTTGAAGTTTTACTTCAAAATGGCCATCCCAAACAAAACGAAAAAAAAGAAAAGAAATAATTCGACCTTAGAAAAATTTAAATTTTGAACTTTGGAAAAATTTCCTTGATCCCTCACCAATCACATGCTAACACGTGGTAGGGAGGAATGAGGATTTACAATTGAAAACTTAACTTTTTACACTTTTGGAAAAACTTCACTTTTTCTTCTGTCGGCCCTCGGCCAATCACAAAGCGCCACGTGGCCATTTGAGCAAGTGCGGGGCATGGAGGAAAAATTTCCTTTAGAAATAGAGACTTTGGTTTTGGGAAAAAAAATTCAAAATTTTCCCCACGACCCGCTCTCCCGTATCAATCACGTGATGACACGTGGCATTTGGGAAAAAATTCCCAGTTTTCTCCCTATCCCTGCGGACCTCCAAGGGAAAATTTTCCCCTAAAACTCCGCCCGGCCATAACTTGAGTTTTACAAGGAGTTAGGAAGACTTATTTATATGGTTGAAAAGGTGAGGAAATTTTCTATCCAATGAGCCTAGTTTAGGAAAGTTTTGATAACTCTAAGTGTGTGAGAAATCTAGTTGAAGTTCAGGGCTTGATAGAGAGTAGGCCTGGCGATAAATTTCTCCCTGAACCTTAATAAAACTTGTAACCTCCAAATTGGAACCTAGTAAACTTGTTATAAGATAAAAATGGAAATCTTGTGTTTGGTTAATCAGAATTTTTTCTGGAACCTATTTAGTTTCAAACTAGTGTCTTGCAACTTGGTTGTAGACTCTTCCTATAAAAAAAAAATTATTCCATAATTTTCCTAATTTGTTTCTTGGTCCCAAGTGGTAGTTAAAGCAGGCATCACAAATAAATCACCACTCATCTATTCTACCAAGTCCTATTATATGCTTATGTTATAGGGTCCAAGCACATCTTCTCCCCATGTCGCATCTCAACACCACTACGTATACACATTCATCACAGCACACTAGACACAACCAACACTACTCAACCATTTCCCGATGACGCACTCTCATTCACAGTTCATTCTTGATTACTAAAGGGGGAAACAAAATGAACCTCATTACATCCAATTCGATTCACTCAAGGGGCACATTTCTCCTATCATTCCATCTTGCTATCCATTCCATCTATCCATAACATACTTCACTATCTTGGGGGAATTTAATTTTGCTTACTAGTTTTTTGCATGCTCACTTTACTACACATGTTAGCTTGATTTCATATATGTCATTATCATACACACATGTGCATTCATGCCTTTTTCTAGTGTGATCGTAGATACAAGACTTTACATGGAACATGGATGCTTGCCTTCTACCCTTCCTATACCAGTCGTTGGGGGCATCTACATTCATCTTATACATGTGTTATTGTTTCATGTTGTACTTAGCATCTTATACTACTTGTTTATACACACTTTGACGTATTGGTTATCACTCTAACATGCTAATGGGTGTTCCATGTGCAACACTTGTTTTGCAGGTTTACATGTTGCCATGACTACTTGTTTGTTTCTACTTGTCTTCCATTATTTTCTATTGTATGTGAGTTTTTCCCTTTGCTTGTGTGCACACTTATCTATTGTTTATGGCCTTGGTTGTCTTGTGTATCTTGCGACATCATGAGTGATGTCCCATGTTTGAAACCCGCTTTATGCAGTCTATTTGTTTTCTTATGTGATTACACTACTTTATTTGGTAGTTTCTACATTGTCTACATATTTTACATTTATTGCATGCATGTGTTTTCAGATTAACACTTATATTAGCTAGTCATCCCCTTTTGTGTGTGCCTTAGCATCTACCAAGTGCTTCCCTTTTCCCCCTGCAAGGTAGAGTGCGGTTGGTCCTCTTTTTGGGCCAAATTCTCCTTCCAGGGTCATCGCATGTGCCTCCAAAGAGGGGGGCATCATTGAAGGTTTTATACTAACACAATGTATTTACACCAGTTCAGACACAACGAGTGAGTTCAGACCAGTCTACGAACTCCATACACAGTAGCCTTAATAGGACATGGTGTCTTTCGACAATTCTACAGAGTAGTTGTAGGCTTGGGTGTTACAGTGGGTGTGACTCTCTATAACTCTCCTTCCAATGGCATTAGATCACCCAAAAAACTATGAAAGTACAGAGATCTCTTTGAAAACTTTCAGCAGAAGCAGTTAGAGTTGGAGGAAACAGAGCATTTCCTCCCCACACTTCTTCAACCAAGGTGGCGTGAGATCACCTGAAAAAATCATGACAGTACAAGATATCCTTCTACACCCTTTTTATCAACATGGATCAAGTGCACATGTTCCATTTACACTTTTTCTAGTGTATTTTACATTTACGTACTTTACACATGTGTATTTTACACAACATTTTTTACATACATACATATTTGACTACTTGAATATTTTCTCCTTACAGGTCCACCTTATGAGAAACAAGTAGTCAAATTGGGGGCAACAACGAAAATAACAACAACAACAACGATAACACACTGCGACGGTACTTGCCATACTAACCATGCAAGTACACTACACACCACAATAGCTACACACATGTTCCACCCTAGGTTCACTCTCATCACTTTTTATGTGCATTTTTCATCTTTAGAATCTATGCTCTTCCACATTTTTATTTTTTTCATTCCATGCTTGAGTCTAGTCCGTCGACACGTCTTCTTCTACACTCTACATGGATATCAGGTACATATCTCTATCTACTTTATGTTACCGAGCTTTCCACTCACCAACATAAAGTGGGGGGAAAATGCAGACAAAAAATTATACACTTTACACATAATTTGGCTCGGTCTTATACTACTATTTAGAAGGTTCTCAAGTGTATAAAGTAATAATTAATCCCACCTTTTGGCCTAAGCACTTATCGAGTTGTTCTAAGGAGCGCCGAGATGTTTTAGTCCAAAACTCTACAAACTGAGCCAATATACAAAGAGGGATGAGCTCATATCGAGAATCATAATTTTTGAGAAAAACCATGTCATAAAAGACTCGATTTATCCATGCATAGCCAAGCCGATTCAGAACGAGTGAGTTTTAGATTATACGAGGTATTCAATCCATGTAAAGCTAATGTCTATGTCGCATAGTACACACATTTGGAGAAGAAGTCGAGTCGAGCATGTGTCAAGTTGATCAATGTTGAGATCGAGTCCATCCTCATATTGACCAAGCTACTCTAATAACCAAGCCCCACCCTGCAGAGATACCAAGTTATGTATTGAGGAATCGAGCTAACGTGATTAACCTCCCAGCAAAAGCTAAACAATGTATTCATGAACAAGTTGTAGTGAGCTCTTGGCCGAGCCAAGTGATGAGGAGATGGACTCAAATGAGGTCATAAAGAGTTTAGTGGATCTGGCAAGCTTGGTTCATATTGAGAAAAGATGAAGGATCTCATACTCATTTGAGGACTCAGCCATGGAGGACCGCACGACTTGATAACCAGGGAGTATCCAAACTAGGTCTCTGTGGCACATTCACAAAGACTAGCTAGAATTTGGATAGAGTTAAAGTACATAAGTTGGGAAAAATGGAGAGTAATGAGGAATGAATTAACGACCAAATTGGGACATGGAATGGCCATTTCGGTTGATACAGAAGAACATTGCATGGAGAGCCTGAATAGACTCGAGGCAGTCGGGTGCAAAAGGCCTGAATTTATCGTAAAGAGAGTGATGTAGGGATAATCGCTTTGGCGAGCCCAAATGGCCTATGGGTAAAATGGAACATAGAAACATGAAAGCACCGCAAGAGTTATGTGAGTGCAGAGGTGAATGAAGGACCCGAGTCAGCTGATTCGGCAGGTATAGAGCTCGAGGAGCCATTGCGGGAGTTGCGGATAAAATTTCCCTTGATGGCCCCAGCCAAGCTGGGCTGTGTGTGCAAAAGAATGCCAAAATGTCCGCAGTAAGCCAGAGTCGGGTATGGTGGAAAAATGTAGCGCCGAGTGGTCCTTAGGACATATGGGCTCACTAAGCCTGAGTTTTCCATGGAAAATTGGGCACAGGGAATGGCCCGGTCAACGGCCCTTATGGGGTCAAAAGGGGTCTGGTGAACCGATGTGGGCCTAACATAGACATAGTGCAGAGGAATTGACATTTTAGAGCCCGAATGGCCCATGGCTAGGTTATGAGGCAAAAACTCGATGTTCCCGCATCGCCTGTAAGAGTTACATAGAGGCCTAAATTAGCAAGGCAGTGGGACCTTCGTCAGAATCAACACCCATGCCAATATGCATGACAATTCATTCAAAATGCAACATGCCCAACAATGTATGAAGAGCCAAGCTAATATGTCGACACATGTATTGGAGGTATAAGGGGAAACTCGGCTCGATGAAAGGATGTGACTCGACACATAGCAAGTGGGTGACATGGGATGGAGGTGCAATTCTTGAGGGAGCCAGCTCGACAAGTCAGTGTCGAGTTGGCTATAACTATGTCAACCAATAAACCCCCCCCCCCCTTTTTATATAAACATGTAGATGAAGTTTGCAAATTAAATGTGGGCCCCATAATATTAACATGCAAAATTATCCCAAATGATAGTATAAAACATTAAGAAAGAGGGTCCAACTGGTGTTTCTGCTACGGAAGGGGAGAATGTCCTTATCAATAGAATTGTCAAACTGGAAAAGGAGGTTGGGGCTTTGAAAGAAGATCTCAAGTAGGTCTGCAAGAGAGAAGGCAAAAGGAAGATGCACAACAACCCTGAGTAGGATAATGACTAGATACTTGAAATTTACAAGAAGCTTACCTCACTGGATAACAGGATGTGAAATACAAAAGGAAGGCATGACTATACCATGTATGTGCTTAAGGCTATCTACAATTTTTTTAACAGCATGTCAAAAGTGTATGTGTGCTTAGCGACATTCCTGTTGCCATTTGGGAATGAGAACCAGTAAGGAACTTAACTCTCTCACAATTGGATAAGAAGGATCCCACCCATGTCACTTCCTTGGCACTCTTCACCTCTCTGCAGATGCTAAGGGCAAAGATTAGTAAAGCAAACAAGTGAAGAGGACGATCCTTACTACAATTTTTTTGTTTTGATGTTGTCAGGAGGTTGTTTTCATGCTTCTTAGTTGTCGTTTTGTTATTGTTTTGATCCTTTAGTATAGTTCCTCAGTTAACTATAATTGTAAATTTATGTATATTTTGGATGTTGATCCAAACTTGATGTATTTACTGCATTATCTGGCTTTGGAGCCTTTTTGTATGAGGGTATAGTCCCTTCAAAACTATGGATTGTTCTTTTTTGCTTTGTCTGGATTTTGAGCATGTTTTGTAACAGGGTACAGTCCCTTCAAAACTATTTACCCCTTATAAAAAACATTAGGAAAGAGGGAAATAATTAAAATGTCTTTCCAACCCAAATAATTAATTTCCAATCCCGTGAAAGAAGTAAACCTGGTAATTTCCCAAAACAGCTGTAGGTGCTCAAATGACCATAACTTTTGCATCCCTTAATGGATTTTCACAAAATTGGTCTCATTGGAACCATGGTTTTGAGCCCTATGCACAAAAATAAATAAATGTAGATATTGATGAAGATTTGATGGTGATTTGTAAGGAAAACGAGATCAGTTTTATTTGGTTGTTGGATAGTGGTTGAAGGGGCATTTAATGAGCATGGGCAATCATTCCTTCAATGTTGCAGGTTATAGAACAACTTGAAATTTCTTTTACATGTCAATATTCACCAACTACACTCATTTATCATAAATTTCAATTGGTTGGAAAGTGAATTTAAATAATTGCATCCCCTCTCTCTCTCCTCTCAAAATTCTATAAATTAAAGTGTTGGGCTCACTGTAAGGGGACGACAATTTTGAGTAGAAAAACTCTGTCATTTTTGTTTTGTGAAGTCAATGTGATACAGGCCCTTGTAGTGAAATCCTTTCATGGTGATCGCACATGCTCACCATATTCATTATTTAATTACCTTAATTAAAACTAATTTCCACCTCACCTAGACACCTCATCACAAACCTATTCTTAGCATGTTTCCCTTTTACTAGGACTCAATATTCACTCACCATAACTAACTAAGACTTAGTCCTACCTACCTTAATTAACTAAGACTTAGTTCAACCCTAAAATCACATGCCTATTCTTCCTCTAACCACATTCTCACTTATCTAAGCACAACATTCCATTTTGATCTAGCGAGAATAAACAGAGCTGGAAAAAATATTGCCAAGATCTGTCATTTTTAGTAAACCTAGGATTTCCCACCTTAACTGACATCGGTCAACCCTAAACCAACACCGATCACCCTAAACCATCATCGGTTACCATATATTCACTTTGGTAACCTTGTTTGAGGGTTGGAATAATTATTCAAGTCTTTAAGAAGAGATATCTGCATGCAAGCACGCACCAAATCACTTCTACACATCCAGACACCCTGAACCAACAACCAAACACTGATCTGAAAGGTAAGCATTCATGGAAACATTCTAGGAAGCACTACCGTGACATGGAGCAACCATTTTCATAGATCAATCATCATCATCCTCCATCCATTCAGTCTTCTTTCTAAAGTAAGTACACTCTGATCTGCAACATTCTACAATTATTTAGAATCAGTCTCTTTATCTCTTTTGAGTTAGTTTTTGGTTTCCTATGCACCCCACCATCCCCATATTCCTTCAATCCATTTATCCAACCACCCAAAATCCTTTTAGCTCCCCAATATTTGACACTAGACACTCTTGAGCATTCCCATCACCCTTACTAACCTAAACATTCCCCTCCCATTCTCTGTGTAGTCATGGAGACTCTCCAAAACCAAGTTTATTGAGTTTCTACCATCCCGCCTTAACATGTTGACCGTCATATGTTTCCCTCTTAACCATCATCGGTCATGCCTCACCGACGTCAGTCTTTGTGACTGGTAATTCTACCTATGATTGTGACCTAATACCTTTCACCAACTCACCCAAACTCACCCAGAACTTGACCCTAACCTATTCCAACACCTCGACCACCTACCTAACTTCTCAGATCTGATCATAACCTAGCCTGTTAGATTAGATTTTCTTATTGTACTTGAATGAGATACCTAAATCATATCAACTACAGTAGGATTTTATTTATTTACAATATCTCTTGCATTAAGTTGTATTAAACAGTGGGTTGACAATCCGTCAAGGAAGTATCATACTTCCTCGGATCTAGCACACGCTAGGCAGCCCACTGACATATATTGTTTAACTCTCTTTTTTGGTCTTGTTTTGTATTTTAGGTAGTTCCTCCTAGCCAAAAGGAAGCTCTCGTAGTCAGCATTTGATCAAGAAGTCAGAACACGTGTACAACCTCCAACCGAACCATCAACAATAGGTATTCCTCCTTGGCCCATCACCTTATCTATTTTGTCAAATCCATAAAGAAAATGGTGAAACATTTTGGCACGCCCGGTGGGACCCATCAGGGGTTCTTTTGCATTTTATTCATTCCTAGGTGAAAGTTGTGTGTTTTTTTCCCTTTTGAAAATCTTCCACATTAATTTTCTTCTCTGGAATCTTCCCCTTCTTTCTATTGTCTAAAAGCAATCATGTTTTTGGTGCTTTAAAAAGAATACATCTTTCTTTCATTAGCATTGCATTAGTGAAAGAGCATCCCTCTTCACTGTTCATCACTTGCTACATCAAATATCACATTTCGATTTGGGTTTAAAACACTTGCATGGCATTCTGATTTGTTGCATTATATCTCACATTAAAACTGAGGGCAACCTATACAGTTGGAAGTCATGCCAGCTGATGGTTGACACAACTGAATCGTAGAAAGCACATTCTCTCTTCTCTCTCTTTGCCAAACTACACAAATTAGAATTTACACATCTTCTTAAACAACATCTTACCTAGAAGAGACTATCAATGATCACATGATCAGAGGATTGACAGTGGGCACCCAACTGGTTATCTTTATCCAGTCACCCATTAGAGAAAGGCCCGCCCCACCAAAACATAACATGAAACCTCACCTTTAGAATTTCCTTCTTCGTAGGAATCCTTCCTAACCAAAAACTTTGTTCTAAATTCACAAGTCATTCTTTTAAATAGCATAAGCTAAACACACTAAATTCACTTGTAGGATTACGTGTTTTTCTTAGCTTTGTTCTTGACTTGCATTTTGAGTTGTGAGGTCACATTTCTTCACTTCCTTCTTCCTTTCACACTCATCATCATAGTTGGTGTATTCCGACTGTTTCTGAGTGTGTCAGGACTCATTTTTTACCATATTCAGACTTCTAGGTTGGTGTCCCATTTCAAATTTAATTCACAAAAATAAAATTTTCTTCATTCTATAGATTTCACAGTAACCGACATCGGTCAAGAGACCATCATCGGTTTACATCTGACTGTCATCGGTTTATCTGACCGGTGTCGGTTCCTTGTGCTTTTGGTCAGTTTACCCAAAAGAGAACTCATCTCATCTTCTTCTCTGTTTAAAATCTCTAGACATCACCATATCCTCTACATTATGATATTATTGACTAAATATAGCTTCCACAGTTGACTTTCCTCAGTTTCTATCTCACTTGCTCAAACTGTTTCTTTCCCACAGTAACTAACATTGGTTACTATGACCATCATTAGTCACCCAATAACCGGCATTGGTTGGTCTGACCAACGTTGATCCTTCTATTTTTATTTTTAATCAAATCACCTACCAGTTCACCTCTCATAATCAATTCTTTTCCATCCCTATTGTTCTTATGTCACTTGCAAAGTACAGTTCATCTAGTATACGCTAACTCACATGGTGTTGACTTGTAGTCAAGCCAACACTCTTGTGCTTCATGCACTAGCCTTCAGCCGCTTCCACCTAGCCCATCACCCCCTTCTATCTTATCACCCATGGATCCAACTCAACCTATCACCATTAATACTGGTGATGAGGAGTTCACAAGACTTCTTGACCAGAATCCTGCTGCCCTCTAGTACTACCTTGCTCATTCTTCTACCTAGGATTCCTTAGGTCAGTTAGTATATGACATGCCCATATCTATCCCTCCTACTCTCACCCCCACCTCTGCATCAGCTAGCACCAGCTCAGTGCTACCTTCATCCACTTTACCACCTGTGGTGTCTCAGCTAGGTCCCACAGCCTCTATAACTACAATGTCTATGTCATTTATTGCACGATGTAACGTTAGTTGTCCCTCTGATAGCCACTTTAAGTATAGCCCCATCTGCACCCACTACCTCACATATACCTATTACATCGCAACCACCTCTGGTGTCAGAAACTTACACCCCTTTCTAGAACCTTGTCCTTTCTATCCCACAGTCCTTACCCCCAATCACCACTAGAGTTGTTACGACTACCCCACCCACTTACACATACTACCAACAACCCCTGACCTCGTCTATCACTTATTCTGGCTATGTGTCACCTACATCTATTCCTCCTACACAGTTCTCATACTCAACACCACCATACACTAGCATACCACCCACCTCATACATTCAGCATCAACCCCCTTTTTTTACAGGGGGCACCCATTCATCACAACCTACCAATGACCTCATTAAGATGATGATGGAAAAGATGCAGACCTTAGAAGCATCTATTTTTGGCTCCCGTAATTCTTTAACTTATGATGAAATCTATAATGAGCCTATCCATCCATCTATTCCCATTCATCCCTACCCTGTGCATTGGGAAATTCCTAAATTCAATCACTTCAATAGTAAAGAAGACCCGCAACAACACTTGTGGTCATTCAAACATGGGTGCTACCTAATCACCCATGATGACGCTTTGCTCCTATGAACCTTCCCAATGTCCTTGACAGGACCAACATTGGATTGGTATAGTGGACTACCTAGACATTCCATTTATTCCTTTAATCAAGTAGCCCAAGCTTTCTTAGACCATTTTTCAATCAATGTTATCAAGAAAGTCACCATGACCGATCTCTATTCAACCCGACAGTATGAAGATGAATCTATTGTAGATTTTGTTGCCCGCTGGTGGAGTCTTATCAACCAATTAACGTTCCAGCTACCTCAGACTAAACTTATTGAGTTGTTCACTAGAGCTTGTGTCAGACACATCTCACCAACTCTACAGGTACAAACCTTCTAAACCTTCGACAAAGCATTCACCATGGCATGAAAGTTGGAAATTCATGCCATTGAAGAAAATAAAATCCAATTACGAAACAAGAATGCCCCATTCAAATCAAATGACTCTTCTTCATCTTCAAAACCTCAAAATAACTATTCAAAGGCCAAAGGATCTGCCAATGTGGTAGTCCTCAAGGTGGGTCCATCTCATCCTTCTAATCAAGCCCAACCTTCTTCCAATCTTTCCCCTATCCAGGCCTTTCAGCTCCGGTGGGAGCAGTGGAAGTACACTTCAATTGGAGAGCCCTATTCTTCAGTCTTGGAAAATCTTCTTAAAGTTGGAGCCATTACACTTCCTCCCATAAAACCTCATACAGGTTTCGATCCTTCCCATCCTATGCCTGCATGGTATAAAGAACATGACTACTATAATTACCATCGTGTTAAAGGCCATAGTGACGGTAACTACATAAATTTTAAGAACATTGTCCAAGAGATGATAGATAATGGAGACCTTGTCATGGACAACCCAAATGCACTGGAAAATCAAAATTTCACATCTTTAAAAATTTGTTCCCTAACCATAAACCATATCTAATCAAAATAGTGAACCTTCATCCAGTGACAAAAATGTCTGTGAAGTCCACGCAGTTTTTGATATCATACCGGTCGTTCCTCAAATCCCACCTATTTCATCTATTGAGGAAATTTTGGCACGAGCTCCTCTACCCATAGAGGAGCATACCTCTTCTACTCCTTCACCCACAGAGGAGTCCCCCTCATCTCCCCCTACTCTCACAGAGGAACCCACACTTTCTACTGATGCCATTTCACCATCTACCTCACAACCTACCAAACAGTCAACACTTTTAATTCTCCCATCCACAGGAGAATCATCATCACCTTCTCCTCCACTAAGGGAGAAGTCTACCTTACCCCATTTACCATCTCTCCTACCCATGGGAGATTCTTCAGACATGCCACTACCTGTTGGGGGTAGTTCTCCCCAGCATCCCAGGACCCCATTGACATGATCTCAGCTCTTGTTACCTACAGAGTCTGAGGCTAGCCAATTCCCTGTCTCATAGACATATTTTATAGGGATTGCCACCAAACCAACTCCATCTTCTTCTTCAGTAGTCCCATTTTCACAGCTGGCCGATCACTTGGATTACATTGATAATTCCATGCTCTAGGGATGTCTTCAGCTCCCCTTTTCGACCCAAATGTAAATGTTTCCTGAGGATACTTCCATGATCTACCCAAAGGTATTTTCAGCAACCAGATCAACACTGACCATGCCTATTGAAATGGACTTCTTCTTCATCATCCCTACCTACATCCAAACCTCTACCCACAACTAAAACCATTCCCAAACCTAAAAACCTACCCACACCTATCTCCTCACCCGTATCTAGACCCATCACTACTTTGGGTGTCATGCCGACATCAAGCCTTACTCACCCACCTGTCAAATTGGACTTAGCCACATCTTCCCAAGCCCACACCAACATTATCCCTCCACCTAAAAGGAAAACCCAACCCTCTAGGCCACATACACCGGTCTCACCTACCACACCTTTGTCACCTTCCCCCCTTCCGTCCATCCTAGGGCCCCATCCATCAACCCTAATCAAACAGTCTCCTACCCAAGGCCAGTCAAAAGCTAAACAACCTACTACTACATCACGAGCCTTCGTTACACCTCATTCACCCAAAAACCAAACACCCTCACCCTCACCCATGCACTTCTTACCACCTATACCTCCACCAGTTACTATAACCCCAACTTTACCTATACGACTTCAACCCATACCATCCACCCAACCTCTACCAACCACTTCCACCACAACTTGGTTGTCCCCATGGGTAACCATCCTCTTCCACCATCTGCTTTCCCTTCTGCATCCGTACCCCCATGTCACCTTTACCCAAGAAGGTGCAACCCAAAGATAAGAACCCACTACCCTCCAATAAGGTAGTCAAACCAACAAAACCTTCCATGCTAGCTCTTCTACCACACCTTTACCTAAGCATAGATGCCATCAAAACCTAAGACAATACCACTTACCAAACCAATGGGCCAACCCATTCCCCCTCCTATAAAGCCTCTTCCCTCATGATCATCCACACCTTTACCCAAACCCACACTCACTTCCCATTGTGATCCATTAACAGGGTCCTACGCCAACATTTTAACCAATCTCTTAGAGACTTCTATCATCACATTACCACTTTGACCTTACGATCCTCTCAAACCCAAACCAAAAGGGTTTGATGAAACCAAGATTTGTGCCTATCATCATGTGTCAGGACATGATGTAGAAAATTGTAAGGCTCTAAAGACCATTCTTCTCCAACTTTGTCCTCCTGAACAAAATTTTGACGATGATGACCTTCTTGATGAGGACCATGTTCCACCTTCACCTGTCACCACACATCATCGTCCCTTGCTTCTTCAATGACCAGTATCTCCACCCCCACAACCATTTTTTCCACCTCCAAAATTTGAGATCAACATGGTCCATATCAGAGAATTGGCCAAATCACCACCTAAATGTCAGTGTGCCAACTCACTTCACAAGGTATTTTCCCCACCATTAGGTTTTTTCCCATCATGTTGTTACACTACTCATCCTACACCTTCTCCATTTACCACCTCCCCTCAGATTAACATGGTTCAAGTTGCCACCCATGCCAGAAAGACAAAGGAAAAGAAAAAGCAACTAGCCCATCAACCAACCCTATGCCCAATATACCATCTGCACCCGTGCCCAAAATCACCATTCGAGGACCTACATACCCTATCTCTGATGGGGTCACCCATTGCAATGATAAAACAATTACATCAGTCCCCTCTAAATATGTCTTTGTATGATCTCATCCAAACTTTTGAATCTCATAGACAAGCCCTTATAGAGGTTTTGTAATCCATTGAAGTTTTACCCAATGACCCCACACCAGTGGCCTCCATTATCACCCCTCACCATGTGGCCTTGCTTACCAAATCATCTCCTTCTTCTACCCCCATGCCCACTCCTCAAGTCACCACCCTCAGCTTCTCTAATGAGGAGATTGTACCTCTCTAGTCAGATGACCCTGATCCCACCCTTTTCATTTCCATCTATATCGATAACATATGCATATGACGCATCATGATCGATGGTGGTGCTAGCATTAACATCATCTCCTCCCATGTGTACAATCAAATGTGCATCCCTTCTAATTATATGCATAATAACCCAGTTATGTTGCGCTCCTTCAACGATGCCATCACCTCCACCCTTGGCACCATTATCCTTCACATTTGCGTAGGCCCTCGCACTATCCGAAACTATTCTACGTCTTAGAGGGAGAGTTCCAGTATAACCTATTGCTTGGCAGACCTTGGATTCATGTCATGGGTTGTGTCCCTTCAACTTTACACCACTGTGTAAAATTCAAACATGAAGGACATAACTATACCATCCCCACCGACCCGTCGCCATTCAAAACTTGTAACATGTTGTACCGACCCAACGATGTACTTGTACCAGTCAAGGCATCTACCACTACCCCCACTTCTCCTTCACCCATGAGCCCATCCACCAATGTTTCCGCCACCTCTCCCACATCTAACTCTTCTATTCCTACTACTGCCTGCAGCCTCTGCAGCTGACCCATCTACTTTCCAACCAACTGATACCCCTCCTTCCCAATCATCTAATGAATCTATCTATCCCCACTACCCACATATCGACTACTGATCCCTTAGAAGGTGTTTTTCAATGCCTCACTCTGGGGGAGTACCGCCTATACAATATCGACACATTCCTCACTCCGCAAGAGTATGGAAACCTGCACCAACACCCTCGTTATGACTACTGCATAGGTGAGGTTTTCCCTTATGGTCCTCCCCACCTTCGCACTAACCTAATGTATGGGGGACTTGACACTGCCACCTATTCACCCAAACCTCCATCCCAAACATGACCATTTTCATCTGACCTCCAATCCCTTACTAACCACCGCTTCACCCACACTTTCCTTCATCGTTGTGCATGGAAAGGCTTTGGATTTGGTTTTTATGAACAAGGCCACCATACCATCATTTCTTGTACCACCCGTAAACACAATGAACCATAGTGGCATTGGATTTTCCACACCACCTTCCAAGAAGGCCCACATTCGACCTCATTGAGGAAGACAAACCTTCTCCATCCCATTCACCAACGTCACCACCTTCACCCATGGAGTCCATAGATCCCGAATCTATTCCTCCTAACTTTTTTTTTGTAAACACAATTTCCCTGGGACCTCTGATTTATCAACGTGATGGTGAGGCTCCCTCTTCTCTTCCCTTCCTGTATCCTGACATGATCGATGATGATACACCTTCTATTAATGTCATTCAATGTTAGGACGATGAGTCTATACTCACCTACCTTGGTGTGGAAGATTCTTATATTCACCAGTCATTACCTTCTGAGATGCAAACCATGTTGAATGAATCGACTATCGAAATCAACATTAATACTCAGGATGACCCGCACATTCTAAAGATAGGCCAATCTTTAGATGTTGTTGAACAGGAAGCTTTTACTTCTTTCCTCTGGGACCATAGCAATGCTTTTGCTTGGTCCTATGCTGATATGCCTGGTATTGACCCAAACATTGTGGTCCACAATATCGTAACCATTCCTGATGCCAAACCCATAAAACAAAAGCTGCAGAAAATGCATCCTCGCATTACTCTTCTGGTCAAAGAAGAACTTCAACGCCTTCTCTCAGTTTCCTTCATCCTACCCATTGACTATCCCTAGTGGATTTCTAACATTGTTCCTATCACAAAAGTGATAAGGGGACTCCACATTTACATGGATTTCCATGACCTCAACCTTAGCTTACCCCAAAGATGATTTTCCTCTACCAGGCATTGACCAACTAGTTGATCTCACCACTAGCCATGAGATGCTATCACTCATGGATGGTTTCTCAGGTTATAATCAAATATTACTCACTCCAGAAGATCAACACAAAACTACCTTCATCACTCCTTGGGGGACCTTCTGCTATCGAGTCATGCCTTTTGGCCTTAAAAATGTTGGTGCTACATATCAACGAGCCATGACTTATATCTTCCATGACATCATGCATCACATATTGGAAGATTACGTAGATGACCTTCTTTCCAAATCCAAACATCAGGCCAAACACCTGACAGTCCTTAAGGTCATCTTTGACCACCTCATCAAGTATTGTGTTCACCTTCAACCTAAGAAGTGTGTCTTTCATGGTGCTTTCAGGAAAACTCCTTGGTTTCATCATTTCTTTGCGTGGCATAGAAGTTGATCCTACTAAAGTAAAGGCTATTCTAGAAATGCCTCTACCTACTAATCTCCATCAACTTCAAAGTTTTACAAGGTAAGTTGTAATCTATTCATCATTTCATCTCACAGCTTTCCAACCGCTGTCAACCATTTCATCATCTCCTCAAAAAGGATGTCTCATTCAAATGGGATGATGAATGCCACAAAGCCTTTGATGCCTTAAAACAATACCTTCTTCAACCACCAGTGCTCATTCCTCCTAAGGATGACCAACCATTTTACCTATACATTTCTACTACTGATCATTCCTTAGGTGCCATGCTCACTCATCACGATGAGAAACAAAGAGAGCAAGTGGTTTATTACATAAGCCATACCCTTTTGGACTATGAAACTAGATACACCCATGCCGAAAAACTCTTCTTAGCCTTAGTTTTTGTCGCCACCAAGCTTCGTCATTACCTACTCAACCACAAAACCTTTTTCATCACCAACACTGACCCCTTACATTACATGTATGCCAAACCCTACCAACATCAAGTGTGTTGCACATTGGCTCATGCTTCTTGCAGACCTTGACCTTGAATTCATCCATCAAAAATCCATCAAAGGCCAAACCATCACTGACCAACTAGCAGACAGCACCCATCTCGGAAATCAACCCTCTAACTTTGATTTTCTAGATGAATCCATAGCTACCCTCTCTTTGGATGATACCACTTACCAAATGACCTTATTCTTTGATGGTTCCAAATGTCAGCATGTGGGGGTAGTGTTGGTGTTATCCTCATTCCTCTTGATGGTGAACCTATGCCTTTATCTTTCAAACTAGATTTTGATTGCACTAACAATATCACCGAATATGAAGCACTCGTATTGGGTCTCTTCAAACCACCTTATCCTTAGATGTTAAATCAATTAATATCTTTGGTGATTCCCAACTGGTTGTAAACCAAGTCAATGGTATATACCAGTGTCATAATGAAATACTTCAAAAGTACAAATGTCATGTCGACATACTTTTGACTACCTTTGACTGTTATGAACTTCAAACCAC
This sequence comes from Taxus chinensis, assembly GCA_019776745.2. Lineage (NCBI taxonomy): Eukaryota > Viridiplantae > Streptophyta > Pinopsida > Cupressales > Taxaceae > Taxus > Taxus chinensis. The sequence continues at coordinate 907,500,260 of CM034146.1, forward strand.
CCCACATGTTCTACCAATAAATTTGTGGATACCATGGCCTACCTGGCTTCTCAGATACCTGCTTCGCCTACTGACTCAAAATATTTGTCACAATACAAAGGTTACAATCACCCTCTTATTTACCTCATGAGGTCCACTCCGTCGGAACTGTTGCACCTGACCCACGTGACCTTTGGTATAAGTAGTTTACAGACTACCTTTCCCTTTCCATTCTACCTCCTGATCTCACTCGTAATGGACAATGTTCCTTTCTTAAAAGTGTCTCTCACTATGTCATCATGGGTGGTCTCCTTTATAAGTGCAGCTTCAACAGTATTCTCTTACGATGCCTTACAAGTTCTGAAATTCCCTACACCATCAAGGAAGTTCATGATGGAATTTGTGGAGGCCACTTTAGTGGTTTAGCTATCACTAAATGCATTCTTCACCTTGGATATTACTGGCCAACCCTAAACCATGACTGTTGTGACTATGTCAAACATTGTGTGAAATGCCAACAACATGCTAATCTTCATCACACACCTAGTCATGCCTTACAGGTCGCACGAGACCTTTGGCCTTTCTCTCAATGGGGTTTGGATCTTGTTGGAGAGATCAATCCTCATTCTTCACAATGCCATCAATGGATTATAACCGCTACTGAATACTACACTAAATGGGTAGAATCCATTCCCCTCATTTCTACAAAATCTGAGAAAATATGTGAATTCATCAACCATCACATCATTTGTCACTTTGGTGTCCCTCACCATCTCATCACTGATAATGGAAAACAATTCAAAAACAAAACCCTACGAAAGTTGTGTGATGCTTTTGGCATTCAACTCAGTTTCTCGTCACCTTATTACCCACAAACAAATGGCCAAACAGAATCAACCAATAAAACCTTGAACAAAATTCTTATGAAAGTAGTTGACGATACTGGGAAGGATTGGCATACGCACATTCCCTTTGCCTTGTGGGCCTACCACACTAGTATTCACACTTCAACTGTTGCCACACCTTTCTCTCTGGTCTATGGTACTGAGGTTGTCTTGCCTCTTGAAGTCCAGATTCCATCTCTCTGCATCTCACTACAAGACATGCTCAATGACGATGATTTTTGCCAGGACCGTTTAGCGCAACTTGAGTTGTTAGATGAACATGTCATCTCAATGCTCTTGACCATCTCCAAATCTACCAAAAATGTATCAAGTGTGCCTACAAAAAATGTGTCCATGAATGAACCTTCCAGGTTGGTGACCTCATCCTGAAGGAAAATCAACATGTAACCAAAGAAGAGAAAAGTAAATGGGGAAAATTTTCTCCTAATTGGCTTGGACCCTATATCGTTACTCATGCATATGGATCAGGTGCTTATCATTTGTCTTCACTTGAAGGTAAACCCAAACCTGAGCCCCTCAATGCCTTACATCTTAGACCATTTTATTGTTGAAATCAAGTCCTATATCACCTTCTGTCTATTGACCGCTCATCCCTTGAGCGTCATTCACCTTCCATGTTACCCATTTTGAGGATCAATGACTAAACAAGAATCATGTGATTACCCATCACCTTTCAGCCTTATCTTCAATATGAGTATCACGACTCTACTCATAGCATGATTCTCATGGATACTTTTCATCTTTTTCAAAGATGGAATCCCATGGTCATTCGTCACTTGAAACCATCTCTTTCATAGTTAACCTCTATGTACTATGGTTTTGTCTTCTAAACAAGAACCTAATCTTCCTCTATAGTCTTGTCCATGACTTAAACATCCAAAAACAAAATGGGATTCAACTCCTTGAGTCAAAATTCCAGCAAAAAGATGACTCCCTCAAAAAGGACATCTCTTCTCTCTACCTCACTATATAAATAGACTGATCCCTCGAAGGACAACTATATAAAGTCATTGCAAAAATACAATAAAATGTTCAGAAGCTTCCCGCATCGATCAACTTCATGAAGACCTCAAGGAGATAATATAATCATCCCATATAGACTTCCCGCATCGATCAGTCTATCAAAAAAAAAAAAATGAAGAAAATGATAACTTTTTCATCATGGACTTGCCTATTTTTGATCATGGGTTTCTTGCTAGGTAAACATGTTGTCATACACTAAGTTACGCTAAACCACCCATTTTCACCTCATTTCCTTTTCACCCTAATTTTCTATCTACTCAAGGGACTTTCCGTAACTACAACATTTCGTGATCATGTGACTTTCTTCACCCTTAGAATAGTCCATTATGCAATGCCTTTTAGGGTCTTATGTTCATAAGCCCATCTTGGGTATGGTAGACTCATTAGGGTTCTTATCAATTAAGTGGCTCTTTTACCACCTCTTACCATTCACCTTCTTCATTACTTATTGATTATCCTATATAGGACTAGACCATTGACACCTACATTTTAAAATGATTTTCACTATCACCTAAGACTCAACCATGCCTATCACCTAGAACCATGCCTAACCATCAACCATGCCTATGACCTAGACTCAATCATGCCTAAAACCTACCAACCCATTCCTCTACCTCATCATATTCTTCCCTAGCTTATGGGAGAACTACATCGGCCTGAGGCCCCTTTTCACTGGGGCTATGTAGGCAGCACTCCTAGGGCATGGGGCCCTTGGAGGTTAGCTCAGCCACTCTTTACCCTAACCCATTTTCCCCACATATTTTCTATTCACATTCTATGTAATTAGTTTCCATTTTTCACAAATCTTGGAAATTTACCACACATACATATCTACCATTTTATCACACCATCAAAACATCTAATCAATCATTTCACATTTCTATAATATCAAAGATTTGGAAATCTACACCATAACATACATATAACTCATCATTTATTTCCCATGTTACCAATAACTTGGACATTAAATCAAAATTAAAAACAAGACTCCACCAACTCCATGCCTAAACTGACCTGACTCCATCATGCCTAAACTGACCTGACTCAATCATGCCTAAACTGACCTGACTCAATCATGCCTAAATGACCTGACTCCATCATGCCTAAACTGACCTAACTCCATCATGCCTAAACTGACCTGACTCAATCATGCCTAAACCGACCTAACTCCATCATGCCTAACTGACCTGACTCCATCATGCCTAAACTGACCTAACTCCATCATGCCTAAACTGACCTGACTCCATCATGCCTAATCCACCTAGTTTTCACCCATATACATATAACAATGAAAATTTTACAACATAAGCACAACATCATACCATAAATATCACCATCTCTATATAAATCATCAGAATCTGTGTGTCCATACATATGTGCACATAAAAGATAAAATCAATACAATGTGCCTCTCATATATCAAAATCTCATATACAACCTCACCATCTTTGGCACGCAGGCCGGTATATAATCAAAATCTCAAAAACTCTCATGTACATCCTCACTATCTTCGGCATGCAGGCCGGTATAAATAAAAAATATACAAAAATATATACCCTAAACATATATGGTGACTAATCATCACCCCACCTGATGTCTAGGCTGGTCTCATCTGTCTCCTCCTCCTCTCCTCTAGCCTGACACCCTGCCACCATCTCTCCACCCTCTATGGGTCTAGCCCTCACCTCTTCCTGGCCTACAGCTGGGTCTCAGCCTCTGTGAACTAGTAGCCTCTCCCTGACCCTGTCTCTGGGCTCGCTCAGCCCCCTGTACTCTCTGCACTATGTGTGTGAGATCTAGTCCTCTCACTCGAGGCCTGTTGTACCCTGTACTCCTCCACATAGGAAGGGACATCTATCCCGATAGTAGTCAAATGATCCTGGTAGTACCTGGCCTCATTCAGGGCATCCCTGAATCTGGCCATCGGACACTATCTGTGGTGGTGCCATGGGTCTTGTAGCAACCTATGAACCTTTCCCTACTACTGGTGGCCTCGGCCCCTATACCTGTGAACCCTGCCCTCCTCTCTGTACCATGGGACCCTATCCCACTAATGCATGTACCATGGGACCCTGCCCCAGAGTTGAGGTGTTTCCTGTGCTGTGACCTGGGCCTGTAAGGTCACAATCTGTGCCTGTGTAGTGGCCAACTGGCCCTATAAACCTGCTACCTGACCTACAAGGAGGCCACCTGTCCCCCATCTCCATCTCCACCCTATGTGGGTGCCTGTCCCTTGGAAATCTAGGCCTGTAAATCCACCACCTGTGCCTGTAATGTGGCCACCTGTGCCTCAGACCCTGTCAGCTACCCCTGTAATACTGTGATCTGGGCCTGTAAAGTGGCAACCTACCCCTGCAAAGTATCCCTCTGAACTGTAAGGGTAGCCAAGTCTGGCTACCCTAGCCTAGGTGGTGCTTCTCGTAGCTGGACTACCCACCACTGCCTATATCTATCTGTAACTCTGGCATCATCAATCCATGGTCCACTACCTTCTCCTCCTACCCAGTTGGCACTGTCGATGTGGTGTAGAGGCATAGGCCTCTCCATGTCATCTCTCCTGTACTGAGGGAATGGTGGTGGCACGTCCTGGGGCAGCCCAAACTACCACCTGACCCTATCAATAGGTATCATCTCGTGCTCACCGACATGTGCCCCTCTATCCACCTCAGTAGTTGTAACTCGTCCAGCTCCACTGCCATCTTCCTGTATGAAGGGAAGCCAACATACGGCCTCCAAATGATGTCCACTCCAGATAACCCCTCCAGCACCCACCTATAATATGCCACATCATGAGTAACCCTGGAAGCCCTGTGCTCTCCAACAATAGGCACCCAATGCCTGTATCCAACTTGAACCAAGCCCACATCGAATGCATCCGGCTGGGGCATACCAACTGGATGCACACATACGATGTGCTCATATGCCCAGCAGTGGAGAAGAAAGGTGCAACACAAACTGAACCTCTGTAACCACCCGTAGGCCCATAACTCCCTGTATAACTACACCAAGTATGTTGGTGCCCAAGAAAAATGGGTCCTATCCTCCATCATGTCATGGAGAACCCCCATCAGTGCCCATGGGAATCTCCCACCCTCCACATCTGGCAGTGCAAAACAACACACTTCCTCCATGATCAGGACCACTAACCTCATCTCCTCAGGATGGGCCACATACATATCTCCATAGCTCAGGCTCGCACTATGGAACCTCATCTCTGCCATCCCCTCTCCAAACACCATCAACATCATCTCCTCTGATGCCTCTGAAGAAATAGAATAAACCTGCGTCCCCACTATCGGTAACTGCAAGATCATGTACATGTCCTCTAGGGTGACTGTGATCTCACCCATCGGCAGATGAAATGTGTTGGTCACTGAATCCCATCTGTCAATGAGTGTGACCATCAAGCTTGGCTCCTGAACTATGTGCCTGTATCGTCTGACCCTAATAAGATCGACATCTATAATGTGACACCACTCCTCTGGTCATCATGCTCCCTCATACCACTAATAACAGAGGTGGTACTCTATCTCTCATCCGCAACTGGTCCCTAGCCTGCACCCAACAAACCACACCATTATTAAATCTTGACCATACCTAACATATCACTTACCTGACTAACCTATTCCCAAAATTATTATTATTTATTTCCCCACAACCCTAACGACCTACCCCTTTCCCCCATCCCACTTTCACACCCCTCAACTTGTATCATATATACCTTTTACCCTACCTAAATTCTCAACACACTTACATTTATACCTCACTTGCCTCTCTTTCTCTTTAACTCCCACCATAACCCTGTCTCAACCATTTTTCCTCAAAATCCAACCGGCATCGGTCACTGGTGACTGGCATCAGTCCATCATGACTGACATCGGTCACCTGCTATTTGACCGATGCTGGCTATGTTTGACCGACGTCGGCCACCCTTGACCGACATCGGTCACTGTCGCACCTGACCAAACCCGCAAAACCCTCCCCCATTTTTCAAAAATTTAACCATACTAACCTAAATACCTACCCTATCCTACCCAAACCTCCTTATCTTCCTCCCTACCCTTATTTAACCCACATTGGACTTCCTACCCTTCCTATTTCATCACTTTTACTTCCAAATTCAAATTTAATTCCTACCCAAAACCATTTCTACCCAAACCAATTTCTACAAACCATTTCAACTAACAAGCGTAGAATTGGATCAAATCTTACCTCATCTCAGTTTTGTCGGCATGGTGGTACATCTGGCCACTGCACCAGTGGCCCACCTAAACCCTCTCCCACCTCTGCCATGCCAAAATCCACTCCTCACCTCCAACCAATCACAATCGATCACACCACTCTCGTGGACCCATCTACTAGCTCCTGTCACCAACTTGTAATCTCCACCTCAGCCCGGTATAATGCCTTGTCCTTCTCTCTCAGAAAGGTGCAAAAAGGTCAAACGGACTCTGTCATTTTCTCAAAAGTCACAACACAACAATGATTCCGTAAAATATAGAATTTTTATTTTATAACCCAAATCGACCTGACCGACATCAGTCATATTTGTGCCCTAGCCAACCGACATTGGTCACCCTATAACTCGGCATCAGTCACCCTTAAAGTTATTTTCCCTTGCTAAGCTTCCTTTTTACCTGCAACCATTAGTGCTCACACACCTTTCATCATTATAGACACCTATGGAACCATACCTACAAGCCCAAACTACCCTTACATTTCCTTAGTTGCATCTTGGGATTTGTTATTTTACCTATACCTTGGCCTTACCTGTGTCATGACCTATTTTCCTGAACCTGACCTACTTGGTGTGACCATTGACCTTATGTACTCGTTATACCTTGTGATGTTGTTACCTATGTTGTTTTATCCTAACAACCATACCTTTCCTATTTCTGTGTCATTTATCCCAACCCAAACCTTTGGTGTACCAGAACATACCTAAACATTCCTACACCTAACCTACGTTGTGTTTCCAGACCATATCCTATACCTTGGATACCTGAATCACTTCACCCTTGTTTGGATAAACCTATCAACCTTGGACGATGTAGAGTTTGCAAGCTCTTCAACCTGGTACCATGTTGCAATCTATATGTGTGCATGCATTTGATTGTCATTACCCATTACCCGATTTGGACCCTAGCCTATTACCTATTACCCAAGTTGACCACTACCCTTCCCCACCTACCTTCACTTCCACCAACTACACATTTATCAACCCACTCATTGATTCCGTATTACACCTCATCAGTGCCTGGTTTGAGGGGGATCACCTTCACCCACACATGGGGCAACCACTTCCTATTTTTGTCAGCATCGCTTACCAATACAAGCTATGCATTAAAAAGGGGAAAAATGTAGACACCAAATTTAGGTCACACTTCCCCCTTTACCCACATGTATATTAATTTAATTACCCACAATTAAATTAATGCCCATGCTCACAATATTCATTATTTAATTACCTTAATTAAAACTAATTTCCACCTCACCTAGACACCTCACCCCACCTCACCTAGACACCTCATCACAAACCTATTCTTAGCATGTTTCCCTTTTACTAGGACTCAATATTCACTCACCATAACTAACTAAGACTTAGTCCTACCTACCTTAATTAACTAAGACTTAGTTCAACCCTAAAATCACATGCCTATTCTTCCTCTAACCACATTCCCGCTTATCTAAGTGCACAACATTCCATTTTGATCCGGAAGAATAGACAGAGCTGGCCAAAAAGATTGCCAAGATCTGTCATTTTTAGTAAACCTAGGATTTCCCACCTTAACCGATGTCTAGTCAACCCTAAACCGATGCCGGTCACCCTAAACCATCGTCGGTTACCATATATTCATTTTGGTAACCTTGTTTGAGAGGTTGGAAGAATTATTCAAGTCTTGGAGAAGAGAGATCTACATGCAAGCACGCACCAGAGCACTCCTGCACATCCAGACACCCTGAACCAACAACCAAACACTGATGGATCTGAAAGGCAAGCATTCACGGCAACATTTTGGGAAACATTGTCGTGGCATGGAGCAACCATTTTCATAGATCAACCATCACCATCCTCCATCCATTCAGTCTTCTTTCTAAAGTAAGTACACTCTGATCTGCAACATTCTATAGTTATTTAGAATCAGTCTCTTTATCTCTTTTGAGTTAGTTTCTAGTTTCCTGTGCACCCCACCATCCCCATATTCCTTCAATCCATTTATCCAACCACCCACAATCCATCTGTTAGCTCCCCAATATTTGACACTAGACACTCCTAGAGCATTCCCATCACCCTTGCTAACCTAAACATTCCCCTCCCATTCTCTGTGTAGTCACAGAGACTCTCCAAAACCTAGTTTATTGAGTTTTGCCTTACCATCGTCGGTTCCCCTTAACCGTCATCGGTCATACCTCACCGACGTTGGTCTCTATGACTGGTAATTCTGCCTATGACTGTGACCTAATACCTTTCACCAACTCACCCAAACTCACCCAGAACTTGACCCTGACCTATTCCAACACCTTGACCACCTACCCAGCTTCTAGATCTGATCATAACCTAGCCTGTTAGATTAGATTTTCTTATTGTACTTGAATGAGATACCTAAATCATATCAACTACAATAGGATGTTATTTATTTACGCTATTTCTTGCATTAAGTTGTATTAAATAGTGGGTTGACAACCGTCAAGGAAGTATCATACTTCTGGATCTAGCACACGCTAGGCAGCCCACTGACATATATTGTTTAACTCTCTTTTGTGGTCTTGTTTTGTATTTCAGGTAGTTCCTCCTAGCCAAAAGGAAGCTCTGTAGTCAGCATTTGATCAAGAAGTCAGAACACGCGTACAACCTCTAACCGACCATCGCAACAGGTATTCCTCCTTGGCCCATCACCTGATTCATTACTATTATGTATGCATCAAAATGGTGTTGTGATTGTTGTTGTTAGATGGTGGGGAACTGTTATCACCCCTTCTAACCTGCATTCCATTCCTATTTTTACACATTGGGAAGTTATTCTCACACCCTCCTTTCTGGTGTATCACCATTGTTAGTGTCGGCTTTATTTTCATGCATTCTCTCTCCCTGGTCTCTTGGAAAGTCAGATTAGGATTAGATAGTCTTGCTTGCATTAGGAGTAGTTAGTGATAGGTAGTTTAGGAGAAAGAATTAGCTTTCTCTGGAGGGTTATCTCAAGCCCGCAAGTCCCACAACTTTAGAGATGACCCAATGTTACATAAGTTACACTGAATGACCCATCCACAAATCGGGCCATTCGGGGGTGATGTAATTTCATGATAACACACACTTCATAGGGGGAGGGATTCTATTTTATTCCATGCACACATGTTATTTACATTTTCTATAGTTACTATTTCTCACTACTTCACAAAGTGCGATTGACATGAGAGCACTTAGGGCACTACACACACACGTGTGCATACTGGAACTACATCTGAGTCTCAAATGTAGTGCAACGCTCAGTGATAAGACCACAAGTTTGGTAGCTAAGGTTAGTTTGACCCACTCATATGCATCTTTTATTTTTCTAGGGTTTGATACTTCTCTTTGCATTGCAGGTCATTTTCTAGCTCATCCGACAGATCCAATGTGACAAACAGGGAAGGTTCAGAACCAACTTGCGACCATACCAATTGCAAGTTTTGAGCATTTACAATGTTCAGAGCACCTAGATAATAGACCAGGGCACCTCAGGGCGCCCCAGTACACTCCTAGGTGCCCCAGTCACTTCATATCTACCCTTCGCAGGGTCCTTGAGTTTTCATCTGCACTTCTTGATTTTATTCTGAAACCTGTGACACTGTGCAACCATCTACAACAATCAACTAAGCCATTTTTCCCTACTCTCTTACACATCTAGGGTTTCATTTTACTTCACATATTTATTTACATCTAATTTATGTTATTTATTACATTTATACAACGTTTTAGTCCTCCTAATTAGATTAACTAGGATTGCTATTTCCTTGCCCATAATTCTATTTTAGTTAATCACTGAGTTGTATTATCCTGATATCGCTACAATTAGCTTTGGAAACAAGTTGATTAGGATAATTCAGTTAAATTAATTTTTTCCTAGTTTTGGGAAGGTCTAAGGGAAATTTAATCATTGAGGCAACACTATGGTATTGAGTGTTTGCTTTCATGCATTATATGTTGTACGATTGAATTGATGACAATTGATCTTAAGTTTATGACCTTTTGGTGTTTAATTAAGACATTATTATTGTTAATATTCCACTCTGTGATTTTTTTAACTTTGTATGGTCAAAGGCATCCTTTCATTAGGACTGCTAATTGCGGTTGCATCATTTTCTCTCCCTCCCTCCCCCTACGCATTTCCCACAACTGCACACTCACATTTCTTGTTTGCCACCACCATACATGTATAATATTTCACCTCCTAGATACATAAATATATAGTTTTGGGTCTTTGTTTTATGTGGGCAATGATCACTATCTACTACTATCTTTTAAGCACATGAACAAGCTAAGGACTACATTTGGACTGCATTATCACATCATAGGAAGGGCATATCTTCTGAATTCCATACCACACATGTATTGGGGGAAAAGTAGAGTAGCCCATTATTTGGTGCAATTTACACAAGGGAAAACCTAGCTTTAACGGGACACAATTACAGTCACATACACACACTGGAACTATATAGAGTCTGAAATGTAATGCAACGCTCGTTGTAATCATAGAGGGGTGACTGCCAAGGTCTTTCTGACTCAAGCATATCCATTCCTTTTTTAGACTAATGTGTGTTTGAGTTTGTGTAGAATAGCTAGGTTTTTATTTTGCAAGAGTAGGTGCAAAGACTAGGGTTTTAAGTAAATTCAGAGTGACAAAAGTGTGAATCATGAAGCTTAAAGAATCAGATTGCATAGGAGCCAAATTTACACAGTCTGAAGGGATAAGACCGTACCAAGAGGGCCATAGAGGCCATACACTCTAGGCCATACCATATGCTTTGGTTTGGGTAGTGTTACAGGACACAATTTCAAACATATAGTTTCTTCAAATCACTTCCAGCCTCTATTTGCCATTAAATCAGTCCACATCAACACACAATTTAGAATATCAACTAATTCTTATCATCGCTCTCATTGCTAATATTGTATATTCATTATATACTTTGTTTGTGAGTTGTATTAACTTGATATCGCTACAATTAGCATTGGAAACTAGTTGATTGAGATAATTAGGTTAAATCAAATTTTTCCTAAGTTTGGGAAGGTCTAAGGGAAATTCAATCATTGAGGCAACAGTACGGTGTTGAGTGTTTGCTTTCACGCATTATATGGTGTATGATTGAATCGGTGACGATAGATCTTGAGTGTATAACCTTCTGGTGTTTAACTAAGACAAATAAAGTAGTTGGGTTTATTTATTTATTTTTGTTGTTAATATTCCACTGTCTAATTTTTGTTGACTTTGTATGGCCAAAGGCATCCTTTCATTAGGACCGCTAATTTTGGTTGCATCACTTTCTCTCCCTCCCCTTCCCCTATACGTTCTAGTGATCAACCCATAAACGCACACTCACATTTCTTGTTTGTCACCACCATACATGTACAATCTTGCACCTCCTAGATACACAAATATATAGTTTTGGGTCTTTGTTTTATGTGGGCCCTTCTAATACTTTTTTGGTGCCCCTGGTCATGGGTGTTGACCAAATTTTCTTGCACCTGTTTCAGATTAGTGAAATGGCAACAAAGAAAATAAGTAACTCCAATAATGAGAGGGTTTAAGGCTACCTTTTGATAATATGGTGATGAATACAGGAGTAAAAGATCCTCATCGTAACAAGCTTGATTACCTACACAATAAAAAAAAACTCAACAAGAAAAATGATTAGTAGATAGGAAGGTGGGTTGCTTAACAAAGTCAATAACCAAGAAGTGAAAACTTCCTAGGATGGATGTCAACCCACTTTGATAAAAAGATAAATGAGACGATAACAGATAGATGATAAGATGCAACACAATATGAACTGAAACAAAAAATCTTAAAAGTGCTAAATGAGATAAAATGTAGATTTGACAACAATAAATGATACAAACTGAACCAAACCTAATCAAGTCGATGGTGATTGACAGATTTGAAAAGGTGATATGAAGCTGATCTGGGACTGATTTGATGTTGGAATGTTGCTAAGGATCTTGATTTGATTAGAACAGAAAAGATGCCAGAAAATTGTTGAATTTGATGAGAAAAATGATGACTGCCAATTAGGTCGACGACGACTGGGATGGATCGACGACAACTAGTTATGAGGAAGATGAGATCCAAAGCAATAAGTGTGTAGAATAGCAAGATTGAGAGATTTGAGGGACCGTAGGATAAGAAAACAAATAGTGGGCAGGATGGATGACAGATAACAAGACAGATGTAGGTCGGGTTGACGATGATTATGCAGAGTCGACTGCAATTGGGAAGGGATCTAGGTTTGATGGATGGAAAAATGAACTATAGAGAGAGATTGATGGTGGCTGATGCAAGGTCAGAGCTCCAAGGTGTCTAGTAAGCCTATAAGGTTGATGCACAAGAGGGATGAAATGACAATGGGGGGCTCCAAGCTAGCTCAAAATCTCCAAGGTCTTCAAAAAGGTATGCAAGGTCTTCAAAACAGCTCCAAGATGATAACAACGACTCCAAAGATGAGAGAGAAACACATAAAAATTTACAAGAAAGCTCAAGATCTCAAAATTGCATCCTTAAGAGAGGAGGGGTATGGGTGTATTTATAGGGTCGCCGACGACGGACCGTCGATTTGGGTAGTGGTGATGTGATCAACTTGATACAAGGAGCCCAAAAGGGCGATATTAGGGCTTCAAGTGGTTAATGCGGGTTAGGGTTGCTTATGGAGGATAAAAGGTGGTTTGGGGATAAGAATGCATTAAATGAGAGTAGATGGGAACATATGAATGATACAAATGATGCTTAGGGAGGATAGAAAGATTAGTGGATGTGATTAAGATAGTAAATATGATTAGGGATTAATTAAATGGAATTAAGGGTGATTTAGGGGAAATAAAATAAATGATGGGATAAGATAGGAGATTGGGAAATTCGAATAAATGGAATTTAGGAGGGAAAGGGGAATTCAAATAGGAAGAGAGATATGTATGTGCAAGATGGTGAAGGGGAGCAAACGTAAGGGATACCAAAATTTGGTGTCTATAATGGGCTTGTCTTTGCTTATTTCCCACTCATTTTGTGTTGGCATGTGCGTCAACATAGTCCTAACTTGAATTCAAGAAGTTTACAAACAAACCAACAAGTGTCATATATGTGAATGTGTTAAAGCAATTATTCCAAGCACTTAAAGTAGTGATTTCTAAGCAAATTCGAAGCTTTTTCTCCATCAAGAGTTCATTCTATCATCGTGAGAGGGAATGTTTTCTCAGGAGGCATTGACATCGCTTCACCTAATCCAATAAACAATTGATGGTTCACCTTCACCATTACGCTTCATGCATATGCCAACCCAACATTTGTAACACATGGTTTGTAGATCTATGAAAAAATCATTAGACATGGATTTCAATCTAACATTATTGTGATGAATGCCTTAACAGATATGCACGTAAAATGTAGAAATGTACATAAGGTATGCGAGTTGTTTGGCAAAGTGACTCGACAAAGTGATGTTTCGTGGTTGCAATCATTGTTGCATATGCACAAAACCTCCTTGTTGAAAAGGCCTCGGAGAGTTTAAAACAAATACAATCAATAACTAGGGGAGAGGACCTAGTAGTGGTGCACCCTAAATTAGGGGCCCACCAAATCAATTTAAATATAATATAAGATCCTGATTTTTTCACCAGCACATAGTTTAATATTTTTTTAAATTATATATATTTTTTTGAGTGTTGAATTGGAGGGAAAGACATATTTTGAATTGATTTCAAATTGTAAATTTGAGTTACAGTACATTTTGATTGGGACCCATACTTGATCATGGGTGATAATGGTTGAACATTGACAATTTAAAAATGACAATTCTTACATGGCATGATGGGATTGGGTGTTGTCATATCAAAAATGACTAATCACCAGGGACTTTTATGACAACTATTAGGTGTTGTGTATTCAAGACACTATATCAACAATTAGACTTTGCTCAACTATTTGGTGTCTCTCCCCTAAGAGTCATAACAAAAATAGTAAAATTTAATTTTGTGTTCAATATCAATAAAGATGATTATTCGCCGGTAGGCGTCTACTTTGAAGATGCCCTTCCTGGAAAGTGTCAAATTCCGGTGGCTCCAATATTTACTGTCTTGTCGGATTTTAGATATTTTTCTACAGTCTTAGATATTTACTATTCTAGATATTTGATTTTGATTTTATTCTTCATAAAGTAAATTCTATAGTTTACTATTTGGAAAATAATATTGGTCATATATCTTGTTCAAAGTTTTTGAGATTCAAAAGTCTCCTGATTTTGATTTTGATTTTATTCTTCATAAAGTAAATTCTATAGTTTACTTTTTGGAAAATAATATTGGTCATATATCTTGTTCAAAGTTTTTGAGATTTGAAAGATTTAATAGATAAATGTCCGGTGTTTGACCAAATGATGAAATGCGATTTAGTTTGGCGACTATCATAATTGTGTCTTACAAAAAAATGGACAATAGCAAAATAAGAGTTTTGCAACAACATATAGACATCCATGCAATATCAATCCAAAATACAACTCAAATAAACTAAATATTGCTACTATCTCCGGCGTAATTTGCAACTAATTTGCAATTGCTAGTATACATATATACAAAATACAAAAACATACCCAATTTTTTTTTGAATTATTTAACAAATACCACATCATGTTAATTATTTATATAAACAAATTAAAGATTATCATCCTTCCCAACAAATCTACTAAATGCAACCTCACTCACAGACCCCGCACATGTCTTATAAAAACGGCCTTCCTAGCTTGCCACAGGTTGACATCATATGGACACTGCCTCCGGGGATGCGCACATGCAATCTCATGCATGTTTACCTAATATTTACCTAATATATAACTTCGCTGCTTTTTGGTAAAAAACATTGACTTGGGACCATTTTTTAGCGCCAATTTTAGAATGTTTTTTTTGAACAAACCCCGTTCCCTCCAATTGTTGGTGCGCAGCAGCATATTTATTGTCAGGAAACGTACAGAGCACGCGGGCAGCCTAGGCAGCATGAGGGACGGTTGCATGGTGCGTACAGACGCGCTTCAGCTGCCCTCGAGCGCGCTGCGGAGGTGGTTTTGCGGTCCATGTGCGGGGGTCTTCATTGTACAATTGCTCAACATTAAAACTATTCATCACTACACAACCCCCATCCGAAGCAGAAAAATCCCATCCCATCCACTATTATCCTTTATTCACTATGATTATTTTCAACTACACCCATTTAGAGGACTGCCGGTCTTATGGACAGCATTAAAATCATTTAGTTTTACATATGACCGTCCCCTGAAGTGCATAGAATCTAACGTATGACACAAATCTAGCAGGAAGCCTAAATGTGAACAGGGGTTCAGAAAAAAATATACAGAGGGAGACAGAATCCGTACATTCTGAGCAAGTGGGAAAACGAGAAATATATGTAGCACTAGCCATAAGTAATTAGTCCTCATTAATTAAAACACCTCCCAAAAACACACGTACGCAATATATTATGAGATCTGAATGAATGATATCATAAAACACAATAATAATTAGCAGCCCAGCCTCCCAGGCCACACACGGTGATTCGAACTGCGAACAGTTGCTCTATTAATCAAACGAAGAAAAAAAACTAAATCGTGGGCGCCCCACACTCAAACCCACATGCACACCACACCTATTTAAGCACACCCACATAGAAGAAGAAAGGAAACAAGTACGTTGCTTGTGACTCCTGGATAGACCAGTCACCAGCGAAACAACAAGTGAAGAACGTGAAAAAAAAATTGTTTTATAAACAACGACCCACAAAAAAAAAATTCGAAAACCGCATTGTTTTTGATGACCCGATGATGTTACAGCTCGCACAGATCGATTAGATTTCGGGTTTTAAATTTATTTTTGTTTGTGTGCTAATTCTGCATTGGGTGTAGGTTACTGAATTGTTGCAGATCATTTAAGGTCTCCAATTCAGCATTTTTGATTTGGTGGGTCAATGTGGAATTTGTCGGATTGTATTGGGTTGCTCTTTGTTTTGGCGGATTGATCGTTTGATTGGTTGGTCTCGTTGATTGTTGGTTGTAACTTATTGCAGATTATGAGCAGGGAAATTGGGTGTTATGCATTATGAACAGAGTTTAGGTAAGGCCATGGGGAAGATTACATTGGATCCAGTGGAATCTTACCCTGAAAGAGTGGATGAGCCGGACTGTGCTTATTACATGAGGACAGGGCTTTGTGGGTATGGCTCCAATTGCCGTTTCAACCATCCTCCTCACATGAAGCAGGTACTAATTACAGCTAGCCTTTGCTTTCAATTACATGCTTTTGTTTTGGAATACAGGGGTTTATGAATTGGAGTTGAAAATTGGGTCTTTTTGGCAGGATAATTCAAGTAAGGGGGAATTTCCTGAGAGAGCTGGACAGCCAGAATGCCAGGTATATTGGTTTTGAATCTGACCAACATGCATTTGGGAAGGGGATTCAATGTGAAAGCTAGCTACGTCTGGGACTTATCAGGGGTCATGTGAAATTGGTTGAAGGGTTTTTGCCACTGTAGACAAAAAAGAGTTTGTTCGATGTCCTTCATTGAGGTCCGATGTTGATTTTGTTCCTTGGATTGAATAAAAGAGGAAATGACAGGTTTGGTGTTTTTTTTAAAACTGTACTTCACAGCATGCATCTGTAATAGGAAATTAGTTTCAGCCATAGTTCTTCCCCAGGTAAGAGAAGCTTAGGCTCTTAGATACTGGTGATTTTGCAACAGGAGAGCCCATGTGAAATGGGTTGAAGGGATTTAAAACTATAGCTCGCCTATATAGAGACTGTGCTCGTCTGAAGCCCTTGACTTAAGGTTATTATGCTCATTTTCTTTCTTGAATTATGGGGGAAAACAATCTTGTCATCATAGTCCCGCAGAGGCGAATCCATCCTCGAAGATTCCTCAGGGTTTTGAGTAGCCTCTGTAGGGAATTCTCTCAATGATGTTTGAGATGATCCAATGAAGCTCCATCTTCAGGGGCAAGGTCTCTTTGTAATGTCAGAAAGGTACACATCATACACTCTCTGTGATTAAAGAGGTGTTATCCATCACATTGGATTTTTCTTAAGTAATCGGAACTTGACATCTGGATCTTGGAGGAGGAAATCTTTTGATCCTAGCCCCAGGGCCAAGTAATTTTTTAATCACAACTTGAACAGTTAATAAAGTTTAATGCATTATTAATAATCCATTAGCATGTGCTCTGATCAGTAATTTTGGCTTTTCTTTCTCGGTCACTTTCTAGAGTCGTTCTTCTAGATTGTTGGATTATAGCTCCTCTTCAATGTGATTTTGTAATAGGGATCCATTGAGCTTCTGCGACTTTGAGCTTTTGTGTTAAAAGATCGATCGAGTCTCTATGCTTTTGCTAATTTTTTCATTAGCTATGAACTTTTATAGCTTTTGCCTTTGCTATCAAGATTACCATGGCTTTGAGAAAATTAGTTCTAGCAGCGCTCTTGATTCGTGTGCTTGGTTTTAAACCTTTTGGCATTTATCAATTTACACTGGTTTGGCTTTTTCTTCCAGTTCCTTATAATTGCCTCCCCGATAGTTATGTACAAACTCCACAACTTTTTTACCACATACCTGCATGACTGTAGTTGTTTGGGACAAAGCAACTGAAAAGCTTTCCTTGCTAATTGCTCTCCTTGTTTCTAGATTGTACTACCGGCTCACAGATATGTGGGAGATTTTGGAATGTGCTCAGAATTTCTGGAAAGTTCTTTTGGCCTAGGTATATGCAGTATAAAAGTCGTAAGGGTTGAGATATAATCAGTAGTTAAAAGTTTAAGTTAACCTATTTATGGCATAGATAGGTACACAGTCTTGAAACTCCTTTCAGCAAAGTTTTGATCGAAACTTGAAAGTAATTTGAATATGAAGCTCTGGCGAAGAAGGATTTAAAACTACTATGGTCATCCCAGGTTGTAAGATACATAGGATTCATGTCTCGGAGCATGTGCTTATGAAGCAAAGATACTTATATTATCAAAACTTTATACTCTTTTCTTGTTTGAAAGACTGTAAGCACAGGCTATGACTTACTTAAAATGTGTGATCAAATTTGATGGGAAAAATGTATTGAAAGAATTGTTTTTGTTCGGTATGTTGCATTTTAATTAACAAATTTTTTTCCCGAGAGAGATTATTGCTATCCGAATTTTTTGTACTAAAGTTGTGTAATTTTTGCAGTATTATCTTAAGACAGGAACTTGTAAGTTTGGTGCATCATGCAAATACCATCATCCACGTGACAGGAACACATTAGGAGGACAAGTGCCGATGAATTATTTAGGTCTTCCTATGCGTCAGGTGGACTTTCTAAACTTTAACAAAGATATTGTTTGGAAGTATGATTTGATTTTGTAAGATCTGTGTTTATATTATTTCTGAGAGGTACCTTAATTTTAAAAGTTTGGCAAGTGTATGCCAAACAGAAAATATTGCCATAGGAGTTAACATGCAGACCCAATGGCAAGATGCTTAATGTCTTTGCTGGAATTTTACTCTCCAGGGAGAAAAAGAATGCGCGTATTATATGCGCACTGGAACCTGCAAATTTGGAGCTCAATGCAAGTTCCATCATCCACAGCTCACAGCATTAGTGCCTGTTTCAGGTTATGCAAGTGCAGGCTCGCCTACAACACCTGCTTCATCATTCCATCCAGGGATTTTGTCGTGGCCTTTACCAAGGACTCCATATGTTGCCAGCCCTCGGTTGCAAGGATCTCCAGCTTACATGCCTGTCATCTTTTCGCCTTCCCAAGGAATGCTATCAATGCCAACATGGAACAACTACCAAGTGAGTTCTGGCATTTTTATTAACTGTTTTGTTGTCGTATTAACTACTCTAGAATTACTTGGACAATACTGGTCATTTCTCCATATTGTGCATATTTTCTTCAACTTAATCTGATCTACTAATGTTCTTATGACTTTGCATGTTTTATTTACAATTAGAATCTATATATTTATCTGTGGACAAGATGAAGAAATGCATTGAAGTCCTTATTTCTGTATGTTTATGATTTTTTTTGAGACCATGTATTTTCATTCATTTTCTGAGAAATCAGGTTTAATGATTGTTGTCATCGTTTCGATTTTACTTGTCCATTGTTTGGTAACTACCAAAAAATTCAGGAAATCAAGTTTTAAAGTACTCCTAAGGGGGAAGAGCCAATGGTTGAGCATGGATTAATACTTGTGACTCGTGAGGGTAGATGAAAACTAAAGAGCTAGTACATGTCACTTTCCCACTTACATTTTGGAAAAAAGTGCCCTTTAAAATAAGTCACATCAAGTCATTCCAAACCAATTAGCCAATCAAATGATGACAAATAGGCGGGAAAAAATGTATGACGTAATTTTCAAATAATGGTCCACCTTGATTTTCTTTATATTTAAAACAACTAAATTTAAATATTTAAAAAAAGTCGCTTCCACGTAATTTTAACTTCTAAAATGAAAAATATATAATGGGGAGAGGATAACCTATTAAAGGGTATTTTTTGTTTTGAATTATACTCTATTATAGTGCCTATGTGCACTCTTAAACTTGGGGTGCACAAAGACTGACTCCTCTCCCTTACCTCTTATTTTGAACAATTTTACTTCTGTAATATTTTTCCTTCTATCAATCATTATGCACTTATGCATACTATCAAGCTGGTGGAATTACATAAAGTTTCACAAATGATATGATGATTTTAGAGTCGTAAAAGCAAATTCTAAGACACAGATTAGGCATATGATTATCCAACTCAAGATAGTGAGGTTTAGAAGCTAATATTGAAAATGAAAATCATTAAAAAACTTTCCACCATCAGCGTAGAGGATAAAACTGGAATTGCTGATCTAAGCCCTTATTCTTTTGGAAATTAAGCATGGAATTATGTAGATGAAAAATTGATTAGCAAGATAAGATAGATGTTTTAATTCCATTATGACAAACATGAGAATTTTAGCTACACCTCTTTTGCTAGAAACTCGATCACTTGTAGAGGGGCTTTATTTCATCACATTCCAGGACTCCTAAGAGAATGGTGTGCATCCTAGGCCTATTCATTGCAAGTTTGTCTGCACTGATAAGCCTATAAGTGGTTTTGAATTCATTCATGCGAGCCATCTTCCATGATTTGCGTCAAACAGGTTTGCAACATTGTCTATTCTTGTTCTAGTATATTTATGAATATTGAAGCTTATGATGTCGATATCAAATCAAGGTCCGACACTTCCAAGTTTGTTTCTTTTTTACATTGCCTTAAGAGAATCTAACAGGACTAGTAATGTTTGACACTATAGGCAAAAGTGTGTTTAATCTTGTCAAATTTGACACAGCCCTGGGTGACCAATCCATCCTTCAACTTCTATAAAGACATTACTCTGTCATTTGGGGAAGCTGCAAGTCCAAACACATGATAGGGAATTTAATATATTTCCTTCATATATCTATGTCCGGCCCCCCTTCCATTTGCAATTACAATATCCTTGTAACACCGATCTTCTTCCGTTTGGATCTTTTTAGGCAGCATTGTTCAATGTCATGTACTCCAGGCTATTAGGTGCATGATTCTTCATTTGCAATAGTTAGATGAATTACAATAAAAGATTTACAAGAAGCAAAACCAATTTTGGAGGGCAAAAAGAAGTTATCGATTTTGTGCCAGGCAATACTGTGTCAAACAAGCACCAGCATTTCCAATGACAGTTTCTTTATAGCTAGAACTGGTCGCCACCTAGGATTGCAACATGTGCACAAATGAAGGATTTATCCTACATTACCGGATTCACCAGAATTCCCCTCCATACAGAACTGAAATGGTCCTGGTACTCCCCTAACCAAGTTCTTTATAATCTCTGGGTCCTTCCTCAAAATGTTCTGGAAACTTCAATGGCATTCTGGAACATTTCCAGGAAGGACTTGGAGTTTCCAGGCGGTTTTTGAGATGACCCCATGGCAGTTGTCTGATGAAAGTGAAAAAATAGCAAAAAAAATATACTAACAAAAAACGGAACATTTCCATGAAGGACTTGATATTTGCAGGCTGTTTCCGAGACGATCCCAAGGCAGGTTGTTTGAAGAAAGTTAGAAAATAACAAAAGAATATATTAACAAAAACGAAACTTAGCTTAAATCATAAAATCACAATTTCTAAAACTCTGATCTTCTGAATTATGTAATGCTTATGTTAAATTGTTACTTATTTTAATGCAGATTTTGCACATAGCATTAACATTACTGTTATTTTTCCTTACATAAAATATGAAAAGGAATATATGGATGTTTCCACAACAACCTATAAACAGGGTCCCCAAAAAGTCAGCGTTTCCCTTATCTGTATTTGTTTTCTTGTAACTTAGGATTATTCTATCCTATTATAGGCTTTGATGGGTTATACAGATCAATCTGGTCTTAAGAATGTTAGAAGTCGTCATCATCGTTAAAATCATCGTCATCACAAGCTTGAGTCAATCTAATGGAACAAAATTGAAAATATTCTTCTTGAGACCTTGCCCTATTCTATCCCTTTCCAAATTGTAATCAAATTATCATAGAATATTATGCTCTCTCTCGTCTAATGATCACTGAAAATTGTCATCATCATCATCGTCAGCATAAGCTTTTGAGCTAGTTTTAAAGAAACAAAATATTATATCTAGAAACCTTGCCCCATTCTATTCCTTTATAAATTGTAATCAAATTATCTCAGAATATTATTTTCTCTCTAAAAAATAAGCTTGACTACGTCTCTGCTCTTTTTCCTTCTTGGCAAATATTCTATTTGGCATGACATGGTAAATGAGATAATTTAATAGCTTTTCTGGATCATTTTTCACTGTCAGGATTTTTTTGTTTCTTTTTTATTATTAGTATTTGGAAATCAAATAGTTCCATGCATATGCTACATCATTTACATATGCATATTATTTATTTTCACAAGCATACCGATGTCTTTACATATCTCATGAAATTGAACTTAAACAATCAATTTCTTGGTTTCTAGCTTGCTGCTTTTTTTGTTTCAGACCACTTTCGCAAAATTGCATTTCATGGCTAGTTCAATTATGTAGCAGTGTTTTAAAGGATTTTGGATATTGATGGTTTGAACTTAATGGTTGTTGATCAGAAATTTGCCTTCTGATGTGACATTTTCTATTTTCAATGCCTTTTTATAATTTTTTATCAGGGTCCCGTAAGTCCCTTACTCTCTCCAGAACGGCAACAGCCCATGGGAACAGGGCGCACATATAATTCAACACAACAAGCAGAGTCACCTGCCAGTAGTATGCAAGGTGGCATTTCTCCGTTTATACAGACGGGATCCCAGCATTCTGTTGGACAGAGGGAACCATTTCCGGAAAGACGTGGTCAGCCAGAATGCCAATATTACATGAAAACAGGGGATTGTAAGTTTGGGATAACTTGCAGATATCATCACCCTAAGGAAAGGATTGCACAGTTACCGACATGCATGCTTAGTCCACTGGGGTTGCCTTTGAGGCCTGTGAGTTCTCAACTGTGTCTCTATAAGTGCATAGTAATTCTTGCAAGCAAACGTGTATCTAACAAGCAGAATCCTTTGCTTATCCAGCTAAAGATGATTTGCATTTTATTTCTAATTTTCCAACTCCTGTGTTTTGTTCACCTTTTTTTGTGTGTTTCAAATAGGACCAACCCGCATGCACGTTCTATGCTCGATATGGCATCTGTAAGTTTGGTCCGACTTGCAAGTTCGATCATCCATTGTCGGGCACAGACCTAATGTACAGCCCATCATCTTCTTCACTTTCTGAACAAACAGTAGCTCCATATCCGAGAGGTGGTTCCCCAACAACTACACTTGTTCGTTCCAGTTCTGCAGAAAATTCCCGATCAGTTTTGACCAAAAAAGATCTTCCTTCAAAGTCGGAAGACCCAATTAGCTTCATGAACATTCACCCTACTAATGGTTTAGTGGATGTAAAGGAAGCAGATGCTTTACTGAATTCTAGTTCTGCTGTTTTATCCGAGTCTGCAGAGAGTTTTTCAAGCTAAACAAAATTTGTTTTTGGTTTGCATTGATTGCGGAGACTGCTTGTTCGAGCTGGAATCTCCAGCTGAGTGTGAAAAAATTACAGTTTGCAAGAATGTTGCAGCATTTGAGGACCCAAAAATTTTAAAACCCAAATGATTCATGTCTTTCATTAAATCGTTAATTGCAAGGTGCAAGTGAATAAGGCAAGAACATAAGCCATGTAGCCTACATGGCTTTGTTAACCTTTTTACAGGACTGTTTTTCCTGTAAAACTCTATCATGTGGAATAATCATGAGACCAGATGAATGAATTCTCTGAAATTTACTTTGGAAAGTACCATTTATGGGTTAGTTTGTTTCTCACTAGATCTGCATTTTTGTCCTCTTTTCTGGAAGCATCACACTTTCCAGGTTGGTAAATGATTCTTGGGATGGTGCGTTATTTTTGGGAAGATTTTTTTCCAGGGTCACATCAATTTTGAAGAAGAGGAGGAAACAAGTTCATCTTAGGATGTTGAAGGCATCAAAGAGATGTAATGAACAATGCAGTACATGAGCAGCTGGTGGGCTCTGTTTAAGGAATGCCTTTTCTTCTGGACGGTGCAGTTTTATTTCTATTGTCAGAGCTTATCTCGTCATAAGATGACTTGTACGCTGCTCTTTCACTGAACATTGTTGTTTGAATGATCATATCTTAACATGCATTTCCAGTTTGCAATTTCCAAAAAGCTTTTTATCATGTAGATTTTCAATCTTTGTATGTATTTCATTTATGAGCAGATCCTAGAAATATGTTTCGTTTGTCTTGTAAATGTATTCCTCTATTTTATAAAACCACGCCTCAAAAACATTTTTGTCTGATTTTAATGATTTTTTGATCTTTTGAAATCTTTATGCCTTTATTTCATATGGGAAATTAGGATGATTATCTCTCAAGAAAGCTTTTTCAGCATGTCAATGCAGTTATTTTTTCCCAAGGTGGTCGTTCTTCTCAGATTTGTGTTGAACTAGGCGTTTTTACAATGCTATGAACATGGTCATCATTTCCTCCCTCTTCCTTCCTTCCTTCCCTGGTTAGAGGCTATGTCATTTAGTTTCAAGTAAGAATGGTGAGGCTATGGCTATATAATAGAATATAGATAGATAGATCTAGTTGGGTTGGTTGGCTCCCACAGTTTTCGCTTTTATGCTCTGATGGTCGAGCCCTATCCCTAGAGTACTAACCTATTTCGCCATTTCAGTAGGCAAGGTAACATCATCATCTAGTCTCTATTGTAGCATTTTTCTTTTGAAGTGCTGCCAATTGCCCGGTGTCTGAAATCTATTGGGTGATTTTTGTCTGGGTATCTCCTGCTTCCAAGCATTGCTTTCTAGTTCATTATGGTAAATAACATCAAGTTTCTCTTGTGGAAAATGCATTCCAGTCATCCTGTCTCTGAAATCTATTGGGTGTTTTTTTTCTGTCAGGCTATGCATGCCTTCAAGCATTGCTTCACTAGGGAATGCATCAACTTATTTCACCAGGTTATATAAATATCATATATCTCAAATTATAAAAATAAGTATGATTTTATGTACTACATTTCGTGGAAACCTTACTGCATTGAATCGACTCAAATATGTACTTGTGGGTCATTGTTTACCTAATTTTCTAGAAATGACATTACTTGGCAGGATTAAACAGCTATATTTATCCTTATAAATGGGTAACCTGTAGGCTGCGTAATCATTAACATAGTTACGAAATTGAGGATGGGATTGTGGTAATAATTTGTTTTTTTAATTCAACTGTGGATCTGAAGAACGTTATAATCATTAAAATCTCCCTGCTGTAATTGTTGGCAGGCAATATGTGGGTAGAATGCTGGGCAATCATTAAGCACCGTCTTTCAGCAGATCTCAGAGATATCACAAGTTCTGATACGATGGTCGAGACATTAGGGAAGGTCATAATTCGTAAGGTCCTCGATGCCTTGCAATAGAATATCATTGCGGATCAAAAGGTTAGAATAAATAGGCCTTTTTAAAGATCTCATCATACCCAAAATGTCATCAATGCCAGAATCTACGGCCTCACGGAATTTTTAGTGTGATGTGGTTGATGTAGTAAAAGTCTTGAGAGAAGTTTAGAATCCCTCGTGTAATACGACACTCTTTGTCATTACGACCACTTTTCAGATTGGATGTATAGGTATCTATAGCCGACCGACTAATAATATAGGTCTATACATGCATTAGATTGATCAAATTTGAAGGGCTCATCCTAATTTCTACAGGGATAGAGGGAGAGGACCGAATAGCCGTGCACCCTAACTTCAGGGGCACGTAGATATATGTAGGGGTCTCCTTATCGTAAAAGATATATATCATTCTGTAGTGTATAATCATGTCACATCAACATTTTCGTTTCACGTGTTTATTTGGAGGGAAAAGTAGTTTTTGAATTGATTCAAAATGAAGAAAATTAATATAAATCATTTGAAAGAGGGACCAATGACCAACCGCCCTATGTGTCAAATTGCCATCGACTCTTATGGTGAAAACAAATGTACATGTGTTGGTGCATGCACAAACTATAAGGTCCTTTGCCCTAGGGGGGCAATGATATGGGTAGAGGGCCTTATGCTTTCGAGATCTGATGCTAATCTTCGAGATGCATATATTGACCAAATTTGAAGTGTTAAACCTGATGTCAACGTAGAGGTCCTATATTTGTCCAACTCTTCCTTGATGAAAAGTTATATATTCATAAATATATATGTATATGGTATACACATACACGTACAAACACAAGACATATACATACACATGGAAATATGTATATACATATATGTACTTTAGTTCTAATATCAATTGAAAACGTATATATTTGTCTAATTCTTGTTAAATTTATATTTTTATGGTCATATATGTGTATGTATGTCCATATATATATATACAATATATACTACATATGCATACATACATCTACATATACTAAATATATATGCAATATGTATATTTATGTATGTCTACATGCTAGTAATTTCGTTTAAAAATGTATATATTCATTCAACTTTTTTGAGATGAAAAGTTGCTTTACATATTTATATTAAATTTGACAAAATAAATTAGGGACACTTCATTTAAAAAAAAATTAGACCCAAAGATTATCCTTAAATTTTTTTAACAAATTTACTTTCATCTTAAAAAAATCAAATTTGATGTGTTGTTATATCCTAATTGTATTATGCCTATAGCAAAAATTAAAATAAAAACTTATATTTCCCTAATTGACATTCTCCCAAAATTTTAAAACTTGCATCATGAAATGGATGAATCTAATGATTTTGAGCTTTTGAATGTTTTCATTGTAAATACCATTCATATATACTTCATTCAAAACTTGAGATGCGCATTAAGTGGTTCAACTCATCTAATGTGTCCAAACAAAGTTTAGATGTATCATTGTTTTTTATCTTGATTAATTTTGAGAAGCATCTAACACCTATTGTTGCGATCGCTAGAATAACAAGAATAGTTTGACATAGTCACATTATATTTGAAAATATTTCAAACCACATATTTGCCTCTATATAGATCACACTCCAAACATATACATTTATGGTATGATTTATAAAGATAAAAATCTTTCAAACCATTTAGGTTCACCTCTAAATAGATCTCACACTTCAAACATATATTTTTTTGGGTAATGATTTATAAAGATTGAAATCTTTCAAACCATTCAAGTCTAGGTCTACATAGATCACACACTTCAAACATGTTTTTTTGGATATGATCTATAAACACAGATAACAAATCCATTAATCTCAATCAAACATCTTATAGTATCCACAATAGGTGAGTTTGAAACACTTTTTTTATGTAACAGATACGTTCCCATGACTAACGTTTTTTTGACATATTGATCTTTATGAGTTAGGAAAGCTCTCAAATCTTGGCCTACCCATACCTTTTTCACAGCCTGTGGTCCCTTCTCGACCTCTCCACCAATGATATGACGACATTTTTTTGTTGGTGGCATGATGTCGATTGAGGTCATTCTCATGACAACTATTAAGTATTTAGAGCCATCATTCACCCTTCCTTTCTTGGATGTGACTCTGATCATGACGCCATGATAAGAGAGACTTGGAGGTATGGGAAGTGTAATTGCTTGCATCAAGTCCATGTATCCTCCAACCTAGCCTAAGACCTACACAACTATTCAAACCTATCTTACAGGTCATAGTTACTCCATATCCCATCCAAAAATTAAAAAAAACTGAAAAAAAACTATTCAAATCAATGTCATTGGCGATTTTAAACCTACATGGCCAATGTCCTTTTGTGAAAACCCCACCCCTTCCAATTGCATCAACCATCCTACTTCAGTAAGGCTGATGCAATTACTTGCATTGTTTTGGCTATCCAACATGACCGATGCCGTATAGATTGAGCAAAAACAAAAGCTCATACAAATTTGAATCCTTAAACTCTCTAGAAATTTTTATAATTGAGACTCCTCCAGGTTAGACTAACATCATACATCATAGCTTAGAAGAATGGGACCCAAACACAAAGCTCCATAATCTTCCAAGTCAAATTCCCCTTTTTGAACTCACATGAACCTTGCCTATGATTATAACCCTTTAATGACAACCCTTTCGACATGAATAACCCTTATCCACAAGCTTTGAGGGAAAGAGCTTCTCTTGCATGGTTCATATGAGAGCATACTTCGACATTATGAAGAGTTATTGATTCAAATCGATTCAACCTTATCTCTTTGCTTTCCAATCAACTCTATGATCTCAAATGAACTCTTGTTTTGTGGTGATGACCCTCCTGCGTTCATTTCTATCAAGATTGACAACATGCAAGTCAAAAGAGATCTCATTGACGAGGGTTGTGACACATGCATTGCTTCTCTGAAATTCATCAAATACCTAGGCTATTCATCCAATAACCTAAAATTAATTTGCAACATATGTCAAGTGTACGACTGAAGGCAATTCCCCCATTAGGTTAAATTTGGTTTCCTATTATGATGCCTCCTCACACCATTAGAGTGAAGGTCATGATCCTCAACTTTCCTCTCGCATATAACCTTCTCCTTAGTCGACCATGGACACATTGGATGAGCATCATCACTTCACCTACGTGTCAATATATTAAATACCCTTATATATGCTCCACATAAAATACAAGGTGACAAAAACTCGTGGAACTTAAAACAATTTAAGCAATGCGCCCTATTCAAAATCCTTGCTTTCGAGGAAATATGTTGTGTTCCCTTCCAATAGTAACAACAATTTAACTACTTGATCAGTTCTATTCGAGTAATTAGGGGACATCCCAAACTTGTTAGGACTTCCAAGAACTTCCTCAATATGGATGATGACATCAACTTTAAGATTAAAACCTCCAATCTTTCTTACTCTATCGTTGCACAATTACCTATCTTTGTGGCCTTAATCTCACAAGAAGGCAATTGATGCAATCCCCGTCACCATTTATATTATTTGACCTCCTACTAAGGAGACCAATTCTTTAAATCCTAATGAAACCATCATCGAATCCTTTAACATTGATATATCTATTACCAATTAGGACAATGGTTATTCATCAAATGACACCCTTTTGTTTGGTTACGCCCAAGCTAAGAATGTAGATATTATATGATACCAACAATCATTGTAATCCACCTTTGAATCTAGTAATTTTAAGTAGTGGGGACCCTTCACATGTCTACTCTAAAATCCTTACAATCTAACGTCGACAATAGTATTAATACTATCAACATCACCCCCTCTGAATTTGAGGACTCCAACTTTGGTCTTGAGGATGATGACCCGATCTCCTTTATAACCTAAACCCTAAACCCAAAAATATTCTTATTCCTCTGGTTCAGTCTCCTATCTTAGAACAATACTTTATACTCCTAAGACATATTTGATCTCGCTTGTTGTCACATCTCGTATAGACTCCTTTGATGAGCTTGTACCATTTTACATGTGGCACGATGTACCATGTCATATGTTGAAGATTTATGAGCTTATATAAAACACATGAAGTGTCTTGAAGCACAAATGTGTAAAGAAGAGATTAAGTGATAATCGCATCTCCAACCTTTCCACAACAATATTATGCACATCAATGTTTGCACCAATCATGATGCCAACTATCGAGTACTTTGACAACAACATCATCCATGGTTACCTTCTCTTCCATCTCATCTTGAGGATTTGGTTTCACCCTTACCTTCTATTCTAGTTTATGTAAACACCTAAATTTGGCATTTTGGTACTTGATTATGGTATATTAAGCTTGCATCCCCCACACATGACTTGCACACACATTCAAAGCTAAAATGCATTATCCTAAGTCATTTATAGATTTGTAATTTCTCGTATCGTTGCTAAGACACCCATAGGAACATTACTGTCAGTCAAAACCCCTTACATTTCCTATGCAGATAATCCTAGGCTTTTACAAAGCTTTTTTTCCTTATTATACATAATTGTCTAGTAGGATAGGTTATGCATGACGGTTCTGTATGGTGGTTATGTCCTTTTGAGAATTTCTATGTAGGACCAAATGGTCAATTTTTCTTATATTTATCTTCATTCCCCATCTTATACTGAATTTAAAGTAAAATATCACCCGTGGAGTTATACAAATACACATTAAACCCCTCATTTACTCACTTAGTCATAACTTGGTGTTCACTTAGAAACTTGGTGGTGTAAATCAACTTGCAACAATTAATATGTTGTACATTGGGCTACATTCATTTAGTTGTCAGAATAGGGAGCGTAGACTTGAAATACTGCCTGTGTTGTATACACAGTTATAATTGATCTAAGAGGTTGGAAAGGAATTAACTATCACATAACAATGTTGAAAATAAAATAAAACTCAGACTTGAAAATTGACTATTGCTAAATGTTATTAGTGAAACAAAGTTACAGATTCAGAGAAAGTAGATTATTCCCAAGTAAATATACATGAAATAAAACAATAGAGGTGATTTAACAAACCTCAAGTGGGTCCTGACAGTTGGGTGCTAATCCCTTCCTAAATCTTTAACTAAAAAACAAAATGACAAGAGACATCATATTTCTTTATTGATTTGTAGAAAAAAATTACATCTAGGAACACAATATCAGAGATGACTCTGATTTTCTTCTAACTTTGTTCACTCTTTTATATAACTTACCAAATTTCTTACTTCTGACTAACTTCTTACTAAATGCTACAAGGAAACAATGCTTTCCTTTATATCCTATCATTTACAACACGTGAGAGGTAGAAAAATAAAACAAGGTATTATTTAACAGAACAAGTGAGAGATTTAACACATGTTCGACTAAAAATCAGTTCTTCATGAAACATTCAACAAGTTTTCAACTAATCAATAAGTTCTACACTTTTTCTTAATCAATGAACCAAATCAAATATTGATTTGCTTATCAATTTTCTGTGTTTCTGTTGTAACTACTTCTCCAATGATGCATAAGGACTTAAGTGCCATCAATTCATGTTTCAAAAGATCTTCATAAATGTGATTTATTTGATGTGAATGATTTCCTTATGTTGTAGACAAGTTCTTTGGTTGTGGATAAGTTGCTACGGACATGTTCCTTTGCTGCATATGAAAAATTGCTTACAACTAAGAGTGACATCAACACATATAATCGTCCAAAAACAATTTATTGGAATAACAAGAATAATTACACACATGATATCACAAAATAAAGACACATAATATCACATGCTGGAGTAAATGGACAAACATATTTCACTTGTTGAAAAAGAACATGACATTCTCAGAAGCAAACAATGTGATATCCTTTCCATGATTAAAGGTAACTTGGATATTCTTGCCTACATTATTCTTGTGCTGGAGACTAATAAGGGCAAAGAAAAAGCAAAGAATGACACTTCTTTCAAAGACATCAGAGATAAATTGGAGAATATCAAAAAGAATTTTGTCAAGATCATGAAATAGGTACTGAGGGGTCTGTCCAGTTCTATGGATTTTACTATTTGCATTTTTTTGATCTTGGTATGTAGTTTTGCTATGGTACTGAGTGGTTATTCTGTAGTTTGGTTGCTGTAATGTCGTGGTTTTGTTGCAGTATATGCTGTTTCCTCGTGGTGCTTTCCTTTGTTGTGTTTTTTTCTTTTTGTGATGATGTTACTTGTTTATCTGGGCTTGGGGCCCTTTGTATTCTGGGTAGGACCCCATTCAAAAAACCTTTTACCGATACATAAAAAAATAAAAAAATAAAGACAATTAGATATACTATATCAATTAGTCAATATGCCAAAAGTTCATGGTTGTAATAGTGATATTCAACAATGTACTTAGGAAATACATAGACATGGCTACAATGGTCTTATCAAAATACAAAAGATGAGTTGGTATGAAAGCAAGTAATACAACTCATCACACCCCTAGACTTAAATGCTTGAATGTCCTCATTCAAGAGCTTTATATATTCTTTGTTGGAAACTGCATTCTTTCCTGAAATCTATGGGTGTTCATGTTCCTTCCTCTTCCGATAAGAAATATCCGTAACTCCTCAATCTATCCCATACTCTTTCTTACACCCTCTGATTGATTGGTAAATTCCCTGTCCAAGGTGCAATTGGGAAATGAAAGATTGGAAGATGATAAGCTATAGGAAACTAATCTCCTCACATTCATTTGTTATTTCAATATACTTATTTACACTACGTAAATTTGGAAGTATATTTGAATATGAGTGCATTTATTTCCTTTGGAGTATAGGTGATAACTCTGTCCATCTTACTTTGTATGTCGTCACAACTTGAAATCCATGTTCTTTGATCATGTCCCCGACTTCTGTGTGGGGCTTCCATTATCATTCTCAACACTCAATTTTTGATTTCATCCACTTCCATATAATTGTCATATTCTTATGCAATTTCATCTGATGTTGTTTCCTCAGCTCTGATATATAGTGGTGTAACCTTCTCCAAATTTCTGTATGCCTCCATTTTCTTAGCTCTTTCCATTTCATTTGAAAGATAAGAACATAATGCCTTAACCTAAACATCCCCAATATACAAAATTGGGATCCAATCTCTTTCATATGGAAGGGCATAATTATGCAAATATAGCTCACATAATAAATTATGCAGTTCATGTGTACTATGTTGATACAGAGTAAAATAAGTTCCTGTCTAATCTAATGTCATATATCATATTAGAATTTATGCAAGTAAATTTTTTGTACAACATATTTTCTTGTAGGTATATGGCATAGACATTTTATGGGGGTCTGCAACTCAACATGTCAAATGCTACTTACACTATTTCATCTTGTTTTTGTTTCAGCATTTTAATCTCATTGTATTTGTCATCCATTTCATTCTTATGTTTAGAGATAAGGTCCTCCTCCTTTTCCCATTTCTTCTTGAGATTGTTAATGTTAACGTCCCCTTGCAGCAACAAAGTGTCAATATTGAGCCCCATAGTTTGTGTTCCCATCTCACAACAAGATGGTTTTTCAGGTTTCCTCATGATTTCATGAATAATATTTGGGGGCTGCATTGGTCCTACATTTGTTTCTTGCAGAGTATCATTTTTTGATTGTTCAACAAATTTCTCAATGACTTGTTCATTGACATAATCTGCAGTCATTTGCTCTTGTTTATTTCCTCCTTCCACTGCCTCTTCTACTTGTCTCACTTCAAGACTCTCTACTTCATGAACTTTCCCCTCATTCTGATTTAGTTCTTTTCCTTCCATTGGTTGTTCATGGTATTTTAGCTCTTGAGTTATCGTGGGAGTAGTTTCTCTATACTCTTTTTCCAATGGTTCAGGCTCAAAACTTTCTTCTATGGCTTCTAAATCACTATCCAAGGATATGGGTTGAGATTGTCTTGAACTGGATGTTTTTGTCCTCTTTGTCCTAAGCCTATAAGAGAACCTAGTTTGTTTTGGAGTAGAATGAGTAGACTTCCTTTTGGTTTTGGGGAGTGGAGGTTTCAAGGGAGGGAAATTCCAATAATGTTTCAACAATAAAGATTCTCTCTAGAGAAATAGGTGTAGGGGTTTCTTCTGTCGAAGGAAGAATTTTAGAATTTATTGGTTCTTGAGGTGAGGAAGAGGGTGGTGCAGCTTTTGGCATATGTGAAGTAGAACTTGTTATCCAAAATGAGCCCCTGCTTATTTTGGCTAACTTGCCTTCATTCTTTCCTTCCTTGTGCTTCAACTTCAATTTTCACACATTGCAAGCACTCAAAAGATTCTGGAAATGGCTTCATCAGATAGGATTTTTCTTCCCCTTTCTAGAAAGGTAAAGAAGTCCTCCTAACTCCTTGTATTTTTTGAGTTATGGCTCGGCAGAGTTTGAAGGGGAAATTTTCCCTGGGCGGGCCCGCGGAGCTAAGGAAGAATTTTTGCCAAGGAGATTTGGCGGACCAACGGAGCGGAGAAGGAAAATTTGCCAAGGTGGACCCACGAGAAATTTTTTGGCACTTAGCCCTTTTGGGCAAAAACACTCAAAGGAAAACTTCAGCCCAAAATCCCATAAAGGGAAATGGAAGGAAAATAACAAAGGCCCCGCATCAACTAGAGAGCGCCACGTGTCAAAGTCTATGTCGATAGTGCCAAGGCGGGGGTCAGAGGAAAGTTGAAGATTTTGGATTTTTGGCGTAAAAACTATAAGGCATGAATTGAACCCGTGGTCCCATCGACCAATACGATGGTGCCACATGTCCACATCAGCAGCAGAGCGGCGGGGCCGCGGAGAATTTTGGGAAAATTTCTCATTTTCGCAAAAGGGGCAAAATGTTGTTTTGAAGCCGCGGATCAACCAGAGGGCTCCATGTGTCATCAGAGGAGCGGGGCATGGAGATTTTTTGGAAAAATTTCCCAATTTGAAAAAAGAGGGAAAAAGGTCAAGTTTTGGCTAGCCGACCCGAATTTTGCCCTAATTTCGCCATTTTTGCCCTAAATTTTCAGAGGGGCATATCTTTCACACCAGAGCTCGGATTTTTCGCCATTTTGGTATCATTGGAAAGCTGGTGAAATTCTCCACACGATGGACTCTTAAAATTTAAATTTTGATGGAGTTTTGCGGGAAAAAATTAAAGAAATGTCTCTGGCATGGGAAAATGGCAGAAAACGACCCCAACCACCAAAATTAATAAAGTATGGGCCTCTTTCTCGCTCTGCGAAGCAATATAATTCAAAGTATGGGATTTTTCATGGAAACCCATCATTTTGCAGACCAATTAAATGGATCTTGTTGGTGATTGAAGTTTCAAATCAAACTTTCCCGCGTTTTCTCATTTCCTTCATTCTGTTTGAGCAATAGAAGCTAGTTTTGGCTCATTTTGTAAAAGGTTGTTCATCCTTCTTCTCTGCCTTTCCCTTATTTTCTTCCCCAGGGTCAAAAATAGAGTTTGAACCTCCTCCCTCACTCTGTAATGGTGTTTTTGCCTCTTACCCGTGAAATGATGTTCTGTGCAAACTTCTGGAGCAATAAAAAATGTGTTTTGTGATGAATTTGTCCATCCTTGCTCGTTTTTTGGTTGTTTTCTTCTTACCTCTCTTCATTGTAGGTATTTGTGCATGTTTGGATGTTCATTGTAAGTTTTAGAGTTATGTTCATGGAGTTTTGGAACATTTTCTATGTGAAATCCATTTTTGGTTTGTGATGCACTTGTTCATCCTCTCCATTGCTCACCTCTCTTTGTTTCATGGCAGTTTTGATAGATGATCAACATTTTCCTTCTCTGGTGTATCACCGTTTTAGTGTAGGTTCTATTTTTTTCCAGTTTTCTTTCTCTCCATGTCTCCTTGGAAGTTAGATTAGGATTAGATTAGCTTGCCTGCACTGGAATAGTTTGTGGCAGGTAGTTTAGGAAGAGGAACCAACCTTCTCTGGAGATCTTTCCCCATTTGCAAAGGTCCCACACTTTGGGAAAGCTCAATGTTGTGCAATCACACCAAACGACTTTACCTTAGAAAAGCAGATCCATAAATCATTTGGGGGTGCTGTGATTTTACACTAACAAAAATTTCAATGTTGTTTCTTATTTTTCTCCTCTTTCCCAACAAAGTTTCAATATTTTTCACTCTCACAAAAGTCATCCCATGATATATGAGGGTGCTCCTTATGAAAAGTGTGTTTGACCACTCGGGTTATTAGACAATTATGTGACAAGGCTGCCCTACCCCTCTGAACCTCTTTTCTCATTTTCTTAAGCATCTCATGAAATAAATTTGGAATATTCACTTGATGATTGTTTTTCAAATGATTTAACAATTTGAAATGCACCATATTTAATTTTGAATATCTCCCTTCACAAGTAAAATATTGAATGAAAAATTGGCAGCTTGTGCCCACAAGGGTTTGTGAGATGTTCTTAAAGTACCTTTGCGGTCTGAGATGAACTCCTCATCATTGTTTATAAATTCCCTTCTTGCTGCTTCTGGGTCTACTTTGTTTGGAAATGGATCTCCCTGAGTTGGTAAACCAATGACCTCTGCTAAAATCTCATCACTTACCCTGATTGTTAACCCTTTTATCTTTACCTCTCCATTGTTCAGGGTATTTATAGACTCTGCCATGACTACCTCATCAAATCCTTGAAATTTTTTAATGTATTACATCCAGCCATGATTCTCAAATTACTGCACAACCTCAAGAATATTCAAAAGTTGCAAATGCTCAGAAGGTTCATATCTGATCAGGTCACCTCCCATGGCGGATACACAACTTCTCCCAGGTGCAATACGCAACTAGAATTTTTTTCCTTGAAAGTACTTTGTAAAAATGAATTGTGTTGATGGATATTTATTGATTTTAACTTTATTACCAAGGGGACAAACAAATACGTTTAGGGGTGATTAATCATTAAGTGGATGTGCCATGAAGCAAAATGATATGACATGTTGGCTTATGTGGACCGGCTTAAGTGGACATATCATAACTAAAAGATGGCGGTCTTTTAATGTGCCACATGCATTATGACTTGACATAACTTATAATTAAATACAATTAACCTATTCATGTTTTTTCAAAGTAATAAATACATGCACTTATCTCGTTGTGGCTTGTAATGATTGATGTGCATGCTTTATTGAACTGACGTATTGACTACATGCAAGTGCCTTGCGATGCTGTGGACGTGGGTTTGACTTGTGTGGACTGCTCCTTACTGCAAACATATGCTTCCCGGAGAGGGAACTCCAATTGGATGGGGGTACCAATCATTCTTTGTATATCATCCACTTGTGCATGCTTCCTTAATGTCCTTTATGTAACCATGAGTTCTGCCAGATGCTTCAAACAGACAAGATCTTATTTCTTGTGGGTGCAAGTTAAAATATTTGTCATTACACTCTCTCTTTGTGATGGAGATCATGCTCTCTTGCAATTACTTGTCAATAAAACCTGCAAAACAAAAACTTATATAAAAAATGGGTTAGCAAAATGTTGATGATCACCCAAAAAGCTAGATCTAAACACTTTTAATAGCATTGGAGCAATCAAGACACCAAAAATGGTGGTGTAAATCAAATTGCAACAATTACTATGTTGTACATTGGGTTACATTCATTTAGTTCTCCGACAAGGGAGCATAGAATTGAAATATTTCCTATGTTGTATACACAGTTATAGTTGATCTAAGAGGTTGGAAATGAAATAAATGTCATATAACAATGATGAAAGTAAAATATAACTCAGACTTAAAAATAGACTGTTACTAAATGCTATTACTAGAACAAAGTTGCAGATTTAGAGAAAAAAATGTTCCTATGGAAATATACATGAAATGAAACAATGGAGGGGATTTAGTAGACCCCAAGTGGGCCCTAACTTGGGTGTTAATCCCTTCCTAACGCTGTAACTAAAATAAATGACAGA
The DNA here is from genome assembly GCA_019776745.2 of Taxus chinensis. Classification (NCBI taxonomy): domain Eukaryota; kingdom Viridiplantae; phylum Streptophyta; class Pinopsida; order Cupressales; family Taxaceae; genus Taxus; species Taxus chinensis. The sequence continues at coordinate 907,537,327 of CM034146.1, forward strand.
ACTCATATTTCTTTATTGATTTTCATAAAACATTACATCTAGGAGCAAAAGAGATTGCTATGATTTTATTCTAACTCTGTTCACTCTTTTCTCTAATTCTAAATATGACTTACTAACCCCTCGTTAAAAGGAACCATCCTTTTCCTTTATATCCTATCATTTACAACACGTGAGCAGAAAAAGAATACAACAAGGAGTCTTCAACAGAACAAGTGAGATATTCAACATGTGTTTGAAACATATAATAAGTATTTAACTAACAATTAGTTCTTCACTAGTTCTTAATCAATAACCAAATCAAATATTGATTTGTTCTTCAATTTTCCACATTTTTGTTATGAGTACTTCTCTAATGGCACATAAGGACTTAAGTTCCGTCACTTCATGTTTCAAAAGATCTTCATAAATGCGAGTTATTTTCTATGAATGATTTTCTTATGTTACGGATGAGTTGCTGTGGACAAGTTCTTTGGCTACGCATGAGTTGCTATGGACATATTCCTTTGCTGAATATAACGAATTTCTTATAACCAAGATTGACATCAACACATATAATCATCCAAACAATTTATTGGAATAACAAGACTAAATGCACACATAATATCACAAAATAAAGACAATTAGATATAACTATACAAATGAGTCATTATGCCAAAAGTTCATGGTTGTAATAGTGATGTTCAACAATGTACCTAGGAAATACATAGAAATGGCTACAATGGTCTTATCAAAATATAAAAGATGAGTTGTTATGAGAGTAATTAATAGAGCTTGTCAAAACTTGACAAATTGCAAGACATATACTTGGTCTTCATCTCTAAATCTCAAGAAAAGCCGCCATATTCTTCCCTAAATCAAGAGTAGACATCAATAACAACCCTTAAGCAAGTTTGAAGCTCTCTAAGTTCAACTAAGAAAATCCAAGCGAAGTCATAAGAATTCCAAGTCAAGTCAAAGCAAGCATTATAAAACATTAAGTTTCAAATTCTTGTTGCATTCATGTGGTTGCATCCTCACAATTACACTTCTAATAGGTGAAGAACTGCATGGGTTTGAAGCCTCTTTAGAGTATTGCTACACATGCAACACATGGGTGTCACAACCCAAAAAATGTATACCCATCTTAAGAGGTCCTTCAAGGAGAGCTAGGGTCTTAACAGAAGGTCACTAATTGCACCATATGTGCTCATCTAGTGTAACTAAAAGAGAAAAAGGGAATTACAAACAAAGACGAAGATGCACAAATTAAAACAAAAGTGCATAAATTAATCAAATAGAATTGTTTGACTCTAGATAGGTCCTTCTAGGTGCTAAGTGTCCTACTTAGAAATATTGTCTAGGAGTTGAATAAAGTTCCAGTTATGGAGATGAAGCAAACACACATATTTTCTAGTCCGTTCTCTCATATGCACCATTAGATCAGTCCTGAAACTAACATAAAGCTCAGTGCACTTATATTCTTTTCAATTTCCACATTTAGTGTGTATCTTGCTTTATTGGATGCCCTAAATCATTCATTGTACTTTTATATTTGTTTATTAGATATTGATTTAATAATTTGAATATACAAACTTTTTAGATTTCAATCCTAAATAGATATAAACACTATTTAGGGACAAATATAATCAATTTAACATGTAATTGGTTCCTAATCACGGGGACCATTCACCCTTATAAACACATTTTAGGCAAGTTGACAAACAAATCCCTCACATATATTATTTTCAAATAGAGGCACATCCTCCTTTTATGCATCCCTTCCCTTCCTCTATGGATGACATTCCCTAGAATGTTCTTTTTGAAAAATCCATGATGGCGGAAGAGCCCATGGTAGTAACACATAATGATATACACTACAAAACTTCAAAGGTCCTAAAATATATTGATGACACCATGATCCATACACAATATGAGGTTTAGAGACATGTTTATGATTTGTTGGAGGATGTTTGTAGTTCAATTGCATGCCCTCTATGAATTCATTATTTACTTGTACATATTATTATACTATGCCATTTACTACTACATTTCTTTACTTGTTACTTTTACAATTTTCCTTTGACATACTTCCACCTTGGCTACATCTGGCCATTGCCCTCTTCATGAGATATTTTTTATATTTTATTTCATTTGACAAACTATTTCTACAACCTTCCTTTGACATATTTTCCCCTTTGGGGTTATATGGCCACCGTCCTCTTTATGAGCTACTTTGATAAATTATTTATACAAACCGTTTTTATGTTTTTACTTTGACATATCCCCTTGGTTTTATATGGCGATTGTCCTTTTACGAGTTACTTTGGTATTTTATTTTTATAATATATATTTTAAAAATTCCATTGTTATCTTTCCCTCTTGGGTTTATTATACCATTTTTTCCTCTTAGGGTAATTTGGTATGATTCTATCACATTTACGTCACTCTTTCCCACTTGGATTTTCTCACTCTCTATGCTTGTGCGTGAGGTCTTTTGGGGTGTGTCAAAACTCAAATTTGGTAACTTATCCTTTGGTAATGACAAGTTTGGATATGGTCCTTGATAAAATAAATTCTCACATTCCAAGTCCATTCAGTACATATCCCTAGCTCTTTCTTTACTTTCTCATCTCCACACTCTGCTCGAACACAAACACATGAATTATTAATTAAGAAAAGAATTAAATCATCTTGGTGCATCATTCTAGAAATTTTGGTTTTGCATCACAAGTTGTGTGCCTAAGATTGTATTGTTTGGTTAAGATAAGTTATATGGCCTTGACCAATTCATATGGTCCTACCCTTTTCATATTTCAACTTTGATTTCAATTTTAATAATTTAATTATGTTGTTTCATCTTCCTAGGGTTGTCCTTATCATAACATTTCACCTAAAAAAGGCTATATAAGCAAGTCAATATCACTTTATTACTCACCTGCCACTTTCATAAGCTCATATTACAAATATCAATCCAAAAAAAATCATAAAGAATCTCCTAAATATTCCAAAAGAAGTTGCACATCATTTAGAGTGGTCGCTACTATAGGTTTGAAGCAATCAATTAGGTCAAAGAGTCTAGCTTCCTCCATTTCCAAGCATGCAAGGGTTCTAGATCCATGTCTTAGTAAGAGTAAAGTCACTCCAAACATTGTCTAGGGTCTCAATGGGTAAAAGGAATTAGGTTAACAACTGAAGCACACTACTATTGCAATGGGTACATTATCTACTCTATAGTTATCCCACTAAAGTTTTGTCAAGGGATGCGAGGGAAATCATACGGGGTTTCTTATATCACACTTATGCTCGCACATGCACCTAGGAAAACTATATGAGTCTTGATATTTCTTGAGGGTGTGTAGTGGAACACTTAAATTGGTTCAAAAAGGATTGACCAACAAGGGTTTACGTTCAAGGGTAGTCCAACCTCACTGCACACTAATTTACCCTATTGTTATCTAATGCTTTGATGGAGGGTATTGTAGGTATTTAGGGTTTCTACTTTTTTACAGGCCATTATAGGTTGTATGAATAAGAGTGACACACAATGAAGCATATTTACATACAAGAAAAGGGAATATAAAGTTATAGGACTTCACTGCATTTTTTTAAAGACGCTACATAAAAGATCAAGACCGTATAAAATAGGTCAATACTGTAAAATAGTTGTCTATTCTTAGACATGAGATATATGAAGCACCTAAAAAACTGTAACAAAATTTTTATCCATGTGGCACCGTTTCACCTGATTCTTAGATCATTTCTTGGAATGTGACGAAACAAATAAGGGTAAAGGGGCTAGGAGGAATACCTGTTAAAACTGGTTGAAGGTTGTTACACGTGTATGACTTCTTGATCCACAGTTGATCACGAGAGATTCCTTTTGGCTAGGAGGAACTAACTAAAATGAACAACAAGACCACCAAAAGAGATTAAATAGCATATGACAGTGGACTGCCTAGTGTATGCTAGTTCCGGGAAGTGTGATACTCCCTATAAGGCTGTCAATCCACTGTTTAAAACAAATCAATGTTAATAATAAATAAAACCCTATTGTAGTTAAAATGATTTAGGTATCTCATTTGATTAAAATAAGAAAATTCGTTCACAACAGGCAAAGCTATGATTGAATTTGAAGGGAAGGATCTTTGTCAAAATATTGGTACTGGTCAGGGTCTGGTTTTGGGTTGTTTTGGGTATTTGGTGGGGAAGTTAGGCTCTATTCTTGGTCTGAGGGTAAACACAGAGGCCGATGTCGGTCTAGTGTAACCGATGACGGTTCAGTATGGACCATCGACGGTCATGGGTAGCCGGCGTCGGTATAGTCAGGTGATAGAAAATTATTAAAATCTTGGTGTTGGGACAGGTCTGAGGCTAAATGAAAATGGAGAGGGTAATGGAAAGATCTATGGAGATCTTAGATATACTCAGAGGTGTTTAACAATCAGGTATGGGAAATTTAGTGGTGTGGGTGAAGGAATGATCAAACTTGCATGAAGGTAAATGGTGGGGAGAATAGGGGTGCAAGTAGAAACTGATAATAGAGGTAACATGACCTACTAGAACGAAAATGGATGAATGCTGGTTACCAAATACTTACTATTGTGTGAGTTTGATGGCTGGATGGAAATGGCGGTTAATCAGATGGATGGAATTTGATGTAGTGATGGTGATTCCCCAGATGCTTCTGTGAATGCAAATGGCTATGTGATCACTTCTGATGTTGGCTATGAATGTTCAGATGTGTGTACGAATGCTGGTTCTGCTTACATGCAGCTCTGGTTTCGTCTCTTTTCTCTCTCAATGTGCCAACCTCGAAATAAGGTTGTTTTGGGGAATAAATGGTAACCAACGATGGTTTCGGGTAGACCGACAGTGGTTGAGGGTGACCGACATCGGTTAGGGTGGGATTTCCTAAGTTTTCTAAAATGGGCAGATCCCTTTGATTTCTTGGATCCTGTTTGTTTTTATTCATAGATTAGAATGGAAGCTTCCTTTCTAATGGGTGAGAATGTGGTTAGAGGGAATGTAGGATTTGATTTTTTATGGTTTAGGTAGGTCTTAGTTAGTTATGGCAACATACTGAGAATAGGTCTAGGGTGAGGTGGCTAGGCGAGGTGTATATGTGAGGTGGTGGTGTGAGAAATATCTCAATTAGGATATTTAAATAATAAATATTATGAGATCATGAATTAATTTAATTAAATTAATATTAGAGTGGGGTGTAAGGAGCCATGGTTAGGTGAGTGTGTTCAAGGTGATTATTTGACGAGGGACCAAAGGGAGTGTGACCCAATTTTGGTGTCTACATTTTGCCACTTTTGTTGTGTAGCTTGTATTGGTAAGCGATGGTAACAAAAATAAGGTGTGGTTGCCCCATGTGTGGGTGAAGGTGATCCCCCTCAAACCAGGAATTGATGAGGCAGGAGGTAGAATCGGTGAGTGGTTTGATAAAAGGTGAATGTGATGAAGGGGAAGGTAGACGATGGGGGTAAAAAGGTCCAATCGGGTAATCCAGGTAATGGGTCAGGGTTAAAGGTAGTAATAGTCAAATGCACGCACACGTATAAACTGTAGCATGATACTAGGTCTAAGAGCATGCAAACTCTACATTGTCTAAGGTTGATAGGTTTATCCAAACAAGGTTGAGGTGATTCTGGTATCCAAGGTATAGGATATGGTCAGGAAACACCTTGCAGTTCAGGTGCAGGAACGTTTAGGTATGTTTCGGTACACCAAAGATTGGGCAAAGATAAACGGTCACGACAAGAGGCAAGGTAAGGTCATTAAGTCAAACAACACGGGTAAAAGTTTCGCAAGGTATATCGAGCACATGAGGTCACAGGTCACTAGAAATGGTCCAGGTCCAAGTAGCTAGGCCACGACACGGATAGGGCTAAGGTATGGGTAAAATAATGAGTCCCCAAATGATGAAGAGGGTAGGTGGTAAATGATGAGGTCGGGAGGGTAAAGGGAAATGTCCAAGTCAGGTGTGGGTGAGGTAAAAAGGATTCAAGTCAGCAAATGAGGGGTAATGGGTAGTAATAAGACTAAGTAGGATAACTGGAAACAATTATAATGAAACAATGACGGTCGTTATGGACTGACCACGGTAGGCTAGGGCACAGGACCGATGTCGGTCAAGGTAAAACCGTCACCGGTCAAGTCGGGTAGGCTATAAAAATAAAAAAGTGCTACATTTTTAAAATCATTTTTCATTTACCTAATTGGAGAAAACAACAATAGAGGAAGAACGAGGTGGAAAGAGACCAAACGACACAGAGAGATGAGTTGGCGAGCCACAGAGTGAGTGATTGTTGGTCGATAGGTGGGTCTACGAGTGTGGTGATTGGATTGGGTGATCGATTGGATTGGATTGAGCCAGCGGATGATTGGTGATGGCAGAGGCAGGTGAGGGATCAGGTGGACCTGCGCAGTGGCCCAGGGTGCTACCACGCAGATCGCAGCATGATGAGGTAAGAGGCTATTCCAATTGTTTTGTTTATGGTGAGTAGGTGGAGGGTAGGAATTGGGTAGGAGGGAAAATGGTGTTTGTTTTGGGGGAAACTTTTAAAATTTGAATGTGGGGGTTTAAAGAGAAAAGGGGAACAAGGGAGGTTAGATTTAGGTAAGTAAGGGGTGGGAATAGGTAATTGGGTAGGTATGGGTAGGGGAAATGGGTAAAAAGGAGGAATGTGGGAGAAAAATGGGAGGGTGTTGTGGGTTTTTTTTCGCAACAGTGACCGACGTTGGTTTTCTCTTAGCCGACATCAGTGGGTAAGGACCGATATCGTTCACAAGATGTGACGATTGATGTTGGCTATGGTAAACTGTGGTCAATTTAGGCTGAACGATGCTGGTCAGTAGGCTAAAGAGGCAAGCCCTCAAGGAGAAAAAATGGATGGATTACATATAGATAGGTAGGGGTAGGGAGAGTTAGGCAGGGGGGAAAATTAATGGGTATAGGTAGGTGGGTGGATAAGGAAAAATCGGTGCGAGGGGAAAAATGAAAATAGATAAGGGTCTAAGGCATGGGTAGGTAGGTATAATGAAAATAGGTGAGGGTCCGAGGCGTGGGTAGATAGGTGGTGCAAATTGGGGTAATAGAAATAGGTGAAAGGTTACTTTAGTTAGGGTAAGTAGTATAGTAGGGGTGGCAAGGTTACCTGCAAGTGTGCTCAAGGTTTAATAAAATGATTGGTTATATGCAGGCTAGGGACCAACTACGGATGAGGAATAGGGTACCTCCCTTGCTCGTGGAGACATGTGGGAGTATGACATGCAAGGAGTGGATCCATGTTGCAGATGTGGGTCTGATTGGTGTTAGATGCTACCGACATGTAGTTTAGGAGGTGAGCTTAATCGTTACCCTCATCGATAGATGGGATTCGACAACCAATACATTTCATTTACTGACGGGTGAGATCACGATCACCCTAGAGGATGTCTATAGGATCCTGCGACTTCCTATAGCAGGTACACAGGTGTACTCGATCTCCTCAGAGGCATCCAAGGAGTTACTCTTACCAATGTTTGGAGAGGGGATATCATTGTTAGGATTTCACAGTGCCAGCATGAGCTACGTGGCGATGTACTGAGCCTATTTTGAGGAGATGAGGCTGGTAGTGCTTTTGATGGAGACATTCTACTATTTTGCACTTCCTGACACAGGGTGGGAGATTTCCATGGTCACTGATGGGGGTCTTACATGACATGGTGGAGTTCAGGATGCGGTTCGCATGGGGACCTGCGTTCTTGGTACAACTATATAGGGAGTTGTGGGCGTATGGGTGACTATGACGGTTTAGCTTATGCTGCACATTCTTACTACATTGTTGGGCATATGAGCACATTGTGTGTGCGTGCGTAGTTGGTATGCCCCGTGTCGATGCATTTGAGCTGGGTTTTGTTTGAGTGGGCTATAGGCGATGGGTCCCAATTATGGGAGAGCGCCGAGCGGTTAGAGTGACAGATGATGTAGCCTATTATAGGTGATTACTGGAGGGGTTGTCCGGTGTGGACATTATTTGGAAGCCATATGTAGGCTATGCTTCATACATGTAGATGGTGATGGAGTTAGATGGACTACAGATTTACCAGTGGATAGAGGGGCGGTGGGTCGGGGAGCATGAGATGATACCCATAGATTGGGTTAGATGACAGTTTGGGTTGCCACAAGATATATCCCCACTCTTCCCTTAGTATAGGAGAGATGATGTGGAGAGGCCTATGTCTCCACCATGACCTACAGTGCTGACCAGGTAGGAGGAGCAACCGGTCGGCTAACAGATAGATGATGACGGGATGATAGACATGTACAGACAATGGTGGGATGCACAGGTACAAGCAGTACCACTGAGGCTGGGGCAACCAGATTTGGCTATTGTCATAGTGCAGAGAGATTCCCTATAGGGGCAGGTGGCTACCCTGGTGACCCAGTTGGGAATAGTACAAGGACATCTGACAGGGGCCGAGGCACAGGTTGTGACCCCGCAGGCACAGGTGGCCTATTTTTAGGCAGAGGGAGTACATGGACCAACACCTGCACCAAAGGGAGAGGGAGAGGGAGAGGGTGGAGATGGAGATGGAGATGTGGTATAGGTAGCCACCCTATAAGTGCAGGTGATAGGTTTACAGGGCTATTTGGCCACGACGCAAGGATAGGTTATAGGTTTGCTGGGCTAGTTGGCCGCTGCACAAGCACAAATAGTAGCCCTTTGGGCTCAGATACATGTGCAGGCTCCGGGGCCGATGAAACCACCATAGGGGCAGGGAAAGGGTCAGAGGCCGATGGCACCACCATAGACAGTACCTGTTGTTAGGTTGAGAGATGCCATGGGTGAGGTGAGATACCACAAGGATAATTTGATGGCAGTGTGTATATATGTCTTATCATATGCCAAGTACAGAGCATAGCATGCCTCAACTGAGAGGAGTAGATCCCACACACATAGTGTGGAGAGTGCAGGGGGCTAGTGATCCCAGGGGTTGGTTCAGGGTGAGACCACTAGTGCATGGAGGCCAACTCCAGAGGCAGGACCATCAGGGGCCAGACTAGGGTGAGGAAGAGGGGGTTCAGCTGGATGCTGAGCTAGAGGAGCAGAGGAGGAGACAAATGCGACAAGCTTAGATATTAGATGAGGAGATGATTGAGCTCCAGAGTGTCATGTATTTTTGATATTATATTTTTGACATATATACTGGCCTGTGTGCCGAAGATAGTGAGGATGTACATGAGAGTTTTTAATAATTTTTTATATACACTGGCTTGTGTGCCGAAGACATTTGAGAGTCATATATGTGGATACACATGTTTAGATGATTGATTTATAGAGATGATGGTGATTATGTCATGATGTGTATATGGTTGTGTTTAACTGGATATTTTGATTTGTATATGTGATGGAAACTAAATTGTGTAGGCATGATAGAGTTAGGTCATAGGCATGGATCGAGTCATGTTTTTGGTTTAGGCATGGATGGAGTCAGGTCATAGGCATGGATTGAGTTAGGTTTTTGGTTTAGGCATGGATCGAGTTAGGTTTGTGGTTTAGGCATGGATTGAGTCAGGTTTGTGGTTTAGGCATGGATTAAGTTGAGGTTAGTTGAGTTTGTAATTCAAGAATTTGTGTAATTAATGACGATATGGGTCACGTTGAGATGTTTTGTAGTAAAATGCATGATAATGGTAAAGAAATGGTAGACGTAATGAATGTATAAATAATGATTGTAAAGGTGTGAAGTAATTGTTGTTTTTTTGGTTTAATTTCCAATTATTGATATAAAAAAGGAAACTAACTAGGGTAGATTGTGATTAGGAAAGGGGAAAGGGGAATTGGTTAGGGTAGAGAGTGGCCGAGCTAACCTCCAAGTGTAGACACCAAAATTGGGTCACACTCCCCTTGGTCCCTCGACAAATAACCAACGTGAACACACTCACCTAACCATGGCCTCTTTCATCCGACTCTAATATTAATTTAATTAATTCATGATCTCATAATATCTATTATTTAAATATCCTAATTGGGATAATGCCCACATCACCACCTCACCTATACACCTCATCTAGCCACCTCACCCTAAGACCTATTCTAAGTATGTCGGCATAACTAACTAAGACCTACCTAAACCATACAAATCAAAGCCTACATTCTATCTAACCACATTCCCTCCCGTTAGAAGTGAAGCTTCTATTATAATCCATGGAGAAAGATGAGCGAGATCGAAGAAAATCAAGGGGATCTGCCCATTTTAGTAAACCTAGGAAATATCACCCTAACCGACGCTGGTTACCCTAAACCACCGCCGGTCAGCCCAAAACCGTTGTTAGTTACCATTTATACCCCAAAAAAACCTTATTTTGAGGTTGGAACATTTTTTGAGAGAAAGCAATGAATTTAGAGTTATATGCAAGCAGAACCAACATTTTTACACACATCAGAGCATCCATGGCCAACATCAGAAGCAATGATAGAGTCATTTACATTCATGGGAGCATTCGGGGAAGCACCATCACCACATCAAACTCCATCCATCTGATCAACTGCCATTGCCATCCAGCCATCAAGCTCATACAACAGTAAGTGTTGTATTGACCAGCATTCATCCATTTTCATTTTAATAGACTCTTTTACTTATGTTATCAGTTCTACTTGTATTCCCATGCACCCATCATTTGCCTTCATACAAAATTGATCATTCCTTCACCCACACCATTAAATTTCCCATATCCTACTGATAACTACCCCTGAACACACCTAAGACCTACACAAACCTTGCCATTGCCCTCTCCATTTCCATTTAGCCCCAGATCTGTCATCACACCAAGATTTTAGTAAGTTTCCTCTACCTTGACCATACCGATGCCGATTCCCCACAACCGGCGTTGGTTCACTCAAACCGACGTCAATCTCTGTGTTTTAACCCTTAGACCAAGAACAGAGCCTAAAATCTCCTCCAAATACCCAAAACAGCCCAAAACCAGACCTTGGCCAGTACCAGTACCTTGACAGAGACCTTTACCTTCATATTTAATCATAGGCTAGCATGTTGTGAGAAAATATGCTTACTGTAGTCGAATGAGATACCTAAATCATTTTAATTGCAGCACGATTTTATTTATTGTTAACATTGAATTGTTTTAAAAAGTGGATTGACAGCCTTCTAGGGAGTATCATACTTCCCGGATCTAGCATACGCTAGGCAGTCCAATACATATACTGTTTAAATTCTATTTGGTGGTCTTGTTTTCTATTTTCAGGTAGTTCCTCCTAGCCAAAAGGAAGCTCTCACAATTAGGTGTGGATCAAGAAGTCATACGCATGCAACAACCTTTAACCAGTTTTAACATGTATTCCTCCTAGCCCCTTTACCCTTATCTATTTCGTCACATTCCAAGAAATGATCTAAGAATTAGGTGAAATATTTTAGCAGGCCCGGTGGGACCCATTCGGGGTTCCTTGCATTTCTTCATTTTTAGGTGAAAATTTGTGTGTTTGTTTCCTTTCTGAAATGTTCTCACATTAATTTTTCTCCCTTGGAATCTCCTCTTCTTTCTATTTGTCTCAAAGCAATCGTGTTTTGGTGCTATAAAAAGAACTATTCTTCTTTTTCATTTTTACTGCATTAGTGAAAGATCATACTCTCTCTTGTTCATCTTTTTGTGTCGTTAAATTCAATATTTCGATTTGGGTTTAAAATCAACTGCATTTCATTATGCTTTACTGCATTATCTCACATTAAATGAGGGAAACCTATACGCTAAAAGTCATGCCAAACTGATGGTTGACAAACGAATTGTAGAAAGCACATTCTCTCTCTCCGAGTCTTACCAAACCTCACAAAATTGAAAAATACACACATTCTTAAACAACATCTCACCCGAAAGAAGCTGAAGGTGATCACACGATCATGCCATAGTGGGAACCCAACTTGTTACTTCTATCAAGTCATTATCTCAGAAGACAACCCACCCTCACCATAACATACCTAAAACCTCTCCTTGTAGATCAACTTCTTCATAGGAATCCTTCCTCACCAAAAACTCTATTTTATAGTTCATGAGTCAGTCCTTAATAGCATAAGTTGAACAAACATAATAGAAAAAGCATTCTTAGGATCGTATTTTTCTTAGTGTTTCTACTTGGCTGGTGTTTTGAGGTGAGAGGACACGTTCTTCACTTTTTTTTCATTTCTCCTTGCACGCTCCTCATCATAGTTGGTGTATTCCAGCTTCATCTGAGTGTGCCTAGACCCCATTTTCATCATTCTCAGAATTCTGGGTTTGATTCCACATTTGATTTTAACTCACAACCACCTGTTCTTCATCTCTGTTTCAATTTCATAGTAACAGTTGCTAGTCCAACAATCGTCGTTGGTTATTCCAGACCGTCATCGGTTTTACCAGACTAGATGTCGGTTTAATGTTCTTTTTGTTAACCTTCCCAAAAGGACACTTGATTCACTTTCTTTGCTTTTCAGAGTCTCTGAAGTTCTCATCATCTTCTCTATCCTGATAAATCCATCAGTATCTTATCTACTTGGGAGATTATTAGCCTTCTGCCTTATTTGACAAACTATCCATTTTTCACAGTGACCGACCGCGGTTACCTGTGACTAGAGTTGGTTTACCCTAACTGACATCGGTTAGCCTGTTCAGATTTCTGGCTGACATTTCACACCTAATCCACCTACCACCACCTGTTTTTCCTATATTTGCTGTATTATGTGTCATTTATAGAAATCAGTCTTACCACATCAGTACTTGTTCACATGGTACTAACGCGTAGCCAAGAAAACACCCTCATATTCCACGCTAGTTGTCAACTATCACCATAGGGGATGAGGAGTTCACACGACTCCTTGACTAAAACCCCACTGCCTTACAGTTCTATCTTTCCCACTCATCTACTCGAGATGCCTCGGGTTAGTTGATATATGGTATGTCCGTATCTATCCCCCCGACACTCGCTCCTACTTCTACGACAACCTCCACTAAATCTGCACTACCCGCATCTGCCTTGCCTCCAGTCATTTCTTAGATAGGCCCTATACCTACTATGATCTTCACTTGTGCTACATTCATTGCACCTGAAACATCCACTATAACTTCGTCCACCACCCAGAATATAACCTCATCTGCGCATATCATCTCACATATACTCATAGCCACACAACCACCCCCAGGTCGATGACCACTACCCCTTTTCAAAACATTGTCCTTTTTATTCCATAGTCCTTAGCCCCCATTGCTACTAGAGTCATCCACCTCCATATACGTACTATCAGTAGCCTCCCATTTCATCTATCAGTCATGCTGGGTACGTACCCCCTATCTCACTCCCTCCTTCTCAATCTACCTATACGACATCAACGTATATTGGAATGCCACCTCCATCATATGTCCAACACCAACCTCCTTACGCTACAAGAGGTACCCATCCATCCCAACCTTTCAATGACCTAATGAAGTTAATGATGGACAAGATACAAACAATGGAGGCATCGGTTTTTGGCACACACAACTCCCTCACCTATGATGAGATTTGTAATGAGCCCATCCACCCATCCATTCCTATTCGTCCATATCATATGCATTGGGAAATGCCTAAATTTAACTGCTTCAATAACAAAGAGGATCCACAAAAACACTTGCGGTCTTTCAAACACGGTTGTTATCTGATCACCCATGATGACACTTTACTTTTGAGGACCTTTCCCATGTCTCTGACTAGACGCATTAGATTGGTATAGTGGGTTACCTGGACATTCTATCTTCTCATTTAATCAGGTAGCCCAAGCCTTCTTGGATCACTTCTCCATCAACATTGTTAAGAAGGTTACCATGACTAACCTCTACTCTATGCGTCAATATGACGACAAGTTTTACACATATTTTGTCACTTTTTGGCATAGCCTAATTAATTAACTCACGTTCCAATTACCACAAACCGAACTCATAGCACTCTTCACTTGGGCTTGTGCTAAACATATCTTGCCAACCCTGCAAGTGTAGACTTTCTGAACCTTCGATGAGGCATTCGCCATGACATGAAAGTTAGAGATTCAGGGCATCGAAGAAAATAAAATTCAACTACGCAATAAGAATTTGGCATTTAAGTCAAATGATATCTCTTCTTCTTCGAAACCGTAAAATAATTATTCAAAAGCTAAGGGAACCGCTAACATAGTGGTACTCAAGGTTGGCCCAGCCCATCCATCAAATCAGGATAACCCCTCATCTAATCTTTCTCCTGTCTAGACCATTCAATTCATATGAGAATAACGGAAATACACCCCAATTGGGGATCCTTATTCTTCTGTCTTGGAAAATCTCATTAAAGCCAGTGCCATTACCCTTTCTCTCGTAAAACCGCACACTAGTTTTGATCCTGCTTGCCTCACAGCCACATGGTACAAAGAGCACGACTTTTGCAACTATCATCGGGTAAAAGGTCATAGTGACGCAAATTACATCACTTTCAAGAACATTGTCCAGGAAATGCTCGAAAACTATGAGTTAGTCTTGGATAACCCTAACGCACCCGCCAACCAAAACCTGCACATATTCAAGAAACCATTTCCTAATCACGCTCCTTCTGATCAAATTGGAGAGACCTCAAATAATGATAGCCATACCCGTGAGGTCCATGCTATTTTCAGCAACACACCAGTTTCTTCCTAATTACCTCATATTCCTTCCATAGAGGAAATCCTAGCCCAAATTCCTCCATCTACACGTGAACCCACTTCACCTATTCCTCCACCCACAAAGGAACACCCTTTGTCTCCCCCTCACATGTGAAGGAACCTTCTATTAACATCGATACCGCTTCACCTTTGGCTTCTCCACCTAGAGAGATGTCACCAGCAATACCTCTCCGACCAATGGGAGATAATTTTTTACCTCCTTCACCCATAAAGGAGCGCCCATTATCTCCTCCGCTCATCAAAGATCCAATAGAAATTCTGTTGCCTCTAGTTGACCATTCTCCATCAGCTACCCAAGATCCTGTAGACTTACTTTCAGCTCTTTTACCCACAGAGGCCAAGGATAGCGAATTCCCCTTTTCTAAAACACATTTTACGGAAATCACCATTGCATCCACATCAATCCCACCCACTACAGTGTCATTCTCACGCTTAGCCGACCACTTAGATTACGTGGATAGAGCCTTACTTTGGGGGCATCTTCTACTTCCCATCTCAACACAAATGCAAATGTCACTCACTGACACTTCCACTATCTATGTAAAAATATTTCAGCTGATCGAACCAAACACAACCACAACTATTAAGTTCCCCCACAATACCACTCATGGCTCAACTCACACCTTTACCCATAACTTGACATGATTCTACATCCAAACCTATGCCTACATCATCTTCCTTGCCTAAACCTATTACTACCTTAGGGGTCATCCCAACGGCCAGCCTTACTCATCCACCCATCAAATTAGATTTAGCTAGATCCTCCAAAACTAACACCAAACTTAATCTAACCCTGAAACAGAAGAACCCATCCCCCTAGATCTCGTACCCCAACCTCACCGATCACACCTTCATCACCTTCACCCATCCTATCCATCTTAGGACCTAGCCCTTCTAACCCAGTTAAAAAACCTCCACCCATCGGTAAACTTATAATGCAACAGTCCATTCCTCCCTCGCGAACCTCTAACATACCCAAACACCTGACAAAACTTCCACCTACACCTATAGAATTTTTACCACCCATACCTCCTATACCATCAATGAATTCTTCACTACTCGTGACACTTCAGTCTCTTTCCCTCACACCTCCTGCACGACCCATGCTATCTACCTTCACAACACCTCGGTTATCCCCGTGGGTAACTCACCCTCTCCCACTATCCAATTTTCCCTCTAGATCTCGTGCACTCGTATCACCTTTACCCAAGAAGGTGCAACCTAAAGGAAAAAATCCGCTACCCTCCAATAAGGTAGTCAAATCATCCACACATTCTATTGCCATTTCATATGCCATGCCCCTACTAAAGTAGACACAAATAAAACACAAGACCACACCATCACCTAAAACCGTAGCTTGACCCACTCCCCCTCTTGCAAAGGCCCTTCCTATATAATCGGCCACACCTTCACCCAAACCCACATTCAATTCCCATTGTGATCCACTGGCAGGATCCTATGCCAAAACTTTAACCAACCTCCTTTGAAATTTTTTTTCATCACATTACTCCCTCTTAGACCATATGACCCTCTCAAAACCAAACCAAAGGGGTTTGACGATACCAAAATTTGTGCCTACCATTGTGTTCCAGGACACGATGTAGAGAAATGTAAGGCTTTAAAAACCATTCTTATCCAGTTATGCCCTCATGAAGAAAAATTTGATGATGATAACCTTCTCGATGAGGACCCCATTTCGCTAGAACTAGTTTCCATAGTTCTTCCTTCATTACTGACCTAACAACCAAAACCTCCACCCCCACAACTCTTTCATCCATCTTTGAGATTCAAAATTAACATGTTTCATATAAGTGAGTTGGCCAAATCACCACCAAAATGCCATTACGCCCACCTCACTTCACAAGGATTTTCTCCCCCGATAGGTTTCTACCCATCATGCCGTTATACCACTCATCCTATACCTTCTCCATTTACCCCCTCCCCTCAGATTAACATGATCAACATTGCCACCCGTTCTTAGAAAGACAAGGGCAAGGAGAAAGAAAGTGACCCACCAACCAACCTGATACACAACATACCATCTGTACCCACACCTAAAGTCACTATCCACAGCCCCACATATCCTATTTCTTATGGGGTTTTACATCATGCAATGCTCAAACAATTACACCAATCCTCTGTCAAGATGTCCCTCTATGACCTCATCCAAACCTTTGAATCCCATTGCCAAGATCTCATGGAGGTTCTTCAGTCTATTGAGGTTTTACCTAATGACCCTACACCCATAGCCTCCATCATCACTCCTCATCATGTAGCCTCTCTTACCAAATTACCATCTTCTCCTACAACTCCACCTACTCACTAAGTAGCCACCCTTAGCTTCTCAAATGAAGAGATCGCACCGCACCAAACCAAGGACCTAGATCCAACTCTCTTCATCTCCATCCACATCGATGATTTCCATGTATGACATGTTATGATCGATGAGGGCACTAGCATTAGTATCATCTCCTCCTATGCGTTCGACCAAATACACATACCAGAAAATTACATGTATAAACATCCCATCTTGTTGCATTCATTTAATGACGCTATCACCTCTACACTTAGCACCATCATCCTCCATGTTCACGTGGGCCCCCGTATGGTTCCAAAGTTATATTATGTCTTGGAGGGGGAATTTCAATATAACTTGTTGCTTGGTAGACCCTGGATCTGTGTCATGCGTTGCATTCCTTCCACTTTGCACCGTTATGTAAAGTTTTGAGCATGAAGGACACACCTTATACCATTCCAGCTGGCCCATCACCTTTCAAAATCTACAACATGCTTTATTGACCCAATGACGTGCTCATATCCATTAAAGTGTCTTCATCTAGGACTACTTCCTCTTCACCTACACCTCCACCCACTAGTGTTGCCGCTAGCTCAACCCTGCCTATATCCTCCATTCCTACAATTGCTATGACCTTCACAACCGACCCATCTGCCTCCCAATTAGCTAGCTCCACCTCTGATCCAACCTCTAGTACATCATCTATCCCAACCACCCACATATCAACCACCGATCCCTTGGAAGGTGTTTTTCAACACATCACTTTGGGGGAGTACCACCTATATAGTGTCAACACATTCCTTACTCCACAAGAGTATGGAAGCGTTCACCAACACCCTCGCTATGATCACTACATAGGAGAGAATCTCCTTTATGGTCCTCCCCAACTTTGTACCAATCTTACCCATGGGGGACTTGATAATACCACTTATACACCTGTACCACCATCACAAACCCCGTCCATTTTCTATTGACCTCCAGTCACTCACCAATCACCGTTTTGTCCACAACTTCCTACACATATGTGCGTGGAAGGGCTTTGGTTTTTCCTTTTACAAGAAAGGCTGTCACACTATTATTCCATTGTACTACTCGCAAACATAATGACCGTAGTGGTATCAGATTTACTGAACCACCTACCAAGAAGGCCTAGATTGAACTCATTGAGGACATCATCCCTTCTCCACCTTCTTCACCTGCTCGACCTTCTTCACCACCTTCACCAAAAAAGTTGACGGATCCAGAATCCATTCCACCTAACTTTTTTTTTCATAAACAGCACTTCCTTGGGGCCTCTGACTTATCAATGCGAGGGTGAGGCTCCCTCTTCTCTTCCCTTCATGTATCCTGAAATGATCAATGAAAATACACCTTCCATTAATGTCGTTCAATGTCAGGATGATGAATCTATTCTCACCTAACTAGGTCCAGAAGACTCATACATTCATTGGTCATTACCATCTGAGACACAAACCATGTTGAATGAATCGACTATCGAAATCAACATCCATACTCAAGATGACCCGCACATTCTAAAGATTGGCCAATCTTTAGATACTGTTGAACAAGAAGCCATCACTTCTTTTCTCAAAGATCATAACCATGCTTTTGCTTGGTATTACATAGACATGACTAGTATTGACCCCACCATAGTGGTCCACAATATCATAACCATTCCCGATGCTAAACCCATAAAACAAAATTTGAGGAAAATGCACCCTCGCATTGCTGTTCTGGTCAAAGAAGAAATTCAACGCCTACTTTCCATTTCCTTCATCTTACCCATTGATTATCCTAGATGGATTTCTAACATTGTCCCTATCACTAAGGTGACATAGATTTCCATGAACTCAACGTAGCTTGCCCAAAATATGATTTTCCTCTACTTGGTATTGACCAATTGGTTGACCTTACTACTGGTCACGAGATGCTATCACTTATGGATGGTTTCTCGGGTTATAATAAAATATTTCTTGCCCTAGAGGATCAACACAAAACTGTATTCATCACCCCTTGGAGGACCTTCTGCTATCGAGTCATGCCTTTTGGCCTTAAAAATGCTGGTGCCAGATACCAGCGGGCTATGACTTACATCTTCCATGATATCATGCACCGCATTTTGGAGGATTTTGTAGATGATCTCCTCGCCAAATCTAAATGCTGCTCTGAGCACCTCGCTGTCCTAAAAACCATCTTTAACCACCTCATTAAGTATTGTGTTCACCTTCAACCCAAGAAATGCGTCTTTGTGGTTCTCTCGGGAAAGCTCCTTGGATTTATCGTCTCCTTACGTGGCATAGAGGTTGACCCCACTAAAGTCAAGGCCATTCTCTAAATGCCTCTGCCCACTAACCTGCGGAAGCTCCTTAGCCTGCAAGGTAAGTTGCAGTCTATTCATCGTTTCATTTTGAAACTATCCGATCAATGTCAGCCATTTCATCATCTTCTTAGAAAGGATGTCTCCTTTAAATGGGATGATGTCTGTCATAAAGATTTTAAAGCCTTAAAACAATACCTTCTCCAACCACATGTACTCATTCCACTTAAATACGATCAACCCTTCTACCTATACATATCAGCTATTGATCACTCCTTGGGGGCCATGCTCGCTCATTGCGATGAACAACATAGGGAGTAAGTGGTTTATTACATAAGCCGTACCCTTTTGGACTATGAAACCCGATATACCCATGCCAAAAAACTTTTATTAGCCTTAGTTTTTATTGCCACCAAACTCTACCATTACCTACTTAATCACAAAACCTATGTGGTGACCAACACCGACCCTGTACACTTCATGTATGTCAAACCTTACCAAAATAAATGAGTTGCACACTTGCTTATGCTTCTGGATGACCTCAAACTCAAATTCACCCATCAAAAGTCCATCAAGGGCTAGGCTATTGTTGACCAATTGGCCAACGCACCTATTTCAGCGGATCAACCCTATAACTTTGACTTTTCAGATGAGTTTATTGCTACCCTTTCCTTGGACGAACTCACGTACCAAATAACACTCTTCTTCGATAGTTCCAAGTGTCAGTGTGGGGGTGGGCCTGGTGTTATTATCATTTTGTCTTTCAAACTTGATTTTTATTGTACAAATAATATTTCTAAATACGAAGCACTTGTATTGGGTCTCTAGGCTGCATATGTCATAGATGTTAAGTCAATCAACATCTTTGGTGATTCTCAATTGGTCATAAACCAAATCAATGGTATATACTAGTGTCGTAATGAGATCCTTCAAAAGTATAAGCATCATATTGACATAATTTTGACCACCTTCGACTGTTACGCCCTTTAAACTGTCCCATGTTCTACCAAAAAATTTGTAGATACCATGGCCTACTTGGTTTCTCAAATACCCGCTTCGCCTACCAAATCTAAAATATTTGTCACCGTACAAAGACTCCAATCACCCTCTTATTTACCTCATGAAGTTTTCTCTATCAAAACCTCCACTCCCAACCCGAGTGACCTTTGGTATAAACAATAATCAGACTATCTTTCCCTCTCCATCTTGCCTCCCAAACCTACTCGTAATGGACAACGTGCCTTTCTTAAAAAGGTCTCTCATTATGTCATCATGGGTGGCCTCCTCTACAAGCCCAACATTGATGGTATTCTCTTACGGTGCCTTACAAGTTATAAAATTCCTTATACCATTAAGGAAGTTCACGATGGCATATGTGGAGTGTCACTTCAGTGGCCTTGTTGTTGCTAAGCGTATTCTTCGCCTAGGCTATTACTGGCTGACCCTTAACCATGATTGTTATGATTACGTTAAGCATTATGTAAAATGCCAAAAACATGCCAATCTTCATCATACACCCAGTCATGCCTTACAGGTCGCCCGTGTCCTTTGGCCCTTCTCTCTATGGGGTTTGGATATTGTCAGAGAAATCAATCCCCATTCTTCCTAGTGACATCAATGGATAATCACCGCTACCAAATATTACACTAAATGGGTTCAGGCCATACCTCTCATCTCCACAAAAGATGATAAAATATGTGAGTTCATCAATCATCACATCATTTATTTCTTTGGTGTTCCACATCGCCTCATCACTGATAATGGAAAACAATTAAAAAATAAAACCTTACGAAAAATTTGCGATGCCTTCGGTATTCAACTAAGTTTCTCGTCACCTTATTACCCACAAACCAATGGCCAGGACAAATCCACTAATAAAACCCTGAAAAAAATTCTCATGAAAGTGGTTAACGATATTGGGAAGGACTGGCATACGTACATTCCTTTTGCCCTGTGGGTGTATCGCACTAGTATTCACACTTCCACTACTGCCACACCTTTTTCTCTGGTCTACGGTATAGAGGCTATTCTACCTCTTGAAGTCCAGATTCCCTCACTTCGCATTTCTCTCCATGACATGCCCAATGATGATGACTTTTTCCAGGACCGTTTAACATAATATGAGTTATTAGATGAATGCTGTCTTAGTGCTCTTGACCATCTTCAAGTTTACCAAAAACGTATCAAATGTGCCTATGAAAAACGTGTCCATGAACAAACCTTCCAAGTCAGTGACCTTGTCCTAAAAGAAAATCAACATGTAACCAAAGCAGAAAAAATGAACGGGAAAATTTTTCTCTTAATTGGCTTGGACCATACATCGTGACTCTGCTATGTACCTTGGGATATAATATTATAATGTATATGGGTTGATGGAGATGCCGACATGTGGCACACATCCCCTTAGTTATATGTATGGGTCCACATGGGATATAATATCATAATGTATATGGGTTGATGGAGATGCCAACATGTGGCACACATCCCCTTAGTTATATGTATGGGTTCACATGGGATATAATATTATAATGTATATGGGTTGATGGAGATGCTGACATGTGGCACACATCCCCTTAGTTAGTTATATGGGCTCACATAGGGATTAATTATATTGGGTAATGGGTCGGTCTACATTGGGATTAGGTGTTACCCATCTTATTTAAAGGATGTGAGTATCATTATGAGGGGTCATGTATGTATGAGTTGATTCTTCTACTTGGTAGAGGTATATTGGAGGTGTCCCCCTCGAAGTGGATTCCCATCTTGGGAGATTGTAGAGTTACTCCTTCCTTAAGGAGCATTGTATGGTGTTGCCCTACCTTAAGGGTATTATTCTGCATATATTGATATTTATTAAATATAAGGTTTATATCAAGTTAGACGAACACCGTCTTAGTGCTCTTGACCATCTTCAAATTTACCAAAAACGTATCAAACGTGCCTATGAAAAATGTGTCCATGAACGAACCTTCCAAGTCAATGACCTTGTCCTAAAAGAAAATCAACATGTAACCAAAGAAGAAAAAATGAATGGGAAATTTTTTCTCTTAATTGGCTTGGACCATACATCGTGACTCATACTTATGGATCAGGTGCTTATTGTTTATCTTCACTAGACAGTAAACCCGAACCTAAGCCCCTTAATGCATTGCATCTTCGACCATTCTATTATTGATCTTTAGTCCTACCTCACCTTTTTCCTCTTTTCATTCTCATCCCTTGAGCGCCATTCACTTCCCTTATTTCACTATGCCATATGCAATGATTAAACAAGAATCATGTGCGTAATCCATCACTCTTTTTATCTTTCTCTTAAATATGTGTACCACAACACTGCACATGGCATGATTCTCATGGATACTTTTTCATCTACTTTTAGATGAGACCCCATGGTCATTCCACCTTGCTTTCTGAGCAAGAATCTGATTCTTCACCTTAGTATTGTCCATGACTTAAAATCCATCACATGGGATTCAACTCCTTGAGTCAAAATTCCCATAAAAAATATGGACTCCCTTAAAAAGGACATCTTTCTCTCTACATCGCTATTGTAAATAGACTGCTCCCTCAAAGGAAAACTATGTAAATATTTCACAAAAAAAAGAAGAGAATCTGAAGCTTCCCACAGTCGATCAGCTTCGCAAAGACCTCAAGGAGTTTAATTTCCTCATCCCATAGAGACTTTCCGCATCAAATCAGTCTATCTCAAATACATGTCAACAACATAATTTTTTTTTGTCATGGACTTACTCATTGTGATCTTGGATCTCTTACCAAAAAAAGCATGCTACCGTCATACCATATAAACTAACCACTTTTCACCCTCTCACCATTTGCACCTTCCTTTCCTACTGCCTCAAGGGACCTGTTGGAACTGTGACATTTGGTGATCATGTGACTATTCTTCACCTTTAGAATAATCAATCATGCAATGTCTTTAGGGTTTTACATTCATCAACCTATCTAAGGTATTACCCACCCCATTATGATCCTTACCAATTAGGTGGCTTTCTTGCTTCCTCTTATCTTTTCACCTTCTTCATTACGTCTTGACCATCTTTTCCATGGACCTAGATCCTCGATGCTTATCTTTGGGTAATTTTATTTTTTCGCCACGATAAACTCAACATCACCCATACCAATGTGCCCACAATTCACCCATCCCTAAAATACCTAGACTCAATCATGCTTATAACCTACCAACTCATTCTCATACCTCCTTGCATTCTTCCCTAGCTTTATGGGAGAACTACATTGGCCTGAGGTCCATTTTCATCGGTACTATGTGGGAAACACTCCGAGGGCATGGGGCCCTTGGGGGTTAGCTCGACCACTCTCTACCCTAACCGAATCCCCCTTTTTTATTTTCCTAATCACAATCTACCCTTGGTAGTTTCCTTTTTACATCAATAATTGGAAATTAAACCAAACAAACAGCAAATTGCTTCACATCTTTAACATCATCATTCATACATTCATTATGTCTATCATTTCTTTACCATTATCATGTATGTTACTATAAAAAATATTAACATGACTCATATCATCATTAATTGCTCAAATTAAGGAATTACAAACTCAACCAAAAACCTGACTCCACCATACCTAAAACCTGACTCCATCCATGCCTAAAATTGACTCAATCCATGCCTATAACTTGACTCCATCCATGCATAAACCTGACTCAATCCATGCCTATAACTTGACTCCATCCATGCCTAAACATGAATCAAATCCATGCCTATCAGCTGACTCCATCCATGCCTAAACCAAAAACTTGACTCGATCCATGCCTATGACCTGGCTCTACCATGCCTACGCTACTTAGTTTCTGTCACATATATAAATCAAAATAGCAAGATAACCTCAACCATGTATACATCATACCAAATCCCTCCATCTCATCATATAAATATATATCCATACAATATACACCAATACCAAAATAATATACATCATACCAAAAACTCTCATATACAGCCTCACCATCTTCACCACGTAGGTCGATATATGATCTAAAATACACAAAACTCTCATATACAACCTCACCATCTTCGGCACGTAGGCCGATATATGATCAAAAATGCACAAACTCTCATATACATCCTCAGTCTCTTCAACACATAGGCCAATATATAAAAAAAAATGAATAAATACATAAAAATGGAGGGACATGCATCAGGCATCATCCTATCAGATATCCTCCATATCAGTCTCTCCCATCTCCCTCCCCTTGGATCATGTCTGGTGGCCTAATAACATCTCACCACCCGCCATGGGTCATGGCTGGGGTCCCTGATGGTGCATTACCTAGGGATGGTCTCTATGAACTGGTGGTCTCACCTTGATCCTATCTTGGGGCTCGATGGGGCCCTGTGCTCTCCACACTATGGGTACGGGATCTTGTCCTCTCACTTGAGGCCTGCTATGCCCTGTATTCTCAGTAGGATAGAAAATCTATCCCTTCCGCCATCAGCTAGTCCTGATAATAATTGGCCTCACCTAGGGCATCCCAAAATCTGGATACGGGTACTGTCTGTGGTGGCCCCATCGGCCTCTTACCCTATACCTGTCATGTGGGACCCTTTCCCACCCTTGCTTATGAACTGGGACCCTGTCTCAGTACATGTGGTGGTGCCATCAGAATCACACCCTATGCCTGTATTTGGGCATGTAAGGCCTCAATCTGTACCTGTGCAGTGGCCAAATGGCCATGTAAACATGTAACCTACACTTGTAGGGTGGCCACCTAATCATCCTCACCATTCTACCTTGGGCCATCTGGGCCTATAGAGTGGCCACCTATGCATGTAAATCATCCACCTCTGCCTATGACCTTGCCAACTTCCCCTGCACCATCCAAAACTGTGTAGTTAGGGTTGCCACATGCCCCTGTAGGGAATCTCTCTGCACAGTGATGGTAGCTAAATTTGGCTGCCCCAGCCTAGGCGGTACTACTCGTAAATGAGCCACCCACCACTGTCTATATATATCCGTTACCCCAGCATAACCAATCCTCAGAACTATCACCTACTCCTACTACTCTTTATGTACTGTTGGCTATGGTAGTGGTAGTGGTCTCTCTACATCATCTTTCCGGTACTATGGGAAGGGTGGAGGTATGTCTTGCGGAAGCTGAAACTGTCGTCTGACCCTGTCTATAGGAATCATCTCGTGATCTTTGGAATGGCACCCCTCTATCCACCTGAGTAGTTACAAGCCATGTAACTCATCATCCACTTGTCTGTATGAGGGATAACCCACATAAGGTCTCCAAATAATGTCCATGCCGGACAATCCCTCCAGTATCCTCCTGTAATAGGTTACATCATGAGTAACCCTGTCTAAGTGACGCTCTCCAATCATAGAAACCAATCGCCTGTATCTGTTATCCAGTAAAATTGGCAAGGGAAATTTTATAGATAACCCTACCAAAATTTTGTTCCGGTCCCTCGTCAGGGACTCCTTACATTCGGAACGTTGCAAAATCCCTTCTCGGGAAATCTAATTTTCTGAACTTAGCCATTTTTGGTCTTTTTTGGTCGGGCGCACATAATGTCTATGCAACATCAAGTATTCATGCACCCCCTTTAAATCCTTTGGCGCACGGTTTGAGGTGTCAACAGGTGTTTTGGTGTGCCTCACTATGTTGTGCCTTTCTCGCATGCGCCAAGGCGCATGCGCCTTCATGTCAACAATACTTTTGTTGCGCCACTTTTTGGTGCGCAAAGGGCACATGTATTCTTGTGTCGACATCACTTTCGATGCGCTAAAGGCACACATAACTTCGTGTTGGCAAGTGTTTTGATGTGCCAAAGGGCGCATGCTTTCCGTTGTCGACAGTGCTTTTCATGCACCATTTGAAAAAGTTGGTGGCACATTTATTACCACCTCACCTATATATAGGCGCATCTACACTGTCATTTTCATCTGACACAATCACGTGATTTTCTGTCTGTACCTGTCACCGCACCTACCCTGTCGTTTTCGAATCATGTCGTGGACCCGGTTTCGTATTTCTCTATTATTTATCTTGGTAAGAGGTCCTCTGTGCTTTTGTGTGTTTTGTGTTTTGGCTACTTATTTGTGTGATTAGAAATATCTATCAAAGCATGAACTCAACTACCTGGCTGTGAAACCATGAACCCCCCCTACCTTGCTGTTTTTTCCATTCTCCTCCATGCATTTCCCCCTCTTTCTAGATCTGCTGGTAAAGGGGACTCTGTCCTGAAAAGATGGCTTGGAACTCCTTATTTTTAGCTTCTTCGTCAACTAAAGATACCCTTAAAAAGAAGCTTATCAACATGTGAACACCTCAGAGAAGGAATCAAAGCTTCAAACAAAGACTATAATTTTTCCTCTTTTGGCACATCTATCACCCCTGCAACATAATATACAGTCGCGCCAATGGCACATATCCCCTGTCTGTTACATAAAGAACAGCTGCGCCCTCAAGGTGCACTTCTTTCACTTGTTGCAACCACTTTCCCTGTGCTCTACTTGGTGCACAAAACTCATATGTTGTAGTATTTAAACCTGCTCCCTTTGGCGCACCCTGCATGTATGCAACATTAAATTTATATGCGCCAAGTACAACTGATAAAATGGCACAGGCGCATCCATTGTTACAGAAACACCATGTCATGCAATCCTTCCATGCGCCGCACCAAGTTCCCCTATGGCGCATGAAAAAATAATGTTACACGCATTAAGCTCGCACCCTTTGGCGCATCCTGCACCCGTGTAACATGAAAAATATCCGCGCCCTTTATAAAATGTATACATATGGCGCAGGCGCACTTATACTTACAACAAAAAAAAATGCAATCTGCAGTGTCCATGTGCCATGCGCCCTTTGGCGCTGATTTATCCCTTGCAACAACCCTTTCCTATGTACCTTATTATTTAGCCCTGTAACCTACAGTATTCACGCACCTTGTGCCCTGAGGCCTTAAAATCACTAACTCTTTCTTCTGTTGACGCTTTAATGGAAGATCAAATAGCTGACATGAATTTCTTGTGTTGGGTTTAACTTCTTATTCTTGCAGATCAGCAACTAAGTTCAGAGTTACATATGTCAACATCAAGCAAGAAACGTACCAAATCTAAGGGTAAAGCCAAGCTCACAGAAGAAGAAATGAAGTACAAGTATCAGAGGGTCAGGATGCCCAAGTCCTAAGCAGAGTGTGACCTAGACATCAGAGACTCAGAACTGGGTCATATTGATATGGAGGACTTCTGGGCCAGAACCCAGAGGGTCACAAGAAGTCCATGGATGGAAAAAGTGATGGGCAGTGCGCTACATTTTGCTGGCGGGATCCCTGTAAGTGCCGTGAACAATGAGTTTATGATGGTGGTGGCCCGCTGCTACAACAAAGACACAAGATGTGTCCAAAATGAGAAGGGTGAGGTCATAATCAACCTCACTACCCGCCACTTTGAAATAATGCTCGGCATTTCTCATCACCGACACTTTGTGTCTGTAAGCTAGGAAGATTGTATCAAGGCTTGGGATGACAATGAGGATTAGTGTATGCAGCTGATGAATGAAGTATACCTAAAGAACAAAAAGGTGGTGACCAGGTGGCCCCAAGTCATTCATCGCAGTGACTTTTCAGAGGAACTTAGTGATACAATCACATTCCTGAGCAGAGTGTTTGGGCTTCCTGATGCCCACTACTTTCACAAGTGGATGCTGCGATACCTAGAAACGATGAATAAAAATGTGCCAGATCAACGCTTTGAGTGGGAGGAGATCATAAGCAACACAATATTGGAGCAGCTCCAACAACTCACCACAACGGGGAGGTTCTATATGAACTCCTATGTAGTCTATGCTGCAGCTTCAGAAAGAGACTATCCAGCTCTAATGCGGTGCGGGGTTTGGCCCCTAGCTAAGATATATGAATACTATCCAGAACTGAAGCTGGAAAATAGTATCCCTCAGTTCACAAAGATCAACGATGCCTTCTTCTATGGCATCATCTACCTGTTGAGGCCGAATATGACTCACAGTCATACGACCAAGAGCATCGTAGCAGCTACAGAGAAATGGGGGGCCCTGTTCACTCAATTCCCCACCTTTACTTATCTAAGGGTGGCTAACTTCTTGGGGGAGAAAACTAAATTATTGAGATATGCCGGCCCCAAGTTGATCCTGTTGGAGCTGTTGAGATAGCTTATCACCTACCATGAGAAGTGTCTCAAGAGAAAGAAGGGTGGAACTCCTTTCCCCCTCACAGTGGGCAGGTATACGTGTCTCTCTCACCACAAGGTGAAGGACATGTTTGCAGAGTTGGAATTGCTGAATCTAAAACACAACTTCCTGGCCAGACCCACCTTCGACCCAAGGAATTGTCTCCCCAGGGCCAAACTCGATCTGATCCACATCCCTCAGATTGAAGACATTTATATCGACATATATCATGAGGTTGAGCTAGGGAGGAAGGATCATTCCCGCTTAGCCTTGGCCGAAATCATCCAGTATGGTGTGGCCATCGTCCCAAAAGGCTATCAAACTACTGAGCAAGAAGTTGATCAAGTGTATCTTGATACATGTGGAGATGACTGGCCGTTTGCTGTGATTGATAGGACCAAAGCACACCAAACGATAGAAGAAAGGGTTAAAGAAACTCTGTGAAGAACAGAGCATTGGTGCAGAATGAATGGTCTCATCTACCTTAGAGTTGATTTCACCACATATCTATTAGGCAACGCACCTCCTCAGGAAAAATAGCAGCCAAAGGGGAAAGGGAAAGGTAAAGAGGGTGAATCCAGCTCCACCCAAGAGGAAGCTCTTGAAAGTCCTCCTTCCGCTTCACAAGAACAGGTTGTAACCCCGGAAAGCTTAGAAGAAGAAGCAGCGGAAGATGTTCCAATAGGCACATCCACTCAGGATGTGGCCACGACTGTAACAATTGAGGTCCCTTCTGTCCCTTCTCCTTCTCTTCCTTCCCCTCGTCGAGTGACCCAAGCGACCATTCCTTTGGTCGTGTCCTCTCCCCCATCTTCTACTATTCTCCCTTCTTCCTCATCCATCTTCTCTTCTCTCACGGAGCTGTCCCCCTCCATTTCTTCCCTCATCTCTGAGCTCCATTCCATTCCTATGTCTTCCTCCCCTGCAGTATCTCTTCCTCCCGCGAGCACTTCCTCGGCTTCCCTCTCAATGCCGCCTCCAAGTGTCTCCATGTTTTTCCCTTCTACTACTGCAGCTGTCTCCTTATCTATTTCTAGTCCTTCTCCCATAAGTCCAGCCTGGGTCTCCCAGCACCTAAGTCAATAGAAGAGGAAAGTTCCCATCGCCCCGATGGACTTCTCCATCATCCCATCAAAAGGGATCAAGAAGAAAAAACCGATAACCTGCTTCTCACAGAGTGCATCAGGGGAGAGAGTGATGGAGATTACATATTACATACCCCAATCCTTTGAAGGATAAGAAGGATCTGTCTCCGAAAGATTACACAGTGACTCAAGTCACGATGGGGACATCTTCAGAAAGCCTACAAGGAGAGGCCCTATCTGCAGTTGATGCCCTTTGCAAGAAACTCCAAGAAGAAAAGGAAGAGAAAAGGCTACTAAAGGAGCAAAATAAACATCTTCTCCTTGCCTTGCAGAAAATGGGTAGTGTGCCTCCTACAACTGCCACCGAAACTCCTGAGCCTCTGAGCCAGGATAAGATCAATGAATATGCTAAAATTGGCGAGCAGGGCATGGCAGTTTCCACCTGGAGGAGCCAAATCCTCAAGGAAAGTGTAACACCCTGAACTGTTGTTACTTTCTCCTTAGCATTCAAGTGTTGATATGTGATTTCTTGTAAAAGGATGTGTTCCTCGATTCAGAAATCATGCTTGATATGTACTGAATTTCTTGCAGATTGCAGATCTTGACTGAGTCAAAATATGAATAGACTCTTTTATTTATTTCATTTTGTGTCTGAATATTAATCTGGTCACGGAATGAATTATAGAGATATTCTTCTATAATATCTAGACTTGGATCAGTGGAATTGATCCAAGTAATGCTTTAAATCTGTATGTGATAAATTATATCACAGACCTTGAACAGGTTGCAAGTATGGAAGTATTTATTAAGCTAGTCAGGATTTCGACTCAGGCTGATCTTGGGAAATGAAACGGTTCCCGATATCAAAGTATATCTGGAAGGTCTCGATTGTAGACCAGGTAATAATTCGTTGACATACAATTCTGCATGAGAACGGAAGCTAACTCTGTTCTAGAAGGCATGTTACAGGTCTTTCCGAGTTTCAGGACAAGGACCAAACGGAATTATTAAGGGTTAGTAACCTAAAACTAAAACCTAACCTAGGGGTTAGATTATTGTTAGTCTAACCTAGACCTAGGCTATTTGTTAATATCCTAAGTTAGTATCTTTGTATAAATTTGTTAGTGTGGGCATTACCCTAAACTCTAACCTAAGATACTAACCTAACTTTGGAAGAGATTAGGAAGGGGCCGATGAAGGGTGGCGAACCATGGCGGTGTTTTCTATGGCAATAAATGTAAGGGATAAGGATGAGGGACAGGTCATGGCGGAGGTTTAGGCGACGGCTAATTTGTGCAGACTTGGCAATTGCTAAGTTTGGAAATGGACTTAAATTTGTAGTTGGACTGTCGCCAATCCTGGCGGTCGGTGGGAATAGAGTTTAAGCGGGAAAATTGGTTGTTGGCATTCAATACTCTCGGAAGTCGAGCTTGGAACTCGCGAGAAGGCATGCAAGCGGAAATTTGGGGGTTTGTTTGGCTTGTCGCGATTTTCAGTTTTTGCTCTGCTGGTTTACTGGTTCTTCACACCAGTTCTCTTCGAGTTGCATGGCAAGTATGAACTGCCATAGCTCTTTCTTTGTCATGGAAGATATATTTGCGATAAAGACAGCGAAATTTTGTTGGTCGCTTCATCGTGGAAAAAAGAAAAGGAAGTTTGAGCTCTTCCTGTGGTCTGCTTCGGAAGTTTGATCAAAATACAGGCATGCTAGGCCCTAACCTTTAAATATCTTGCTGTTTTTCAAGTGCTTTCATTAAAACAACTCTGTTCAAATGTTCTGTGAAGATTGGATGAATTTTCTATGAGATCTAGTTTGATTTTTAGCACTGTATCTCGTCTGGTTCACTTTTTCAATTTCTTCTTGATGGGTGTTTGTTTAAATCGAACTTTGACTCTATTTATTTGAGTATTCATTCTGGCTTATACATGGGTGGTATTTATTCTAAAGTTTGAATGTTCGGCCTGTTTGGCGTGAGCCCTTAGAATATACCTGTGGGCAGTATAGACCACTGTACGTCTTTGATTCGTGGTCGCTGTTCCTGTTATTGAAACTGTATGAATGAATTGGGATGAATGCAGTAAGATTGTTTGATAAATATCGCTTCCTTGGGAACTCTGTCGTGAGCTTTGTTGACTGTGTTTAATGATGCCTCTTGGGTTTTCATTGTGTTCAATTTTTGGCTTGGAACAGGTAACTGTAGTGTTACCGTAGTCTTTTCGACCTATCGGAAGTTGTTTTCCTTGTTATTAGGTTAGCGGGATTACTTGTGGACAGTGTACAATATAGATACACCTGTACTTAGTTGTATCGACTCAGTGGAGTCGATGATTGAATCATATTGCTTTCTATTGCTGGGATTGTAGATTCATCCACAAGTTTTGTGCTTGGATTTTTATAAAAGCCTGATAAGATGAAACAGGGCTTTTGGCTACTGTTATTTGAAGTAATTAAAGGATAAAGACTTCCTGTATATGCATTTTCCCTTTCTATGTGAAAGCTGTTCGAAAGTTCGAAGCGGCTCAGTTGCTTTCCTTGCTAGAAATGGATATTCGATTTGCTTCGCTTGTTTCATTCTGAATGTTAGCCATGAATAGCATATATGGATTTACCAATCAATGTCATTGTACGTTGCTGTAGGGTTCAGTGGTTATGCGTGCAAACCTTTAACAGTCACTGTGTGAATATATAGATTATGCTATTACGACTTGGACGACTCTGAGGAGTCGATTGAATGATTCATTTTATTCATGAGCCGATTAAAGTTAAGTTGTTGGTATTTTAAGTGCCGGCGACTCAATGGAATAACATGTACTTCGATCTTGTTATTGAGATTGGAATTCCTTCGTGTTTTGGGATTCTGAGGTTCAGATTCTTAGGTGGACATGTATGTCTTTGACCTGAGAAAATTAGTGTAAAATAATTGGCAGAGAGTAATTTGCTGTCTGATTATTGATATGCTTTGTTGATGAATGTCAGTATGAATTCTTAAGCTTTTGCTTAAATTGATACCTCCGTTTGAATCCTTGGAATTCTGGAAAGGCAACTTATACTTCTGTCTCTTTCTGAGCTTGACCTTGGACACTGTCTTGTCACTTTTTGAGGTCCTTGTGTATGGATGACCGTTTCATGTTCTGACCTTGTTTGGGTAAGTCGCGAACATCACTCCAAGACTTGCATGCGGCAAGGTAAGGATCGTTGGCTGAATTCCTCTCTTTTACTTCAGTCCGATTTTTGACTGAGCAAGAATATGTATGCTATGTTCTATTCCAAATAAACTGCCCGATTTGACTGTGCGTGATTTGGAAATATCGTGTGGGCAACATAGCATAGTCCATTGGAAACCTTCGATTGCTTGATGCAATAAGGTTGTTGTTTTTAGAGAAACGCTTGTAGTTTCTTGTTTTCAACTTGTGTCAAGCCTTACTGTATAAAAGGAATTAGCATTGGGCTTAGGATTGATTCATGATTTGTGGATGTGTTGGTTACTGTACAAGAGTTTGCTGTGTTTCTGTTTCTTGATTAAACAGTGATCTTGCTTGCGGCTTGTCTAACTTGTTCATTTATATACTGGTTGAATGTTTTCATATGTGAAGGCAGTACAGTGATGAACTTATGTGAAAGGAAGCATGAATGGTTTGGTTCTTTCTCTTCCTTTATTTAATATTATTGATAATTGACTATCAGTGGGAAATTGTTTGTAACATATTGGTGGAATCCTGAATTGTTATGTTATTTCCTTTTTGGAGAATGAAACAATCTGACCAATGTTGTGATTTTGGATTTAATGATTATTGTGTGCTTTCGTTCCTTGTTTCTTAATATTTGATGAAATATTAGAAAGTGATTAAGACTATTACTAACAATGATAGAGTTACATATTTGTAATCATTTTGTGTTACAAGAGCATAGTCTGATTATGTTTACTTATGTGAATATCAGATCTCATTTAAACAAGGTGTTTAATGAAAACAATTGATGGATTGCAATTGTTTTAAAAGTTAGTGCTTATCATGCTCAGTTCATTGAACTGACTCATGTTGACTACTTTTGCAGATGGTTGCCGTAAGAGGTAAAAACAATGCAGATCTGATAGGCTGATCAGATTGTTTATTGATTTATAAAGAATTACAGCTTGATTTTATAGATGTACTATATGTGAAAAGATGTTTCTTCTCCGTAGCATTATATCAAGCATGCTGTTGCATAAAATGTAATTGTACGAGTTTCGAAAGGAATGAAAATAAGTGTTTGATACTTATGTGTTGTATTCTATTCTGAAAGATGAACTTCTTCGGTTTATGTAACGAAGAGGCATAGTTATCTTTGTATAATATGGATGCTTTTGTGATTGACAATGAAAGCTTGTAAGTAATTAGACTAAATTCTTATGAGTATTTAGTAGTTCTATTTGATCTAGCAAAAGCAATATTGTAATATAATTATTGTCGCTCTAGAGGATGGGTTAAAATTGAGCCTAAAAGATAACGCTAAACAAGTTGGATTGAATTACTAATCCCTAGTCCTAAGTATAACAGGACAATAGTAAATTGGATTCTAAATCATTTATATCTTTAAACTAAAAAGTATGATATAAATTCAGTTAAGAGAACTGATAGGCAATCAATGGAGATCAGATGGCATTCTCAAGCATTGGTTATGAGATATTGTCCCGTTCTGTTGCCTTGGAATCAGGTGTATTCTAATGACTCCTTGATGAGAGAGTGACCGTAATACCTCTACCAGTAATGAGTCTTTTAGAGGAGGGTCGTCTTAAGACGAAGAATCCAGGGATCGGAAAGGCTAACCTTAGGGTAAACGTCTTTAAAGTAATTTGTACTCAAGTGCTTAACGCATATTGATGAGTAGATCTTTTCGAGGCGGATTTAAAGGATGACGGCACAAGACAACTGCAGGGTTGTACCTCCGAGAAGATTAGGATCTTCTCGAAGTTACAACAATGCAGGTGACTTCTGACGACACCCTTTGCATTGATCGCTAAGATTTACATTTGTGACTGGACTAGTTACTCAGGGATTAATTAGGAACGTGGTCAGGTTGTAAGGCTGCCTAGGAGGTTCAGGGTATCTTGACACATTGGTCTAACTGTAAGGTTAAACCAGTATGTCACCGTATCCCTAACCCTCTGGATATCCCTATAACGTTATCACCTTGTTAATCTATCTCCGAGTGATTAAGTCATGAAAGGAAGGACTGACAGTAGTCAGTATAAGACATTCTATATAACATATGAATGGGGTGAAGGACGTATTCCAGATTGACGAGTATGCCGTTAAGGAATACGAGACATGAACAGTATGTTTCAAATCTTTGGCCAAAGTATCGCAAGCTGCTGATTGCGTTGTCCTAATTCACCTAGTCTAAGGGATGAGATGCCGATGAATAATGGTAACAATTATTCAGTTAGGTTCCTTGGACAGAACATTCTGAATCCCAGATTAGGGAAGAGAACCGCCAGAGTGTTGTGTTAAATAAAAACACTAACTCTTTTTACTCATGAATAGATCGGTAGATTACCGAGTCATGGAATGAATAGATCGAAGGTATTCCGAGTCATTACAGCTGCATATGGTTGTCTGTTATATAAATGGTTATTTGAATTGTGAGTTCTAAATTATGTATTTAGAACCAGTATGCAATTATCAAAAAAAAAAAAATTGACTTGTTCTATTGTCTAAAATGAGGATGTTACATCTTGGTATCAGAGCTGAAGGTTGCAGCTCTTGGACCTATTGAGTCCATAATCTGATAAAAACCTGAATTTTCTTGTAACAGAAAATGGTTAGAACAAGGGGAAACGTTGCGAGTAATGCTCCACCTGAAGGAGGAGCGGCAACAACCCAGAAACTGGATGAGATCCTTGCTGCCCTGTTGGACACAAGAGATCGCTTGGCTGTACTTGAACAACAGGTGACGGGGAATGAGGAGGATGAAGAAGCTGATAATAATAATCAGCAACCCCCTGAGGACAACCCCGACACGGGTGTTGATGTTAATACTGTGAATGCACCTGTGCAACCAGAAAATAAAAAGGCCAGATTGGCAGCAGAACTCACTAATGATATCAAAAGGATAAGTCCACCTAAGTATGATGGCACCACATTAGGAGATGGAGCTGAGAACTGGCTCAGCGAAATGGAGAAGTACTTTGCTATAAGGAACTTCTCAGAAGAAACCAAGGCTATATGGGGAGCCTATCAGCTTTCTCACGAAGCGTCTTCGTGGTGGGATAGCCGGAAAGCTGAGCTAAACATTGATGAGACCAATATTACTTGGGATCAATTTAAAGGCTATTTTAGGCAACGGTGGCTGCCACAACTTTTCTATGATCAGAAAATGACAGAATTCCAGAACTTAGTTCAAGGGAAGTTGACAGTAACTGAATTCTGGGAGCGGTTTACAAAACTCCTCAAGTATGTGCCACAGTATCAAACTGACGAAAAATTCAGGATACGGAAATTCATCATGGGATTGAATCCTGTGATAGGGGGAGAGGTCGATGTTCACAGTCCAACCACTATGGAAGGAGTTGTTGAGAAGGCCATAAGGCAAGAACAGAAATTAAAGGCTATTTCTGCGCATAAGGAGGAGGTGCGGAAGAAGACTGCAAACCCTTCTTCAACCTCTCTTGCACCCAAAAAAGGACCGTGGAAAAAGTTTGGAAACAGGAGTAAGTTTCCAGGGGATAACAATAAGAAAGCAGCCGTAAATAAGCCTGCTGGAAATGTAAGGGATAATTTTGTTAAAATTTTTAATAATGGACAGAAGTCCTATGGAGGACAGCGTGACAATTACAAGGCTGGAGGTAATGCTGAGCCTAAGAAGGGACCTGTAGGAGGCTGCTACACTTGTGGTAAAGATCATTACGCAAATCAATGTCCTTTAAAGAAGGACGATCATAATCAGCAGCATAAGATACATGCTGCAGTAGCAGACAAGCAAGCTGAAAGGCAAGCAACACCTATAGAAGTTCCGGGTAAGTTATTTGGCATACCTGTCACTATTCTTTTTGATACGGGAGCTACTGAATGTTTTATTTCTAATAAACTTGCTTCTAAACTTAAAAGAAAAGCTGGGAAAATGGATAAATCTTGGACTGTAGAGTATGGTAATAATTCTGTTCATACAGTGAGTATGTGTCTCTTTGGAGCAGTCCTTGATTTACCTAATTTCTCCACGGAAGTTGATCTCTACGTTGCACCCTTAGGGTCATATGACATCATTATTGGTGTCAATTGGTTATCTGACCATAAAGCAAGGGTAGATTGCTATGAGAAGAACATAAAATGTTTAGATGATCAGCTGGAATCAGCAGAGATTCAAGGTGTGAAACGAGAAATTTCAGTTAGAAAACTGTCAGCTATGCAGCTTAAAAAGGTTAAGAATAAAGGGTGTACCCTTTATGCAGTAAAGATATCTGAATCTTCAGAAGAAGATAGTGATTTCATGAAGCAAATTCCACTGTTACAAAGTTTCAGGGATGTTTTTCCTGAGGAATTACCAGGGTTACCACCCAAGAGAGAATTTGATTTTACTATTGAAATCAAGCCTGGAACTGAACCTATTTCCAAGGCGCCTTATCGGATGACTACTACTGAGTTAGTCGAGCTTAAGGCACAATTACAAGAGCTTTTGTCAAAAGGATTGATTAGACCAAGTGTTTCACCTTGGGGAGCACCTGTGATATTTGTGAAGAAAAAGGATGGAACACTGAGGCTGTGTATTGATTATCGGATGTTGAACAAAGCAACGATCAAGAACCGATATCCACTTCCTAGGATCGATGATCTATTTGATCAGATGCGTGGAGTAGTGGTTTATTCTAAGATAGACCTTCGATCTGGTTATCATCAGCTGAGAATTAAAGAGGAAGATATTCATAAGACAGCTTTCCGAACAAGGTACGGACATTATGAATTCACAGTTCTAGCCTTTGGGTTAACTAATGCACCTGCAGCCTTTATGAATTTAATGAACAATATTTTTCAAGAATACCTGGACAAGTTTGTACTTGTATTCTTGGACGATATTCTCATTTATTCTAAGAGCGTTGAGGAGCACAATGAGCATTTGAAGATAGTATTGGGAATTTTGAGAAAGAGAAAGTTGTATGGTAAGTTATCCAAATGTTCTTTCTATGATTCTGAAGTTCGCTATTTGGGTCACGTCATTAGTAAAGAAGGAATCGCTGTAGATCCTTCAAAAATAACGGCAATAACTGAATGGCCTGCACCAAAGAATGTGCATGAAGTGAGAAGCTTCATGGGTCTTGCTGGTTACTATAGAAAATTTGTAAAGGATTTTTCTAAGGTAGCTGCACCAATAACTTCATTGCAGAAGAAAGATAAGAAATTCATGTGGAATGACAAGTGCGAAGCGGCTTTCAAAAGTCTGAAAGACCAGTTGACTTCTGCACCTATATTGGCTGTACCAGACCCTAATGGGAATTTTACTGTTGTAACTGATGCTTCTGGGGAAGGTCTTGGAGGTGTTTTGCTGCAAAATGATCAAGTCATTGCTTATGAGAGTAGAAAACTTAAGATTCATGAGCTGAATTATGCCCCTCATGATTTGGAACTTGCTGCCATTGTTCATGCGCTTCAAGTCTGGAGACACTACTTACTAGGGAAACCTTTTGAGTTGAAAACTGATCACTTGGGACTGAAATATATTTTTACTCAGCCCAACCTGAATGCCAGACAAAGAAGGTGGTTAGAATTTTTATCACAATATGACTTTGATATTAGCTATATCAAAGGGAAGGAGAATAGAGTAGCTGATGCTCTAAGTCGTAGGAGGCACATTTCTGCTCTTATAACGTTGAGAACTCAGTTTAAAGACGAGGTAAAAAGTGCCTCAGAATCAGATGCATATTTTCAGCAAGTGAAAGCAGCGCTTGCTGCAGAACCTAAAGATAAAAGGTATGAAGGTTTTCATCTGGATAATGAAGGAATCTTGCGTTATGAAAATAGGGTATATGTACCTATGCTGAATGATTTGAGAAAGAAGTTGTTAGTTGAATTTCATAATTCACCTTTCTCTGGGCACCCTGGTATCACAAAAATGCTAGCTGATTTGAAACAGCAATACTTCTGGAAAGGTATGAAAAAGGATGTGATAAATTTTGTAACTCATTGCCTAGAATGTCAGCGGGTGAAGGCAGAGCATATGCACCCTGCCGGACTGTTGTATCCTCATAGCATACCGCAGTACAAATGGCAAGTAATAACTATGGATTTTGTACAAGGACTACCTATGTCCAGGAATAAGCATGATGTTATCCTGGTAGTTGTGGATAAACTGACTAAGGTAGCTCATTTCATCGCTGGAAATCTAAAGGATGATTCACCAGTGCTGGCCAAGAGGTTCGTACACGAATTTTTCAGATTGCATGGTGTACCAGAACTGATTATTTCTGACAGGGATCCTAGAATGACGTCAAGGTTTTGGCAAACGCTTAACGCAGCCCTAGGAACAAAACTAAACTTCAGTTCTGCATATCATCCAGAAACGGATGGGCAGACTGAGAGGGTAAATCAAGTGTTGGAGGACATGTTGCGAATGTATTGCATGGATCAACAGTATAAATGGGAAGAGTATCTCCCATTAGTTGAGTTCGCATACAACAACACTTATCACTCATCTCTTAAGATGGCACCTTTTGAAGCACTTTATGGAAGAAAGTGCAGAACCCCTGTAAGTTGGGACAGTGTAGAGGATAGAGTGGTAATTGGACCAGAGATTCTCACAGAGATGGAACAGCAAGTTAAGCTGATTCGTGAACGATTAAAGGAAGCAGCGGATAGACAGAAGAGCTATGCTGACCTTAAGCGGGTTGATAGAAAGTTTGAGCTTGGTGATAAGGTTTTTCTGCGTGTTAAACCCAGAAAGAGTTCTATAACTTTTGGCAAGGCTGCCAAGTTGTCACCACGATATGTGGGACCTTTCGAAATTATCGAAATAATCAATCCTGTAGCTTATCGTTTAGCATTGCCACCTGCTTTATCTCGTATGCATGATGTTTTCCATATATCTTTGCTTAAGAAATACGTTTCAGATCTGTCACATGTACCAGAATATCAATCGAATGAACAAAGAACTCCAGGCGATAGCAGGACCCATCTCCAAAGAGTTGGATCATGCTAGGATGTAACACGAGACCTTTCAGAAAATGCTAGACTGTTCAGTCGAAGATCTGGTCAAGTTTGGCATCTTTGGACACCCTAGAGCCCTCAACAAAATCGTTTCTACTCTGGATTATTGGGTGGATCAGTTGGAGTTCGTCCTAGAGAAGATCAAAAAAGTAAAGGAGGTAGCCCTGGATGCAATGCATCAAATGGAACAGATTGTTCTCAGAATGTCTCCAGGGTTGCTCACTTCTTCTTTTACCTTAAGGAAAGTTGAGGAAACTATTTAGATCTTTAAGGAGATCGTTTCACAGGGACTAGGTCCAGAGGTCATGTTCAACGCCGAATCCATCAATAACCTATTGGCATGTCATGACTTCATCGGGTACCTGATAGAGGCAGAGAATGATTATTCAAAACTCCCAGAAAAGCTCACAGATGAGAGGGAGACCTGCGAAGCTATCAACGATAGACACAAGGATCCTTCTGAGGATCAACTTCAACCAATGATCAGCAAGTTCATGGAGTATCGTGCCCAGTTCCACATCTCGTCACCCGAGCAGCAAAAGTAGGATACCCCCTTCTAGCCGTGGGATGATGACGAATAGTTTCCTTCTTCCCAACTTTCTCCTTATAAATTATCCAAAATTTGTTGACACAAATGATGACATCATCCATGTTGCACCATGGGATGATGTCATCCACCAAAGTTGTCAAAAGTCAACAAATGAATTTGTAATCTATTTTGTAGATATTTTGTAATTAGGTGGTTGGTTTGTTTTTTGCCTTCCTTTCTTCTCTTATTGTATATATACTTGAATACTTGTTGTATTCAAGAGAGTGGATATGTTTTAGATGAAAAATAGAAGTGAGAAGAAAAGGCTTTGTACTTTTGTAACAGAAGAAGATATTAATGCAAATATTAAGACTTTGTGCTGAATATGTGTGTTATGGGCATTTGATCTTTCTTATGTCAGATCTATGCATTTATTCTGTTGAATCTATCTCTACTTTTTTGTCATTTATTCATCAGTATTGCTTTATTTGTTTATACAAGTAGGTTTGGATCTATTTACTACCAATCCCAAAACATAAACCCTCTGACCTTTCTGCTTTGGAATTCATTTCTTTTCTCCCTTCGGACCTGATCTTTCTTCATCCTCTCTTTCATTCCTTTCTTTCCGCAGTCGAAAACACCCCTACTGGGATGAGATCCCAAACCCCCAAAGGTAGAATATTGTGAGACTTGCACATATTCTTGCTGGTAGAATAGCAATAAACCAGTTTCACTTTGCTGACTCAAAGAGGGGCTATGCCCTGCACACTGTTGGCTCGTCTATCCATAAATCTACCCAGGTGACATATTTTCAAACCAACAGTATCTTACCTGCACTAAACCTGGCTCGAATTCATTCACCCAAGGCATACCAATCGGATGAACAGACACAATGTGCTCGTAGGACCAACAATGAAGAATAAATGTGCAATATAAGATGAACCTGTAGAGATGCCCATACGCCCATAGCTCTCTGTACAACTACACCAGGAATGCTGACACCCAGGCAAAGCAAGTCTTATCCATCATCATATCATGCAGCACCCCATCAGTGATTGTGGGAATCTCCCACCCTCTACATCTGATAGTGCAAAACAACATACTGCCTCCATCAATAATACTAATAGCCTCGTCTCCTCTGGATGGGCTAGGTACATCTCTCCATAACTCAAGTTGGCACTGTGAAATGCCATCTATGCCAGTCTCTCATCGAACACTATCAGCATCAACTCCTCAGATGGCTCTGAGGAGATTGATTATACCTGCGTCCCCAATATAGGTAACCATAAGATCCTGTACACGTCCTCCAAGGTGAATGTTATCTTGCTAGTCAGTAAGTGGAATGTGTTCATCGCTGAATCCCATCTATCGATGAGGGCGACCATCAAGCTCGGACTCTAGACTACATGTCGGTAGCATATGAACCCACTCAGGCCCACATCTATGACATGCTTCCACTCCTCGACCGTCGCAGCCCCACAAACTGTCATGAGTAGGGGTGGCACCTTGTCTCACATCCTGTTATCTTGTAAAATTGACAAGGGAAATTTTGTAGATAACCATACCAAAATTTCATTTTGGTCCCCTGAAGAAGTATGACAACGTTTAAAATGGCCTAAAACTCCCTTTCAAAAAACAAGTTTTTAGAACTTAGCAATTTTTAGCTTCTTTAGAGTCGGCGCAGTTTTTAGGGTGTCAACATTCTAAAAATTGTGCCTTTTTAAACTGGGTGCAAGAAATGTTGTGTCGACATCATAAAATGTGCACCCCTTAGAAAATCCTTTGGCGCCCTAAATGACATGTCAACATCAATGAAGTTACACCCCTTAGGCGCAGGAAATGACATGCCAACATTATTAAACATGCGCCAAATGTGTGCACTCAGGTGTGGGAAGTGGTATGTCAACATCACAAAATGTGCGCTAAGTAAATCTTCCTTTGGCGCTGAAATTCTCATGTTAACATCATAAAATGCACACTAAGGTGCTGAGAGTATTATGTCAATGCCAATGAAATTGCACCAAGGTGCATTTAAGTCCATGTCGATACTCAAGAAGGTGTGCCAAAGGAGGTTGGTGAAATAATTAATGCCAAGTTTTCTATAAATAGGCGCTCAACACCTATCATTTTCACGAATTGAAAATTATGAAAAGTATTTCTCTGCACTTGTCAGCTATCCTTGTCACCCCCGCATGCTATTTTTCAAGCTTGTGGACCCCAACGTCGTCCTTCATCCTTTATAAAATTGGGTAAGTGGCTTCTATCATCCTTTTTGTTGTTATGGCTTTTGTTTCTTGGTTATTGTTAGGTTTTAGGGTTGTTATAAACCAAAAGGTTAAATCTAAAAATGAATAACTTACCAATCCATAACCATATGGGAGCCCATTTTCCTCTCCTTCTAGATCTACAAATCTGGAAGGCCCCTGCCTCTGAAAAAGCCTCAAACCACGTTCCTTGCTTATTATCTTGTTACAAAATCTTTCTTTACCATTTGAAAAAACCAAAAAAAGAGAGAAGAAATCTAGTAATTTGTAAAGAAATCACTAAAACTTCAGTGCACTGTTTTTACATGTTACAACCCCCACAGTCATGCCTTGGTGCACTGTCCTCACTTGCAACATATCCCTAACCCGTGCCCAATATAAACACTTAGCAATAGTTGTAATGGCGCAGGCGCATCCCACACAACATCAACATAGGATGTTGTGACCTTCAAGACTGCGCCAAGTGCTTTCCTCTTTGGTGCGTTGATTTCCTTTGCAACATATTTTAAAATTGCGCCTTGAGTGCACTTAAAAGCCATGCAACCCCATCCTTTTTAGCACCTAGCTAAAGAAAATTTCCTAAGGTGCAGGCGCATGACCCTTGACATTAACATGCCATGTTGTGTGTTGTAAACCAGCACCCTGCGCTTTATCCTTTGGTGCCGCCTTCTATCAAACAACACTCTCCAAAAGTGCGCCCTTTATAACCCTTTGGTGCAGCTTTTCTCTTGTCAACATTGGTGCAACTTTTCTCTTGTCAACATTGGCGCACCTTTTTACATGTTGACATCACCAAAAGTGCACCCAACCTTTTTAAGCCTCTGCAGCATGCTGTGAACTTGCACCTTGCGCCTTAAGCCTTATAATTGCTCATTCTTCTTTATGCAAGATTTCATTATGAATAACATGATAGTTGACATGGCTCTCCTATGTTGGACCTCCTTGATTCTCCTTGTAGAACAACAACAGCCATCCTCGAGATCACACATGTCTTCATCAAGCAAAAGGCCAATCAAGTCTAAAGGAAAAGAAAAGTTGATAGAACAAGAGATGAAGTACAAATATTAGAAAATCAAGATGGTTGACTCATATGCAGAGAGTGATCT
This sequence comes from Taxus chinensis, assembly GCA_019776745.2. Lineage (NCBI taxonomy): Eukaryota > Viridiplantae > Streptophyta > Pinopsida > Cupressales > Taxaceae > Taxus > Taxus chinensis. The sequence continues at coordinate 907,580,978 of CM034146.1, forward strand.
TGACATCAGAGACTTCGAGCTTGGGAAAATTGATATGGAAGACTTCTGGGTGAGAACCAACCAAGCGACTAGTTGCCCCTGAATGAACAAACTAGTGGACAGTGGATTGCACTTTGTAGTTGGGCTGCCAATAAGTGCTGTGAACAATGAATTTATCATGTTGGTTGCCCGTTGCTATAACAAGGACACAAGATGTGTCAAGGATAAAGAAGGAAAGATGATCATCGACCTAACAACTCATCATTTTGAAATAACCCTGGGCATTCCTAATCATAGGCAATATGTCACCATAAGCCTATAAGACTGGAAGAAGGCATAGGATGAAAATGAGGACAAATGCATGCAAATGATGAACAAGCTCTATCTTAAGAACAAAAATCCGATGAGTAGATGGCCACAGACCATCCACTACAGTGACTTCAATGAGGAATTGAGTGATACAATCACCTTCCTGAACAGAGTGTTTGGGCTTCCTGATGCCCGTTATTTCCATAAATGGATGCTGTGGTACTTAGATACCATGAGCAAGAATGTGCCTGATCAACATTTTGGCTGGGGTGAAATCATCAGTGATACCATCTCCCAGCAACTTCAACAGGTCCTCACAATTGGGAAGTTCTATATGAATTCCTATGTTGTATACATTGTAGCATCAATGAGAGATTTTGTAGGCCTGGCTCGAAATGGGGTATGGCCCTGTTATCCAAAATTCACCCCCAGGGTAATTTTGATAACATGCATCAAATTATTCAGTCCAGAGCAAGTATAGTGATTCAAGGCAAAAAATCATGTTTCTGGGGGTCCCCTCAGCTTCTTTCTAACTCTCCTGTCTAAAAAGAAATCCCAACAGGTTAGAGAAAATGGAAAAAATTGTAAAAAACAAGCTTGGGGCAGAAAAAATTAAGAAAATCAGCTAAGGCCTAGTCTGGGGACAGTTGGGACGTTGGGGCGCGAATCAGTCTGAAAAGCCTCCAGGCGGTCTGCGTAGCACTTGGGACAGTTGGGACATCAGGACGCGCGGGACGCGAAAAGCCGAATTGGCCGAAAGTAAGGAAAAAATTGCCTAAGTCTCGCTTTCGGGCAGTCAGGGACAGTTGGGACAGAGGTACGCGGATCGGCCGGTTTGGCGCAAGACCGCCCAGATCGGCTGAAACAGAGAGACTTTCATCCGGGACAGTTTGGGCCAGAGGTACATGGAGGACGCGCAAAGCTGAGAAAGCCAAGAGCCAATCAAATCACGCCATGTGTCTTCACCTCAAAGAGGGACACGGAAGCCTGAATCGGGCGGATCGAAGAAATTTGTCCTCAGACGGTTTGGGACATCTGAGCCAAAAAATATGTGAGGGACGTGAAGACCAGGGAAAGCCGCCAACGAATCAGAATGTGACGCGTGTCACAAGGGGAGGCACTGATAAAAATTTTGACTAAGTGTTTTTGGGCCCAAAAGTTCAAAGGGCGAGGTTTGAAGGGTCGGTCCTGAGCCAATAGACACAGGACACGTGTCCTAAGGTGGGGGAAGTGCGGAGCTCGGGGAGGACTTAGAAAATTTAGCAAAATTTTTGGCCGAAAACCTTAAAGAAAAGGATGATCCCACATCCCGTCCTCCAACCAGATCATGCCACGTATCCCAAGTGGTGGGGGCGCAGGGAAAAAATGGAAAATTTCCCAAAGTTATAAAAGTCAAAATTTCCAAAGGAAAACCCACGGAAAGGTGGAGGAGAGAGAATTTCTCAGCGAATCAAAGCCTAACACGTGTCATCCAAGTGGCAGAGCGCGGGAAAAAATTCAAAATCCGCTCTGTAATGGCATTTTTTACCCTAAATCTTCATATCGCCATATCTTTCGATCCAGAGCTCAGATTTTCATGTTCTTTATATCAATGGAAAGCTGGTGAAATTATCTACACGATTTCGGGGTCAATCTTGAATTTTGGTTCAGTTTGGAGAGAGAAAATTGAGAAACACCTCTGGCACGTAATAATAGACAGAAGTGACATTCAACAACCAGCTTTAATACAACATACAGTTCGCCGTTTCTGCTAGACAATTCGCCATGTTTTGCCAGGATTCACCGTTTCTGCCATGGTGAGATGAACTAAATGCGACCTAGAAGTGGTTGGGGTAGATCTGACTTTCCTCTCTCTTCCCTCTCTCATTCTTCTTATATATTGTAAAGAGGGGCTTCTTTCTAAAGGGTCGAACATTTTTTGTTTTGCCCCTCCCTTCTTCTCTTTGGCAGGTGAATTTGTGGAGTTCGAACCTCCCATTTGAAACTGTAATGTGACTCTACCTCTTGGAATTTTGTAGTGTATTGTATCAATCTTTGGAGCAAGTAATGCATATCTGTGGATGATTCTCAACCCTCTCTGTGTTCATTTGCATCCTTCCCGTCTCTCACTGCAAATTTTGTTATCTGTGCATGATCTTTCATCACATTTGAATGGTTTGTGTTTATTGGAAAGATAGGCATTCTTCATTCCTCGGTGCATCTCCTCTGTTAGCTTAGGTTTATTTTTGTGCATCTTCTTACCCTGTCTCCTTGGCAAGATTAGATTAGGTTTTGAGTAAACTCTCTGCATTTTTCATGTGCATCTGAATAGAGGAATAGGAACCAGCCTTCTCTGGAGATTCCTTTCTCATTTTTGCAAGTCCCACACTTGGAGAAAGGATTCAATGTTATTAAATCACACTGGATGCTAGTATGATCAGCCTAGAAATATGGTCAATATCCAGGGGTACTGTGATTTTTCATCAATAGTTTTGGCACGCCCGGTGGGACACTAGAGGTCTCATTTTTATTGCAGCGAAGTTGATGTGCATCTGCTGCAATTTTATTTCTTGAAAAGAGCTATTATTTGCATATTTGGTGACTCCAAGGGGAAGAATCAACTGGTTTCAGCAGTGCAGGCTTGAAAAATCATGAGAAGAGTCACCACAAGGTCAAGAGTTTTAGAAGAAGAAGTGTTGTTTGAATACCTACAATTATCTCCAAGAAGAAGGAAAAGAGGAAGAAGAATTCAAAGGTCTCCATCTTCACCAAACAGAACCCTCTCAAATCCTCCACCTGGTAGGCCTTTCATTCAGTCAACAAGGGTTTTAAGACCAATTAGAATGACACAAAACAACCTCTATGTCAACTTCATAGGCAGCAGCCCACTTGCCCTCAATGCACAACATCCAATTCCTATTACAGCCTTGAAGAACATTCCATACTTCACTGGAGAAAATCAGACTACTCCAGGTGATCATGTTAAAGATATTGCTAACCTTTGTGCAATCCATGAAATCAATGAAATGCAAGTGGCTATCAAGTTACTGGCATCTTCATTCAAGGGTAAAGCATTGCAATGGTTTAGGAGCCTTGGAGCTGGTTCTATCACAAATTAGAATCAGCTGTGTATAGCACTTCATGAGAAATTTGGAGAAAAGGGAGACAACTTGTCTCTTTTGGAGCAACTAACAACCATCAAGAGAGCTCCCAATGAGCAGCTGACCGATTTCAACTTTAGATTTCAAAAGAATTGGGGAGAGAATTCCAGTGGCAGTCAGGACAATAGCAGAAGGTGCTTTTCTCTACTAGCTCAAAGCTCTAAATTCTGATATTTCTATGTTAATTCAATCCATGGGAGGCATAACTATCCCTATGGCTTATAGCATTGCCATTAGGGCTGAAAATTGTTTGATCCAAGTTGGAAAACTTGCCCCTAGACCCCCCATGCCACTGTTTCCAAGTTTAGAGAGTCCAAACACCAATCAAGCACCTAATTTGGCTCCTTCTCCCACTCCTAGAAATCAGAGTTCAAGCGAAGCTTCCACTTCATCTCCAAGTCCCCCAAATGAGCTTCAAGAAGTCATGAAGCAATTGCAAAACCTAGGTAATGAGCTGGTTACTCTCAAAAGGCAGCAGGCCCAAGGTTTTAGACCTTCTTATCAACCCCAAGCTCAGCCTAACTAGGCAACCATATCAACCACAAAGGCCACCTAATCCAGTTGCAAATATGAATCAAACAAGGCTCTCCTACCAATAGACCATTTCAGCCCTATAATCCAAATGCCATATCTGCCTCTATGGCACTGGTGCCAACAAAAAACAACATTTCCCAGGAGTATGATTGGTGTTTTCCATGCAATGAGCCTCATAACCAATCCATGTGCTTCAATGGTGCTTTGAATCAAGCATTAATGGTGACAAATACTGAGTGTGGAGGGTGAGGGAAGTCAAGGAAATAGCCAACAACAAGAAACATTCCAACAGCAATCAGCCCCAAATGACACCACATTGGGTAAACTGGCAAGTCGGAGGATTTTTGTGGCATGAACCAGTTAGTTTCTCAAGGTGTTGCAGCCAAAACAAGGTCAAAAAGGAGGAATTTGGGTGAAGAACAGCCATTAGCCCCAACCAATCCACAACCTTCCATGGCTCCACAACTGGTTGGCAAGCAAAGTCCAATTTCAAATGCACAAGGGGAGCCAAGGACAGCTCCTAGGCCAACTCAAATACTAGTTGTTGCTGCCCACGTGCAAGGAGTGAATGTGCAAACCAAGGGACAATAAAGAGATCCTTCATCACCATTCAGTATCATTGATCAAATGAAGAAGACAAATGTCAATATATCAATGTGGGAATCCCTATCCATCCCAGGCCAGAGAGATCTGTTGCAAGCTTCCATGAAGGACTGGCCAAGTTCAAATCAACAAGTTCAGATGCAAGACAAAGTGCTCACAAATGCTGCCCAACCTAAAGGAAATCATGGAGGACAGCAAGGTAAAATGTTGAAGCCCCCTCCTTTCTATGTTTCATTAATCATTGGAAATCAGCTAGTGCACAATTGCATGATAGACTCCAGGGCAAGTAGCTCAGTAATGCCTAAACAAATAGCCGATCAGCTAGGGCTCCAGTATGAAACAATATCAAGAGGGGTAGTGCAGTTGGGATGGGACAGCAGTAGCAAACAGTTGGAGTGATTAAAAACTTGAGCCTTACCTTGCATGCATGTCCAAATGTTGTTGTTTTACAAGATGTATCAGTCATAGACCTTCCACCACTCTTTGCGCTTTGCTTGTCAAGGGATTTCACAGCCAAAATTGGAGGCTATCTTTCCGCCGATTGGTCACACATGTTGTTCAGAACGAGGTATGGAACTAAGGCTACAATCAGGTCAGAACCTATTACAAACTTCCATATTGAGCCTTACACTCCAAGTCGGATTAATGCCAATTGCTCAGCATTTGATCAAGAAGATCACCTAAGCATTGATGAAGCTGACACTAAGGTTGGAAGCATCCCGGATCTAACTCTTGATGAATGGGCAAACAAGATACATGCATTTGATCCTTATCAAGAAGTGGAAGAATCTGAGCTAGGGGTCTATTGCATACACGAAGAAAATCAGCCTATTCTAGCATCACCAAGCCAAACCACAAGGATGAAAATGAGATATGGCAGCTGTTTTTTGATGGATCAAGGAGTAGACAAGGTGCAGGAGGTGGAGCTATGCTTGTTTCATCTCAAGGAATAAAGTACTATTTAGATTTTAGATTTTAATTTGCATGCTCCAATAACACTGCTGAATATGAAGCCTTGGTACAAGGGATGCATTGGGCAATCAAGAAGAAAATAAAGAACTTGCAAGTCTTTGGGGACAGTGAATTGATTGTAAATCAGGTCAAAGGATAGCATGCTGCCAAGAATGATCTACTCAAATGCTACAAGAACAAGTTGTGGGACCTCATGGAAGATTTTGAAGGTTTTGGCATCAAATCCATTCCTAGGAAAGAGAATCAAGCTGTTGACAGGCTTGCAGCAGTAGGGGCAGCCTTTGACATTGTGGAAAGTATTCAACAAGACAAGGTACATCCAAACATCCACGTGATTGTGAGGCCTTTAGTGCCAGATAACGATGTCAGTTGGCAAGTGTTCGAAAATGACCAGCAAATCATCCATTTCTTGCAAGAAGAAGCCGAGTTCTCAGCTAGGAATCAAGAAAGATTGGAACAACAGTATGGTGACCAAGTGGTACAACTGAGAACTAACAAGCTGCCCAAGGGAATTATCACTTTGGAGTCCATTTTTAACCCCAATGATCAGTTCAGGAAGGAGAAAGCAAACATTCAGGTCAAGAGAGAGGATTCGGTATCCATCTTGGTAGAAGAGAAAAAACCATTGCAAATTAGAAGGATGACAACTGAACAAGAAAGGTATGAGTTCATACAGCTATGTCAAGAGTTCCCTGACGTGTTTTCTTGGAGCTATGAAGACTTGAAAGGTTTCAATCCCAACTTAGCTCAGCACTACCATCGAATTGGATCCAAATACTAAGCCTGTCAGGTAGAAACAAAGACCAGTCAATCCACACATGGAGCCTCTCATGAGGAAAAAATTGGACAAGCTGATTGAGTCGAGAATCATATTCCCAATCAAGCATTCTAGTTGGGTTGCCAACTTAGTTCTAGTCAAAAAGAAGAGTGGAGAGATCAGATTGTGTATTGAATTCAGAGACTTGAATAAAGCCTCTCTCAAGGACCATTACCCACTCCCTTCCATGGAGCAAATATTGCGGGCTATAGCTGGTTCAGAAAGGTTTTCATTGCTAGATGGATATTCAGGCTATAATCAGATTACGGTGAAGGAAGAAGACCAGTTCAAGACGGCCTTCACCACAAAATGGGGCTTATATGCTTACAAGAAGATGCCATTTGGCCTATCAAATGCTGGAGCCACTTTCCAAAGGGCAATGGATATGGCATTCAAGGGGTTGATCAATAAAATAGTTCTGATATATCTTGATGACATCACTGTATTCTCCAAAAATGTAGCAGACCACCTCTCTCATTTGAGACAAGTCTTCACGAGGTGCAAGAGATTTGGAGTGTCCTTTGAATCCTAAGAAGTGTATCTTTCTTACACATGAAGAAAAGCTCCTTAGCCATATTGTCTCCAAAGAAGGATTAACAATTGATCCAGAGAGGGTTGAAGCCATAAGAGCACTACCATTGCCAAGCCACAAGAAAGCCCTTCAGAGTTTCTTTGGAAGGATAAACTTTGTTCGGAGGTTTGCCCCAGATTTTGTAGCCCTTGTCAAGCCCATCACCAAAATGTTAAAGAAGAGCATGTATTTTAAGTGGATAGCAGAAGGCAAGGAGAGTTTTGAAGCAATCAAAGAAGCCATCTCTCAAGCACCAACTCTCATCAACCCAGATTTCTCCAAGGATTTCATCCTCTATGCATTTGGAGGCAATGACACTATTTCTGCCATTTTGGTACAGCAAAACAAGAACAATGATGAGTAGCCAATTGCCTTCTTCAGCCGGAGCCTAGATGACTATGAGGTGAGGTACTCTTTTATTGAGAAGCAGGTACTTGCAGTAATCAGAAGCTTGAAGAAATTCAAGCATTTAGTCTCAAACAACAAGGTCCAGTTGCTGGTCTCACATGCTGGGGTTAAGGACTTCCTCCTCAACAAGGATTTGAATGAGAAAAGGGCAGGTTGGATCACCCGTGTCATGGAGTATGACATTGAGATCAAGATTACCAAGCTGGTAAGAGGGAAAGGATTGTGTAAACAGCTGGTTTTGGGGAAGCAAAAAGAAGTATGCAATGAAGAAGAAGCTATTTTGACAGTCCAGGACAGCCATGAGCCAAGTGGCAATCAAGAAGAAGACAACGCTGCCCCCCCCCACTCCTTGCTAGACCCAAGGTATTATACACTTCCTAGGCACAAGCCTATGCCCTCCGGAGATGAACAAGACCCAAAGGAGACACTTCAGATTGCAGGCTGTCCCGTATGCCATTGTTGATGGAGTTTTTTCAAGAAAGATGTGAATGGAGTGCTGCTGAGATGCATTAGCACAAATTAGATTCAAAGGGTGTTGGAAGAGTTCCATGGTGGACCAGCTGGTGGTCATTTTGCACCAAGAGTGATAGCTCTAAAAATCATGAAGGCTAGTTATTATTGGCCTAAAATCTTCAGTGATTGCTATGCATGGATCAAGAGGTGTAAGAATTGTGCATTCTTCACAGGAAAATAGAGACTTGCTGCCCTTCCATTACATCCAATCTCAGTTGACCAGCCATTCATGCAATGGGGTTTGGACTTCATTGGAGTCATTAATCCCAATTCAAGCCAAGGGCACAAATGGATTTTGAAAGCCACAGACTACTTCACCAAATGGACAGAAGCAGTAGCACTCAAAGAGGCAACTGAGTCTAGCATCTTAGACTTTTATGAGGGGATAACAACCAGATTTGGTGCACCTGCTACAATAATCTCTGATAATGCATTGGCATTAATTGGATCTAAGGTGACTAAGTGGGCTGTCAAGAACAGTATCTACCTAAGCACTTCATCAAACTATTACCCTTAAGGTAATGGCCAAGCCATGTCTACAAACAAGAACTTGTTGAGGATCATTAGGAGGACTCTTGGCGAGAATCAGAGGTCTTGGCATACTAAACTGAAATCAGCCTTATGGGCTGATAGGATAACTCCCAAGAGATCCACAGGTAACTCTCCATTCAGGCTTGTCTATGGAAGAGAAGCAATCTTGCCCATGTCACTTGAGTTACCAACATTGGAACTCATGAAGAAGCTGGAGTTGCTAGAGTTTGAGCCCATGGAGGTGAGGTATGCAGAGTTGATGGAGCTGCAAGAGATCAGAAATCAGGCATCCCAAGCAATGGAGAAGGATCAAGCTTTGATCAAGAAGACCTTTGATAGGAAGGCCAAAGATAGATCTTTTCAGGTTGGAGATTTAATGTTGAGATGGGATGTGGATAGAGAAAAACCGGGAAGGCATTCAAAATTTGATGCCATTTAGAGTGGCCCATACATGGTCACGAAGTGCAAGAATAGCAATGCTTTCCAATTGGCCTCATTGGATGGTGAAGAACTACAAATTCCAGTCAATGGAATCTATCTCAAGCGTTGCTTCTAGAGGGAAATTCACTACTTTGTAAATATTAGATTAGATTTTCATTCCTCCAAGTGCTTTGCACATTGTTTTGCTGTAGGTTAGTTTTGTTTTCCCTAAGTGCTTTGGCACAGCTTGCTGTCCATGGAGATGTTTTGCAGTCCTTGCTTCCATCAGGTGATATTCCATCTTCCTCCTTGCACATTCTAAGTCAGTTGGGGTTCTAAACAGAATATTTGATGACTCCATGCCCAATGGACTGCTTTAGGCAACTGGTATCTTCTACCTAGCAGGCAGGTGACCCCGCTGAGTCACCAAATTGTTATCCAAAATTCAGCCCCTAGGGTAATTTTGATAACATGCATCAGATTATTCAGTCCAGAGCAAGTATAGTGATTCAAGGAAAAAAATCATGTTTCTGGGGTCCCCTCGGCTTCTTTCTAACTCTCCTATCTAAAAAGAAATCCCAACAGGTTAGAGAAAACGGAAAAAAATTGCAAAAAACAAGCTTGGGGCAGAAAAAATGAAGAAAATCGGCTAAGTCCTAGTCCGAGACAGTTGGGACGTCGAGGTGCGAATCGGTCGAAAAGCCTCCAAGCGGTCTGCGTAGCACTTGGGACAGTTGGGACATCGAGATGCATGGGATGCGGAAAGCCGAATCAGTTGAAAGAAAGGAAAAAATTGCCTAAGTCTCGCTTCAAGAAGTCAGGGATAGTTGGGAAAAAAGTATGCAGATCGGCCGGTTTGGCGCAAGATGGTCCATTTCGGGTGGATCGGAAAGATTTGTCCCAGACAGTCCGGGACAGAGGTACGCAGAGGACATGAACCACCTGGATCGGCCGAAACAAGATACTTTCATCTGGGACATTTGGGCCAGAGGTACACGGAGGATGCGTAAACCTGAGAAAGCCGAGAGCCAATCAAATCAAATCACGAACCACATGTCTTCGCCTCAAAGAGGGACAGGGAAGCCCGAATCGGGCGGATCGGAGAAATTTGTCCCAGATGGTTTGGGACATTCGGGCCAAAAATATGTGAGGGACGCGAAGACCCGGGAAAGCCGCCAACGAATCAGAATGTGACGCGTGTCACAAGGGGAGGTGCGATAAAATTTTTCGACTAAGTGTTTTTGGGCCCAAAAGTTCAAAGGGTGAGGTTTGAAGGGTCGGCTTGAGCCAATAGACACAGGACACATGTCCTAAGGTGCGGGGAAGTGTATGGAGCTTGGGGAGGACTTAGAAAATTTAGCAAAATTTTTTGCTGAAAAACTTAAAGACAAGGATGATCCTGCACCCCGTCCTCCTACCAGATCACGCCACGTGTCCCAAGTGGCGAGGGCGCGGGGAAAAAACGGAAAATTTCCCAAAGTTATAAAAGTCAAAATTTTCAAAGGAAAACCCATGGAAAGGTGGAGGAGAGATAATTTCTCAGCGAATCAAAGCCTAACACATGTCATCCAAGTGAATCAAAGCCTAGCACGTGTCATCCAAGTGGTAGAGCGCGGGAAAAAATTCAAAATCCGCTTTGTAATGGCATTTTTTACCCTAAATCTTTAGATCACCATATATTTCGATCTAGAGCTCAAATTTTCACGTTCTATATATCAATGGAAAGATGGTGAAATTATCTACACGATTCTAGGGTCAATATTGAATTTTGGTTCAGTTTGGAGAGAGAAAATTGAGAAACTCCTCTGGCACATAATAATAAATAGAAGCGACGTTCAACAACCAACTTTAATACAACAGACAGTTCGCCGTTTCTGCTAGACAGTCCGCCGTTTTGCCAGGATTCACCATTTCTGCCATGGTGAGATGAAATAAATGTAACCTAGAAGTGGTTGGGGTAGATCTGACTTTCCTCTCTCTTCCCTCTCTCATTCTTCCTATATATTGTAAAGAGGGGCTTCTTTCTAAAGGTTGAACATTCCTGTTTTGATCCTCCCTTCTTCTCTTTAGCAGGAAAATTTGTGGTGACTCTGTGGAGTTCAAACCTCCCATTTGAAACTGTAATGTGACTCTTACCTCTTTGCATGTTGTAGTGTATTGTATCAATCTTTGGAGCAAGTAATGCATGTCTGTGGATGATCCTCAACCCTCTCTGTGTTCATTTGCATCCTCCTAGTCTTTCACTGCAAATTTTGTTATCTGTGCATGATCTTGCATCACACTTGAATGGTCTATGTTTATTGGTAAGATAGGTGTTCTTCATTCCTTGGTGCATCACCTCTATTATCTTAGGTTTATTTTTATGCATCTTCTTACCCTGTATCCTTGGCAAGATTAGATTAGGTTTTGAGTAAACCCTCTGCATTTTTTGTGTGCATCTGAACAGAGGAATAGGAACTAGCCTTATATGGAGAATCCTTTCTCATCTTTACAGATCTCACACTTGGAGAAAGGATTCCATTTTGTACAATCACACTGGATGCTTGTATGATCAACCTAGAAATCTGATCAACATCCAGGGGTTCTTATTACAGCTGTGATTTTTCCTCAACAGGCCCTAGGTAAAAATATATGAATATTACCTAGAGCTAAAGCTCGTGAACAACATCCCCCAGTTCTCGAAAAAAAATGACACCTTCTTTTATGAGGTGATCTTCCTGTTGAGGCCAAATATGAGACATGGTCGAACTAGCCCGAGTGTGATCACTGTCACAAAGAAGTGGGGAGAATTGCTCACATAGTTTCCCACATTCACATATCTTAGGGTGGTGAATTTCGAAGGTGAACCGACAAAGCTACCAAGGTATGTAGGGCCCAAGCTGATTCTCTTGGAGTTATCTAGGAAACTAATCACATACCATGAGAAATGCATGAAGAGAAAGAAGGGAGGAACTCCATTCCCCCTTACAGTGGGCCGATACACCTGCACCACACTGGCCAAAGCACAGGAAATGTATGCCGAGCTTGAATTTCTAAATCTAAAGCACAACTTCCCATCCAGGCCTACCTTCAATTACTAGAGTTTCCTCCCAAAGGCAAAAATTGATCCTATCCATGTTCCTGAGATTGAGGACATCGACATCGACCTGACACATGAAATAGATATCAGGAAAAAGGATCACTCTCGGTTGGCTCTGGAGGAAATCATTCATTATGGCATAGCCATAGTTCCAAAAGGATTACAAGAGCTTGATCAAGAAATTGATAAAGTTTACCTTGACACGGATGGGGACGATTGGCCGCTCACAGATATTAATAGAGCCAAGGCATCGAAGACCATTCAGGAAAGGGTCAAGCCCACGTTGTAGTGCACCAAAAATTGGTGCAAACAGAATGGTCTCACCTACCTCGAGGTAGATTTTACTACTTCTCCTTTAGGTAGAGTGCCTCCAAGAATGGCCCAGGTGCTAAAAGGAAAAGGAAAGGATAAGGAGGGAGAACCAAGCAAACAGGAAGAAGCTCCTCAAAGTCCTCCTACTACTTCAGAGAAACAAGTGGTCAACCTGGTGTCTCCAGGTAAAGAAGAAGAGACCACCGAAGTTTTAATGGATTTATCCACTCAGGATTTGGTCACAACTACAACTACTGAGGTACCCACCATTCCTTCTTTTGATCCTTCTCCTCCCCCTATCATTGAAGAATCTATTCCAATGGATGTTTCTTCTTCTCTTCCTTCCTCCCTTCCATCTCCCACCTCTTCCATCTTATCATCTCTTGCGGATCTGTCACCCAGTGTTCCCTCCATCCCTTTACAGATCCCTTCCACCTCCATGACCTTTTCTTCTACTGTAGTAACTCCAGGCCCTACAAGCAACAACATGTTGGACTCCTTGTCGATGCCACCACCAAGTGTCTCAACATTCTTCCCTATAGCCTCTTCAATTGCTTCCCCTTTCACCCCCATTTCTTCTTCTATTTCCTCTACTCCGTCTCCCATAAGTCCAAGTTGGATCTCTGACCATCTGGGTCAAATCAAGAGAAAGGTTCCCATAGCACCCATGAACTTCTCTGTCATTCCGAAGAAGGGACCCAAGAAACAAAAAGCTATAACTCACTTCTCTAAGAGTGTTTCAGGAGAGAGAGTCATGGAGATTTCATATCCAGATCCCACCAAAGAAAAGAAAGATCTATCTCCTACAGACTTTACAGTGACCCAAGTCACGATGGGAACCTCATCTGAGAGCCTATAAGGTGAGGCCTTATTTGCCATAGATGCTCTCTGTAAGAAGTTTTAGGAAGCAAAAGAGGAGAAGAGAATACTTAAGGAGAAAAACAAACATCTCCTCCAAGCGTTACAAAGAATGGGCAACGCCCCTCCTATGACTGCCACCAAGCCTACTGAAGCTCTCAGTCAGGATAAGATAAACAAATATGCCAAGATCAGTGAACAAGGCATGACAGTGTCCTCCTGGATAGAGCAAATCCTCAGAGATAGTGAGGAAATAATCAAGAAATTCATAGGACTCTACCAGGATATAGATCAGGAAAACAAGAAGCTACAAGCAGTAGCAGGATCCCTCTCTGAGGAGTTGGATAACGCCAAATTGCAACATGAAACATTCTAAGCAATGGTCGACTGCTTAGTTGATGACCTATTAAAGATCGACGTCATTGATCATCCTTGGGAACATAACAAAGCTCTCTTCGCTTTAGATTATCAAGTTGATCAAATGGAATATATCCTGGAGAGGATAGATAAAATTAAGGACAAAGCCCTAGATGCAAAATACAACATGGAGCAGATGGTTACAAAGATGTCTCTAGGGATGCTCAGTGAATCGTTCACCTTGAAGGAGGTAGACGATAAAATCTAGCTCTTCAAGGCTATTGCAACCTAAGGTTTGGCACCAGAGGTCACTTTTGACCGAGAATCGATCAATAACCTTCTGGCTTGCCGCAATTTCATTGGATTCTTGATTGAGGCATGCGAAGAGTATGCTGAACTACCTGACAAGCTCAAGATTGAAAAATAAATTTGTGAAGTTATTGGCAAACATTTCAAGGGTGTAGATCATAATCAACTTCAGAAAATGATCAACAAATTTATGGAATACCGAGCTTAGTGTCACATTGCCTCTCCCGATTAGAAGCAAGACACTCCGTTTAAGCAAAGAGATGATGAGGAGTAGTGTCTCCTCTTGTGTATGCTTCGATCATTTTTGTAAAAATATTTAAAAAGTATGTTGGCATTTACAATGACATCATCCATGTTGCATCATGGGATGTTGCCATCCAAAAACTTTCCCAAAGTCAACTTTTGAATTTTTAGATATTTTGTAGATATTTTGTAAGTAGTTGGTTTGTTTTTGTCCTCTTCCCTCCTCTTCTTCTATAAATACTGGAATACTTGTATTCCACGTGGAAATTTTTTGGTATGAAAAAAAAGAGGTGAAGAGAGAAAGACTTTGTGCCTTCTTGTAACATAAACGACATTAATATATATGTTCAGACTTTGTGCTCAATATATGTGTTATTTGCATCAAATATTCCTTAAGTTAGATCTATGTTTCTATTATGTTGGATTCATTCTTATTATCGTCATATATTCATCAGTATTGCTTTGTTTGTTTATGTAAGTAAGTTTGGCTCTGTTTACTACCAACCCAAAGCATAAACCTTCTGACCTTTCCGTTTTGGAATTCATTTCTTTTCTTTCTTCAGATATATCTTCCTCTGTTCCTTCTCTCCTACCTTTCTGTTTGCATTTGGAACTACCTCTACTGGGATGAGATCCAAAACCCGCTGAAGTTAGAATAGTGTAGATTTGCATAGATTCCTGCTTGATAGAATAACAATAAACCGGTTTCACTTTTCTGTCTCAAAGTGGGGCTATGCCTTGCACACTGTTGGCTTGTTTCCCCATGACCTGTCTAACTGACAGATTTTCAAACCAACACATCCTCAGTTGATCTCTCACTTGCATCCAACAAAACATCACATTACTAAACCTTAATCATACCCACAATCACTCTCGACACCTCACCTATACTTACCACCCTATATATCTTTCCCTAAGCCTCCTTACATTCGTATCCCATCTTCTATCTACCCACCTCAACCCTAGCCCACTATCATTCACCCTTACCTATTTTCCCCCCTTTACCTATGTTCTAATTTTTAACACAACATCTTCTCTTACCGCTACCTATCTCACCCGCTCACCCTAGGGCACTTTTGGCCCCTTTTTCCCCCAAATCATGACCGATCCCGGTTATCTCTAACTGACCTCGGTGCCCCATAAACTGGCATCGGTCACCTTTTTGTGACCGATACCGGTTTGCTACCATCGATGTCGGCTAATCCTCAACCGACGCTGGTCATTGTCACCGCAAAAAACCGCAATGCCTAAAACCCCCCTCTTCCTAAAAGCTTCCTTTCTCTCCCTTCTACCCACCCAATCCTACCCAAATCCCCCCTCCACCCTTCCCAACCCCTCCTTCACCCAATCACCCCCCCGTTCCTATTTTACCTAGTTTTTGCCTACCATAAATTTAAAATTCATTTCCCCCCAAACCCATTTTCCCCACCCAACCTCTAAACTAATCTAACTCACAAACAAAAGAAAAGGATTAACTCTTACCTCATCATGTTGCCATCACCATGGTGGCACGTCAGGCCGTTACACTGGTGATCCACCCGATCCCTTCCCTACCTTTGTCATCACCCAATCAACCTACTCACCTCCAACCAACCAAATTGATCAATCCAATCTCATGGACCTGCCTATCGAGTGCCAATCACCCGCTACACTGCTTTCTAAATTAGCTCTCCATTCTGCACGGATGCTTTCCACATTTCTCTCTCTCACCTATCATTTTCTCCTATTTGGAAAGTAACAAATGATTCCATAAAAAAGTGGAAATTTTATTTTTTATAACCTACCTGACTTGACTAGCGATGGTTTTACCTTGACTGACATTAGTCCCTTGCCCTAGCTTACTGTGGTCGGCCCATTGCGACTGGCATCGATTCCTTCAAACCATCATCAGTTATCCTGCTTAGTCCTTTCCCTCCCCCCTACCCATAATTTGGTGACCTGCATCCTTTTTACCTCAACCACACCTAACTGGGACCCTTCACTTTATCCTCCCAACCTCATCATTTACTACCTCACCTCGTCCTCATTTAGGGACTCTTTATTTTACACATACCTCAACCCTACCTGTGCCATGACCTAGTTACTTATACCTGGAACATTTCTAGTGACCTGTGACCTCATGTGCTTGCTATACCTTATGGCACTATTACCCGTGTTGATTGACATACTGACCTTACCTTGCCTCCTACCATGATCATTTATCCTGACCTAACCTTTGGTGTACTAGAACATACCTAAACATTCCTGCACCTGACTTGCGATGTGTTTCCTGACCATATCCTATACCTTAGATACCGGAATCACCTCAACCTTATTTGGATAAACCTATCAACCTCAGACATGTAGAGTTTTCCTACTCTTCAACTTGGTACCGTGTTGCAGTTTATACGTGTGCGTTTGTTTGACTGTTCCTACATTTTCCCTGACCCATTACCCGGATTACCTGATTAGACCTTTTACCCCTTTTTACCGTATTTCCCACCTTCCTCTTCATCACATTCACCTTTTATCAAACCACTCACCGATTCTACCTTCTGCACTCATCGGTTCCTAGTTTGAGGGGGATCACCTTCACCCACACATGGGGCAACCACATCTTATTTTTTTTAGCGTCACTTACCAATACAAGCTACGTAACAAAAATGTGCAAAATGTAGACACCAAAATTGGGGCACAGTCCCCTTGGTTCGTCGATAAATAACCGATGTGAACACACTCACCTAACCATGGCCCCTTTCATCCCACTCTAATGTTAATTTAATTAAATTAATTCATGATCTCATAATACTATTATTTAAATATCCTAATTGGAATAATGCCCACACCACCACCTCACCTATACACCTTATCTAGCCACCTCACCCTAAGACCTATTCTTAGTATGTTTCCATAACTAACTAATACCTACTTAAACTCTAAAAATCAAAGCCTATATTCCCTGTAACCACATTCTAGATCATTAGAAGGGAAGCTTCTATTCTAATCCATGGAGAAAGATGAGTGAGATCTAAGAAAATAAACGAGATCTTCCCATTTCAGTAAACCTAGGAAATCCCACCCTAACTAATGTCGGTTACCCTAAACCACCGTTGGTCAGCCTAGAAGCATCGTCAGTTACCATTTATACCCCAAAACAACTTTATTTTGAGGTTGACACATTTTTTGAGAGAAAGATACAAATCTAGAGCTGCATGTAAGTAGAACCAACATTCGTAAAAACATCAGAGCATCCACAACCATCATCAGAAGAAATGACAGAGTCATTTACATTCACGGGAGCATCCAGGGAAACACCTTCACCACATAAAAATCCATCCATCTGATCAACTACCATTTCCATCCATCCATCAAGCTCGTACAACAGTAAGTGTTTTATTAACCAACATTCATCCATTTTCATTTTAATAGACTCTTTTACTTTTGTTATCAGTTCTACTTGTATTCCCATGCACCCATCATTTACCTTCATAAAATCTTGATCATTCCTTCACCCACACCATTAAATTTCCCATATCCTACTGATAACTACCCCTGAGCACACCTAAGACGTACACAAATCTTGCCATTGCCCTCTCCATTTCTATTTAGCCCCAGATCTGTCATCACACCAAGATTTTATTAAGTTTCCTCTACCTCAACCATACCAACGCCAGTTACCTACAAACAGTGCCGGTTCACTCAAACTGACGTCGGTCTCTGTGTTTTAATCCTCAGACCAAGAACAGAGCCTAAAATCTCCACCAAATACCCAAAACAGCCCAGAACCAGACCTTGGCCAGTACCAGTACCTTGACAGAGACCTTGACCTTCAGATTTAATCATAGCCTAGCATGTTGTGAGAAAATCTACTTATTGTATTCGAATGAGATACCTAAATCATTTTAATTACAGTATGGTTTTATTTATTGTTAACATTGAATTGTTTTAAATAGTGGATTGAAAACCTTTTAGGGAGTATCATACTTCTTGTATCTAGGATACACTAGGCAGTCTAATGCATATACTGTTTAACTTCTATTTGGTGCTCTTGTTTCCTATTTCAGGTAGTTCCTCCTAGCCAAAAGGAAGCTCTCACGATCAGCTGTGGTTCAAGAAGTTATACACGCGCAAAATCCTTCAACCAGATTTAACAGGTATTCCTCCTAGCCCATTTACCCTCATCTATTTCGTCAATATTCAAAGAAACGCTTTAATAATCAGGTGAAACACCAAGGGCCCCATGCCCTTAGAGTGCTTCCTACATAGTCCCGGTGAAAAGGGACCTCAGGCCGATGTAGTTCTCCCATAAGCTAGGGAAGAATGAGAGGAGGTATGAGAATGGGTTGGTAGGTTATATGCATGATCAAGTCGAAGTATTTTAGGTATGGTTGAATTGTCGGAACATTGGTATGGGTGATGTTAAGCTGATTGTGGTAAAAGAGGAAAAAATTTCCCAGAGATAAGAGTCGAGGGCCTAGTCCTGTATAAGATGATCAATATGTAATGAAGAAGTTAAAAATATAAGAGGAGGCAAGAAAGCCACTTGATTAGTAAAGATCATAATGGGTGGGTCATACCTTAGATAGGTTGATGAACGTAAGACCCTAAATACATTGCATGATTGATTATTATAAAGGTGAAGAATAGTCACATGATCACAAAATGTCACGGTTCTAGCAGGTCCCTTGAGGTGGTAAGAAATGAAAGTGCGAATGGTGAGAAGGTGAAAAGTGGTTAGTTTATATGGTGTGAGGGATCATGCCTTTTGGAAAGAGATACAAGATCACAATAAACAAGTCCATGACAAAAAAGGTTTCTATTTTGAATTATATTTGAGATAGATTGATCGATGTGGGAAGTCTATATGGGATAAGGAAATTAACTCCTTGAGGTCTTCATGAAGTCGATCGATGTGGGAAGCTTCAGATTCACTCATTTTAAAAAAAAATGCTTTACATAGCTGTCCTTCGAGGGAGTATTCTATTTATAGTAGCGATGTAGAGAGAAAGATGTCATTTTGAGGGAGTCATTTTTTAATTGGAAGTTTGACTCAAGGAGTTGAATATTGTGTGAGGGATTTTAAATCATGGGCAAGAATAAGGTGAATAATCAGATTCTTGTTCAAAATGCAAGGTGAAACGACCACAACATCTCATCTGAAAGAAGATGAAAAGTATTTATGAGAATCATGTCATGTGTAGGGTCGTGGTACACATATTTAAGAGAGGGTAAAAGATTAACAAGTACACACATGATCCTTGTTTAATAGTTAGGGATGGCATAGTGAAAGGAGGAAAGTGAATAGCACTCAAGGGATAAGCATGAAAAGAGGTGGAAGGTGAGGTAGGATGAAAATTCAACATTAGAATGGTCAAAGATGCAAGACATTAAGGGGTTCAGGTTAGGGTTTACTGTCAAGTGAAGATAAATGATATGCACCTGATCCATAAGTATGAGTCACGATGTATGGTCCAAGCCAATTAGGAGAAAATTTTCCTTGTTTAATTTTTTCAATTTTGGTTACATGTTGATTTTCCTTTAGGACAAGGTCACCGACTTCGAAAGTTCATTCATGGACACATTTGTCATAGGTATGTTTGATACTTTTTTGGTAAACTTGAAGATGATCAAGAACATTAAGATGGCGTTTGTCTAATAACTCAAGTTGTGCTAAACATTCCTAGTGAAAATCATCATCATTGAGCATGTCATGGAGAGAAATGTGAAGTGATGGAATATGGACTTCGAGAGGTAGAACAACCTCTGTACTGATGACCAGAGAAAAAGGTGTAGCACTAGTGGAAGTGTGAATACTAGTATGGTACGCCCACAGGGCGAAAGGAATGTGCGTATGCCAATCCTTCCCAGTATCATTAACCACTATCATGAGAATTTTGTTCAAGGTTTTATTAGTGGATTCGGCTTGGTCATTGGTTTGTGGATAATATGGTGTCAAGAAACTTATTTGAATACCGAAGGCGTTGCAAAGTTTCTGTAAAGTTTTATTTTTTAATTGTTTTCCGTTATTAGTGATGAGGCAATGCGGGACACCAAAGCAACAGATAATGTGATGATTAATGAACTCACATATTTTCTTGGCTTTCATTGAGATGAGAGATATGGCTTCAACCCATTTGGTGTAATATTTGGTAGCGGTGATTATTTATTGATGTTGTTGGGAAGAATGGGGATTGATCTCTCTGACAAGATTTAAACCGCATTGAGAGAAGGGCCAAAGGTCACGGGTGACCTGTAAGGCATGAATGGGTGTATGATGAATATTGGTATGTTTTTGGCATTTTACACAACGTTTAATGTATTCGCAAAAATCATGATTAAGGGTCAGGCAATAATAGCCTAGGTGAAGAATACTATTAGCAACAACAAGGCCACTGAAGTGACCTCCACATATGCCATCATGAAATTCCTTAATGATATAGGGAATTTTAGAACTTGTAAGGCACCATAAGAGAATACCATCAAATCCATGCTTAAAGAGGAGGCTACCCATGATGACTTAATGAGAGACCCTTTTAGGAAAGGCGCGTTGTCCATTACGGGTGAGGTCAGGAGATAAGATGGAGAGGGAATGATAGTCTGAGTATTGTTTAGACCAAAGGTCACTTGGGCCAGGAGCAGTAGTTCCGATAGAGTAAAGTTCACAAGGTACATAAGAGGGTGATTGGAGTCTTTGTACAGTGACAAATATTTTAGAGTCAGCGGGTGAAGTGGGTATCTGCGAGGCCAATTAGGCCATGGTATCTACAAATTTGTTGGTAGAACGTGGGATGGTTTGAAGGGCATAACAGTCAAAGGTGATCAAAAGTATGTCCAGATGATGCTTATACTTTTGAAGTATCTCATTATGACACTGGTATATACCCTTGACTTAGTTTATGACCAATTGAGAATCACCAAAGATGTTGATTGACTTGACATTCAAGGCATAAGCAACCTAGAGGCCCAATACAAGTGCTTCGTATTCAACAATATTGTTTGTACAGTCAAAATTGAGTTTGAAAGAAAAAGGCATGGGTTCACCATCAAGTGGAATGAGGATAAAACCAGCCCCACCTCCACACTGACACTGGAACCATCGAAGAAGAGTGTCATTTGGTAATCAGGTTCGTCCAAGGAAAGGGTAGCAATTGACTATCTAGAAAGTCAAAGTTAGAAGGTTGATCCCTGGAAATAGGTGCCTTGGCCAATTGGTTATCGATAGCTTGGCCCTTGATGAAATTTTGATAGATGAATTCAATGTTGAGGTAGGCCAGAAGCATAAGCCAGTGTGCGGCACGTTGATTTTGGTAAGGTTTGGCATACATGAAGTGTAAGGGGTTGGTGTTGGTCAAAACATAGGTTTTGTGGTTAAGTAGGTAATGTCAGAGTTTGGTGGTAATGAAAACTAAGGATAAGTAAAGTTTTTTAGCATGGGTGTATTGGGTCTCGTAGTCCAAAAGAGTACGAATTATGTAATAAACTACTTGCTTCCTATGTTGTTCATCATGATGAGTGAGCATGGCCTCTAAGGAGTGATCGGTAGCAGAGATTTATAGGTAAAAGGGTTGATCGTCTTTAGTTGGAATGAGTACGGGTGGTTGGAGAAGGTATTTTTTTAAATCCTCAAAAGCTTTGTGGAAGTCATCATCCCATTTGAAGGAGACATCCTTTTTGAGAAGATGATGAAATGGTTGACACCGATCAGATAATTGCAAAATGAAATGGCGAATAGACTGCAACTTACCTTGTAAGCTACAGAGTTTCCGCAAGTTAGTGGGTGGAGGAATTTCAAGAATAGCCTTGAATTTAGTAGGGTAAACCTCTATACCGTGTAAGGAAATGATAAATCCCAGGAGCTTTCCCGAGAGAACCGTGAAGACACACTTCTTGGGATGAAGGTGAACACAATACTTAATGAGGTAGTCAAAGATGGTTTTTAGGACGATGAGGTGCTCAGAGCGGCATTTAGATTTGGCAAGGAGATCGTCTACGTAATCTTCTAATATACTGTGCATGATGTCATGGAAAATATAAGTCATGGCCCACTGATATGTGGCGCTAGCATTTTTAAGGCCGAAAAGCATGAATCAATAGCAGAAGGTCCCCCAAGGGGTGATGAATGCAGTTTTGTGTTGATCCTATGGGGCAAGAAATATTTGGTTATAACCCAAGAAATCATCCATGAGTGATAGCATCTCGTGACCAATGGTAAGGTCAACCAGTTGGTCATTGCCGGGTAGAGGAAAGTCATATTTTGGGCAAGCTAGGTTGAGGTCACAGAAATATGTGAAAATGAAAAGTCCCCATGTCGCCTTAATGACTGGGACAATGTTAGAAATCCATCGGGGATAATCAATGGGAAAGATGAAGGAAATAAAAAGAAGGCGCTGGAGTTATTCTTTGACTAGAAGAGCAATGTGAGGGTGTATTTTATGGGAAAGATGAAGGAAAAAAAAAGAAGGCACTGGAGTTATTCTTTGACCAGAAGAGCAATGTGAGGGTGTATTTTTTAAGCTTTTTTTTTACGGGTTTGGCATCGGGAATGGTTATGATATTGTGGACCACTATGGTGGGGTCAATACCAGGCATGTCTACATAAGACCAAGAAAAATCATGGTTATGATTTTTGAGAAAAGAAGTGATGGCTTCCTGTTCAGCAGTATCTAAAGATTGGCCAATCTTGAGAATGTGTGGGTCATCCTGAGTGTGGATGTTGATTTGTTCAACATGGTTTGTAACTTAGATGGTAATGACCGATGAATATATGAGTCTTCTGCACCAAGGTAGGTGAGTATAGATTCATCATCCTAACATTTTATGACATTAATAGAAGGTATATAATCATCAATCATTTTAGGATACATGAAGGGAAGAGAAGAGGCAGCCTTACCCTCGCATTGATAAGTTAGAGGCCTCGAGGAAATGGTGTTTATGATTTTTTTTTAGGAGGGATGGATTCTGGATCCATCGACTCTGTCCATAAAGGTGGTGAAGAATGTGGAACAGGTGAAGAAGGTGGAGAAGGGTCGATATCCTCAATGAGTTTGATGCGAGCCTTTTTGGTAGGTAGTTCAGCAAAGCCGATACCACTACAGTCATTATGTTTACGGGTAGAACATAGAATAACACTATGATGACCTTGCTCATAAATTCCAAAACCAAAACCTTTCCACACACATTGGTGTAGGAAGGTGTGGGTGAAACGATGATTGGTGAGTGACTAGAGGTCAGAATAAAATGGACGGGTTTGTGATGGTGGTTCAGCTGTGTAAGTGGTAGTATCAAGGCCCCCATAGGTGAGATTGGTCTAAAGGTGGGGAGGACCGTAAAGGAGACACTCTCCTATACGGTGATCATAGTGAGGGTGTTGGTGAAGGCTTCCATAATCTTGTGTAGTAAGGAATGTGTTGACATTATATAGGTGATACTCCCCCAAAGTGAGGCGTTGAAAAACACCTTCCAAGAGATCGGTGGTTGATATGTGGGTAGCTGGGATAGATGATGTTTAGAGATTGGATCAGAGGTGGAGATAATTGATTGGGAGGATGATGGGTTGGCAGTGGAGGTCGTGGCAGTGGTAGGGATGGAGGATTTAGGTGCGGTTGAGGTAGCGGCATCATTGGTGAGCGGAGGTGTAGGTGAAGAGGAAGTGGCCATGGACATAGACGCCTTAATGGGTAAAAGCATGCCATTGGGTTAATAAAGAATGTTGTAGTTTTTGAAAGGTGATGGGTCAGTTTGAATGGTATAGGTGTGACCCTCATGCTCAAACTTCACACAACGATGTAAAGTGGAAGGAAAACAACCCATAACACGAATCTAGGGTCTACCAAGCAACATGTTATATTGAAATTCCCCCTCTAAGATGTAAAATAACTATGGAATAGTACAGGGGCCCACGCAAACATGGAGGATGATGGTGTCAAGTTTAGAGGTGATAGGGTCATTAAACGAACGCAACATGATGGGATGTTTATGCATGTAATTGTTTGGTATACATGTTTGGTCGAATGCATGTGAAGAGATGATGTGAATGCTAGTGCCCCCATCAATCATAACACGTTTTACACATATATTATTGATATGGACAAAGATGAAAATGGTTGGATCAAGGTCATCATTTTGGTGTGGTGTGATCTCTTCATTTGAGAAGTTAAGGATGGCCACCTGGTGAGTAGGTGAAAGTGTAGAAGAAGGTGGTAATTTGGTGAGAGAGGCTATATGATGAGGTGTAATAATGGAGGCTATGGGCATGGGGTCATTGGGTAAAACCTCAATAGATTGAAGAATATCCATGAGATCTTGATGATGGGATTCAAAGGTTTGGACGAGGTCATATAGGGACATTTTGAGGAAGGATTGGTGTAATTGTTTGAGCATCGCATGATGTGTAACCCCATTAGAGATAGGATATGTGGGGCCACAGATAGTGACTTTAGGTGTGGGTCTAGATGGTATGTTAGGTATGGGGTTGCTTGGTGGGTTGGTTGCCTTTTCCTTGCCTTTTTCCTTTTGAGCATGGGTAGCAACATGGATCATGTTGATTTGAGGTGGGGAGGTCGATGAAGTAGTTGAGCCATGAAAGGTACAACAACTAGAAGAGCAGAAGCCAAGAGGTGGGAAGGAACTTTTTGAAATGATTTGGGCACACTGGCAGTTGGGTGGGGGTTTGGCGAGTTCTCCGATACAAACCATGTTAATTTCAAATCTTGGGGGTGGCTCTAAGATTTGTGGGCATGGATATTTTTGTCACTGAGTAGGAAATGAGGGAAGAACTATGGAAATTGGTACTGATGAAATGGGGTCCTCATCGAGAAGGTCATCATCGCCAAAGTTTTCTTCAGGAGGGCACAACTAGACAAGAGCAGCTTTCAAAGCCTTACTGTCCTATAAAACATGTCCTGACACATGATAGTAGGTGTAAATATTGGTTTCATCAAACCCTTTTGGTTCGGGTTTGAGTGGGTTGTAAGGTCTAAGAGGTGGTAATGTGAGGACATAATTTTCAAGGAGGTTGGTTAAAATTTTGGCATAGGACTCTACTAGTGGATCAAAATGGGAGGTGAATGTGGGTTTGGGTGCAAGTGTGGCTGATTGTATAGGAAGGGTATTTGCAAGAGGGGGAGTGGGTTGAGCCATTTACTTGGTGTGTGGTGTGGTTTGAGATGTTGGTCATGTCTGCTTGGGTAGGGGCATGGTAGATGAACTGGCGATAGAGTGTATGGTTGGTCTAACTATGTTATTGGAGGGTAGAGGATTTTTTCCTTTAGGTTGCATCTTCTTGGGTAAAGGTGATATGGGCACATGAGATGTAGAGGGAAAAGCGTATGGTGGAAGAGGGCGGGTTACCCATGGGGGTAATTGAGGTGTTGTGAAGGTAGATGGCATAGGTTGGGCAGGAGGTGTGAGGGAAAGGGAAGGAAGTGTCATGGGTAGTAAAGAAGTTATTGATGGTATTGGGGGTATGGGTGGTAAAAAGGTTACAGACACGGGTAGAGGTTATGTGGGGCGCTTGGGTATATTAGAGGTATGTGAGGGAAAAATGAGCTACTGCATTCTTGGTTTAGCAGTTGGTGGAGGTTTCTTAGCCAGGGTCGAGGGGTGAGGTCCTAGGATGGACGGAAGGGGTGAAGGTGATGAGGGAATGATTGGAGAGGTTGGGGTACAAGATCTAGGGGATTGGTTCTTCTATTTGGGGGCCAGATTAAGCTTGGTGTTGGCTTTGGAGGATGTAGCTAAATCTAATTTAATGGGTGGATGAGTAAGGCTAGCCATTGGGATGACCCCTAAAGTAGTAAAATGTTTAGGCAATGAAGATGATGTAGGTGTGGGTTTATATGTAGATACATGTTGGGTTATGGGTAGAGGTGTAAGTTGAGCCATGAGTGGTATCATGGGAGAATTTGTGATAGTTGTGGATGTGTTTGGTTTGGTCGGCTGAAACACTTTTGGATAAATAGTGGAGGTGTCAGTGAGTGACATCTGTATTTGTGTTGAGATGGGAAGTAGAAGATGCCCCCAAAGTAAGGCTCTATCCACATAATCCAGGTGGTCGGTTAAGCATGAGAACAGAACTGTAGTGGGTGGGGTTGATATGGATCCAATGGAAATTCCCATAAAATGTGTTTTAGAAATGGGAAATTCGCTAGCTTCAACCTCTGTGGGTAAGAGAGACATGAAAGTAAGTCAACAGGATCTTGGGTGGCTGATGGAGAATGGTCACCTAGAGGTAATGACAATTCCACTGGATCTTTGATAGGTGGAGGAGATGATGAGTGCTCCTCTATGGGTGGAGGAGATGAACAAGTATCTCCCGTGGGTTAGAGAGGTATTGCTGGTGACAACTCTCTAGGTGGAGAAGCCAAAGGTGAAATGGTCTTGCTATTAATAGAAGGCTCCTTCACAGGTGAGGGAGGAGACAAAGGGTGTTCCTCTATGGGTGGAGGAACAGGTGAAGTGGGTTCATCTGGAGGTGGAGGACTTCAGGCCAAGATTTCCTCTATGGAAGGAATATGAGGTAATTGGGAGGCAACTGGTGTGTTACTGAAAATAGCATGGACCTCGTGGGTATGGCTATCATTAGTTGAGGTCTCTCCAGTTTGATCAGAAGAAGGGGCGTGATTAGGAAATGGTTTCTTGAAGATGTGTAGGTTTTTGTTGGTAGGTGTGTTTGGATTATCTAAGAATAACTCACCTGTTCTTGAGCATTTCCTAGACAATGTTCTTAAAAGTGATGCAATTTCTGTCATTATGACCGTTTACCCGATGATAGTTGCAGAAATCATACTCTTTGTACCATGTAGGTGTGGGGCGAGCAGGATCAAAACCAGTGTGTGGTTTTATAGGTGGAAGGGTGATGGCCCTAGCTTTAATGAGCATTTCTAAAACAAAAGAATAAGGCTCCCCAATTGGGGTGTATTTCTATTTTTCTTGTCTGAATTGAAAGGTCTAGACCAGAGAAAGATTAGATGAGGGGTTAGCCTGATTTGATGGATGGGCTGGGCCGGCCTTGAGTACCACTGCGTTAGCGGGTCCCTTGGATTTTGAATAATTATTTTATGGTTTCGAAGAAGAAGAGATATCATTTGACTTAAATGCCAAATTCTTATTGTGTAGTTGAATTTTCTTTTCTTCGATGTCCTGAATCTCTAGCTTTCATGTCATGGTGAATGCCTCATCGAAGGTTTAGAAAGTCTGCACTTGCTGGGTTGGTGAGATATGTCTAGCACAAGCCCAAGTGAAGAGTTCTATGAGTTTGGTTTGTGGTAATTGGAACATTATTTGATTGATTAGGCTATGCCAATAAGCGAAAAAATCTGCGATAAACTCATCGTCATATTGATGCGTAGAGTAGAGGTTAGTCATGGTAACCTTCTTAACAACATTGATGGAGAAGTGATCCAAGAAGGATTGGGCTACCTGATTAAATGAGAAGATAGAATGTCTAGGTAACCCACTATACCAATCTAATGTGGGCCTAGTCAGAGACATGGGAAAGGTCCTCAAAAGTAAAGCGTCATCATGGGTGATCAGATAACACCCATGTTTGAAAGACTGCAAATGTTTTTGTGGATCCTCTTTGCTATTGAAGTGGTTAAATTTAGGCATTTCCCAATGTATATGATATGGATGAATAGAAATGGATGGGTGTATGGGCTCATTACAAATCTCATCATAGGTGAGAAAGTTACGTGAGCCAGAAACTGATGCCTCCAGTGTCTATATCTTATCCATCATTAACTTGATTAGGTCATCGGTAGGTTGGGATGGATGGGTACCTCTTGTAGCGTAAGAGAGGTTGGTGTTGGACATATGATGGAGGTGGCATTCCAGTATATGGTGATGCCATATAGGTAGATTGAAGGAGGGAGTGAGATAGGGGGTACGTACCTAGAATGAATGATAGATGAAACAGGAGGCTACTGATAGTACGTATATGGAGGTGGAAGGGTCGAGATGACTCTAGTAGCAATGGGGGCTAAGGATTGTGGAATAGAAAGGACAATGTTTTGAAAAGGGGTAGGGGTCATTGAACACCTGGGGGTGGTTGTGTGGCTATGGGTATATGTGAGATAATATGCACGGATGAGGTTATGTTCTCGGTGGTGGACGAAGGTATAGTGGATGTTGCGGGTGCAATGAATGTAGCAGAAGTGGAGATCATAGTAGGTATACGGCCTATCTGAGAAATGACTGGGGGAAAGGCAGGTGCGGGTAGCGCGGAGCTAGAAGGGGTTGATGCATAAGTAGGAATGAGTGTTCAGGGGGATAGATACAAGCATGCCGTATATCAACTGACCCGAGGCATCTCGAGTGGATGAGTGGGAAAGATAGAACTGTAAGGCAACAGGGTTCTGGTCAAGGAGTCATGTGAACTCCTCATCACCTGTGGCAATAACGATAGGTTGGGTAGGATCCATGGGTGATAAAATGGAAGGTGGTGAAGGAATAGGTGGGAGTGGTTGAAAGGACTAGGTGGGAGTGGTTGAAAACTAATGTAGAATATGAGGGCATTTTCCTAGCTATGAGTCAGCACCATGTGAACAAGTACTGATGTGGTAGGACTGCTTTCTGTAAATGACACAAAAATACAATAGAAATAGGAAAAACAGGTGGTGATAGGTGGATTAGGTACAAAATGTCAGCTAGAAATTTGAATAGGCTAACCGATGCCGGTTAGGGTAAACCGATGTCGATCATAGGTAACCACGGCTGGTCACTGTGAAAAATGGGTAGTTTTCCAAAACAAGGCAAAAGGCTAATAATCTTCTAGGTAGATAAGATGCAGATGGGTTTTATCAGGAAAGAGAAGATGATGAGAGTTAGAGAGACTCTGAATAAGAAAGAATATGAAACAGGTGTCCTTTTGGGTAGGTTAACCAAAAGAATGGTAAATCAATGTCGGTTGGGTAAAACTGGTGACGGTTAGAGGGTAATCGATGACGGTCACTGGACCGACACCGGTTACTATGAAATTGAAATAGAGATGAAGAAAAGGTGGTTGTGATTTAAAATCAAGTGTGGAATCAAACCCAAAATTCTGAGAATGATGAAAATGGGGTCCAGGCACACTCAGATGAAGTTAGAATACACCAACTATGATAAGGAGTGTGCAAGGAGAAACAAAAGGATGAAGAATGTGTCCTCTCACCTCAAAATGCAAGCCAAGTAGAAACAATAAGAAAAATACGATCCTAAGAGTTCACTTTCCTTTTCATTTGTTAAACTTATGCTATTTAGAAGACTAACTCATGAACTTTAGAATAGAGTTTTTGGTGAGGAAGGATTCTTATGAAGAAGGAGATCTACAAGGAGAGGTTTCAGGTTATGTTATGGCAGGGGTGGGTCATCCTTTGAGATAATGACTCGACAGAAGTAACGAGCTGGGTGCCCACTGTGTCGTGATCGTGTGATCACTTACAGCTTCTTTCGGGTAAGATGTTGTTTAAGAATGTGTATATTTTTTTCAATTTTGTGATGTTTGGGTAAGACTCAGAGAGAGAAGAAGAGAAAGGAAGTGCTTTTCTATGATTCATTTGTCAACCATCAGTTGGGCATGACTTCCAGCGTATAGGTTTCCCTCATTTAATGTGAGCTAATGCACTAATGTAGAATGAAATGTAGTTGATTTTAAACCCAAATAAAAATATTGAATTCGATGACATAAAAAAGATGAAAAGGAGAGAGTATGATCTTTCACTAATGTATACAAATGAATGAAAAGAATAGTTATTTTTATAGCACCAAAACACGATTGCTTTGAGATAAATAGAAAGAAGAAGGAGATTCCAGGGGAGAAATTTTAATGTGAGAACCTTTCAGAAAAGAAACAAACACACAAATTTTCACCTAGAAATGAAGAAATGCAAGGAACCCCGAATGGGTCCCAGAGAGTGTGCCAAAATGTTTCACCTGATTCTTAGATCGTTTCTTGGAATGTGACAAAACAAGATAAGGGTAAAGGGGCTAGGAGGAATACATGTTAAAAATGGTTGAAGGTTGTTGTGCACGTATGACTTCTTGATCCACAGATGATCGTGAGAGCTTCCTTTTGGCTAGGAGGAACTACCTGAAATGAACAACAAGACCACCAAAAGAGATTAAATAGCATATGACATTGGACTGCCTAGCGTATGCTAGTTCTAGGAAGTGTGATACTCCCTAGAAGGCTGTCAATCCACTATTTAAAACAACTCAATGTTAACAATAAATAAAACCCTATTGTAGTTAAAATGATTTAGGTATCTCATTCGATTACAATAAGAAAATTCATTCACAACAGGCTAAGCTATGATTGAATCTGAAGGGAAAGATCTCTGTCAAAGTACTGGTACTGGTCAGGGTCTGGTTTTGGGTTGTTTTGGGTATTTGGTGGGGAAGTTAGGCTCTATTCTTGGTCTGAGGGTAAACATAGAGACCGACGTTGGTCTAGTGTAACCGATGACGGTTCAGTATGGACCGCTGACGGTGGTCATGGGTAACCAACGTCGAGTATAGTCGGGTGATAGAAACTTATTAAAATCTTGGTGTTGGGATAGGTCTGAGGCTAAATGAAAATGGAGAGGGTAATGGAAAGATCTATGGAGATCTTAGATATACATCAGAGGTGTTTAACATTCAGGTATGGGAAATTTAGTGGTGTGGGTGAAGGAATGATCAAACTTGCATGAAGGTAAATGGTGGGGAGAATGGGGGTGCAAGTAGAAACTTATAATAGAGGTAACAAAACCTACTAGAATGAAAATGGATGAATGTTGGTTAACAAATACTTACTTTTGTGTGAGTTTGATGGCTGGATGGAAATGGTGGTTGATCAGATGGATGGAATTTGATGTAGTGATGATGCTTCCCCGGATGCTTCCGTGAATGTAAATGGCTGTGTGATCACTTCTGATGTTGGCTATGGATGTTTCAGATGTATGTACGAATGCTGGTTCTGCCTGCATGTAGCTTTGGTTTTGTCTCTTTTCTCTCTCAATGTGCCAACCTCAAAATAAGGTTGTTTTGGGGAATAAATGGTAACCGACGATGGTTCCGGGTTGACCGGCGGTGGTTTAGGGTAACCGGTGTTGGTTAGGGTGGGATTTCCTAGGTTTTCTAAAATGGGCAGATCCCCTTGATTTCTTGGATCCTGTTCATTTTTCTTCGTGGATTAGAATGGAAGCTTCCTTTCTAATGGGTGGGAATGTGGTTAGAGGGAATGTAGGCTTTGATTTTTTTAGGGTTTAGGTAGGTCTTAGTTAGTTATGGAAACATACTGAGAATAGGTCTAGGGTGAGGTGGCTAGATGAGGTGTATAGGTGAGGTGGTAGTGTGAGAAATATCTCAATTAGGATATTTAAATAATAAATATTATGAGATCATGAATTAATTTAATTAAATTAATATTAGAGCGGGGTGTAAGGGGCCATGGTTAGGTGAGTGTGTTCAAGGTGATTATTTGACGAGGGACCAAAGGGAGTGTGACCCAATTTTGGTGTCTACAAGCACACCTAGATCATCCATATACTACTTTGTACACGATCATAACAAATTTTCTCTTTTCCTATGGAGAGAAACATTTCCTGATGTTGAATAGTCTTGGTTGTTCTTTAGATCTAATATTCACTATCTCAAAATCAACCAAATCATGAGATCTATCCAATGATTTACTCTTGACAAATTTGTCACGTTTTTCAAAGATTTATTCCAAAGAGATCATTACCTTTGGAATCTTATTATCTTTGATCTTAATGAATCCATATCTAACATCCATGTATCCCATATCACTACCCTCAAAATATAGGTTCTTGAAGTCATCTCTTTATTCAAGGAAAGATATGATATGCTCATCATCGTTGAAAACTTTCTATTTTTTTGAGTTATTAGGAATGCTTGGGAGAAATTCCATCTTAATGGTATAATTTTGTTATGTAAAATCAAGATGGGGTATAAAAAGATATGCAAATATTTCCAATGTATCTAATTTATCATTTGTTTCTCTCAACACATCATTAATAGAAAAGGAATTAAAGTGATAATTATAGTTGTAGACCATGAAAATTACATAAATGAGAAAGATTTAGAACAAGTACAAAAAACCTTCCTTTGATAACATCCAAAGCCACCTGAGATTGGATTTGATTGTAAAACAGGGTTGAGTAATGCTCCTTTTGGATCCAGTTGATTTGAAAGCTTTTATAGTTTTGTGGATGTTGGAATAATTGTCATTGATGTCAAAGGAAGCTGAAGGAGTTGAAAGACATAACAAATTATTGGAGTCATTGATGTCGAAGGATGCTGAAGGAGCTAGCAGAAAAAGAAATTTTTTGGAAGAGTTATCATTGATCAATGTCTATCATTCCTAGCTTCAGAGTTTCTTATTGCAGTTTCATAGTTTCTTACTGTAGCTTCAAATTCACTTCTTATAGCTTCTGAGTCTCTGAATATAGATTCAAATTATATTCTTGTAGATTCAAATTCTTTTCATATAGCTTTGGAGTCTCTTCTGGTAGATTCAAAGTCTCTTCCATTAGATTTAGAGTCTCTTCCTATAGATTTGGATTTTTCATTTATGCAAATGATAAAGGAGCTTGAAGTATAATGGTTTAGAACTCGAAATATTTTTTTTGTGAGTTAGGCATAGCTCATAGCATGATCAATTTGGAGCAGTTAGAATAATTTTCCTGGAGCTTGCTAGTTGTAGATACTAAAGCACGCACTTCGGGTACATTTCTAGGTTCTAGTCACATATGCTTTGTACTATTCATATGATTCCTAAGTGAGAAAACTAGCAATTGACAATTATCTTTGGCCTTTTTCTATCTTTCATGTCTTCTTCTTGGCCTCTTACACCCTACAGCCCCAATCAATACTTTACTGCTTTATCTTTTATGACTCTGGACACCAATGCCTAGACCAAGACGCCAATGCCCAGGCACCCCCGTCCCATGGGAGCCCCCCGATCTCTTGTATCTTTACTCGATCCTTTTGGGCATTCTTTTATCTTTTGGGAATCTTATTTTCTTATGGGTCATGGCCATTCCAATTGTTAATTGTGAAATTCAAATAAGGGAATCATATAAATAAAAATCTATGTGACTATAATGAAGGGCCAAGCTCTAAACATCTATTACTATCACCTAAGGTTGCATCCAAAGGCATTCTAAGAGCATCAAAGCATCCATTTAGTTTCATTCAAGGGATAAGGGACTGCGTTCTTCTACATTCACTTCATAGGAGGGGAAGTTCATTTTGACATCCACACATCTATTTACATTGCTACATCTGGATATTGCTCATTATTCATTACATCTTGCACAAGAGCCACCTAGGGCACAATTCTTCACACACACACACACACACACAAAATACATGGATTCTGAGATATAGTGAAACACTTAGTCATAAGTTCACTCTATCAGGTGACCGCTGGGGTCAATCCAACTCCCCATTTGCATATTTTTATTTTTAAGATTTGATGTGTTTTGGGGTTTTGCAAAGGTCTTTTGTTTTGCAGGTTACAGGAAAATTTGATGATATTCCAACGACTTATAGGAAATCAACAATGAACATTAGTGATACTCTTGTGACACAGTGAAAATAATTTTATAAGATTTTACACAGTCATAAGCGGCTACAGAAGGTCTTTGGAGCCTAGGTGCCCCTGACCCAATCCAGGCACCCTAGTGCCAACATTTCCAATAGTTCTGCAAATTTCTGGGCTCAGTTGCGATAGTATTGTCCTCTTGTTCCATTAATTTTCCTAGCTCAGCACATCTTCGGGATTATTGTGAAATTAGCTAAGTCTCTTATCCCATCTCTTGCACTTAGGGTTTTAATTTCCAATTGTATTATTGCTTAGGCCAAAGTATGTACTTTATTGTTTATCATTTGCGTTGTGACTTTGTAATTAGGGTTTTACATAAATTCAATATTTGTTAAATCATTTGGTGAACCCATCGCTCGAACCCACCTTGCTTCTAGGTATTTTATCATCTTCGTATCATGGCTCAATCTCATGGCCCATTTACTAAAGCCCACTTTTAAGAGGTCAATGATCATCTTGTTAAACATCCTCGAGGATCTAGATTTGCTTTTATTCGTTACTCGTGAGGAGGCCACAAATCTTGCAGAGCTTAATGTTCCTACAACCATCCTCGCTTCCGTGTCCTATTGCTACTCAACCCCCTGCTTCCACTCTTCTGCACCACTTCTAATGTCCCCGTATTTTGTTCCTACTCCCACGAACCACTTCACTTCACCTCTTATTTCTCACACACATGAAAGTCTCTTCCACTAGCACTTAAGATCTTAGCTTCTCTTTATCAGGATCTTCAAGTTCAAATCCATTAATTATAATAGGTTACTTCTCATGCATTTCCATCTCTGGATTCCACATTACTACTTCATACTCCTTTAGCACCTGCCATTTTCACTTATGCACTTCCTCCTAATTTCCTCACTCCCAAGCTACCCATTTTCAATGGCCATGGTGACCCTCAAGAGCATCTGTGGGCATTTCATGTAGTACATCTCTAGATTATGTGGATGATCACACTTTACTTGTAAAGCTCTTTCCTAGAAGTCTCCAAGATTATGCAATGTGTTGGTTCTACGATCTACCTGTCCACTTGGTAACATATTTTACGCATTTAGCTGATACTTTTCTCGCTCATTTCTCTATTAATATCGACTCTAAGATATCCTATGCTTAGCTAGCACAAATTAAACAAGGATCTAATGAGCATCTGGCGGATTATGTTTTGCGATATAAGAACAACTTAGCTAAGATGTCTAATGTACTTGCGGACTCTGAAATTCAAGATCTATTCACCAAAAGTCTATTACCACCTTTGTAGAAGAGTGTCATCTTTGAAACATCTCCATCATTCGATCATTTATGTCATACTCTTAAGCTATGTGAAAGTAAACTATTATCTATGGGCAAGCTTAAGTAGTATGAGCAGGCTTCATCTTCTATGTTCTTTCAAAGTAAATAAACTTTCAAGCCATCTACTAAACCTATTGAAGCTAAAGCTACTGTCAACATTGTCTCTAATCTTGAAAAGATCTTCAATGAAAACCGCTTAAGTGTATGTTTACTAAATTTCCTTGTGCTCCACATATTCTATTTCCACAACTCATTGAGAGCAATATTATTACGCTTCCCCCTCCATTCAATCTAGACCCATCTCATCCTAAATGTCATAATTACAATGAAAATTTCAGATGCAACTATCATCAATGCATCAGGCATTCTATAGATCGATGTTTCAAACTTTGACATCTTATTCAAGATCTTATCGATAATAATGCAATTGAGCTTCCTGATCCTTGACATCTATGTCGGTCAAGGAAAATCAAAAGCTCAAATTTATTCAATAATCCTCTTCCTAAGCATGACAAACAAGTGGTTGACTCTTCAACCAATCATACATATTGTGCAATGCCTCCTCCTTCATCTGGGGCTCTTGATTTTCTAGTTGCTCACACTGATGAATCTCCACCATGCATTACTCTCACTATAATCATGCTTTATCTTCTGACACATTACATATCAATGCTTCTATTCGGGCCTCAAGCTATTAATAATACAATGATTGATCCATTGATTCATATGTGTGTGTGTTATCTATTGCAATTCTTGTTGCTATCGCACTATTCTGCTATCACATTTCATATCCCTAAATCTTACAGTTATGTCAAGATTCCAGTCACTTTTGGTCCTCTTACCATGCTTGTGTAATTTATTGTGGTACATTCAATCAAAGGGTGTGACATGATATTAGGTCTTCTCTGGCTTCATGCTACTCAAGCTATCATTTCTATGAATCATTCTAAAGTTCATTCAGAACAAGTAGGTCATTACTATCAACGAGTGTTCCACCATGCACATAATGGTTCCATAGCCTCATCTTGAGGTTATTTTTGCACTCATTAGAGCATCTAGGTCCTTGTGACCTCTCAAACGTAAAGCGTCATCTAATCCTAGCTCTCCTTTTACACACTTAACCTACTTGAAATCATCGATCTACTAATCCATTACATCAGTCTAGGTCCACCACTCACAGATCCTTCAATTGGCATCACCTTTGTGGCTCCTTCACATAGGTGCACATCCCCTCCATGGTCTCCTTCACATAGGTGCCCACCTCATAGTCTCATGCACGTAGATCTCATTCATCGTATACATAGCATTTATCTCATACATCATCAATCTCAGGGCATGGTCACACATGCCTTTATCTCCGCAAACATCAGGTGGAGGACCTTTACACTTCACTTTTTTCAGATATCATATTCATCGGCATACACTTGGGGGCATCATGCTGTATTCTTACCCCTTCTAGCATTGTCATATGTCTCACATTTCTACTCATCTTGTCTTTCATATGCATCTTACACATCTTGATACACTTGTATTGTCATTACCGTATGACACACTCTTGTGCTACAATTCACACTTGACTGTTGAGGGCATACTACATTCATGAACCTCACATCATACACATGGCACATTTCACACTTAGCACATTCATGACACATATTTATAGCATCACATTCATCACACACATTTCCATGATGACACACTCTAGTTCCAGGGTTCATACTCAACTGTCTGAGGGTATAAATCTGAAATGAACCTCACCACACTCACTCACTCTCTATGCTCTAGCTTTATCGATCATATCTTTCTAGTGCACAATTCAAACCATTTCCCGATGACGCACTCTTGATTCTATGGTTCATTATCGACTATTGAGGGGGCATTTATAAATGAACCTCATCTCATGCATACTCATTCACATTTCCTTATGGGTACATGCTGCTCCTATCACACTCACATTGCATTATCATTCCATTCTCACTCACAACATACTACATATCTTGGTTGCACAATTTTATTGCTTACTTATACGCACATGTACACTTTGGTTACTATGTTAGATAGAATATTTTGTATGTTGTTATCTTTTCCATATACACATGCATGTTCACTTGCCTTCTAGTTGTGAACATAGACTTTACATAGATCTGTTACATGCACAACATGGATACTTGGCACTGTACCTCTTACCATTCCCACAATGGCTCCTTGGGCAATCTACTTTTGTACACACTACAGGTGCTATTGTTTCATTTTATACTATTTCTATTCATACTAGCACACTATTTTATATCATATCATACATGATTTGACATACTTTTTATCTTTCTAACATGCTAACAGGTGCTTCATGTGCAAAATTTATCTTGCAGGAACTATTTTTCACCATGGTTGTCTGTTACTCTTTGCTTACTCACTGTTTTTCATTGTTTTCCATTGTATGCCATTGTTTAGGGGCTATGCCCTTTGTCTTGTGTGCACATTGTATGCTTTTGGTCACTTCTGGCCTTGATTATCTTGTGACATTGTGAGCAGATGTCCCATGTTTGAAACCTTGTTTTCACGGTCTACATTTTCTTATTACTTGTTAGATTACACATTATAATCTTTATGCGTAATTTGTCTTGTTTGCACTAACACATGTTTCCAGCCACTTTGTTTGTGTTTTCCTTGGTTTCTACCAAGCACATTCCCTCCCATACAAGGTATTAGTTTCAACATCAATTTCTGGTCATCTCCTTTGAGGCCACATCCTCCTAGCGATGTTCACATGCACCCCAAATTAAGGGGGCATACATTGGGTGAATCAGTCACCCCATTAAGTAGTATAAAGTCACAGTTTAGACCTGCATAGTACAAGAACATCACAGTATTCAGTCACAAAATGGGCTCAGAATTTGACTTGGGTCCTCAGCACAACATAGATGCCAACCCTCAGATACAGATGGTAGTGCCTAGGTGCTCCTAACCCTTCCTGAGTGCCTATGACCAGGGGGTAGTTACAAAGTTTTTCAAATTCAGGAAACAGTTTTCAGAAATTTACACAATGGTTTTCACAGAACATGAACAATCCTCTAATAATCAACATGCATGTTATCTCCTTTTTCTATTTGTAATGGCTTGAAATAGATCGAAATGGATCAAACTTGAGCAAAGTAGGATCACACCATCTCGGCATGGTTTATAAATTGTCGAGGAAGCAGTCAGGGTTGGAGAATAACACTAGACCTTTCTCCCCAACACTTCTTTTTTCATGGCGTGAGATCACCCAAAAAACTCACACTTGGCGTGAGATCTCCCGAAAAACTCATTCTTGGCATGAGATCGCCCAAAAAACTTGTTCTTCTACAACATTTTTAGGATCACTTTCTATCCTTTTTCACTCATCGTGGATCAGGTGCACATGTTCTTTTTTGCATTTTTACATACTTTTACATACTTGGATCAAATTTTTCACATATACATGACTTTGACTACTCTTTTTCTCTTCTCTTTTGCAGGTCCGTCCTTATGGGAAGCAATAGTCACATCATCAAACACATCAAGCAATAACGAACAATAGGTACAATGTGACATATACACATACGCTTTCACCCCTAGGGTCACTTCCTCTTCTTTAGCTTCCACACTTCATTTTTATCATTCCATACTTTTTCTTGTCTCCTCGGCACACTTTCACCATAGATCTAAATGGTTATCAGGTATGCATCTCTTATCTAATTTATGTTATCAAGTATTCACTCAACAACATAAAGTGGGGGAAAATGTAGACACTAAATCACACACTTTGGGTACATTTCTAGGTCCTACTCACATACTACTATTCATATGATTCATAAGTGAGAAAACTAGCAATTGACAGCTGTCTTTGGCCTTTTGTCTATGTTTCATGTCTTCTTCTTGGCCTCTTACACCCTACATCCCAGATGAAACTTTACTGATTTATCTTTTATGACTCTGGACACCACGCACCTAACCATGACA
This sequence comes from Taxus chinensis, assembly GCA_019776745.2. NCBI lineage: Eukaryota > Viridiplantae > Streptophyta > Pinopsida > Cupressales > Taxaceae > Taxus > Taxus chinensis. The sequence goes on from CM034146.1 coordinate 907,619,765, forward strand.
ACAATGCCCAGGTGCCCTCATCCTCTTGGTGCCCTCATCTTTACTTGTTCCTTTTGGGAATCTCTTTATCTTTTGGGAATCTTTGTTCTTATGGGTTGGCCTTTTATTTTTTAATTGTGAAATTCAACTAAGGGAATCATATAAATACAAATCTATGTGACCATAATAAATGACCAAGCTCTAAGCATCTATTACTATCACCTAAGGTTGCATCCAAAGGCATTCTAAGAGCATCAAAGCATCCATCTAGCTTCATTCAAGAGATAAGGAAATGAATTCTTCTGCATACACTTCATAGGAGGGTAAGTTAATTTTGACATCCACACATCTATTTGCATTGCTACATCTAGCTATTGCTCATTATTTAGTGCATATTACACAAGAGCCACCTAGGGCACGATTATTCATACACACACACACACAAATACATGGAATATAAGATGTAGTGACAACGATCGGTCATAAGTTCACTCTGTTGGGTGATAGCCAAGGTCAGTTCCAACTCCCCATTTGCATATTTTTATTTTTAAGATTTGATGTGTTTTGGGGTTTTACAGGATGTGTCATTTGTTTTGTAGGTTACAGACAAATTTGGCAATCTTCCAATGACCTAGAAGTGATCAACATTGAACATTAGCAAACATCTTCCGACATTAACAAAATTACTTTTTTATGAGGTTCTGTGCAATCACATGTGCCTACAGAAAGTCTCTGGTGCCTAGGCACCCCTGACCTAGTTCAGGCATCCTAGTCCTGGTATTTCTGAATTTCTGAAAGTTTTGAAAATTTCTAGGCTTGGTTTAGATAGTTTGTCCTCTTGTTCCATCAATTTTCCAGCTCATTACATCTTTGGGATTATTGCGAAATCGGCTAAGTCTCTTATTCCATCTCTTGCACTTAGGGTTTTCAATTTCAATTTGTTTATTGCTTAAGTCAGAGCTATACTTTATTTTTTATCATTGCGTTGTGACTCTGCAATTAGCGTTTAACATATTTTTTATATTTGTTAAATCACTAATAACATCTTTTGTCTGTAGCTAATCCACAGTATGATGGTTAGGTGCTGATTAATGAATTAGTTTTAGATAGTGTATTGGTCGAGGTCACACTTGAATGATGCAAGGAATCATTATTCATTTCATCTGGAATGATAAGAAGACATGACTGTAAGTAATAATGTACAAGTTGATATTTGAATATGGGCTACATTGATTGATTTTTAAACTACCTACTTTGGAATTTGTTCACAAAATCACAATTATATTGTTGTTCTACTTTCAAATAGAAAATGACAGTTGAGCTAATGATTTTATTGTTTATGCCTTAGAACTAAAATTTGCAAAGAGAAATGAATTAACACACAAACACACAAATATGCCAAGGATTTTTATCTTGGAAACCTCCAAAGAAGGAAAATCAGTCAAGAAGGGAAAATAACTCTTTCTTCCCTTTTTATCTTATCAGCCAATAAAAATAAAGAGATATAAACTTTACAATAAGTGAGGATGGAAATTGAAAATGTCTCACACTTCCTCCAAACTACTTGACTACTATGTTCTCAAACTCTTTCTTCTACAAACTCAATTCCAACATTTTAGAACTCTTGCACTTACTCCCATGAAGTCTCTTTCTTCTGATAATAAAAACTCTCCTTCGTACATGTATTTATAGTCTTTCTCATGTCCTCCCATTTACTGGAGGATGGGAAAGGTCATGATTGATAAGAGACACAAATAACCTTTCCAATTCTAGGACTTTTTGTTTCAATTTTTTTTTTTGTTCGAAAGTGACTGGACTGCCACCCACCAAAGACAGAACCTATGTTTCTTCATTTTCCTTCTTTGGTGCAAACTAATATGATGAAGTAGAGTTATTTTAGATCCCTATGGATCACACCTCCCTTGCTTAGGAGGATTTTGGTCCCACAAAATCTTAGCAGGGGAGTATATGAGGAAATAATTCCCTCATTTGCTCCTTTGAGTACCACTGGACCTACTTTGGTGTCTTCCCTTTCAGTCCAACCTGCCAAGACTCTTGCGGACCTATTTTAGTCTCTTTGATCTTCTTCTGCAACACTACATACTCCTCCAATTCGCATTGTGAGTCCAAGATGTAATCCTCAATGGAAGGTAAATACTATAATCCTTCATCTTCATCTAGCTTGGATGGCTCATATAGGTGCAAGTTCTCAGAATTTACTACTGAGTACATCCTCATAAATGGTGGAAAATCAAGTCGAAAGGCATTTTCTCCAACCTACTCCAATATGGCGAAGGGTCCATATCGTAGTGGCTTGAGCCTCCATGTTTGACCTTGTAGTCTCTCCTTGCTCAAGTAAAGCTAAATTTCATCTCCAACATGAAGCTTATGATCTCTCATGTTCTGATCGTGTCTAGTCTTGTAATTGACTTGAGATTTTTATAAATGTTCTTTGAATTTGAAATGGATTTTATGGATCCTCTCCATGAATTTGTTTTATCTAGTCACCTATGTGTCTCATGTTTCCTCCTCATCTTGCTGCCCAAATTTTATGTCCAGCGGGTTTGTAGGTAGATATCCCAAGCACGCTTCAAATGGTGACTTCATAATGGATGTGTGTACTGTTCAATTGTAGGAATGTTGAATATAGGCTAAGGAATCATCCCAAGTCCTTAGGTATTTTTTATTATACCCTTTGATAAACTGTACCAAATTCCTATTCACCACCTCTGTTTGTCCATCTATATGTGGATGGAAATTCATGCTCATCTATAACCTGGTATCCATATTGTCCCAAAAAGTAGTCCAAAACTTCCCCATGAAACTGTAATCCTTTTTAGAAACAATAGAATTTGGCAAGCCAAAATGCACCCATACCTTAGCAAAGAAAATATCTGTTGCCTCATGTGCTTTTACTATCTTTTTACATGCCATAAGAATACACATCTTACTGAATCTATCAACAACAAAATAGAGATAGTCATGGCCATGTTTAGACATAGGTAATCCTCCTATAAAGTCCATAGAAATTTCCTCCCATAGAGGAGTAGGTACTGGAAAAGGCATATAAAAACCCTCCTTCCTAGTCTTAGGTTTGCTGGTACAACAAAGTTTACATCCATGTATAAACTATGACAATTATTCTTGCATATTGGGCCAATACACATACCTTTGCAAGTGGGATATGGTCTTACCAACACCAAAATGTCCCACTAATTTTGAGGTATTTCGAGGTATGTTCTTCCCTCATCAATAGAAGTATTTCTTCTTTTGGCACACAAAGCTTCCCCCATCGGTAGAGCAACCCATCCTTGAGATAACAATATTCAATCCCTGTATTTTCATCCCCTTGGGACTGTAACTACTGAAATATCACCCCAAAGTTTCTATCCTAGGCATATGCCTCTCCATAAGATTCCTTCGTTAAGGGATTGATATGAGAGATAGTGGCCAAGAAGGATATTTTCTCTTGTAGGTGGCCTACACAACATGTTTTCCACCAAGTTTCTACTACCCTTCTTGTATTTGATCATCAGATGGAACTACTGAATGAATCCCTTCCATTTGTAGTGCCTTGTCTACTGCAATTTATAATGTGCTTGTAAATACTAGAGAGGTTTGTGGTCAGTGTGCACAATAGTTTCTTTACCCAAAAAATAATGCTTCCTTTTTTTAATTGCTTGAACTAGTGCATACATTTCCTTATCATATACTAAATATCCTTTAACTACTGAAGTAAAATTTTCATAATGATATCATATGGGTTTACCTCCCTGAAACAAAACTGTGCCCATATCATAATCACTGACATCTATCTCTACTTAAATGGGCTGCTGCAAATTGGGAAGAGCAAGTAATGGTGCATGATTAATATTGTATTTAAATAACTCAAAGGATTTATCTTGTTCCTCACCCCAGTCAAAACCCTTATTCTTTGCAGCCACTGTGTGTAGAGGTGTTGCAATCACAGAGAATCCTGAAATGAACTTCCGCATGTACTATAATGCTCCCACAAAACTCCTAGTATTTATGGATCTTGTTATGTTGGCCAGTTGGTGATGGGTTCCACCTTCTTCAGATCCACTCATAGATCTCCTCCTCCAACCTTGTGCCCAATATAGACAAGTGACTATTTGGAAAATTCACCTTTCTTCATATTGCAAAGCATCTGTTTCTCCTTGAGAACTTTCAAGACTTGCTGTAAATGAGTTAGATGTTCCTCCCATGTGGCACTAAAAATCAAGATATCATCTAGATAAATAATGAAACATGAGTATATGAAATCCTATAATACATCATTCATCAATCTCATAAATGTAGTGGGTGCATTACATAAACCAAATGGAACTACTAACCAATCATAAAAACCCTGTTTTGTCTTGAAGGTAGTCTTCCATATATCCTCCTCCTTCATCCTAACTTAGTGATAACCTAACTTGAGATCCAACTTCATGAAGATTTTGGCATGCTGAAGTTGGTCTAAGAGATAATCTATGTGGGGAAGTGGATATCTGTTCTTTATGGTGATATTGTTCAAAGTGCGGTAGTCGATGAAATTCTCCAAGAACCATCCTTCTTCGGAAGCATCATAATAGGTGAACCACATGGTGAGGTGCTCAAATGTATCACACCCTAGTCTAGTAGTTCTTGGAGTTTTTTCTTTACTTCAGTACTCTCCAGCAAGGATTTCCTATACAACATGATGTTCGGTAGAGGGGACTCTGACAATAGCTGAATCTCATTCTCTACTTCTTGTTTTGGTGGTAATCCACTGGGAGCCGGAAAAACTTCCCAAAAAGATTGAATAATACTATCCAAATCTTGTTTTCCCTAGTTATAAATCTTTGAACCTTCTACCCCATCTTGTTTATCCTTTAACAAAAGTAAACAAAACTAATTATGATTTTCCCGAATAAGTCATTTTTCTTGGTTAACACTCACCATAGTAACTCATGTCTTATGCTAATGTGCCTAGATGTTGTAGCTGATCCCATCCTTGACCCATATTTATCATTTCTCCCTTCTCATGAAGATAACATCCCTGATATACAAGTAAGGAATTTTGAAAACAACATCAAATGCATAAAGTGGAATAACATCAACTTCCAATACATCAGTATACTAGGAATTTATCCTGAACTTGACCTTACATCTTTTTCTTACTTGAATTTCAACACCCTTCTTCACCCAACCCAAGATAAGGGTGTGGATGCTCATAAGTCTCAAGACCAAGACTCTTTACAACTACTTCAGAAATCAAGTTAGATTGAGAACCAATATCAACCAAAGCATTTACCTTAATTCTCTTGATTTGGATTTTAATCTAGAATAGTCTACTCATCTCCTCTTCCTCGCTATCCATGTTGGTGTCCGTGCATCCAAGCCTCTCATCTACATCAGAGTCATCTTCGATTTCCACCTCCCCTTCTATATTTAAATCTACCATGAACTTCTTTGAGTCCTTGGTTTGGTTCTTCGGATGTAAATTTGGATCTAACTTTCAGCAGGTAGCATCAATATGACCATTGATATCACAGTTCTTGCAAAATTTCTTGGGATATTTACAAGTATTTAAAGTAGTGGCAACTTGTTTACCTTTTTCTTTCCACTTACCTTTGTTAATTGTTTTCCCATGTTCTTTCTTGTGCTGATTTTTTGACTACTTTGTCCTTGGCTCTGCTTCTCCTCGCTTCTTTTCATCATTTATGTAGCATGCCTACAGACATGCCTCATTGAGATCTTTAGGCTTTGTGGAGATGAATTTTCTTCGAAGGTGAGTGTGAAGTCCTCCCAAGTACTTGGTCAGAATATCCTCATCTTCCAAGTCCATGTTCAACAACATGTCCTACCTCTATAAATCCATACTATAGTCCTACACACTTTGACCACTGCCTTGTCTAAAATATTTCCATTTAATCATTTGGCCAGTCTTGTGGCTAATAGGATAGAATTTATCTCTAAGTAATTCTTTAAATTCTTGCCAAGATTTCACAATAGGGTGTTTCTTCTTTTCACAAGTGGTTAGATGGGTTTCTCACCAGACTAGAGTGTGTCCCTCCATCTTGAGACATGCACTGGTGATCCTCTGTGCCTCAATGACATTATGGATGCTAAAGTAGACTTCCAATTGTTTTAACAATTTATCAAGCAATTATGCATGTACTTTTCCTTCAAAGCTTTAAATTTCAACTTTCATCTCAACTTAATAAGGAGCATGATCAAGTTTTACCTTCTCTCTTGCATTTAAAGTCTCTTCTTCATGCTCTTCCCCATATTCTTCCTCATGGGTACCTCCTCCCTATGTCAAAATTTTTGGCTAATCCTTGAACCATTGAGTCCATGGAGTCTTGCTTAACATAGTCCCAAGGATAATTTTAGTGGAAAATATTCGTAATATGGTGAAAATTTCATTTTAGGAAAATTTGAAAAGGTGATTTTTTTCAGAGCGGGTTGGTGTCCTATTCACCTAAAATTTATAGTATATTTTTTTTGGGGTTGGCTTCGCCTACATTTGAAAACATATCCTATAAAAACCTAGGTGATTCACCGAGTAGTATACTTCGGTACTACCACCAGTAGCTTACCAATACCATGAAATTACATACTCTAAGCACCAGAGAATGCTGTTAGCCTGTTAGTAGTTTACAGTCAGGTGAAAAATTATATTTGCTAGTGTGTGACCCAGGGGTTAGCTGTTGATGCGTGATAAGGATATAGTTGACGCACGACAAGGTGGTATTACAGATGCGTGATGAGGGGGTTTGTTTTTTATGTGCAACAAGGAGGTATTGCAGACACGCGACAAGGGGGTTAGCTATTGATGCACGACAAGGATATAGTTGACATGCGACATAGGTAGTTGACGTATTGTTGATGTGTGACAAGGGGTTAGATGTTGACGTGTGATAGGGATATAGTTAACATGTGATAGGGATATAGTTGATGCGTGACAGGGATATAGTTGACGCGTGAAAAGGAGGTATTACAGACATGTGACAAGGGGGTTAGTTGTTGACGCACGATAAGGAGGTATTTTTGATGCATGATAGGAATTTTATCTCTAACGTGTAACTTGGTTCTTTTGATGACACAAGACTCTGTTTGGAATAATTGAAGTTGCTAGTCCTCAGAATGCGAAGACCCTAAAAGTAACTAAGAAATCTTATAAGTCCATGTTAAAGTATTTTGGAAACTCTTTTGATAGAGATATTGCAACTACCAACAACCATATAGCTGCCACCAGAATGAATCAGAATACTGACTATGTGGAAGGTAATATTGAGGTGTACATTCATTCTACACAATATCAAACAAATGAAACTACATTAATATGCTAGATCTTGAAGATATAACTCTTGAGATGCTAGATCCTGAAGATATTCTTCCTGTTAGGGTGTAACTAGGATTGCATCAAGATATCACACATATAAATACTTAGTAAAATGGAACACAAAAATAAAATTCAAATTCTGGTTCATGAAAGAGGAAACCAGGTGATTGTGATATTGCTCAAAATTCTACTCAAAAAAGTAAAACATTGAAAATGAACAAGAATATGTGGACCATTAGCAGGACATACAAGTTTTGGGATACCAAATTTATTTTTAACGAACTTGTACAATCATCTAATTCAGAAGAGATCCCATCTGAATGTACATGTATAATATGTACGTGAAAATTGGGAAAGTAGTAAAAAATGCAAATGAAGCTGGACACTATAGAAAAACATTGTGGAAAAAAATATTTGATTGTAATGGGGGTGGATGGCTAGAAAATCAAAACACACAGGTGGAAAACTGAAAAAGAATGCATGCATGTTAAATACACAACGGATTATGAAGCAAAGAAGAAAAAACACAGACATCTCGTGGAAAAGGGAGGAACGATCACATCACAAATTGGTAAGATGAATCAAACAAATCTACATGCAAAACTCATACAGTTCTCTACTTTATTTCACATACTAAAGAAAGGAAGATCAATTTTGGATTTCCTCAATTTTAAAGTTTTGTATCAATATAATGGAATGCTGAATGTACCTCAGACTCATTGGTCTGAAAGTAGTGGATGGGAAATGGAAAAATGCCTTTCGATGATAAAGAAGGAATATTTGAAAGATAATGTAAAAAAATCAAAGTTTATCTCTCTTTCAATTGATGAAGTGATAACAATCGACAACACTGCATGGGTATGTATCCACGTCTATACTTTAGAAAATCATATAAGGACACCTCATTTGTTGGGTGTTATGAAAATGGTTGAAAACTATAATGCCGAAAACCTACATAAAATTTTTGTTTCTCATTTAAAAGATATTATTGGAGTGACTGATTATGAAATTTCTACGAAGTTAGTATGCGTCAGAGAATATGGTGTATCTGTCATGCAGGGTCACCGAACAGGGATGTGTGTTAGATTACAAACAACAATGGCCCCATATATGCTACCAATTCACTGTATGGATCACAAAATGAATTTAGCATATAAAATGGTAAGCAACTATGAAAATGTTGCTAAATTAGAAGACCTTATAAGAGAACTTCATGCCTATATGGCAAACAATCCAAAGTGATTTATTGAGTTCCATAAATTCGCAATTGGAATTACAGATGAAAAAAAATTCTGAAAGATGTTGAGATGAGATGGATCTCTTTGTATGAACATGCATGCAAAGTTCATGAGGAGTATCCTTCATTGGTTAGTTTCATGCACACATATCGTCATGAAGTTGATAGGATGAGGGACTTGTTGTTCTATTTAACTGATTTGGAGACATTGCTTACAGTGGTTGGTATTCTTCGAATGTTGCAGGAGATTAATACACTGATGAAGCATGCACAGGGGAGATTAATCTATATTGTGGATTTTATATGGATGAGAAAAATGGTATGTCAAAGTCTTGATATCTTATACTATTCCCAAGATAGTTTTAATACACTTGTTTTCAAGAATTGGAAAGCTTTATTAGATATTAAAAATCCCAGTAACTATTTGATATTTACCATGATCACCTCTGCATCACTGTTAATGGGAGGGACATACCACTACACATTTTGCAAAAATGTCAAGATTTTATAGGATCAAAATGAGAAGATGTTCCCGTGACACGTAATCTCTTTGAGTCTGTTATAGTTGAAACAAGAATAAAGCTTAACAAAATTTCAGAATCCTTATCATCAGAAATTACAGAACATTTCTCCAAAGATAAAATTCTTGAAGCAATGAGTGTGATGAATCCTAATTTTTGGAATACTGAAGGTGGTCGTGCAGACTTTGTAAGAAATAATTTCCATAAATCTATGGGTCCAATAATGGAACATTTCACAAAGACTTTAGAGTTCAAGGGTATGGAAATCAAAGGTATAATGAATGCTGATTTATTAAAGTTTCAATCAACAAATTTTTCAACAACAATGAGGAACCAATATAAAAATTTAGATGAACCTTTTGAAAGTGGTGCTATTACAAGGCTGTGGTGAGGAATCTATCAAAGTTCTATCTTACAAGAAGACATTACTGAATATTTCAGATTATATGAGTTATGCCAAACAATGATTTTGGGGTCTATGGAAGACGAAAGGGTTTTCAGTGCTTTATCATTTATAAAATCAAAACTAAGAAACATGTTGGATAAAAATATGGAAAGTTACATGAGGTGTTATTTATCTCGCTACTCCGTGGAAACCTTTCCTTTCGACAGAGAAATTGCGTATTGGAATTCCCTTGTGAAAGAAGAGGTGTGAATAATATAGCTACAAGTACAACTGTTCCCAATGATGAGAGTGGAATTGGTGCATCCTCACACTCTATAGAAGAGAACATCGAGTTTGAAGAAGCTATTGATAATGGATTGTTTCAACTTTAAATACGTATATCCTTCACCTTACTTTTATTGTTTTTCACCTTAAATTTTGTTTTAGCTCTTGTTATCATTAAAGATGTTACATGTATATATATTTACATTTATTTAAATACAATTAATTTTTTTTTTTTGAAAACATGGGTTGACATCCATCTGAGGAAGCTCACACTTCTTGGGACTGACAATGTCAGGCAACTCATCCATCTATCTACTAATCCATCTCTCGTGTTGAGTTTTCTTAAATCAAAGATCTAGTAGACTACGAAGGATGATTTCACAACCATATAAAACACTAGAGGTAACTTAAACCCTATCATATGACATTTCTTGATTTTTTACAATTATGTTTAATTTATTTTTTTAACTTTGCGAGATAAAATCACACAATAAAATTTTACAAAGAGGAAGATTTTTCCATATTATACAATTCATAATCCATGATACATTATGCAATTCTATATCCATTCTAATGTCATTATATCATTACAAGTATAGAGAAGAATATTTTGAGAATGTTTAAATGTCTTTGTCGTACTACATTCCAAATTTTATTAAAACAATTATCCATTATCATCATCCAGATTCGATGATCGTGTTTGAAGCTAAATCTACGTCCACACACAATTCATGATAATCCATATCTATGAGACTATGATTCTATTGTAATGTCATCATGCACATCTAATGCAATCATCATTATAACTTACAAGTAGAGAAGAAACATAAACACCATATACAATCTAGAAATTCTATACATAATATATAGGAAGTTATAAAATTAAAGATTATATAGTATTTGAAATTTTCAAAGGCTATCAAATTCAAGTTTCAACTTTTAAATCCATATAATAAAATTCAAATGCCATGACCATCACACTCAATGTTTTAAATTTTCAAATATAGATTCTATTTTTCAAGTTTCCACACTCAATAATGAAAATTTTCAACCCTTAATTTTCTGTACCCCTTTCCACTCCTGTACTCCTTTCCCCAATGGATTCTCCACTTGTTCCCCTTTCCCCAATAGCAGAAATAATCCCAGAACTTATGAGATCTTCCGCAACACTGTCTAGATTCTTTAAAATTCTTTCTTCTTGCTTTTTCACATCTCCATGGGATAGCAAATTTGGATCAATAGCTGCCTTGGTTTTGAATAAAATTTCAGGGTCAAAGCCATGCTCTTTAATTATCTACTTCAGTGTATTGTTTTGTTTGTTAACCAAAACAATATTTTCCTTCAAATTCTTCACTGCGGATAAACTGTTCTTCATGGTTTCCAAGTGAACTTGGAAAACCTTTTCTTGACTCTTCAAATTTTCATATTTCAACTGCACAAAAAAAGTGATGTCAATTCAACATATTACTAAAATAAGAAAACTTCAAATTAACAAAAAATATTGTTTGAAAGTGATAATACTTACGACCACTCTATCTCTCTCAGCATTTGCAACTGCTACAAGATCCTTATCCTTAGACCATTTGTTAAAATATGCCTGGGCCTCAACACTAATATTTTCCAATTTGTTTAATGTCTTATCCAAAATGTCATCTTTATAGTTGTTATTATACATGACAGTCCCACTTCTTACTTGGGTAAGTAAGGAATCCATCTTTGCAGGTTGATTCTGGACTATAGCGTATAAACTATCCCTTTGCCAATAATTTTCATAACGAATTATTATCTCATTGATAAGTACTTTAGCCCTTCTCTCCCATTCTATGAGATGACTGATATGAGGTAGAATAAACTCATCGACATGGGATTGACAATCATAACCAATTAAGCTCTCTAAAGGAAAAGGTAGAAACTGTTCACCATTTGTATCTGAAGAAGATGATCTCACTGGAGAGGTATGGGAGCTTTTGGGTTGATCGAATTCTACTTGTTTCTGCCTTTGGGTGGTCTGATCCTGTTTGTGATAAAATAAATCAATATTCAAACAAATAAATCTAAAGTGAAATGTAGTGAAAGTTGAATAAATTATGTTGAAATAGAAGTATACCTGCCGGCCTTGAATCATCTCACGTGTATTGAAAAATCCTGTTGGGTCATTGCTATCAATGCCCAAGTAATCTTCATCTAAATTTATATTATTTAAAAATGATATGCCCATTGTGTTGGGAAAGCCACCAAGTGAGAGGGTTGGAATTCGAAACGAGGAGGCAATTTTTAGTGTCCCACTAGGGGCCGGAGGAATTGGCATGCGTTTACCAATGTTCTTTTTTCCTGATCCTCTGGTTGGCATTTTGAATATTATTGGTTGAGGAGGGGGGCGGTGCCATTGTTTGTACACAAGGTGGAGGACTGCAATGTGCTGAAAAGTTCAAGAAAAATCATATGAAAAACTAGAAAATTATGCAAAAAACTACGAAATTAAACGAAGTACTATTCAAAACTTGTACCTTGTTGTTGAGGGGTAGCTTGTTGCGGTGCTTGAGGTGGCCATGTTGGAGTAGTAATTGGTGGTTTTTGAGTTGTCTGTTGCTGGGATTACTGAGGTGGTTGTTGAGAAGACACAAATGCATGTGACTGAACTGAGTGAGTTGGGGAAGAATGTTGACTTTGAGAAGCTAGCGTATGGTCCAAATCCCCTGCAATGTCATCAACATACGATTGTATGTCAATTCAATATGGTAAAATTTAAATGGGAAAATGAAAATAAAAATTTGGAATTTGTAAATAATACATGTAAGGGTATTACTTCTCTGGCATTTAATGAATTCAAATGGTTTTGAGTTCGGAGATGAGTGAGCTTCCATTTCAGATTGTGAATCTCCCGACTCCTCAGTGTGTTGTTAGCCTCTTCCTCTTGATTCTACCTTTTTTTGGGGAAGGGCCTCCAAAAATCTTCTCTGTAAAGTTGCAAACAGTAAATAGTTAATATCATTTTGTCAATCTAATGTCGAAATACAAACTTTATAGTTTATACCTGTTGTTCTTGAAATGGAATTGAAAAATTCATCAACGCCTCGTCCGTGCAAGTGGGAATTGGTTTGTCTTTTAAATTTAAAAGAGCCTCGTAATAAAGGCCAAGGAGATAGTTTGTGGTGTGAATGACTGGTTTTTCTGAAAGATTTGCATTTGTAATGCCAGTTCTTATTTTTTTGATAAAAAGGTGCACCAATCAAATTTTTGCTTTGCGATAGTTGCAAGAATGTATGCAATGGCCCAGTTTTGTATATTTGTTTACCAACCCTATGCCAAAACTATTCTGGATTGAAAGAAGGAAATCATAGCAGTAAGAAAGTGGTGTGCAATTCCTTGTGTATCCACACCACATTTGGATTTATTGACATGAGCTGAAAATGCCAAAAAACCATTAGAATTAATATAAATTTGAATTGTACCAAAATCAAAAACTGAATACAAAATGACGAATGAAAATAGTTTACACTTACAATCAACATGGAAACCGAAAGTTGATTTGAGATATTTCTTATCGTCTTCGACGAGTGTTGCCTTCATTGTAACAATGGGTAAATTTTTGAATGGGAGGCCTGTAAACTGATGAATATCACCTGGGTTGATACCGAATTGAAACAATCAGCCGTCATCCACAGTAACATTAAACATGCTGTCCTCTGTATTATATGAGGAGAGAAGGTAGTTCAAAATATCTTGGTCTGTTTCAAAATGGGGCATCTTAATGAGCCCACCAAACTCACACACATCGATCAAATCCTTGTATTCTGAATTCATTTGTAAAATAATTCTGGATGTGGGGGCACAAAGGGTTCCTGTAGACTATCTTGCCCATTGATAGAACTTGTGGGTTGACTGGATTTTCCTCTTGATTTTTGTCTTGAGCTTAGGATGCACTTGTAGTCACCATTGTAGTTTTCCTTAAGCTTGATTATACCTGACCTGGATAATGGATTCCTGGTTACAAGAAAATTCAAGAGCCGATAAGTGTAAACCTGAAAATGACCGGTAGGAGGGTATTTATAGGACAAAACTAGGGTTCTATGAGGCTCATTGATGTGCGTGAACGAGCCTTGTTGACACGTGTCAAAAAGTATCATTGAAAAACATCAACAAGGCTCATTGACACACGTCAATGAGGCTTTTTGACGCTTTTCAATGAGGCTTGTTGACGCGCATCAACAAGGCTCGTTAACGTGTGTTAAACAAGACTCGTTGATGCATGTCAACAAGACTTGTTGATGCACGTCAACGAGCCTTGTTGACGCATGTCAACGAGCCTTGTTGATGTAGATCAATGAGCCTTATTGACGTGCGTCAACAACCCTTATTGACGCATGTTAACCATGCGTCAGTGTCTACAACTTTGTAGTCTGTTTAACTCAAAAAAAAGTGAGTGAAAATTTAGTTCTGAAAAATTGTTAAATTCACCTTTCAGTGAAACTGGTTATGGGGATATTCGCCAGGTATTTTCCACCTCCAATTTCCAAGAGGTATCTTAAAATGAACCCTACATAATCCATCTTCTACAAATCTACAAGTTCTTCTTATCTTCTAAACATCCTATCCATCATGGTCTCCAACATCTCAATTCTACAGACCAAGTTCTCTTCCTCCATTTCTCCCCAAATTATTTGTTTCTAATTCTTTGTAAAAATATATGGATCACAAGGTAAATCCTCTCCACCTTTATATCTCATCAATTTCATACAAATCCAAGAATGAATATGACAGTCCTAGATACTTGTTAGCTCTGATACCAAAATGATATGTAAACTATCTACTTTGGAATTTGTTCACAAAATCATAATTATACTTCCGTTCTAATTTCAAATAGAAAATGACAGTTGAGCTAGTGATTTTGTTGTTTATGCCTTAGAACTGAAATTTGAAAAGATAAATGAATTAACACACACATACGCCAATGATTTTGATCTTGGAAAATGCAAAAGGAGGAAAACCAATTGGGAAGGGAAAACAACTCTTTCTTCCCTTTCTATCTTATTGGCCAATACAAATAAAGAGATATGGATTTTACAATAAGTGAGAAAGGAAATTAACAATGTCTCACACTTCCTCCCAACTACTTGAATGCTCTGTTCTCAAAATATTTCTTCTACAAACTCAATTATAACATTTTAGAACTCTTACACTTACTCCGATGAAGTCTCTTGCTTCCGTTAATCAAAACTCTCATTCCTACATGTATTTTTATCCTTTCTCATGTCCTCCCATGCACTGGAGGATGGGAAAGGTCATAGAGGATAAGAGATAAAAATAACCTTTCCAATTATGGGACTATTCATTTCAAATTTTATTTTCTATCCAAAAGTGACAGGACCAGTGGCCAATGCAGACTGGTGGTCACAGGACCACTGCCATGGATGGCTGGAGGTTACAGGGACCGCTGCTCTAGTTGGGCGGTGGTTCTGTAATTACCACTCTGCATAATGCAGTAGTTATGTTAACATATAGATAGAACCTCTGTTTCTTCATTTTCCTTCTTTGGTGTTGAATGATATGATGAAGTAGAGTTATTTTGGATCCCTATGGATCATTGATAGTTCTGGAGTGTCATGTTTGGGAAAATATAATAGCTAGTTAAGTGAAGATACTTGTTCATGAGGACTACAAATAAAGTGAAAAAAGGTTTATGATCTTATAGTTGCAGGCCCAACTGTCTCTATTTTAGCACTAAAATATTCCATGCATTTATATTCAATTGACATGCTGACCCCTCTTGTATTTTGACATGTCTTTGTTTTGTGCTAACTATGGCCGACCTTCATCTTGTCTTGGTACCAATTTTCAAGAGAATGTACAAAGTAGAATCATTATATGTAGGATTGGAGAACATGGAATATGAGTAGAATAAAGTTGTGAAGGGAGTTTTTTCTACATGGATAATATAAAGAAGTAGAGAAGGAATTTTTGGAGTTGTATCATGAAGAGAAATTTCTCAACTTTGCTATAGAGTATAAAGTGATCAGATTGTGTAAGAAATGTGTAACAAGTGAGAAGAAAGTGCATAACAAGTTTGCAACATGTGTGAAGTGAGAGTACTATTTTGAAAAATAATGAACTACTATGTGGAAGAATAAAGTGAGTAATGGATATTTGATAATGAAGGAGGAAGAGAAAACTCAAGCAAATTGAAATGGTGAATTGTTGAAGAGGAAGGAAGAGGAAGCAGAACATGGAGATTTAATATTGAAGTGAGTTATAAATCTTAAAAAAGGTGGAGCAACATTATGAATGAAGCACGGGTGCAAACAGAGTGAGTGGATGAAACTATGATTTGTTGATAAGGAGATGGTTGTTTTTATTGTATATGCATATTATTCAGGTTGCACTGTGGGAGTAGTTCAACATGGAGGGTTGTCCAATAATTTGGGCGATTTGGTAATTCGAGAGTTCAATGAGGTGGAATAAGATAAATTGGGAATTTGGTGTAGGAACTACACATTTATGAGGGTTAGAGATCCAACTTGATGGATTTTTACCTGGTCCAATAACTGTTATTCAAAACAAAAGGTTCTAGCTATTGTAACTTTATCTTTTTTCTATAGTGTAAGCCTTATGAGGGGGTATTACAATATAATCCTTATATATTAGTGTTAAGTTATTAGTTAAGTGTTAATTAATCAATGGTTGTAAATTTTTCAACCATTTTGTAACCATCTCTCACATAATAAAATGTCAAAAAAATAATGAACACGTGTGCATTTTAGTTTATCTTCATTTCTTATTTATGCATGTTTTATAAAAACTAACCCAAATTAAAAATAAAATGCCAACAATATCGACATGGAGAGATTTTTTTTAGACAGTTTTAAGTGAAAAGAAAAGGAAAACGTTTTCTAAATAGGAAAAAACCATCGACTAGATTTTTCCAAGATTCAACCAACTATATCCTAAACATAGAAGAATGACGCTAGATTAGAACCACAAGGTGAAAATTCCTAGAATGCATAAAGAAATAGACAAATGATGACTACAAATGTGTTTAGGAACAATTAAAAAATAAATAGACTCATATAGAACTATTGATGAACCTATTAATCCTTATTATTTGAGTTAACCAACCATATATACAAAATCATCTAAAAAAGGATTGTGTCATTTTTGGATATCTATACCTCCAAACTTACATGTAGTTATAAATGAATTGTTCCTTTGTGATGGACCAATTTTTTTTGGATTAAACAAAATGCAATTAGTCATCATGGATTCCCCAATCTCTGGGTCTTCTCTGAAATCTAATGACACATCTCTCTCTTCAGCTTGAACAATATACACAATAGAATTACTATATTTTCCCTAACCAAAATATATGTGCCCCTTCTCTTCGAACCTAAAACATGTGCCATTGAATCCATGATTTCCTCCACATTTAAAGGATCCTCAACCTCTAGAATAATTTCCCCTTCCTTGCAAAGAAGTATGAGCCTCTCCTTATAACATGGATTTCCTCTTATTGCCACATGCTCTCCGAACTTACATGAATTTACCTCTTGCCACACTTTTTTGTGTGCACAACTTCTTATCCTATACCCTTAACACATATTGATAAGATTCTTATACAAAAAACACTTATATCATCCTAAAATCCTATTGAATTGAGAGACGCAACCCATTCATGTTAGAATCATAAGGGATTGAGAGGGGGGGGGGGTTGAATTGGTCCTATAATAATTTTCTTACTTCATTTACCATTAAATTCAGCATGTAACATCATTTATCTATTCACACACATTCAACCATATCATAATAAATGTGTACAATATCAACAAATAACCATAACACATGCAAGAGAGCTCATAGAAACAATATTTAAGTGGGAAACCCTCATGGGGAAGAAAACCCACTGAAACATAAACATTATATTGTCATGCTTAAAATTTAGTGAGACACTAATTCAAAAAGGAACACCAAACCCTAGTTTAGTAGAGCACCAACCCTACAAGGAGCAAAAAACCCTAGTTTAGTAGAGCACCAACCCTACAAGGAGCACCAACCCCTAATTTAGTAGAGTACTAACCCTAAAAGGAATACCAACCCCTAGTTTAGTAGAGTAACAACCCCTAATTTAGTGAAGCACCCACTCCAAAATAAGGCTAAAAACACCTAAGGATGACCAAGAACCAACTTAGCCACCTGAAGATGTTTGATCTTTGTAAATTCTACTTCCACAACTGATGGAGATCACTAATTCATCTCACAAACCCTAGATCATACCCTAGTGCATCAAGCTTGCCCTTCCTTCAGTTTTATTTTATCTATCTTCTTTCTTTCATGTTGCCATGCATTCCTCAACCTGACATTCTCTTCCTCAACCTTCAAATCATTCTCTCATACCTACAAAATATCTCTCTCTCTAGGTCGCACACCTTCCCTCCAAGAGCTCTAGTTCAAAAATGAACTAAATAAACACTCAAATATGTTTTTCTTCCTTCCAAAAAAAATATGTCAGTCCTTCATGATAAATGTGACCCATAAAAATTCATTACATTGATAAATGTTAATTACAACAGTTACATTTGACCCATATAGGTCAGCCTAGTAAAAAACCTCATTACATGTGCCAAAAATGGCTCAAAACCCCATGGGCACATTCTTAAAAATACCCTAACAAGAGTAAAATTATTTTTCATGACCCCTGAACCATTAAATACAAGTAAAAAATCATTAAAAATTCATACATGGTTGAAATTAATATCAACCAATCAAATTATTTCATTTACTGGGCCCAATTCTCTATACAATTTTCAAAACAACTATTTCCTACACCCTTTAACACCCTAGAAACTTCATTTGATCACCAAATAAATTATAGTTAATAAATACATGTCATGTAACCATGAAAAATAAATTTCAGGACCTTTATAATACTTATAATCAAGTTATAATTCATGAAACATCTTTCACTTCAAACCATAGAAAGATTTTGCTTTGCCAAATCAACCTGCCAAAAAATATTTTCCAAAGGTTATCTCATAAAATAATTTATAAAAACATTCAGGACCTCTAAATAGATTAACTTGATGAAAAATTAATTCCTCTTAACTCTCCAAGTGATAAGAATCATCAACCAATCCATCTCATTCTTCAACCAACATAAACATTGCACAAAATAGATTCTGTCCTCAACTGCCAAAAACATTGTTACTAAAATGATGCCATGGAAACCATGTCATATGAAATAATTATGAGTAAATAAATATATAAATGGAAATATATATGAATCACATTTCTAAAATAACTCTAATCATCTAAGGAATCAACCCGAAACTCAAGATATGGCCAAAACACTGAACCCTACTATTTGAGATCCCAAAAATGCCCTTTGACTAGTAAACCTATTTGGACTTCAAAAAATCATGAACCTGTATGAAATTAATCTTAAACCTCAATTTAAATCTATAAAAACTCACATACATCACATAAAGGCAATTTAGTCCATACCTCATTTGGAAACTTTCTCCTCAAAGTGGAACTCTTCAAAAACTATTGTTTTCAGGTGGGGCTCACTCATCACCATGACCTAAAAATTACATTTATAGAAATATATCAGAGTCATATAAAACATAAAATAATCATATTTGATTAAGAAATCAAAATAGGGTCACAATTCACCTTCTCATGACAACTGCTCCTAGCTAGGGTTTAACTAGGGTTTTTGACCTCTTTACCTTCTTAACATTCATTCTTAAAAACATGATGATGAAATGACCTCATAATTTTTTTGAACCATTATGAAATCAACTTAAAAGCATACCTAAAATGTACAAGGTCCCATGCATATAACACTATTCAAAATGAGCATTTGAAGTTGCACTTCAAGCTAGATTTTGCATTGTTTTTCACCCTGATTCACCAAAACAGTCATATCTTGCAAAATTCACATCATAGGCACCTAAATGTTTTTTGAGACCATCATCACTCATCCCTATAACATCTAAAATCATCATAATTTCAATTGCATGGCCCAATATCTCTAGTAATTAAGACTTACTTATGATTGCATGTTATAATCTCATAGTAGCAACTAGGGCCAATTAAAATAATGCAAGAATTAAATATATAACCTTTGAAAATGACCCACACATAACTCATAAGCCATGATATATATTTTTTCATGCTTCCACAAGCTAATATAGCTCCAAAACACTCTGTCACACCTCCATACAAGCATACCTACTTCCAATGAGCACATGTAGCAAGGTGAAACACCTGTACCTGCACTATACCACTGTTGTGAGTGCACAAACACCCTCAAATAATGTTATACATCATGCCAAAATTATTCCCCAACATCCAAGAATCTCACACTGTCAAGCAACACATCCTAGACACATGTATGGGCTTTCTCGAGCAAGCAAACATAACTGAATCTCGCTGTAGCAGCTCAAACACATCTGAACTAGTATGTTAGCACTATGAACAACATAATAACATCATCCTACAACACTCAATTTTTCAATAATGTTGTTTTTCATCAATGACTACACTTATTAGGCCTACATGCCAAAAATCTCCCCCTCTTTCATTGATGGAAACACACTGAACTTCTCCCCCTTTTTAAATTAATGAAAAATAAATACATGTAGCTTACCTCTTTCACCTGCATCAGCATCATACCTTCATGTTTTGGTTAGAAACATCCACCAAAGGTCTCAATCAAGACTGTTCTTGATTTTCTGCAAAATTTGAAATTTGCCTTCATTTTAGGATTGGAAACAACTAAATTCCCCTGGAACAAGCACTTCCTACATCTTAAAATCATTAGAAAACATAGAAAAAACATATTCATACCTTATTTGGAACCAAGACATCATATTTCAACCTCTAGGTATGCAAAAGCATCAAGTTTCATCTTCAACCTTGTTTTAGCCTTCTCGAGGCTACCGTAGCAGATCATCATCTGAGTCCATCATAAATATGCTAAAAATTTAATGTACATGCATGAAATATGACCATACCTCTTTTCTTGAGCATATTTTTCATTTCTAGACACAATTTTAGCTTGATTTCTATTATTCTTGAGTTCAAGTTGACTTAAGCACTCATATCCCTAAATGAGCATCTCAAAGTATTTTTAATAACTTTTACAAACTTATAAGAGCCCAAAAACCTCATGATTCAACAATATAGGGCTCCCATGGCCTTAATACCTCTTTTCAGAGTTCCTAGGCACACAAACATGCTAATAGCCTTGATGATTTAGCTATAATTCTCATGGTCAACTTTTACAAGTCTCAAAACAAAATTTTCTATGTTCTCTAATCATTTCTAGCTGAGATAAATAACATCACACCTTTGAGAGAAAAAACACAAGGAGAAAACACCATACACACCTTGAATAGCCTTGAGCACACAATTTCAATTTTATGGAGGATTATACACCTACATTAACCTTAGGAAGAATCACCAAAGTACTCGCCCTATCTTGAAGGAAAAAATACAACTCCTTACCTCTATCAAAAAGCTCCTTTAAGAAGGAAAAAAACATGTCATGAGGAACTCAAACATCTAT
The DNA here is from genome assembly GCA_019776745.2 of Taxus chinensis. NCBI lineage: Eukaryota > Viridiplantae > Streptophyta > Pinopsida > Cupressales > Taxaceae > Taxus > Taxus chinensis. The sequence goes on from CM034146.1 coordinate 907,641,065, forward strand.
AACTTCTTGCATTTATGTCTAAACAAAACTCCCTCTTTATATGAGTTAGGGAACACCATTAGAATTTTTATAAGCATTTTCAAACACTCCCCCTGTCCTTGATACTCCAAAATATTCTTAAAACACCCGTACTTCCTATAGAAAACCCATACTCTTCCCTTTGTACACCTATAATGTATGATTTAGTCAAATTCAAGGTTCTTCAATCAATAAGTGCATCTTCCTTATCCTTTTATAGTTCCAATGAAGCCCCCTTCCTTAGAATACTTCTAAGGTCTTATAGAACTCCATACCCTTGTGCTTGAAGCCATTTTGATCAACAAAATTTAGCAAATTTGTTGATAACACAAAAAACATGTACACTACATGTAGCTAATCACTGTCACCTTCTTGAACCAACAACTTAGGTTGTTATTGTATTACCATACCCAAGGCACCTTGATAACATGAACAAAAACTTTTTAGGTTCATTCCTGTACATGTAGACTAAATTTTTCTTCTACACAACACACCGAGTTCATACACCTTAGACATAGTGTAGATATCTAGAACCTCCTCTAGATAGAAAAGTCATGCTCTAAAGACCTTACAAATCCTTTGAGACAACATTTGATAATCTCATAGATTTATATGGGACCAAAGTGTGCACATGTAGGTTAATAATTTCCCTTGAGCATGTAAAACACTCCTTCCACTTGGAATGATCCATCACATTCACTGCAACATTGCTTCATAGTTACTATGAAAGCTTAGAACACAGAGGTCATGACACCATCTACATTCTTTCACTTTGATCATGGTCATCAAATAGGTATATGAAAGTTTAGACTTTTGTCAAGTTACCACATACATGCTACAACCTTAAATGGATATCAAGACACAATATAGATATATAAGAGCTCTTCACAAACCTTTGATACATTTTGATGTAGAAACAACTAAATAGAGACACCATAATCACAATACAAACCTCTGTATTCTTCACTTTAAATCCTTTATCCTATGGCTACCTTGCATATCTCTAGACTTATGAGATTCAACCTTGACATACCAATAACTCTTCCTCTGAAAGTGGATCCTGACTATAGATAGATTATTTTTTATCAAGATATGAGCATACATCCTTCTTCCAATCTTGAGATAGATCATATTCGCACACTTATTTTTGATCACTTCACACATTGTGTATTAGCTTTCATAGGACTAGGAGTGATCATAGTATTTACACCACACATAATTTTATGATTAATAATAGATAACTTCCTTTGTCACATATAACAAGAGACCTTTGTTTCAATATGCCTTCTGTAGCTTGATATTTACACTATCTTAGAATAATATGTAATTCTCAGACATGTAATTTAGTCAAGTATATTTATTCACACTCAAATTTTCACCACATTTCCTCATATGCTTGTAGCATTCCATATTTAGACTCAAGAAGTGTCAAGGTACTTGTTGTATATATCTTCCCCCCGGGTAGATATAGACAAGTAGGAGAATGGAGAAATCAAAGAAGCTCAAATGCCTGACATGACCAAGGAGCACAGAATGGCGCATAACAATGAGTGTCAACATGAGAATGTATGCGCCAAGACGCAGGAAAGTGGCGCACAGAAATGGATGTCGACAATGTAAAGGATGCGCCCAAGGCACACAGAATGGCGCATAACAATGAGTGTCAACATGAGAATGTATGCACCAAGGCGCAGGAAAGTGGCGCACAGAAATGGATGTCGACAATGTAAAGGATGCGCCCAAGGCACACAGAATGGCGCATAACAATGAGTGTCAACATGAGAAAAAGTTGCGCCTTGGCGCACATAAGAGGATGTCGACACAAATGTAAATGCGCCCTTGGCGCACAGAAGAAGATGTCAACATAGAAATAGATGCGCCCTTGGCACATAGAAAGGAATGTTGACACGGAAAAAGTTGCGCCCTTGGCGCAGGTAAAGTGGCGCACGTAAACATGTGTCGACACAAACATATTTGCGCCTTTGGCGCATAGAAAAGAGTTTTGACATGCAAATGAATGCACTTTTGGCGCACAAAAGGGTTGTCAACACAAACATATTTGCACCTTTGGCACACGAAAAGGATTGTCAACATGCATATGGATGCGCCAAGGCGCACCTTCAGGAGGCGCAACATTCTGAGCGCTGACAGGAAGCAGACCCTGACCCAGATATTCAGATGGCCATAACTTTTGACTGGGAGCTCCGATTCACACAAGGTTGGACTTTTCAGAAAGCCTACGGCATCCTCTACCTAACTACGACTAGATATCTTTAATTAGGTAGGAATAAGTTCTTAAAAATGCAAAATATAGTTTGCCACTTTTTGGGTTTGATATGGTCCTCACCTACCACCATAATGAGATGAATTAAATACAACCTGAGGTGGTTGGGGTAGATTTGGACTTTCTCTCTCTTCTCTCTCTCATTCTTCCTATAAATTGTAAGGAGGGGCTTCTTTCTAAAGGTTGGACATTCTTGTTTTGCCCCTCCCTTCTTCTCTTTGGCAGGTGAATCTGTGGAGTTAAAACCTCCCATTTAAAACTGTAATGCAGCCTTGCCTCTTGGCATTTTGCAGTGTGTTGTATCAATCTTTGGAGAAAATTAATGCATGTCTGTGGATGATTATCAACCCTCTCAGTGTTTATTTGCATTTTCTTGATCTTTCACTGTAAATCTGGTTATCTGTGCATGATCTTGCATTACATTTTTTATGGTCTGTGTTTATTGGCAAGATAGGTGTTCTTCATTCCTCGGCGCATCACCTCTGTTAGTTTAGGTTTTATTTTCTACATTTTCTTACCCCTGTCTCCTTGGAAAATTAGATTAGGTTTTGAGTAGATCCTCTGCATTTTTACGTGTGCATCTGAACAGAGGAATAGGAACCGGCCTTCATCCGGAGAGCTTTTCTGATTTCGCAAGGTCCCACACTTGGGAAAAGCTCCATGTTATGCAATCATACTAAGAATCTACAACCCATCGAGTTACAGAGTCCCAGGGGTGCTGTGATTCGACATCAACAGTACTAAAACACTTATCACTGTTTCTGATCAACCTATTTGGACACCATACCTTGCCTCCTTTATCATCATATGTTTGTAGATCACTATTCTCTATCTCTATATTTCTAATATCAAGCCAACATCTATAGGTGCATTCTTTCAAGGTAGAAACCATAATGAAAATCCTATCCTAGAAATCTTCATATATTTCTTACCAAGTTTGATACTCTAACAACTTATCATACATTAGGTTCCCTTATAAGCTCACCTTATGAAAGATCAACCACTATGACTAGGGTTTTCATCTTCAAACCCTTTGTCATCTTCACCAAGAAGACTTGAGTCACTATATCATGATTTTGAGCATCTCAGACCTTGACACCAGAGAACTTCAAAAATTTCAGACCAACTAATATGCTTAGAATCAGAAAAGGAGTTTACTTGAAGATTGAAGTCATATCCAAAACGTTGCATATTTGAGAGACATGTAAGAGCTGTATGGAAATTTTCTTGCTTCAAAAACACATGAATTATTCAATTTATGCCTCTACATAGACTTGAGAGGGACACACTTGAGGCTAAAAAACTTCATGATATGATTTCACTAGCTCAAAGGCATTCTTCATACTTCATACTTGACCAATTGAGTTTCATTGACTACTACATGACATTACCATAGACAAGGCATCTCAAAAAAATGACACATAGATTTAGGTATTCAAATAAAAACTTAATATAACATTGACACAAGTCAAGAGGACACATACTTACACTCAGACCCTTAACTGCAACATCTAGATTCAGGGATTTTTGACATGAAGCAACCTTTGATAGCAAAATGAATCATCACAAGCACCTAGTACACAAACTCTGAACCTTGACAGAGATAATGCTTTATCACAAATCAATCCTTGACTATTTAAGATTTAAAACAAAAAGAAATATAAAAAACCTCTAGCTTATTGCTCCAAGACACAAACGTTACAAGAGAATTCAAGACTGAGATCAAGACATCTTATACTAGAACAACCCTCAAGAACTAACAAGACCATGAACAAGAGTATAAACTAACATACCTTGTCCTTAGAGGAGACACCATTTGAATTTGGCAGGATTTATAGTGAAGACATATGATCACCAAGAATACCTAAAAGAAGGTATTAAAGATGTCCCAAGCCCCCTTTTTTGCTTGAGTAACTCCTTCTTCTCTTTTCTAATATGATCTTTGTAACACACCTTTTCTTCCACTATCACTAGCTCTCATTGAATTATGAAGATATCTTCTTGGTTCCCAAGTCTCTCTTGGACCATTTTCATGCATTCTAGGCCTTTGAAGACCCCTTCCTTATACACTAAGACCTTATAAACTCTTGTTTTGTCTTGAGAAACATTGGTAGTAATTCCTTATAACATGACCCACTTTGTTATAGCTGTGACATACCACTATACGTCTTCTTTTTAAATCATCAACATGACTAGAATTTCCACTCAAGAAAGCACTAGCTACATGGCCTACCTTATTGCACTTGAAACATACAAGTTCATTTCTGTTTTCTTTCCATGGTTGTGAAAATCTAGGATCATATATCTTTACAAACATCCTCTTACTTTTTCTTTGCTCAAACACTCCTAAATTCCATCCACAATCCTTGGATTTGTGACCGTACTCAAAACATGAATTACATTCACCATAAAAGGAATCTACATCATTCTTAGGAGACCTTGTCTTACACTCTTTATCTCTATGACCAAAAATATGACATAAGAAACAATAACCATTGAATTATCTTCCATACCTTGATGCATTAGGTTGCCTAATAGGCTTGGTATTTTATTGTCCTTGGAGTGAATCATATTATTTTATTACTTGGTGCTTGATTTACCATATTCCTTTCTTGCAACCATGTCCTCTTGCCTCAATTCATTTTCATTGAGGTCTTCCTTGAGTTCCAATCCAACCTTATCACCAACTGTTCTTTGTTGATTAAGAAGATTATCTAGGTCATTTGCACTTTTCTAAAAAAAATTCAATTTTCTTGAAATTAGATCAAGTATAGAATGTAGAGGTTCCATACCATCTTCATACTTGATGCAATCATCCTCCTTAGTCTTGAATTTTTCATTGATCAAAGAAAAATTTGATTTCAGCTTAGTACATTCTTCGTCTTTCACCCTTAGGGTTTGAGACACACTTTCCAATTGAGATTTCAAATCCTTGATGGTTTGATCATGATTTTTCTAAATATCTTTGACCTGAATTTGATAGGCCTTAATACATGACTGAGCAAATTCATTTCTCATTCTTAATGCTGTTATGAGATCTAAAGACTTACCCATTTCCTATGCTTTATAGGATCTCCTTCAAGTTGTAAAACTTCTGCAAAAAGGACCCGCGATAATACCAATTTTTAGAAGCACAAAGGACTGAGAGGGGGGTGAATCAATCCTATAATAATTTTCTTGTCCTTGATGTACCATTATTTTCAGCGTCTAATATCATTTTTTTCATTCAGCTCAACCATGTTAACCATATCGTAATAAATGTGAAAAATCCTCGACAAAGAGCCACAAAACATGCTTGAGAGATTTATAATATCTATAAGGGGAATTGAATTGGTAAACCCTCATGGGGAAGATTCAAATCCATTGAAACATAAACATGCCTCCTACCATGCTTCAAATCTTAGTGAGGCAACTCTGTAACCTCATAAGGAGTACCAATTCAATCTAGTTTATTAGAGCTTCATCTCTACACGTTATCACCAACCCTCATTTTTGTAGATAACCAACCCTTCAGGAGCATAACCACCTAATCTTAGAAAGGAGCATCCAACTTTACAGTTGGAGAAAATGACCCTGACTGTCAGTACGAGCATTTTGATGTTCTTCAAGGAATTACCAACTCCTATCATTGTCAGTGAAGCATACACTCCACACGATGGAGGCTAGCAACTTTCTATATGTATGACCATCCACTAACTAATCACACCTTGGGATGTTTTGTCTATGCACATCATGACTTCCACAGGACGGTAGGGAGATCATTTGTTTAGATGCATAAGTCGCATAGCTTCATGACCTACGAAAACCAAAGTTGCTCTTTCTTCAATTATACTTCGCAATTATCTTCAAACTTCGTCATGCTACCATGCCTTCCTAATCACATGTAATTAACTTCCTGTAGCCTCACAAGCATGCAATCTCATACCTGTAAAATCCATCTCACTCTAAGTCGCATATCATAACGATCCAAGTATAACTAGATGGCTCATGAACTAAACATGCACTTAAATTTTGATTTTAAATTCATCTCTCCAAACAATCCATCAAGGGGCAAGTTTATTATTGACCAGCTCGATAGAAGCTCCCCTTCTAAATAATCATCTGCCTTGCAAACAATTTAATTAACGAATCTATTCAACACTCTTGACCCATGATAGGTTCTCCTAGTCAAAATGACCTTATTCTTTGATGGGTCAAAAATGGCTCAAATACCCCATGGGTACTAGATTAGTCATAATACTTTAACTTGGGGAACTCCTATTCCGTTCATGACCCTTCAAACCTTTAAAATAAGTAAAAAATCATTACAAATTCATACATGGTCGGAATTAATGATCTGGCCCTCATTATGAATCTTTACAATTCTTACCACAGTTAGTTGGTGTAGGGATCCTTGCCATCTTTGGTGACTCCCTAGAACTTGTCATCAATAGAATCACCAAGGAACATATCAATAGATAAAAAAAAACCCTGTAAAAATATAAAGCCATCATCAACAATCTTCTAAAGATATTCGATCATTATGAACATCTTATAAGCAACCCCATAACTCATCCAATGAATTTGTAGACACTATGATGTCTTTCACAAATCTCTCTGTTCCTCTATCACCCAGATCAGACTTGCCAAATTCTTCGTTGTTATATACAAAGGTTAGCTCATAAACCATATTTATACCAACATTGATCTTCTTACCATTAATCATATAGAAGATAGCCAATCTGACATTTGGATGACACTCAAATATACGACTTATTCACTTTCCAGGTTAGAATAATCATCACCCAATCGGATCTCATGCTTCAGACTAATGGTAAGAGGTCCTTCACAAAAACAAATCGTGCATCCCCAATATGTGATATTAGGATGCGTCCTTTATAAAAGAGGGTTTGACGGCCTATAAACTCCTATCGTATGTCTTAAAACTCCATGAGGCTCACTAAGTATATCACGAGAAGTCCACGATGGAATCTTATTGCGGCGACACAACTTTAATAGCTATGAGCCATCGCTAAACTGAATCTTGCGCGCACCGTTACTATTGGCCAAAACACTTAATCAAGATTGCTATCACTGAGATGTCCAAAACTACCCTTTGACCAGTCGAACTTGTTTGGACAGCACAACACGCTAATCTTACACACGTTCCTTGTCATTGATCTTCAACCAGCTCATGGAGATTTATGGCCTTTTTCACTATGGGGACTTGAGCTCATCATAATTTATTAACCCTCACCTCATCTCAGAGACATAATTCCATCATCACATCAACTAGAATACTCTTCACAAAATGTTGTTTGGAAGTTATCCCTCTTACTCTTCACTATAAGTATATAAGATCGTCAATTTCATCCATCATCATCATCATTTGTTGCTTTGGCATCCCACATAAAATTATCATATTTGATGAAGCAATTAAATTAGGGTCACAATTAACCTTCTCCTGACAACTACTCCTAGTTAGGGTATAACTAGGGTTTTTGACCTCTTTACCTTCTTAACATTCGTTCATAAAAATGTGAGGATGAACTGACTTAATATTTTTTTAATCCTTATAAACTCACCTTAGAATCATCCACGAAAGGCACAAGGTCCCATACAAAGCACACTATTCATAACGAGCATCTGAAGTTGTGCTTTGAGCTGGATTTTGCATTATTTTTCACCCTGTCTCACCAAAATAGTCATATCTTAAAAAATTTATATCATGAGCACCTGAATTTTTTCTGAGACAATAATAACTCATCCTTATAAAATATATAATCATTATAATGTAATTTCCATCTCTCAATATCTCCATTCATTAAGACTTACCTATGCTTGCATGTTAGAATCTCATAGTAGCAACTAGGGCCAACTTAAATAATGCAAGAACTAAACATATAACCTTTGAAAATGACCAAAAAATACCTCATAAGCCATGATATACCTATTTTCATGCTTCCATGAGATTATATAGCTCGAAAACACTATGTCACACCTCCAAGCAAGCATACCTGCTTCCAATGAGCACCTGTAGTAAGGTGAAACACCTATACCTGCACTATGCCACTAATATGAGTGCACAAGCAACCTAAAATCATGCTAGCCATCATTACAACATGCTTCCCCAAAATCCAAGAAACTCACACTTTCAAGAAACACCTCCTAAGCATCTGTATGGGCTTGTTAGAGCAAATAAACATCACTGAATCTCATTGTAGCAGCTCAAACACATATGAACTAGTATGTTAGCACCATGAACAACATCATAACATCATCATACAACACTCAATTTGTTATTAATATGGTTTTTCATAATGAAAACACATATTAGGCCTACATTCCAACAATTCATGTAAAACAATATTTTTTCCTTTTCATCCTATAAATTACTAGTTTGAAAGGAGAATACATAAAATTCCTCAATGTATTCCTTTACACTAAGTTTCATATTTTTTAACTTATAAAACTTCTTAAATAAATTAAGTTGATAAGTTGCAGGAAAGAATTATTCCTTCATTTTGGCCACCAACCTTTCCCAAGTCTTGATCTTTAGTTTTCTTTGATGTACTCACTCCGTCTATACATGCTCCCACTAAAGAGATGCATGAAATTTTATTTTGGTGCATACAAACTTGAATCTTTTGGGATCTCCCAAATATTCATACTAGAAATACTTCTCAAGTTCCATTATCTAATTAATGAGTTCTTCTTGTTTTAGAGTTTCAGAATAACTCAGGGTATCCAGCCTAGGATTACTCCCCATTCTCCTTGTTGTCCCAAATAATTCCTTAAGTTATTTAGAAAAATTATATTTTTATTCTAACTCTGATGTTTCATTATTTCAGGTTGCGCACACTCTGGTAGTTTACTTAACACCTTGGCACAATTATAGCTCTTCCGCTTGCCCTTGTGTGCCCTAACCACTTCTTCCTTATAATTCCTCTTCCCTTCACTTCCACTCACACTTGCTCTGCACACTCCTTATTTTCTTCTCATTCCTCCTATCTTCTTCCATTTTCCCTTCGCTCCTTTCCTTTACACACCCCACTTTCATTCCCATTCTGTCACACACTCCTTGCATGCACATCTACTAAATTTCTCTCCAATTAAGCTAAGTCCCTGGAATGCTTCCTTTCACGTATGCCTTCTTCCCTTAACTGAATTCTTGCCCTGTGCATTAAGCCTTTGCACTTATGTGTTGCGTGTTTCCTTCCTTCATGGATTCTTGCATCCCTTTTCCATATTTTCATCACACATTCCTAATAGATGCTCACGATCACTTGCATACATGTATCCTGCAAGTATGATTCCATTTCTTTTGCATGCCCATATTTTGCACTTTCACGCCCTTTCCTCTTACGTGCACCTTTGCACCTTCTTCCATGCTACTTACTATTCCATATGACAACTGTCATACTTGAGTGTACTACACACAACCTACCAAAATGTGCCAACAAGGTGCCAAATCCTTGCAACGAACCGATGCATGAAATGTGGCAGAAACGACAAAAATAATGAATAATTGGCCAAATCCTTTAGTCAATTAGTGCATGCCATATGCCATTGTGTGTCCAGTCACAATGTAGATCTTATAACAACCATAAGTTTTGTTGTAATGCTCAGATTCCCATGCACTTGGGCTTGTTGGAAAGATACTGACGTGGGCTACACATTATAATTTTCAAATTCAAATTTTGGTGGGATTTAGTAGGTGGAAAATAGGGAAATTTCCTTCAGGTCATTAGTTCAAACATTTAATCAGCCCAACCACCAAATTTATTCAGATCATTCCCTCTTCCTTCTTCTACACAAAAAATAGACATGGGGAGGTGCATCTCACACCTTTGCATGTGGATTTTTAGGTAGTTATTGCTAGTTGTTGGTGGTTTAAGATTTGAATCCTAGTTTCCCTCTTCTTTCTCCTTCTCTTCTCTCCTTCTTTTGCTATAAATGTAAGAGTAGTGCTCATTGAAATGGATCCCACTTTTGTTGTAACGAAACCATGCCAAAATGGTGGCTAGCTTCCCATGGTTTTCATACATTGGACATGGTATTTGAAATGTATACTTTCCTCTTTCCATGAATGTAAAATGACTGTGCATCCTTAAGCAATAAAATTGGGTTTTGTGGAACTTTTGTCTTCCCTTTTCTCATTTATGTTGTGTTTTTCCTCTCTTTTTTTATTTTCTGGCATGCTAAGTGTTTCCTCCACTTGCAGTCCCCATGTTCATTTGTTGCCACATGTAAAAAGTTGTTTACGTGGTTCTTGTTTGTGGTGCGCATATTTTCACCCTCTCTCCTATGCTTTCTCTCTTGCCTTCCCCTCATGGAAAGTGATCGAAACTTTTTCTAGTGCTATCACCTTCCTTAGTTTTAGGATTTCCCTTTTTACATCTCCTTTTATCCATGGTCCCTTGGTATGTTTATTTTAGGATTTTCTTTCTATATTAGGAGTAGTGTTAGTGGTAGAAATAAGGAGGAATCGACCTTCTCCAGAGGTCTATCTCAAGCGTGCAAGGTACCAAAAATTGGAGACAATCCCATTGTTGAATTAATGACTCAATTATTTCATATTTGAGGCATGGGTGCAAGTTTGAGCCCCAACAGTTCCATTTGTGTATACGAGTCTCTCCTCTAGCACATCGAATTTTATTTCTTCTTCTTCCTTTGTGGCTTTCACAATTTGTTTAGTGGATTTTGATTCATTATCACAAACACATTTTATCATGACACACCTTTGTATTGCATGTTTTTTATAGCCTCTATATAGGATTTCATACATCTCATCAACTCAACTAAGTGATCAAGTTGTGTGCCTTGGTCTACTCAACCTCTTTCATTGTTCCTTCAACTATTTTCCATTAGCATTTCCCTAAGAGAAATATATCTATGATATCCACAACCTTCACACCTTCTATCCAAAAAATTATCTTATTAGAATATGTTTGCAATGATATTCTATCTACACTTATTATAAATGTGGAAAACTACCAATGTTTACTATGTGACCCTCATGCCTTCTACCAAATAACTTCCTTATTGGAAGATGTTAACAAAAAGTTTATACCCAGAGTCAAAAATGTGAAAAAATGCCACTATATAGTGTGAATCCATTGTAAGGAAAGAAAACCTTGATTTGATATGAAATGATGTAGATATGGGTAGAGATTCCATTTAAGAGAAACTTTAGACCACATAAAACTTCAAAATTATGGGTGAAAAATAAAATAAGATATAAAACAAAACATAATATATGCATTATTTAATCATAAGGGAATAAGAAATTTATAAAATAACTAATCATTAATGCTACAACCTCAACAGTATCTAAAGAGATACTTACACTTAGATCTAAGTGAGTGTTATCTGAAATACCCCCTCCTAGGGATATTTTGATATCTTACATTTTAATTTGGACTTGGACAGTATAAAATGATCAAAAGTGGAGAAAAATAGTGTTCAGGGCATTCATTTCCTCCTTGCGAAGCCCCTCATTTCCATACTTAGCCAAAAAATAAAGAAAATTGGGTCGTTTGGGGTAGAATCAACCAAATTGGCATTTAGAGGAACATGAGAACCTATTCCTTCATTCCTCCTATTCCCTACATTGCCGCTTCATTCATAGATCCATGTATAACCGATCAAATAGTTCATGTGTTCCTCTGTTTGCAACATTACTGATCTGGCCGAATGGGTGGAGGAGGACACTTCATTGTGGGAAAATCGAGTGAAGCGGGTACCTTGGGAATAAACATAATTGTTCCCATATTCCATGAGTTTTTTGAATGGATGAGTCAGCCTACTAAATCGCTACAAGAAGTGAGAGATGGAAAAATTAGTAGAATCAGATATGATAGGCCCAAATGGAACAAGTGGAACTACAACCAAACCCTGATCCTCTGCCACACAGAACTGTGGAAAATTAGTTAAGTTTGGTCCCATGAGAACTTATGGAACAATTCCTTCCTTCCTCCAATTCTATGACCGGCTAATCCATCCGTACTTTGCAAAAAATGTATTAAATCAAATTTTAGTAGCCTGTAGGGAACCCTGTCATAACCCTCCCAAGCTACTAAACTTTGGAGGGCCGTAAATTTCACCCCAAAACTCCAAATTTCACAAAATTAGACTTTTTGGAAAGGTCTCATCATGTACTAATAGGTGGGTGAGAAAGAGGAAAAACTACGCCACCATTAAAATATTCACTTCCAGGTACCTCAATAACCAAATTTTATGGAGTATGGTGCCCATTCCTTCTACTACAAGCAAAGTATCATGGGGGAATGGCATAAACATGGTATCCATTCCTATTTTCAAACATTCAATGCATGATGTTGGTGGATGAAGGTGGAAATTTTATTTTCCCTCTCTTTTCCCTCTTCTTTCTTTCCCATCTTTTATATATTGTAAAATGATACCGATTTGTAAAGGTTGGACCCTCTTAGAATGCAAGGGCATCAAAAAAGTGCTACACAAGTGTTCTCTTTGAGTTGTAGGCCTTAGAATTCGATCTTTGCATTGGTTTTATGACTTCTCCCTCCATTGTAATGGAATGTGCATTCTTATAAGGCAATAAAATTCATTTTTTTGGCTATTTTCTTCCCTATCCCATGTTATTACATTATCTTGCCTCTCTATTGCATTTTTGGTGTGTTGTGTGTGTTTATTATCCTTTTTAGGGTATATTTCTTTTACGTTCCATGGAAATGAGAGTTTGAATGTTGTTTTAGAATATGGTACTCATGTCTACCCTCTCCTCCTTTATTTTCCCCCCATTTCTACTCAGTTGTGTCTTTCCCCCTCTTCTTGGTGATATCACCTCCCCTTAGCTTATGATTTCCCCTTTCATGCATCTCTCTTTTACCCTGGTTCCTTGGATTGTTAGAGTTGAGTTAGATAGTTTCATTTCCTTCCCTAGGAGTATTTTTATTTTAGCATTAGGAATATGTAGAGGAAAAAACCCTCTACGGAGGTTTGTCTCAAGTAGCATGTCCCACAACTTGAGAGACAGTCCCATGTTACCCAAAAACATTGATTGATCATTCATCCATTTATGAAAATTTAGAGGGTGTTTTTTCAGTGATAACAATGAATCTTAGAGAATCTTCATCATCTCATAATGTCCAATAACTTCTACACTAACAACTACCAATTCCTACTTTATATCATCGACTCTATCACCTTACTTCAAGGATCATGGGGTTTATTTTTATAGGCTTGCAAATCACCCAAAACATTCCTTCAAATTAACTATACCCTACCTTATAGAATCCTAAAATTATGAGACATTATAAAGATATGTCCCAACACACCCATGAAAGGTAAGTTTATTTATTCAAAACTTTTATGGAAATACACATCTTCATCCATGACTTTAAATGAGGTTAACAAATGATTTGTGTATACATATACCTTTGTTGCTTTGACTTAGGCCTTAGAAACATGAATATAACTTCATGGAACATCTTATAGCTTTGTGAAATGGTTTATATCTTCATGACATGTTTGGGACCTTCACAACATGTCTTAGACCTTCGTGACATGACATGTACTTTCACTACATGAATTAGACCTTCACGGATTAACATAAAAACAAAAAAATCTACTCAATATCTTTGGTTGATACAATATTTCTTATATACCTAGATTATACTGAATTACAACCTTAGATACTATTATTCAATGTCTTTGCATATCAGGGTGGATATGCAAGAAAACAAAATTTTGATCTAAACTATGTCCAACCTCAACTCGTGGCTAGCATTAATTTTGGGTTTCGAAACATGCTACTAAAAGTGCACATGTATAAGTTTGATGTAACCTCACCTAAATCAATCAAATTGATAATTTTTTATGAATGTTAGACTTTGTGTGGGAAAATGGTTATAATGACATCCTTATATCTAGAACTTAAACAATTCATTTTGTATCGATGATTATGTACTCAAAAGAAAAGTATTTTAGTATCATTTGGTCAATTTTTATAGAGGAGATGTAGATGTATTTTAATAATAGTGTGATGGAGAATTTGTTAGGAATCTATATATTAGTGCTCATTTATATATATGTGTAAATAATAATAACATGAAGTAATTATTATTATGTAAGAATGAAAGTTAGTGGATAAGTTAGTTTTCTTTATTAGTTGTTATATAAAACAACAATAAAAAAATAATATATGGGGGTGTGAGTTTCAACGAACTCACCTAGGAGGTTTGAATTGTTATAGCCATCTCCTCTATTTTAGAATGGCTATGTTCCTATTTATATGGTGGTGTTGTATTGTGAATTGTATTGAAAATACTGAAGATTATTCATACAAGTCTCATTCTCTTATCTCTCTTTCTATAAATCTATTGTATTTTCATCATTTGGTATCAAAGAAGGTTCATTGCAATGGAGAAATAATGTGCTTTGTAGGGACAATTGATATTCCTTCTTTAAGTTGTCCATGTTGGTGTGTGTTATTTTCCACATCATTAAGCGAGTCATCTCACTTAGGTGATATCATAGGTCCACGTGTCATTTAGGGGTCATTATAAGATTCTCTTACGCATCAGTGCATCATATGCATCATTAGGGAGTTACACTTCTATTCTGAGAATGTAACTCCCCATCTCCACTCGAGTTGTCATGATTTTAGCACTTGGAGTTACTCAACACCTCCTATATGTACACCCCTTTGGATCTATGAGATTGAGGTGAGTTTGTGGATTTTAACGAGGTTATGCTCATATTTCAATTCTTTGCATGCACATTCGGTTGATGCTCGCTCCTCCCAAGATCTCTTCATGGTACCATTCACACATTCATTGATGTGCACATCATCCCTTGTGATCCTTGCTTTCGGGTTTTAAACCCTCTTACATGGTGTTAGAGTAGATCTTGTGGATCCATGCACTCTTCTATGTTTATGTGTGTGTTTTCTAGATTCTGATGTGATATTCAGTTTCTTGTGCATATTTCGTGATGGATATTTCGATCGTGATCTTCTTGCGTTGATTTTGGGTTTTATACCTCCGTTCGAGGTTTTGAGTTTTCTAGGCCTTTGCATGCATGTTTGGAGGTATCTTGTAGTTTTGGAAGCGGTTGCGGATTACAGATCTAATTTTTTTGTACTAGTTTTGTGATTTTTTAGTATAGTGTAAAATATTCTCCGGGTTAAGTCGGCCCTAGCTCACCGAGTTGGGAATCGAGCTCCCCCAGCTCGTCACTACCATTAATTCACACTGTGTACTTTTCTGGATCGGTCTGCATTTTTATTTCTCTACATTAGGTTTTATCAATATTCGACCACTCGACACCAGCTCCTCCATTGGCTTGTTGGCTCTGTGCCTGCCTTGGTTTCTAGCTCGGCTTCTTTCGTTGATTTTTCACCCCTTGCTCTATACTGGGACCTCAACTCCTCCACCCATGCATCCACCTACCGTTGTTTTGGCTTTAGCTCAGGTTTTGGCTTGATCATGAGTGTATTGGTCTGAATGTGGTTGCTTTGGATATTTTATCCTGTGGTTGATTCTTTCCACGACTCAAGTATTGACTTACACTTTCACCACTCAGTAATTTAGCTTACATCTGCATTGGTAGCTCATTTTTACTCCTTCCACTAGCTCATACCTTGCTCTTTACTCATGCGTGGGTGTTTTACACTAGCCTTAAGTTTTTTGCATTTTCCTGGCCTTAAATCCTACCTTTTTTCGTGTTTCGTCTAGCTTGGCTTTGCTCCATTCAACAGGATCCTATTTTGGACCCTAGTGGACTCCAAGGCTCAAGCTTGCTGGTCTCTCCTCAATGAACTTGCATTTACATCTGGGCTATGCTAGTTGTGAAGATCTACATTGTTGCATTCGTCATGGGTCTGCATGAGGATATCTTTAAGCTCTCAGCTCCCTACAACCTCAGCTCCACATGTGTTTGGCCGTTTCAACCTTCGCTGGCACACTCCAGCCCGTCCATTACTCTCTACTCGATGATTATAGCTCTGTGGTTTGAGCTCCTCAACATGTGTCTTTGCATTCAGGCATTATATTTAGCACATGGATTCATTTACAACCACTGACCAATCACTCCATGGCCTTTTCAAAATAGACTCGACACTGAACCTTTCTTTAACTTACCCTAGTAGACCTAGCTCGGTCAACAACACAATAACTCGGTGCATCTACATGGTTTGACACCTCTCCATCCCTTTGGACAATGTTCCATGGTTAAAACAATCCTATTTTTTTATGTTTTAAGGAAAAAACATTCATTTTATGGAATTGTAATAATTTAGGGATTTTATTTGCTTATATTTAATGTCCTTCATTCGAGTGTTGAAGACAGAGGGTGAGGTCTGGGGTTGGCACGAGGCTAACTCCCCCTTGCAAGCAAAAAAAACCTACCTAAAATTTGATGCCATTTGCAGTGAGTACCCACACGACACCCTTTGCACTCATTTTGGGCACTTATTTAATCAGTTTGCAAAGCTTATTGGCATTTTCCATCAGCTGTGAGAATCATTTTCTTGCTATAACTTTTGACTCGCTGCTCGGTTTTGAGTGCTTCTTCAGTCAAATTTGCATGATTTTTTTCACATTACGTGATGACATTGTCAATTTATTAAACATAATAATTTATAAAGTGCCACATTCTGGGGGGGTTCACTAGTACTCTTAGGTTTTTACACATAGACGCATTATCGGCTGAGTCTGACGTCTTGCATTCGTGCACCTTACACTTCTTGCTTCTACATAATAGAGAGTGCTCTTTCTAGACTTGAGCATCGTAGGATCACTTTACAGCCTCTGCCACTTCTTCTTGGGAGAGGGAGCTATTCAGTTTGGCATGCTTCTATGGAATGCTACTTCACCTACACAGATCTTTCACACTTCTTGCTTGGGCCAGTTCCTGCACCCACTAATCACCGTCATGTTGAGGAATTCCTTAACACTTTCGACCATGTTTTTGGTCACATGATGATGGATGTCTCTCTATATCTCTTGTTTCATGTGGCAGACTTAGATCCACCCCACAGTGTCTGGAGCATTCTTCAGTCCCTCTATGGAGACCCTTCACATACTGCTGCCATTGTTATTATTGCTAATTTAGTTTTCTCCTCTATTTATTTATGTGACGAAAGTTCCACTGACACAGACTCGCTTGGTTCTACTTCTGATGACGAGGATTGTGCACTTTGTTCTAATGTTGAGAGTACTACAGAGGACTCTTCTCCTCCTTCTCTCACTATTCTAGAGAGTGTTGACACATCCCACATCTCATCAGATATTGAGTAGTCTCCTATTTAGTCTCATATAGTCATCACATCCGCCTCCTTTCCACTTTCAGTGTATGAGGTCCCTTTCACTCCTCTACCTTCATTGGATGACTCATACCTATTTGACATCGCTCTTCTATTTGTTGAGCCCTCTCATTGGGACAAGTATCTGCCTAACCTTAGTCATCTTTTCACAGAGTACACTTGTGATGTACTACAGGTTCCTCATCCATCTACAAGTATTTCATAGGAGTTCATCATCTCTGTTGTTGAGAGTTCCCCTTATGGGACTCTTACCACTTCCACTTTTCTGGAGACCTTCATTGATCCAACCTTGCTTTTGGATCCATTTTCTATTGTGGGGGATGTTTTATTGCCTTCAAATCAGTTGGACATCCTTTCTACAGGTGTTCACTCTTCACACTCTGACAGCTCTACACTCTTGAGATTACCTTTGGTTCCTTTGCGCTCACTTGCTAGACCTATGTCACAATTTCATGGATCAGACTAAGAGTTCTTCATGTTACTACCTTCGGTTTCCTTCACGGAGTGGGTAGACTTCTAGCACATAATTTTTATCCTTCCTAAGGGTAGGCACATAGTTTGGTGCAGATGGCTCTTCTTCAGTCTAGAGGCAGAGGATCTCGTCATGGACATTCTTCTGGTAGACTTCCTAAAGCTACAGTGTTCAGATTCATCCATGGCATCTTCTGCATTCCTCTCGTCTTCCTCTTCTTCTCTCTTCTTCTTCTTTCTGAGAGATTGCCTCTTTGTACATGGGTACCTTTACAGGCTCGTCTATGGTCAGGACCCATCCTTGGTATCTTTCTTAGATTAGAGAGTGGACTTGTCTCTCTTTTGGGGGGGAGTTTTTCCCACTGGGTTTTCTCCTTTTACTCCACTTTTCAAGAATTTCTTGTACGTGGGTACCTCATGAGGCTTTGTGCCGGGACCCATTTCTCATTTCTAACTTGCTACCTCATCCTAAGGCACGATGAAGGGGGGTGGTGGTGTGTGTTATTTTCCACATCTTTAGGCGAGTCATCTCACTTAGGTGAGATCATAGGTCCATGTGTCATTTAGGGGTCATTATGTGATTCTCTTACACGTCAATGCATCAGTGCATCATATGCGTCATTAGGGAGTTACACTTCTATTTTAGGAATGTAACTCCCCCTCTCCACTCGAGTTTTCATGATTATAGCACTGGGGGTTACTCAACACCTCCTATATGTAAACCCCTTTGGATCTATGAGATTGAGGTGAGTTTATGGATTGTAACGAGGTTATGCCCATATTTCAAATCTTTGTATGCACATTCGGTTGATGCTCACTCCTCTTGAGATCTCTTCACACTGTTGTTTGCATGTCCGTTGATGTGCACGTCATCCCTCGTGATCCTTGCTTTCAGGTTTCAAACCCTCTTACAGTCCAATGTATGAAAGATTGGCATAAATTAAACATGTTTACAAAATATATTTTAAGATTATTTCTAGGATATTGGTTTTTGTAATATTTATTGGGTTTGAAGAAACTTTATATATGACTATATAGTCAAAATTTTAGAATAACCCAGTTTGTAGTTTTTTAGAAAACACAAAGACATTTTTTGTGAAATTCACACAGAAATCTCCAAAAAATTCTTGAGAAATTGCCAAAAATTCTTAGTACCATTGTAAATATCTTGAAACCATATTTCCAATGCATTTTGCGGTTTTCAAAATGGAGCTCTGGTTCTCAAGTTATCAACAAATCACCAGAAGTGAGTATTTTTTCAAATTGTTTTAACATATAGAATATTTCATAAAAGGAGTTTTCAATGGAGACATTAGTAGCACCACTAGATAAATTTAATGGAGTCAAATTTCATACATGGAAATTGAAGATTCAAATGTAATTGTGTGATAAGAATATTTTGAGAATAATTAGTGGCAAAGAAAAAGAGCCTCAAATCCAAATCTAGCTGAGCTAGCAGCTTCACACTAAAGGTAGGAGGCATCGAACGTTAGAGGCCAATCAATGAACTCTCATCATTTTGTAAGGATGTGGCCACACAAAGGTTTGGTGACATGTATGTTTGGAGTTTGATTTTATTTTTTGCAGTATATTTTCCACTATGTTTTAGAGTTCCAATTACAGTGTTCATGTGTAGTGTGGATGTTGGAAATTTTACATTAAGGGGGAACATAATACCAATGTTCCATTTCTTTTATTTCAGCATTTTCTATGTTTGTATGAGCATAAAAATTTCTTATGTCATCTCTTGATGGAAGAATGTGATGAGGATTGATGATAATAATGCAACATCATGATATTATGGTTGTTTGTTATCCATTGAAAACCATCCTTTGTTGTGGTTGTTGGTAAGACACTTGAAAACCATCCTTATTGTTGTTAGTTTTCCACTTGAAAAACCATCCTGGAGGTTGTTGGTTATCCTAAAATAAAACCATCTAGATCATGAGCAAGCTCTGAAGCAGCACATTGCAGTACAAGACACGTTTTCCCCATGTTCTCACTAAAGGGGGAATGTTAGGAATTCATATGTTAGTGCTCCATTTGTGTGTGTGTTGTGTGTGTGTGTGTGTGTGTGTGTGTGTGTGTGTGTGTGTGTGTGTGTGTGTGTGTGTGTGTGTGTGTGTGTGTGTGTAAATAATAATTACGTGAAGTAACTATTATTATGTAAGAATGGAAGTTATAAGATTAATGAATAAGTTAGTATTTTGTTATTAGTTATATAAAACAACAATAACAAAATTATATTTGGGGATGTGAGTTTCAATAAAATCCTGTAGGAGGCCTGAATTGTTATAGCCACCTCCTGTATTTTAGGATGGCTATGTTCTTATTTATATGGTGGTTTGGTATTGTGAATTGCATTGGAAATATTGAATATTATTCATATAACTATCATTCTATGATTTCTCTCTTTGTAAATATATTGTATATTCATCAAAATTACTTCATCCAAATGGAAAATCCATCACAAACATGCTCAGTCAAGGATTATATCCATAAAATTTAAAACATGTACTTATAAGTAGAGATGATTACATATGAGAACTTGAATGACATGTTTCTTGGGGGAATCAAGGACCACATTCAACATGAGGTACACATGTCTAGTCCATTTAATATATTTGATTCTATTTTTATGGTGTACAAGGAAGAGGAGATTCTAAGTCACTACTAGGTCTGTGAATTCATTAACATCTATTTGAGGTGAGTTTCATTTTGTTAATATCATAATGAAATTCAAAAAAATATAAAAGAAGAAGGGTTTAAAAATACTTGCGTTGACAAACACAATGTCGAGGTGAGTGGGTATACAAAAAATGTGAAAGACTTCTCCTTGCACTGAGTGAGAGGACATGTATGCAATGAAAGATAAATAATGAAAGTATTAGATAACAATTAGACAAGTTTCTCAGAAATGGCCATTCCCAGGAACCAATGGGCTTCCTCAAGGGATGTCAAATCATGTTTATAATTAAGTGATATGTTATGAAATAAGATAATGAAAATATGATTATAATTCAAGAGGGATGGAGAGATCCTTTTCTTCTTGATAGGTGGCCTAGGAAAGGGCTACAAAGAGCTCGAAGTCCAAGAAGTAATTGAACCAAGACTATTATGCCATGTTTTGTATTTCATGTATCCCTTCAAGTTTGTATTAGATATCTTCAATCTCAGGAGGAAAAGTGATGGCACACATGCCAGGTTTGTGTGCAATGTTGAACTTATCCTAGTTGAAGGGTTAGTGCATGATTGAGAATTCATAGATACTTGTAATGGGGTATGACTCACCAGGCATTTTGATGTAGAGGGAGAAACATCTTGGAATAGAAAGATTAGACAAAAACAAAATGATTAAATGAATGAAAGTATGTAAATGTGATAGAATGATAGAATGACATGAAATGTGAGCAATTCAAGAAGAATCATTGACAATTACTAATGGACTATGATTTATTTGATAATAACCTAATTGGAACCAAAAATATGAATATGATGATTTGGAAAGAATAATATATTATGCATAAAGAACTTGGGATATAATTAAGACAACGATACATACATTGATAGCATAAATGAAAGGATAGATCTGGAACGAGATTTACAACTTTTTGCGAACATTTTTAGGGCTTGATTAAGCTATTGATTGTTCTTGGATGCTCATATTAGTGTTGTATCAATGGTGAATACAATAGAGTTTTGCTAAAATTGATCAAATATCCCTAAACAAGGAGTTTGGTTGTCAATTTATAATCATTGGTGATTCTATTAAAGTCATCGGTGATTTGATAAACATGGGAAAATGGGTTGGAAATGGTTTTAAATACTTGTAAATGAGGTTTTTTGGGTTTGGGTGTGAGTGGAAGAGGTTAATGGGGTTTAGGGGGTTAGGATAAGAATGGATTAGGATGGGTGATAAATGGTTAGGGAGGTTTAGGGTGAGTAAATAGGATAGGTAGATAGGTTTTACGGAAGGTAAATGTGATTTTACAAGGGTAATTCATGATTTATGATAGTAAGATAGATTTTTAAGATTTTTGAATGAGAGTGTGAGGTGTGAACCAGGGAATAGGTGTCTACATTTTCTCCTTTTTTTCAAGTGGTTTGTGATAAACAAGCTGCTCGATAAAAACAAGTGAAATAATTGATTTGTTTGGACAAGTGCCCCCTGTCAAACTGGGGGCCATTACGGCGAAGGGAAATGATATCGAGTTTGCAAAGGTTTGTGGATGAGATAGGTTTATATGATGGTGTGTTTTGATTTAATATGCTCCAAGACTAGGTATGAAAGAAAATTTCCATAGAGGTAGTATTTGTGGAATCAAATACTTAAGTGATAGGGGAGTGAATGGGTTCGTAACCTATAGATGTATGAATCATAAGAAAAAACCATGGGAAATGATTTCGATTGGGTATGATATCCATAGTGTATTGGGAGATGTAGGATTGATAAATGATGTTGCCAGAAAGGTGGGTTTACAAGACCATGAACTTAAGTGGTAGGGAAACCAAGGGGTTTGTGGCCTATAAATGTATGACTGCATGACAGAAAAGTAAATGAGTATTCTTGAAAATATTGTGAAATCCAAGGTAGGATTGGTGTTGATTGATTGATTATGATTTTCAAAGGTGTTTAGGGCCCTAAAAAGGAACCACATACTGGAAAAATGTGTTATTTTGGTAAGGGATGATGCAAATGATGGTTTGATGAGGTCAAGGGACCAAAAGTTTACTTTAAAGGTAAGTTGAGAAAATTGTTAGTGATTTAGAAAGAGCAGAGGAAGTCAGAATTCTCCAGAGGTCTATCTCAATTTGCAAGTCCCACAACTTAGAGATAGTCCCATGTTACCTCAAAATCTTGGGTTGTCTATGACTCAGGGAAGGGTGTAATTTTGAGCTCCAATAGTACCTAAACTCCTCACATAATGACTGGTAGTTAGCCAAACTTGTACTAACAGGTGTCCCCATCTAACTACTAGTTTAAGCTCTCACATCATATAGATCATTCCTTGAGATAGAACTATATGTCACTCTATAGAACCTTCACAAGACCTCTTTTTCCCATCGATACCTGTCCCTATCAGACTTGGCCTATGTAATCTCTACCTGTATAGTGATGAGCTTATGCCTAAACCCATCTCTCTTAATAACCAATGTTCAGCCTCTAAATGATCCACTATAACCTCTATCATTGCCACCATATCCTCCTCATCTCCACCCTCAACATCACCACCATCCCCTGAAGGTTCCACCTCTACACAGAATCACACCCACCTCTCAACCACATCAAACTACCCCTGCCACCATGCAACGAAGGTCTCGGTCACACTGGCATCATCATACCCTGTTAATATGTTATGTTTGTGGAGCCTATTTTCATGTTAGAGTGTGGTACACCTTCTATGTGTTACACTCAGGTATTTTTACGGCGGTCCCGCTCACTGGTGAGTGGGTCAGGGGGTTCGGGGGAAAATTTTCATGGGTGGTTTATTAACCCATGGGTAATGGGTAACTGTTATGGGCTATTTTTGGGCCCATGGTTTTCAGTACCCATTGTTTTGATACCCACAGTTTTTTGCCCATGGTTTTGAGACCCACGATTTTTCCCATGGTTTTGATACCCATGGTTTTATATCAAACTTCTTAAGCAATTGTCTATTTATATGGTCTTATGAATATGATACAAAAACAAGCAAATGTATTGCAGATGTGTTTTGAATTCGGGTGTGAATTCTGTAGATTTTGTTGAGCATAGCTCCAAATGGATCTGAGTATTGTATTGAGAGAGTGGAGGCTTGTAATAAAATCTAGCAAGTGATTCTTGGTGGACGTAGCCTAAATTGGGTGAACCACGTTAAATCTTGTCTCTTTGTGTTGTGTTATTTATTATGCACTTTTATTTGAGATCTGTAATATTTTCTGCATATTAGTTTTTACTGTTGCGATTATGTAAGGGATTATTCCACATATTTTATCTCTTATTTCCTAACAATTGGTATCAGAGCCTGGTTTTGGTTTGCTAAAGTGTTGAATCACAGGGAAAGTTTTATCTTGAGTGGGAGCTACAGAAGATGATGGAAGATATAGGGTTAATAAATTCAACGGGTAGAATTTCAGTCTTTGAAAGATGTAGATGGAAGATTACCTTTATCAGAAGGATCTTATACTCCGCTATTTGAGAAGGTGAAAAAACCCTCGAGTATGACAGATGCAGAATGAGATTTGTTGGATCAAAAGGAACTTGGAATGATCTGGCTGTGTCTTGAATCTTCGGTATTATTTAATGTTTCAAAGGAAAGACTACAAAAGAACTGATGGATGCATTAGGGAAGTTGTATGAAAAACCATTTGCCTCTAATAAGATATTTTGATGAAAAAAGTTGTTTAATATGAAGATGTCTGAGAATAGTTCAGTAGCAGATCATTTAAATGATTTCAATATGATTGTGAAGATGCTAGCTTCGGTTATAATAGAATTTGATGAAAGAAGTTAGGGATTTATTAATTCTGTGCTTCTTACCTGAAAGTTGGAATAGCCTGGTAATGGTGGTAAGAAACTCGGTTCCAGCGAACTCAAAGTTGAAGTTTGAGGATGTTGTAGGGGTGATTCTAAGCAAGGAAATGCGAAGAAAATTTATGGGAATCTTCTACGTAGAGAATCTTTGGCAGTGGAACTAGAGGGAGATAGAAGAATAGAGGAAACATGGAAAACGAAGATGGGCTAAGGTTCAAAATCCAAGAGCAAGCTGTATGTTGGAAGTGGAAAGTCTGGGCAGCAAAGAAAGGACTGTTGGGAGCTTCGGAATATAGAACCTTCACAAGACCATCTTTTTCCCATCCGTACCTGTCCTATCAGACTTGGCCTATGAATCTCTACCTGTATAGTGATGAGCTTATGGCCTAAACCCATCTCTCTTAATAACCAATTGTTCAGACCTCAAATGATCCCTATAAAAACCTCTATCATGCCACAACCATATCCTCCTCATCTCCACCCTCAACATCACCACCATCCCCTTAAGGTTCCACCGCTAACACAGAAGCACAACAACCCACCTCGCAACCAACTCAAACTACCCCTCGCCACCATGGCAACGAAGGTCTCGGTCACACTGGCATCATCATACCCTGTTAATATGTTATGTTTGTGGAGCC
The DNA here is from genome assembly GCA_019776745.2 of Taxus chinensis. Classification (NCBI taxonomy): domain Eukaryota; kingdom Viridiplantae; phylum Streptophyta; class Pinopsida; order Cupressales; family Taxaceae; genus Taxus; species Taxus chinensis. Next base: position 907,666,279 of record CM034146.1, read on the forward strand.
TATTTTCATGTTAGAGTGTGGTACACCTTCTATGTGTTACACTCAGGTATTTTTACGGCGGGGTCCCGCTCACTGGTGAGTGGGTCAGGGGGTTCGGGGGAAAATTTTCATGGGTGGTTTTATTAACCCATGGGTAATGGGTAACTGTTATGGGCTATTTTTGGGCCCATGGTTTTTCAGTACCCATTGTTTTGATACCCACAGTTTTTTGCCCATGGTTTTGAGACCCACGATTTTTTCCCATGGTTTTGATACCCATGGTTTTATATCAAACTTCTTAAGCAATTGTCTATTTATATGGTCTTATGAATTGATACAAAAACAAGCAAATGTATTGCAGATGTGTTTTGAATTCGGGTGTGAATTCTGTAGATTTTGTTGAGCATAGCTCCAAATGGATCTGAGTATTGTATTGAGAGAGTGGAGGCTTGTAATAAAATCTAAGCAAGTGATTCTTGGTGGACGTAGCCTAAATTGGGTGAACCACGTTAAATCTTGTCTCTTTGTGTGTGTGTTATTTATTATGCACTTTTATTTGAGATCTGTAATATTTTCTGCATATTAGTTTTTACTGTTGCGATTATGTAAGGGATTATTCCACATATTTTATCTCTTATTTCCTAACAATTGGTATCAGAGCCTGGTTTGGTTTGCTAAAGTGTTGAATCACAGGGAAAGTTTTATCTTGAGTGGGAGCTACAGAAGATGATGGAAGATATAGGGTTAATAAATTCAACGGGTAGAATTTCAGTCTTTGAAAGATGTAGATGGAAGATTACCTTTATCAGAAGGATCTTTATACTCCGCTATTTGAGAAGGTGAAAAAACCCTCGAGTATGACAGATGCAGAATGAGATTTGTTGGATCAAAAGGAACTTGGAATGATCTGGCTGTGTCTTGAATCTTCGGTATTATTAATGTTTCAAAGGAAAGACTACAAAAGAACTGATGGATGCATTAGGGAAGTTGTATGAAAAACCATTTGCCTCTAATAAGATATTTTTGATGAAAAAGTTGTTTAATATGAAGATGTCTGAGAATAGTTCAGTAGCAGATCATTTAAATGATTTCAATATGATTGTGAAGATGCTAGCTTCGGTTATAATAGAATTTGATGAAGAAGTTAGGGATTTATTAATTCTGTGCTCTTTACCTGAAAGTTGGAATAGCCTGGTAATGGTGGTAAGAAACTCGGTTCCAGCGAACTCAAAGTTGAAGTTTTGAGGATGTTGTAGGGGTGATTCTAAGCAAGGAAATGCGAAGAAAAATCTTATGGGAATCTTCTACTTTAGAGAATGCTTTGGCAGTGGAAACTAGAGGGAGATAGAAGAATAGAGGAAACCATGGAAAATCGAAAGATTGGGCAAGGTCAAAATCCAAGAGCAAGATTGTATGTTGGAACTGTGGAAAGTCTGGGCATGCAAAGAAGGACTGTTGGGAGCTTCGGGATAAGAAGAAACAATAGGAAGAAAACAAGGAGGAAAATGTGGCATCGGGTAATGTATGCCAGGATGATTTGATTCTTTCTTTGCATAATATTACTAAATCTTGGGTTTTAGATTCAGGGGCTTCTTTTTATGCTACTCCACATAGGCATCATTTTGTTGATTATGTTCAAGGGGATTTTTGGGAATATTTTTCTTGGTGATGATGAGCCTTGCAGTATAGTTGGAAAAGGTTCTGTTTAGGTTAAGATGCAAAATGGGAATACAAGACTATTGAAGGATGTCAGACATGTGCCTACATTAAGGAGAAATTTGATATCGGCAGGGCAATTGGGAAGTGATGGTTGTACTATGATATTTACAGCTAACTCTTGGAAGGTTACCAAGGGTGCTCTTGTGGTGGCAAGAGGTAAGAAGGTTGGAACCTTGTATTTATCCACTGATAGTACTAATGATTGTAATCTTGTGGCTTCAGATGCAGATACAACATTATGGCACTATAGGCTCAGTCATATGAGCCATAAGGGCATGGACATCATAAAGAAGAATTTTCCTGGATATACAGAAACAAGTTTAGATTTATGTGAGAACTGCATATATGGGAAACAGAAGTGAGTAAGGTTTCTCAAGGTTAGAACTATAAAGAAAGAGAGTAAGTTAGAGCTGGTGCATTATGATGTGTGGGGGCCAACTCAAGTATCATCTCTTGGGGGTTCAAGTTATTATGTTACTTTTATTGATGATGCAACAAGGAAAGTTTGGGTTTATTGTATTAGAAACAAATCTGATGTATTTGACACTTTTGTTAAATGGAAAGCCTTGGTAGAGAATGAAACAGGTCTTAAACTAAAATGTCTCAGGTCAGATAAGGGAGGGGAGTATTGCAGCAATGAATTTGATGATTACCATTCTTAGAATGGAATCCACAGATAAAATATGGTTCCAGGAACTCCACAGTAGAATGGGGTATCAGAAAGGATGAACAAAAACAATAATGGAATGTGCTAGGAGCATGAGGTTACATGAAGGACTGCCTCTTTCTTTTTGGGTAGAAGCGGTGAGCACAACTGTGTACTTGATAAACAGAGGACCCTCAAGTGCCTTGGATGGAGGCATACCTGAGGAGGCTTGGTATGGTAAAAAAGTTGATTATTCATTTCTTAGAGTCTTTGGATGTGAGGTGTTTGTTCATATAGACAAGGATGATAGGACCAAGCTAGAGGCTAAATCAGAAAATGTACTTTCATTGGTTATGGTGCTGATGAATTTGGATTTAAATGTTAGAGTATTAAGGACAAGAAAATCATTCAGTCTAGGGATGTGGTCTTTAATGAGAAATTCATGTATAAGTAACAGTTGCAGAAAAGAAGGGAAGAATCCAAGAAAAAATATGCAGTGGTAGAGGATCTTCTGGATGGGAGAGTGACCCATGAATCAGTTTAGGAACCTACTCAACAGGAGCCCCAAACTCCTACAGTGAGGAGGTCTTCTAGGGTAAGAAAAGAACCTAATCATTTTTCTCCTTCTCTTTATTATTTATTACTCACTGATAGTGGAGAGCCAGAGAGCTTTGATGAAATAATGTAGGTAGATGCTAGTAAGAAGTGGGAGCAAGCCATGGATGAGGAGCATAAGTCTCTCATGGAGAACCAGACTTTGGATTTGGTGAAGCTACCAGAAGGAAAAAGAGCATTATAGAACAAGTGGGTGTATAGAGTTAAAGACGAAGAAGGAGGAAAGAAAAGATATAAGGCCCGGTTGGTGGTAAAGGGGTTTGCATAGAAACAAGGTATAGATTTTGATGAGATCTTTTCTCCTATAGTAAAAATGACTTCTATTAGAACTATTTTTGGAATAGTGGCAGCAAAAGACTTGCACTTAGAACAGTTAGATGTAAAGACTGCATTTCTCCATGGTGATTTGGAGGAGGAGATATATATGCAGCATCTAGAAGGATATGAAGTCAAAGGTAAAGAGGAGATGGTGTGCAAATGAAGAAGAGCTTGTATGGCCCAAAACAAGCTCCACATCGATGGTATAAGAAGTTTGATATCTTCATGATCGAGCAAGGTTATATCAAATGTCATTCTGACCATTGCATTTATAAAAAGAAATTTGAGGATGGAAGTTATACTATCTTGTGTTTGTATGTTGATGACATGATGGTTGCAGGTAAAAATATGCAGGAAATAAAAGTACTCAAGAAATAGCTAAGTGAATCCTTTGATATGAAGGATTTGGGGGCTACTAGACAAATCCTTGGTATGAGGATAGCTCGGGATAGGAAGGAACGAAAGTTGAATTTATCTCAGGAAGTGTACATTAAGAAGGTATTGGATAGGTTTAATATGTAGGATGCTAAACCAATTGGGACTCCTTTGACAAGCCATTTTAAGTTATTAAAGGAGCAGTGTCCCAAGACAGAGTAGGAAAGAGACCAGATGTCCAAGGTACCTTAATCATTAGAAGTTGGTAGTTTGATGTATGTTATGGTGTGCACTAGGTCTAATATTTCCCATGCAGTGGGAGTTGTGCGTAGATTTATGAGTGATCCAGGTAAAGAGCATTGGCAAGTAGTAAAGTGGATCCTTCGGTATTTGAGAGGGACCATAGGGACAATTTTATGCTACAGTGGATTAGACACCACTTTACGTGGTTATGTAGATTCAGACATGGCTGGATATGTAGACACCAGGAGGAGCACGACAAATTATATTTACACGACTATAGAAGCTAGATTTCACGACTATAGAAGCTAGTGGCTTTGTCAACCACAGAGGTTGATTATGTTACTGCCACAGAGGAAAACAAAGAGACGATTTGGTTAAAACAATTTCTTGAGGAGTTGGGGCATAAGCAGGAGGAATGTAAGCTGTATAGTGATATTCAGAGTGCTATACACCTAGCTAAGAACTCTACTTTCCACTCTAGGATGAAGCATATATAGTTGAGATATCACTTCATTAGGATAGATTTGGAGGAAGATAAGTTGAAGTTTGAGAAGATTCATAACAGTCATAATCCTGCAGACATGATGACCAAGGTGGTCACAAGGGATAAAATAAAGCTATGTTCAGCTTTGGTTGGCCTTCGTGGATGACAGTGAAGGGTTGAGAATATTGCTCAATGGAAATCAGTCTCCAAGTGGGAGATTTTTATGTTTGTGGAGCCTATTTTCATGTTAGAGTGTGGTACACCTTATATGTGTTACACTCGGGTTTTTTTACAGTGGTCCCGCTCGCCGGTAAGCGGGTTAGGGGGGTTCGGGGGTGAAGCCCCTGAAGAAAATTTTCATGGGTGGTTTATTAACCCATGGGTAATGGGTAACCATTATGGGCTGTTTTTGGGCCCATGGTTTTTCGGTACCCATTGTTTTGATACCCATGGTTTAGTATCAAACTGCTTAAGCAATTGTCTATTTATATGGTCTTATGCATATGATACAAAAATAAGCAAATGTATTGCAGATGTGTTTTGAATTCGGGTGTGAATTCTGTAGAGTTTTTTGAGCATATCTCCAAACGGATCTAGGTATTGTATTGAGAGAGTGGAGGCTTGTAATTCTTTCTAAGCAAGTGATTCTTGGTGGACGTAGCCCAGATTGGGTGAACCACGTTAAATCTTGTCTCTCTGTGTTGTGTTATTTATTCTACACTTTTATTTGAGATTTGTAATATTTTCTGCATATTAGTTTCTACTGTTGCGATTCTGTAAGGGATTATTCCGCATATTTTATCTCTTATTTCCTAACATAATACTGCCTGCACATCCATCCTCACACCAATCCCTTCCTCATCTGCCATATCCACTGCCTCTCTAACAGCTGGCAATGTCATATCTATCTCTACATCATCCCTCTTGTAGGCTATTGCTGCCTCCAACACATCCTATACCAAACTAAATTGTTGTATGATATGGCCAAATCTAATCAACTCCCACTTACCCTCCCTCTGCTCCAGTACCCACCTATCCTTCGACATAGCCACTAACTCTATCTCTATATCAGGCCATACTAAGAAACCGATATAAGGCATCTAAAAAAGCATTTCCACCCTATAAATTGGCTAGGAGCTACTTATAATGGTTCTCCCCTTAATAGGCCATGTAGCCACAAAATATGATCTCAACCTCATAAAACCTACTATATAAAAAAATCCATCCACCTCATCCATGGTACACTCCAAAAAAAAAGATACATACACTCCAAACCTTTTTCTCATGTTTCATGACCACAGATCCCTATATACTTGGTCTAACAATGTAGGGGAAAAACAAACAACGTCATGTGCACAATCATATCTACCACCACCCCTATCAATATCCATAGAAATCACCCTTTGCCTGAATCTGACATTACATAACAGATGATACCCATCATCATCATCGTCACCAAGGCCCTCCCCTCATCATCATCACTAAATAGGGCCCCATATGAGAAGCCCCTAAAGTATATACCAAATCTCTACACCATCACCATATAAATTCTACATAGTTGCACCCCTACTGGCCTCATCAATCACATATATCTACTCTCCATATATCAATAAGCGTAATATATGGTACACATCCTCCAAAGTGATTGGAATCTCTCATGTAGTCAGCCAAAATGTGTCTATCACATGGTCCCAATGCTCGAATAACACCAATAATAAGCCCATTTCACTATGTATGTGTCTATAATGCCACATCCCACCTAATCTAACTACCTCCAAATGAGCCCAATCAACATTTGACAATATAACTTGAACATCATCAAGTATCTTTGGGATTCTATCCCGTGTAGTCAATATCTCTCTGACCTACATCAGCAATCAAAGAACCACCAAAATCAATCCATAACTTGTTTAGAATTATCAGTGACTCTATGAATTGCTAGAAACCCTATTAAAATTGCCAGCGACCCATACATCGCTAGTGATTTCATACAAAATAGCTAGTGGTTTCTTAGCGAGTCTCAATTTCTAGAAAAATAAATTAAAAAATCAACTAAAATGATAAAAAAATAACCAAAATTTTAAATACATTACCTACTTCAGAATGTGTGGATCAACGTCACTTATGTGTACCTTTGGAAGCCTCCATCACAATCAAATACACTCAAAATTTGAAAATTAGGCTCTTTTGATGTCTTGATCTCAAAAACATAACCATATCAAATGATATTTTCAAATCACTTTATATAGCCTTTTTTTTCCGTGCACCCATTCACTAGAAATTTACACAATCATCCTATTGAAAGAAAACAAAGATAAGTGAAGAGATATTAGGTACTTACTGAAGAATGGGTGTGGAGAGTGTAGGTGATAAGGACGGTGATGGCAGAGATCCAGAGAGAAGAGAATTTATGTTCGTGTCGTGATAGTTTGAGTCTCTGTGATTCTTCATGTGAATCTGTGCTCGTGCAGGAGGTGATGGATAGTAATGGTTTTTGGTAGTGCTACCGGCTGCTTTCCTTTGCCTGAGTGCTTCAGAAAAATTTAAGTGCTCCAAGTCTCTGTTCATATGAGATCATGAATCAAATGGCCAACCTCAAGGAAAGGTTTTTGGAAATGTATTTTACATAACTTGAAAAATTTAGGAGACCGATATTAGTTGAGGTATAACCGACATCATTTAAGGCGTGAAATCTAGGCTGGCTAAAAATAGCCTGATTTTTTCTATTTTTGGCTTGATCTTCAATCTTCATCTGAGTCTTGAGTGATATACCATAGAGGAATGAGTAAGATTCCTCTTTGGTTTATTAATAAAAGTTAAGTATAGGTTTAGACTAAGTCCTACTTGGTTAGGATAGGCTTTGACCTGGTCTTAGGTCATTAATGGGGTTTGAGTGGGTCATGGAGTGAGGTGGCTAGGTGAGTTTTGATGGGTGAGGTGGTCAAGTGAGGATGTTAATTAAATTAATTAATTCAATTAATCATGTGTACTATGGGGTATGAATATGTAAGGTATGGTTAATTTAATTAAAGAGGTTATAAGGGTGGTATGACCTAATTTTGGTGTCTACATTTTGCCCCTTTTTGTCATGTAGCTTGTATTGGTAAGTAATGCTAACAAAAAACAAGAAGTGATTGCCTCATGTATGGGTGAGAGTAGGGTTGCCCCCAAGTGTGGGTGAAGGCGATCCCCCTCAAACCAGGAACTGATGAGGTGTTAGACGGAGTTAGTGAGTGGGTTGATAAATGTGTAGTTGGTGTAAGTTAAGGTAGGTGGGGGAAGAGTATAGGTACTTTGGGTAAAAGGTAAAGGTCAAATCAGGTAATAGGTAATGGGCCAAGGTCAAATTGGGTAATAGGGAATGGGCGAGGGTCAAATTGGGTAATGGGTAATGGTAATCAAACACATGCACACGTATAGATTACAACACGGGTACCAGGTTGAATAGCTCACAAAATATACATCTTATAAGGTTGATAGGTTTATCTAAACAAGGTTGAAGTGATTTAGGTATCCAGGGTATAGGATATGGTCCGGAAACACAACATAGGTTAGGTGCCGAAACATTTAGGTGTGATCCGGTACACCCATGGGTTTGGTTGGGATAAATGGGACGACAATAGAAAAGGTATGGTTGTTAGGCTAAAACAATCATAGGTAATTACATCACAAGGTATAACGAGTACACAAGTTCAATGATCACAAAAAAGTAGGTTAGGTCCAGGTAAAGAGGTCGTGGCATGGGTAAGGCCAAGGTATAGGTAAAATAACCAATCCCTAAACATAATTAAAGAATTGTAGGGGTAGTTTAGGCTTGTGGGTAGGGTACAATGGGTGTTAGTACTAGCAAAACAATATGTGGCAGTAATGAGTTAGGTAAAAAATAGGCAAAACGTGGAGGAAATTGTATTGGAAAATGACCAATGTCAGTTATAAGGTAGCCAATCTCAGTTTTGTATGGCCGACATCGGTCATGGCAGGTTAGGGTTATAAAGTTAAAATCTATATTTTACAGAATCATTTTTGTTATTTACTTTGAGAAAATGATAGAGTTGAGTGATTTGTACATTTTTCGGGGAGGAAAAGACAAGGTATTGGATCAGGTGAGGTGGAGGTGACAGAGTGTTGAGGGGAGCCAAGTAAATAGGTCAATGATATCAATTGGAGACATGTGATAGGTTGAGAGAGTTGAGGTAGATTTATGGCATGAAAGAGGAAGGAGAGGGTTTAGGTGTGCCACCAGCATAGAGGCCAAATGTTCCTCTAAGGTGGTGACACCAAGATGAGATAGGGGGGGCATTTTCCATACTTGTCATTTGATCTAATTATGTTAAAAATGAAGAAATTTGGGTAGGGGTTTTCATTTTTGAAATACGGTTGAAAGGTGGATAAATTAAATGTGGGGAGGAGGTAGAGTATAGGCTAAGTAGGGGGAGAAATAAATGTGGGGTGTAAGTGTTAAGGATTAATTAGGATTGTAGGGTGGGTTTTGTTAATTTTTTAGAAATAGAAGAGGGGGTTTCAGTTTTTGGGGTCACGTCAAAGACCAACGTCAATCAATGTTTGGCTGATGAGGGTTAACTGTAGCTAACATTAGTCAAGACTAGGGTGATCGATACCAATTAATAGGAACTGATGCCAATTAAGGAGAACCAGTGATGGTCAAGGAGACCAATGCCAGTTAGGGTGAAAGAGGGACTGGGGTAAAAAGGGTTATGCTTCAAAAGGAAAAGGAGGTCAAAATGGGCAAGTAATGTGTGTTGTAGAGGGGTAAGGGTAACATGTGGTCATTAGTTAGATGGGTTAGGTGAGTAGGTGAAATAATGTGAAGGTAATGAGTCATGATTGTAAAGGGTAGGAGGTTGGTATTTGAATTAGGTAAATGGGGTAAGCTAGATTGGTGTGATTGGGTATGGTGTTGGGGTTAAGAAAAAAAATAGAGGTAGTGAGGTCTTAACAATGTTAAGTTTTTTTGGATGTAGGCTAAGGACTAGATAAGGGGTATGGGGCAGGACAAAGTGCCAGCATTATGGGTAGATTTGCAATCAAGTGTGACCATAGAGGAGTGGGAGAACATGACTGATGTTGGACTGATTGAGATTTGACGCTACAGGCGTGTAGCTTGAGATCCTAGTTTGTTGGTTGTACTCATCGATAAATGGGATTAAATGAATAACACTTTCCATTTATCGATGGGTGAGATTACTGTCACCCTGGAGGATGTATACAAGATTATGTGGCTACCGATTGTGGGTGAGCAAGTGTATTCAATTTCTTCAGAGGCCTCCATGGAGCCTATATTGGCTGTGTTTGGGGAGGCGGTGGGAGAATTGAGGTATCATAGCGTGAGCCTTATCTATGGAGAGATTTATGCAGCCCATCCTTAGGAGACGAGGTTGGTTATTTTGATGATGGAGGTAGTATGTTGTTTCACCCTACTAGATGCCAAGGGTGGTAGATTCCTAAGATCATTGATGGGAATTCTCCAAGACATGGTGGAGGAGTGGATTTATTTTGCATGGGCACCACAATTCCTAGTACAACTGTATAGGGAGCTATGGGCGTATGGGAGGTTGTGGAGGTTTAGTTTGTGTTACACTTTTATTTTACATCACTGGGCATATGAGCACATTGAATGTGTGCATCTAGTTGGTTTGAGCCAACTTGATTGGTTCGGGGATGGCTTGGTTAGAGTCGGCTATCGACGGTGGGTACCAGTTGGTATACTGATATTATTAATTATATAATGGGCCATACATATCTAGAAGGTGCTACACCACAACAAAGAAGGCGGCTACGCACTATCGTGGCTAAATACGTTATTATAGAACAAGTGCTATATCATAAGGCTTTCGATGGAATTCTTCTAAGGTGTGTTGACATAGAAGAATCCAAGAAGATTCTCCACAAATCTCATAGTGGGAATATGTGGAGGCCACTTTGGTGGTCACGCCACCACTAGCAAAATAAATTGGATGGGCTATTTCTGGCCCACTCTAGAGCACGACGCAGTAGAGTTTGTACGTAAGTGTCATAAATGCCAAGAATTTTCCCACGAGATTCACATGCCGGCACAAGCTCTACAACTAATCATAACTCCATAGCCCTTTTCTACATGGGGCCTAGATTTGATAGGGAAATTCTCTCCCTCATCTACAAATGGCCATAACTTCATAATCACGACCACCGAGTATTTTACTAAATGGGTAGAGGCTATGCCTCTTACCACTGTACCAGGCACTGTAATCACCAAGTTCATTTTGAACCAGATCATTTGCAGGTATGGTGTCCCACAAATAATTATCTCAGACAACGGGACTTCTTTTAAGAATGATGAGGTTCATGAACTATGTAGTAAATTTAAGATAAACCATCATACAGCCTCCCTGTATTACCCTCAAGCCAATGGACAAGCTGAAGCAACAAACAAAACATTGAAAGCTATTCTCCTTAAAATGGTAAAATAAAACAAATGAGATTGGCATTTAAAGTTATACCCAGCCTTGTGGGCCCACTGAACCTCAATAAGAACACCAACAGGAGTAACTCCTTTCTCATTGGTATTCGGAGCAGAAGCGGTTCTCCCACTTGAGGTTGAAATACCCAGTCTCCGCATCTCATTACAAGGGATTCTGGATGAAGACACTTATAGAGAAGCACGTCTCTCCCAACTAGAAAGCCTAGATGAGGCCAGGTTAGATGATGAATAGTGGCATAGAGTTTATGCTGACCAGATGTGCTAGCAATATAACAAAAAGGTCTATGAATGAGATATATATGAAGGAGATCTAGTTCTAAGACTAGACAACCAGATCGATAAAAAGACTGGCAAAGGAAGAAAATTCTGGCCCAAATGATTGGGCCCATATCAAGTCACGAAAGACTATGGAAATGGTGCATATCTCTTATGTACACTGGAAGGCGAGGAATTCAATGAACCAGTCAATTCCTTGCATCTTAAATGATTCTATGCATAAATAACCCGTACTATTTGTATAAGTATATCTACATTTCATCTTCATGTAGTTAGGTTCATTTTTTCCACTTGTTTCATACAATTTTGTGATCAAGGAACTTATTCCCAAAGCAATTCATTACAAACTTCTGATGGTATTGAACTAATCATGCAAATCATACTTCTTCACTTTCATAATCACATCACCTATTTCTGAATCATCTCATCAAATAAAGTTAGAAATGAAAAATTCTTAACGGTAACCATACCAAGGTCTGCATGCTTGTTCTCACTTTTTGTCTCTTCCTAGGATAGGTGTCTTGCGTATGGTCTATTCTAGAATATTCATCATGTCACATCTATCTCGTATGCATATCTCTTTGGAAATAAAAACATACTGACATTTTGATCAAATATATAAATCAAATGTAGATCAAATAGAAAATTTTATTTTTACACATTTCCTTGCGCTACCAACCTTTAGTGATGAGCTTGTGTCTCTTACTAGTGACGTAGGGTTGGGAAAGGATGGGAATGCCCTTACTTGCCTGTACCTTGTCTATGGTGATAAGCCCATGCTTCTTACTAGTAGCATGGGGCAAGGTGTAGGGGGTCCTATTGACAAATAAACATTGAAGGTCATAAGAAAACAATTCAAATGAACCTTTGAAATCTTGAGTCAAAAACAAATGAATCAGATGTCCAAAATTCCAAGACATCTCAAAACCCTGAAAACTAGATTTTGTCTACCATGTGGCCATCTATGAATCTAAGTCTAGATAAACCACAAAGCAAGTAGCATTCTAAACTATGGAGTCACTTGAGTAGAGTAGGTTTGTAGCATCCTAATTTGCTTCCACCAAATCTTTGTCTATCTCTCATCACTGCCATTCAACAAATTTCATAGCTTGTGCCCTTACTAGCTCTTGGTAATGAGCCCTCGCATCTTACTAGTTGTATGGAGTTAGGAGTGGGGCAAGTTCATCTGCTCATCATACCAGTTTATCATATCATTTTTTCAAAATAAGTATGAAGTACCAAAAAAAATTCTTATAGAAACTCAAGTTCAAGATCACATTATGTCTACATTATCATATATCAACATCAAAAAATACAAAAATAAAGAAAGCACTTGTATCATTTGTTCTCCACTGCATACATTCTAAAAAACATATAAAAACAAAATTATAGTTTACATGTGGAAATGAATCACAAAATCATAGATACCAAGAGTCTGATCCAAAAATTATATATATATATATATATATATATATATATAAGTTTCTTGTACAATGCCATCATGAGCTAAGCATGGTCAAAACACTCAAAGAGCCTGGGAAATACAAAATACATCATACAAACAATCTAACAGAGCCAAGTGGCTTCTCAACCCCTATGAGATCCCTCCAAAGGTTCACACCCATGTCTAGCAATCTGGATATGCCAACACTCTGAGTGCATAGAGGGCTCACGATCTCGAGGAGTAGTTGTGGCCTCGCCATGAGAGTGACTCCTCATCAGGTGCTCTGCTATCCTGTATCCTACCAAATCGGTATGGAGGGTATTCACCATCCTGGCCACATGCCAGATAGGGGAAAAATTTCGGTATGCCTACCGACTGTTGAAGGCTCCCCTGTGTCCACGAATAGCTCCACATGGGTCTTCTCCATGGGAATCATCAGGGTATCAGTGCATACCCGGTGAATCAGGTCTCGCCACTCGTTAGTAGTCTTTGCATGCAAAGGGGAAAAATGAATTAGAAATAATCAAAAGAAAGAAAGAAAAGTAAAAGGAGAGATATCAATTAAGGCAATCCTAAACAAACATTAAAGAGAAGGATAATAACTCACTCAAATCTCTGGGCCTCCAAGATGGATCTCTAGGGTCAGCACCTGCTACATATCCTGCCGCTGACTGATGCTATCCTCCTGTGCCTGGGGCCACATAATGTCCAACTGCGGACTCATCATCTCCACCGAAGCCCTGAGAAAGTGGATCCTCTAAATCTAGGGTCACCCTCTCTGCACTCTTCTCCACCCTCTCCACCTGTAAGATATCCTGAGTGTTATGCCACTCAGGATCATTGTCCTCCTCTCCACTCAAATCATTGACCTCAGCCTCGGTATCATCCTCTGTCTCTCCCCCTGTGAACTCCTTGGACTCAGAGTCTATATTAATGGGGTCATAGCTGTTGTGGGTGAGACCAGTGGCAATCTGAAGTAAGGGTGCCTGAGGAGCACCGGCTCTCCCTCGAGCGCGTACTACCCTCGTAGCTATAATGGGGACACCAGGAGTAACAATTGTCCAACCCTGGCCTCTAGGACCTCCCCTAGCCTCCTAAAATTATTTGTATACTGGCACCACTGGGGGAAGCATACCCACGTAAGTAAGGCCAAATTGCTGAGACACTCAACCAAAAGAATGTATCTCCACCTTCCCTGTCCTATCCATAAGCTACCCTGTGGTGGAGCAAGAAATAAAAGTACAAGCCTCCTCACCCCATAACCCTGCCATGGCCTGATAGGGTGTAGCATCCATGTCATCAGTGGTCAAGGAGGTGACTGGCTGGTGGGGTGCTCTGAGCACTGACATATCTATCCATCTGGCTTCCCTCACAGCTCCAAGATCCGCCACCTCTACACCTCTCCCATAAGGAATGAAACGCTCATAGACCCATCTCATAACTATGGTCGGATGGCTCAATCAATGCCCCTTGTAAACAAACCACCCGGTACAAATCATGATAGGTTGTCCGAAGAATGTCAGCCCCCCCAGGCGTAAATCCGGCCATGTCCCTCAATCTGTGTAATAATGGGGGACCAACAATACAGTAAGGCGTCTCCTCCCTTGTCCCCGATCAATCTCAAGGCAAGGATCCCCATAATGGCCTGATGAATTAAGGGTATAGGTAGGCTAGGAATAGATTAGACCCTCACCCCCTTCTTCGAACTAGTGGAGATAATTGCGTCTCCTATATATGAGGCCCATTATGCTATCTGAGCCCGTGACCCTGCTGTCTCAAGTGTGAGCCGTTTCCCAATGATCGGGACCCCCAAGATGTGGTAAACATCCTCCAAAGTGATGGTCCACTCACCCTTGACCCCTGGAAATTGGAAAGTGTTCCGATCAGCATCCCAATATGAAAACAAGTCACAAAGTATGTGACTAGAAGGTGCAACATGCGGGACCCGTGATATGCGCAATATACTGGCCCTCTAAAGAGTGTCCTGCTCATGCTGAGAAAGGGCATCCAATACTACTGGAAGCCAATCACTCTCTCTCTCTCTCTCGGATCCATCAGATATACTCCTCCTTCACCTGCATACACCCAAAAACACATGAAACGGAGTAAGTTAGTATTCAAACGACATTAGAAAAATCATGAAAGCAGGTAAGAATGCTAGAAATGTAAAAATGAATTCAAATAAGTGTTTTTTATGCATTCTATGAAGGGCTACCACCCTGAGCAGGGCGGCGGTTCTGTAATCACCTCCTTAAAGGTGGCGGTCTTGTAACCGCCACCCTGATCAGGGCGGCGGTCGTGTAATCACCTCCCTGCTCAGGGCGGCGGTCGTGTCCCGAATTTCCATGTGGGTCACATGCCCTAAATGATGCCTAAAAACACCAAAAATGACTATTTTGACAAAAAAAAGCCTATCCATTAGGCATCCCCCCTAAGTAACCCTATTAAAACTGACATTTTCGAAAATAATCCCCCCATGACAAAGATTTCACCATTTTAACATTTTGGGGATAAAAATGGTAAATCGAGAAAAACTAACCTAAGATCTCATGGGTCAGTGTTCCACTCGTGGAGGAATTATAAAAATCTCATCCTGGACATTTTGACTATACTCTCATTAGAAACCATCACCGTGGATCCCAGAGCTCAAAATCAATCAAATTGACACGTGCAAATGAATAGGAAAATGGGCCCACTTTTACATATATAGTATCCTGACTTGTTTTGAATGCCATTTCCGTAGGTTTGAAGCACTGATGGAGGTAAGTTGTTATCCCCGCACAAATGGTACATCCTCATTTCATATTATTTTAGTATTTATTTTTGATTTATTCTGTCTATTTGCACTTGAGTCCTCCTTTTCATTTTGCAGGTAGAGGGAATTTTGGATGGCATCGTTTCGACACACGAATGTATCAGGTATAATTTCTTACTTCCCATTTTAGGACTTTCATACTCAGACCCACCATTTTACGCCTCTTCATGGGTAAAACGCTTCTCCGATGGGGCAATATGTATGTACCCAAAATTGTAGGGTACTGCACCATCAGAACAATGTTACACATGCCCCAATGATGATGCAGGTCTCCTCGAAAGGTGTTCAGGATCTAGAAAAGCTCTCCAAGTATGCGTTAACATCCCGCATGCCCCACTTAGCCCCTACATGCTTTGCTTTTTCTCTTCTCCCCTCCTTTTTCTTTGCGTTTTGATCTTCAGTGACGAAACCACCGTCCTGCCTGGGAGGTGGTCTTGTGACCACCGCCCAGGTAAGGCGGCAGTCCTGTAACCGCCGCCCTGTTCAGGGTGGCAGTCCTTCACGTGTTTTCCAGAATGTTCTTTTAATGTGACCCACATAAAAATTCAATGTTTACCAGATTTTTTTCACCGCCTTTGCCTGTATTTATGATTCCGGTTCCCTGGAATAGTGTTTTGGCATTGTTTATGGTTAAAGAGTTCAATTTGGTTTTCACCTTTGGGTAAATGGGAATTCTATAAATAGCTGGCTTGTGCTCAAGCAAATGGCCCCTCAAATTTGCCTCTCAATTTCTCATTTCAATAGCTTAGCCTTTCAATTTTTCTTAGGATTCATAATTTCATTTTTTGTATGCATGGTTAGTGTTGTTTAGTTGTTAGGAAGGCACATAATCTTCTTGTGCTACTGTAGTTACTATTGCATGCAATTCATTAGAATAGGATAGTTTTATTTTCAGTCTGAAGCCATTAGAGTTACAGGTTTTGTTCATCAAAAAGGATTAGTTTCAGGTTCTGGACGTTTTGTGTTGTATGACTCACAATAAATCCCACTATGAATTGCATAACCCAAGCCCTGTTCTCTTGCGCTATCCCTCTCCTACTCGCATTGTATTCATTCTACATCCTGAAGCCTGCCATTATTCCAATACCTACTTCTATTAATGCTAACATCACATGCTTTTCTGGATTCACGTGAACAAGAAGGAATGAGGAGATCTCACTGATGGGACAAAGCCACACACCATCTGAATTCGCCACTGTTCTGCAAAATCTAGGTTCAAGCTTTCAAAGTTCTAGTTAAAACATACCAAATAGAGTAGTCAATCATTTCATTTCAGTTAATCTCACTTTCGATATTACCAGGGAAGCTGTGGGGATTAATAGTTTTTGAGAAACTATGATTCACTCCTCAATTCTGAGGTAGGATCGAGAGTCTTTCAAATAGATTAGATCAGTTATTTGGTTATTTAGAATAAATTTACAACTACACAGGCAAGTAGCTATACTCGGCTACTTTTGTTTGTTTTAAATTTCGTTATTAGTTTAGTTGTCAATTTCTAAATATCTTAAATAGTTTCTCTTTCACATTATCATTCAAATAGTTCATCAAATATACAAAAATAGAGAAGTTATATATGCTGTAGATATAATTTACATTGTTAATTTTACTCTGCTGCAGTTAGATTTACATTGTTTTTTTTGCATGACAATCACGAGACCTAGAGATCCTAGAGAATACGTATTCAAGCCAATCATGCCTCAACCCAATCTAGTTATAGCAATAACTGATATAGATCAAAATCTTAGAATCCAAGTCTTTCCAATAGTAGACTTACAACAGATCAGCTCACAGTTAAGAGGGTTAAACATACAAGACGACCAAGCACATACATTTTTGTTCAAACATAGCCAAACTACAGATTACCCTAGACAAATATCCACATGACTGTAGAAGGGCTTGAAAGAGAGCAAACATGTTTGGCTGTGACCCTTTGGTCCCATAGCAAGACGCAGGAGACATTCTCACTAACATAGACACTAGCTTAAGAATTCAGGTTGCCAGAATGCCTGTAAGGTACTTTGACAAGATTGTCACAAATTTTAGTTCTAAATATAGAGGCTGAAAATGCATATGACTATTAGATACTAGGGATTAGGGACTGATTCTACACAGGACCATAGTAGGTCCACAACAACCACAAATCTACAGTTGTGATCCACAAATCCCATAACCCAACGGAGTCCACAAGTCAATTAGATGTAGATGCTGGCTTACACACATTAGTATTTAGATCCACACCACTTCCACCTATCATCATCGCTCAGTTATCTTTGTTATACATAGTAGCTAACAAAGCTAAGGATTTCTTGACTAGACCAAATAATTGACCGTAGAATCCACTATATATCCATTGTCCACCCTATGACCCTATCTGGTGATATACACAAAACAATTCCAGGTCATTTTTCCCGTATCCCACAACCTATAGATCGGATCATGCCAGAGCTTGATATTGATTGGAGCCTTTGAGCAGTCATCCTTGCACTAACCGATTTATCACGCCAGTGCAGGTTAGAAGGGCCTTCTTTGCCTTAGATTCACAGATTCCACTAGTGTGTGTCGAAGACATAAGATTGCCTAACTAGCTTGTCTGCATCCCATGCATAGTCCATCCCTACCGGATGTCTCGGCATGACCTCAGGAGGTTGGGTGCAAGGAAGAGTTACTTGTAGATTCCCATGCTCGCTTGTCACTTTTCCATCGTACAAAATTGGTGAACCCGATGTGAACAAACAACGTTTTCTTCTTTTCCACCTCATTAGCCTTTGCATCATCTTCACCAACAAAGTTGATGAACCTGGCGTGAAAGGAACAGTTGTTTCACTCTCATCTTTCCCCTTTTAGTGTTTCATATTTCTTCCATCCACCTTCACTCTTTCCCATTATTCTGCAGGCATTCATATACCCCTCAAATATGTCAGGATTCGACACATATGGTAGACCTCTCCTAGGTCTTGAGGCATATTACTATCAACTGAATAGACAACCATCACCCTCACTCTCAGAATGGGGTGAAAACTATTCAACTAACCAGTTTTCAACACAAACTCTGCCCCCAAAGTGCTATATATAGTTCTTATTTCCACAATAGAGGAGTTGGATCAGCTCACTCAAACGCAACACCCAGAGCCTTTAGACTCAAACGCCATGACATTTACAGGAGTATCGTGGTTCATCTCCTCAGGTATTACTTAGACTAGCAAATTAGTAGAAAATCATATCCATATCCATTTTTAGATGATGAAAATTCAATGTGCATTATTCCAAGAATGAACAATTCTCTCAGAGTATGTACCCACCTATAGGAAGGTTACAAACACAACCCGGGGTCTCGTTTCAAGAAAACACCTCGATGCCACTACCTATAAGAAATACCCTCGGGGAAACATGGAAGGGCAATGATCAATTCATAGTGTGGTTACCACATGCCTATACAACCTTAGGATATACAAAAAATTCCACTAAGGAAAAATACAGTGACTTCACCAAATGAAGTCATCTCAACTTTAGTAGAAAAATTTAGAGGGTTAGAACTTGCTCAAGCAAGTCAAAATTCTCAATTCATGTAGGTAGGAAATTCCAATCCTCCACATCCTCTCAGCCAAGTAGACCTCCTCACAGGAATAGGCACATTGGGCATGCCTCCTCAGTATTTGCAACAAAACCCAACTAGAACTCACTGTTTCTAACACCGTTCCTAGTGGAAAATATGATACCTCCCAGTCTAGTACAAAATAATCCATTCCTGGGTAATACTCCTTCATATCTAAACATGTATTCCAAATCACCGCAAGGAGATATGTTCTCTTCTCCTAGGCATGTTCACTCAACCATGAGGATTGCCTTATGCCCCTGCAAATGCATATGCCATGCCATACCAACAAGCCATCCCACCTCCACCCCCTGAGCAGGCACCATCGATGGTCGAAACCTATGTGATAGGGACTTATTCAGAATATTTGAAAGAACCCTTAGACTTCACTATATGAAGCATCATGCTTCCAAGACCCCTTCCCAATTTTCCCAAATATAAAGGGGAAGGAGACCCGAATGCACATATCAAGGCCTATGCCACTAGCCATTCGAGAACTACTCCCTTGGGATGGGGTTGTTGCTAAAATATTTCCCAAAACTTTAGAGGGCATCGCCCTCGATTGGTATTACAGAATATATGAAGCTTCCATACATTCATTTAAACAACTCATTTTAGAGTTCATTAAGGCATTTGACATGACCAAACTGTTGAGAACAAGAATCGGGGAATTCTCGCACATTAAACAAGAACACAATGAATTTATTGCTCACTTCATCCACAAGATGGCATAAAGTCCTTTATTCTTTGGCCAGTGCTCCAAACATGGACTAAATGGAACTATGTAATTTATTCCTTCATTCTCTCAGTAGAGAGGTAAAAGAAGAAGTCCAAAAGTTCCCACTAAGGACTTAGGATGAAGTACTTGAGAACACCCTCTGAATAGATCAAGCGGCAATAGATAGTGGTCGCAAGACGTATGGAACAAACGACAGGTTAATCACCTCTAGCCAAAATACTATGACTTATCCTAATACCAGTAAACGTCAATCAAGGACCTAAGATCCTTAATAAAAATCACAATGGCACAACCACAGATGGAGTAACCGATCAAACAAAAAAAACAAATGTTGTAAATGCTCCACCGCTAATTAACAATCAACGAAACAACAACTTTACCCCGATAATCAATACAGTGGATTTTAATCATCCACAACAACAACAACAACAACAAAGGTGGATCCAAACACATGGTCCAAGTAAAAATTCAACTAGATATCAGAACCGAAACCAAAACCAAAGACAACAAACACAAAATCCTAATGGTCAACGGTTTAATCAGAGTTTTAGACCTCAATATGCACCAAACCAACAACCTAGGAATTACAATCCTAACTCGTATTGTGCTTTCCATAAAATTTGAGGCCATGACACTAGAACATGCCATGATTACAATAAATTCATGCAACGTCTACTAGAAGGAAACAAAGGACAACTTTTTATAGATATGTTCTTAGCAGATCCTGCATCACCTGCACCAAATACTTTCATAGGGAGTAGTCTCCCCTCAAAATGCTCCCCTCAAGATCTTCAACAATCCGCTCCCAAATCACAATAACAATAAATTAAATCCAAATGGGACGAACAAGGGCATAATGACAGGAAGCAATTATCATGATAGCCTCAACTTCGCTAAACCTACCAGTTGCACCACAATTAGGAAGTCAGCCATGACCCAAGATAGTCAGTTTAGTGGAGTTAGACACCGAACTACACGTAGAAGCTGTAACAAGGACACGAGAGTATTCCTCTCAGCCAAATCCATAGGTTACCCGCTAGAGGTAGATAACATCCAATAGATATTAGTAAAACCTGTAGGTGCCTATGATTTAATTAATAACCTAACAAAAACCTTCTCTCACATCTCCTTTTTGGACTTACTGAAGAACTCTCCATCCCACAAGGTTTCTCTTTTAGAAGCATTAGGTTTAGGTCATTTAATTAACATCACTCCACCTCCCAAAACATAGGTAAACTGTATAGACTTTGATATCCACCCTTTGGGGCAGCCAAATAGGGATACTGAGTTTATATTCGAAATAAACAAAATGCCAATGGATGCTGAGATTACACACAGAGGTGATCCGGCCTTACATCTACAAGTGTGGGTCTATAACAATTATGTTAAACATGCAATGGTTGATGATGGGGAAGCAGTTAACATAGTCACCTTCTCTTTCCTTCAAAAGCTAGGGTATGGAGAAACAAATTATTCCACAACTTGGAATACGCTAAGAGGCTATGATAGCCTTAAAGCCACGTCAATTGGAACTATAATACTACCAGTCACCTTAGGACCCAAAACAATCCTAACTGAGTTTTATATTATAGATCAGGAAACCAACTATAATATGATCCTCGGCCAACTGTGGATACACCGTATGAAGGCAATCCCTTCCACGTTATTTCAAGAAGTAAGATTCTTGCACTTAGGAAAGATATTCGTAGCCAAAGATGATCCAAAACCATTCGATACACACCTAGCTAGACTTAAAGAGAAGGCTGGGTATTCACTCTGAGTTTGAACTCCCAACAAACCAACTTAATGAACCAACTGATGTGAAACCAAAAGAAAAGTTGGTACCTACAAAAGAACTAGAAACTATGAGCCTAGTCACGAATATCCTAGCCCTCAAGGATGAGGCTAACACTTTAGAAATGGTATCATTAGGAACTACTGGCAAAATTTGTCAAATTACTAGAATAGGATCTACCAATTTTCCTACCATTTGATTTTGTAGGCATGGTATATACCCTAGGAGTTGGTTCTCTTCTAGTAGAAGAGCTCTGCATGGTAGAAGTAACCAAAGTAGACGAAATAGATGGACGTAAAATTTCCCAACATCCATCTTCCCAACTAAATATTGGACTCTCCATTTCTATGTAGCTAGATGTTGTTATGGGGTTGGGGTAGGTGTGATCTTTACTTCACCCGAAGGAAAAATCCTACCATTCGTCTTTAAACTAAATTTTGAATGTACAAACAACGGCGTTGAGTATACGAAGCCCTCCTCCTTGGCCTCATCCTAGCTAAAAGGCTCAATGTTAATGACATCAGGGTGTTTGGAGACTCTCAATTAGTAGAAAACCAAGTCTCTGAGGTGTATGATACTATAGTTGAACACTTACAGCTCTACAAAATAGTGGTATTAGATTTGAGCAAAGAGTTTGACTTCATATCAATTGAAGCAATCCCATGAGAACAAAATCTTCTCACAGATTTGATAGCAACCTCAGGTTCATGTTTCACTCCAAACAGTGAGTTGGAAGACATCCATTTCATGGTATCCCTTCGTACTGAACCGTTAGTGAAAAAAATGTCAAATCCTCTCTTAACGAACATAGCTGAGAACAAATCTACTAGCGTAGATCATGTTGATAGTGATAGAGCTACTCTTGATTACTTAAATGCCTATGCAGCGTTACATCTCACCCATCACGTGGTAGATTTTTCTTTAATCCCACATTCATCTTCTTACTTTGGAAATCCCATGATAGAGCTTCCCCCGTAAAAGGAACTATGACATATACGCGGTAGAAAATGGAGAAGATCTATGGAACTACCTCCAGCCCCGCCTGAGTTTGAAGAAGGTAACACTTCTTTAATCGAAGAAACAATTGACATTAACATCGGAATGGAGGATGAACCAAAGCTCTTAAAATAGGATCTTCGTTAACTCCAGAAGAGATAGAAATACACACTCGAATCCTCAAAGAACATCAGAAGGATTTTACATTTAATTATAAAGAAATGATAGGGGTTACACCACACATCGCGGTACATAACCTCGTCACCAAATCAGATGCAAATCCAATTAAACAAAAATCAAGACCAATGAAACCCAAGGTAGCTCTCATGGTGAAAGAAGAAGTAATGAAACTTCCTCCAAGTGGGATTCATCAAACCAGTCGATTACTCTCAGTGGGTATCTAATATCATTCCGTTCTCAAAAAAACGGGAAGATATGCATTTGCATAGATTTCTGAGACATTAACAAGGCGTGCCCTAAGGATGACTTCCCATTACCATCCATAGACATCATTGTTGACGCAACAACCAGGTTTGAGCTTTTGTCTCTCATGGATGGATTCTCATGATACAATCAAATCAGAATATCTGAACAAGACCAAGCCAAAACCACGTTTATAACTCCTTGGGGAACCTATTGCTACGTTGTTATGCCATTCGGTCTCAAAAATGCTGGCGCTACATACCAGTGGGCAATGACATACATATTTCATGATCTTATTCACAAAATCATGGAATCCTATGTAGATGACTTGTTGGCCAAGGCCAAGAAGCACTGTGATCACCCGGAAGTGCTCCACATCATTCTTTCACGTTTAATAGAATACGGAGTCACACTAAACCCAGAAAAATGTGTATTTGGTGTGACAGGAGGGAAACTCCTAGGTTACATTATATCATCACGAGGGATTGATGTAGACCCAGCCAAAATCCGGGTTGTTCTTGAAATGATCCCACCATCAAATGAATCTAGAATCAGGTCATTTCTTGGGAAACTCGGTGCAATCTGAAGATTCATCCCATATTTAAGCTTTTCCATTCATCCAATCAACAATCTACTCAAGAAAGAGTACATGTATCGATTGGACCGAAGACTGCAATGAGGCTTTCGAAGCAGTTAATCATTTCTTGTTGTCACCACCTACGCTAATGCCTCCTAAGCCAGACCGCCCTTTAATCTTATATTCACGAGCTACCAATGTCTCGCTAGCCTGCATGCTAGCTCAAGAAGATGATGACAAATGAGAACATGTGATCTATTTTATTAGAAAAACATTACTTGAATATGAAACATGTTATACGCAAGCAGAGCAATGAGAGTGCCTTGCCATAGTCTTCGCAACCAAATGCTTAAGACACTACATGCTAAATCAAGAAACAAGGGTCATTGTAAAAACAGACCATTTACGAACTTTCCTCAAGCAAAGATCTTTGTCTAAAAAGGTTGAATGCTTTATAACCTTAATGGCTGAATTAGAATTAACTTTTGTAAACTAGAAGTCCATTAAGGGACAAATCATTGTAGATTGGTTAGTTGATAACCCGTTGGACGGAGGTGATCTAGTAAATCTAGATTTTCCCGATGAATGCATATATTACGTCGAAACTAGACCTCCCATATCTGTATGTCCTTGGTCTACTGATATTATTAATTATATCATGGGCCATACATATCCAGAAGCTTCTATACCACAACAAATAAGGCTATTACACATTATCATAACTAAATACGTTATTATAGAACAAGTGCTCTATCATAAGGCTTTCGATGGAATGCTTTTAAGGTGTGTTGACACAGGAGAATCCAAGAAGATTCTCCATCGAATCTCACAGTGGAATATGTGGAGGCTACTTCGGTGGTTACGCCACCACTCACAAAATACATCGGATGGGCTATTTTTGGCCCACTCTAGAGCACGACACAGTAAAGTTTGTATGCAAGTGTCATAAATGCCAAGAATTTTCCCATGAAATTCACATGCCGGTGCAAGCTCTACAACCAATCAAAACTCCATAGGCCCTTTTCTACATGGGGCCTAGATTTGATAGGGAAATTCTCTCCCTCGTCTACAGATGGCCATAACTTCATAATCATGGCCACCAAGTATTTTACTAAATGGGTAGAGGCTATGTCTCTTACCACTGTACCAGGTGGCTGTAATCACCAAGTTCATTTTGAACCAGATCATTTGTAGGTATGGTGTCCCACAAATCATTATCTTAGACACCAGGAATTCTTTCAAGAATGACGAGGTTCATGAACTATGCAGAAAATTTAAGATAAACCATCATACATCCTCCCTGTATTACCCTCAAGCCAATGGATAGGATGAAGCAACAAACAAAACACTGAAAGTTATTCTCCTTAAAACGGTAAAAGAAAACAAACGAGATTGGCATTTAAAGTTATACCCGGCCTTTTGGGCTGACTGAACCTCAATAAGAACACCCACATGAGCAACTCCTTTCTCATTGGTATTTGGAGCAGAAGTATTTCTCCCAATTGAGGTTGAAATACCCAATCTCCACATCTCATTATAAGGGATTATGGATGAAGACACTTATAGAGAAGCACATCTCTCCCAACTAGAAATCCTAGATAAGGCCAGGTTAGATGCTAAACAGTGGCAGAGAGTTTATGCTGACCAGATGTTCCGGCAGTATAACAAAAAGGTCTATAAATGAGATATATATGAAGGAGATCTAGTTCTAAGACTAGACAATCAGATTGACAAAAAGACCGATGAAGGAATATGGAATACTATCCGGCCCAAATGATTGGGCCCATACCAAGTCACAAAAGACTATGGAAATGGTGCATATCTCTTATGTACACTAGAAGGTGAGGAATTTAATGAAACAGTCAATTCCTTGCATCTTAAACGATTCTATGCATAAATAACCCGTACTATTTGTATAATTATATATACATTTCATCTTCATGTAGTTAGGTTCATTTTTTCCACTTGCTTTCATACACTTTTGTGATCAAGGAACTTATTCTCAAAGTAATTCATTACAAACTTTTGATGGTAATGGCATAAGTCATTCCAATCATAATTCTTTACTTTCATAGTCATCGTCAATTGTTTCAGAATCATTTCATCAAATAAAGCTAGATATGACAAAGTCTTAACTGTAACCATACCAAGGTCTGCATACTTGTTCTCACTTTTGGTTTCTTCCTAGGATAGGTGTCTTGTCGTATGGTCTGTTCTAGAATCTTCATCAGTGTCACATCTATCCTCGTGCGCATATCTCTTTGGAAATAAGAATCATACTGACATTTTTCTCAAATATATAAATCAAACATGTAGATCAAACAGAAAATTTTATTTTTTACACATTTCCTTACCCTACCAACCTTCGGTGATGAGCTTGTGTCTCTTACTAGTGGCATAGGGCTGGGAAAGGATGGTAATGTCCTTACTCGCCTGTACCTTGTCCATGGTGATAAGCCCACACTTCTTACTAGTAGCATGGGGCAAGATGTAGGGGGTCCTCTTGACAAATAAATGTTGAAGGTCATAAGCAAACAATTCAAATAAACTTTTGAAATCTTGAGTCAAAAACAAATGAATCAAATGTCCAAAATTCCAAGAGAGCTCAAAACCCCAAAAAACATATTTTTTCTACCATGTGGCCATCTACAGAATCTAAGTCTAGATAAACCACAAAACAAGTAGCATTCTAAACTATGGAGTCACTTGAGTAGAGTAGGTTTGTAGCATCCTAATTTGGTTCCACCAAATCTTTGTCTATCTCTCATCACTACCATTCAACAAATTACAAAGCTTGTGCCCTTTCTAGCTCTCGGTGATGAGTCCTCGCATCTTACTAGTTGCGTGGAGTTAGGAGTGGGGCAAGTTCATCTGCTCATCATACCAGCTTGTCATCATCGTCCTGTTAAAACTAAGTGTGAAGTACTGGAACATTTTCTTATAGAAGCTCAAGTTCAAAATCACATTGTGTCTATGTTATCATATGTCAGCATCACAAAATGCAAAAAGAAAGAAAGCACTTGTATCATTTGTTCTCCACTGCATACATTCTGAAAAGCATATAAAAACAACATTATAGTTTACATGTGGGAATGAATCACAAAATCATAGATACCAAGAGTCTAATCCAAAAATTATATATCTATATATATATATATATAAGTTTCTTGTACAATGCCATCATGCGCTAAGCATGGTCAAAATGCTCAAAGAGCCCAGGAAATACAAAATGCATCATACAAACAATCTAAGAGAGCCAAGTGGCTTCTCAAACCCTATGAGATCCCTCCAAAGGTGCATTCCCACGTCTAGCAACTCCGGCGATGCTGGCACTCTGAGTGTATAGAGGGCTCACGATCTCGAGGAGAAGATATGGCCTTACCATGAAAGTGACTCCTCATCAAGCGCTTTGGTGTCCTATATCCTGCCAACTCGGTATCGAGGGTAGTCACCATCCTAGCCACATGCTAAATAGGGGAAAAAACATTGGTATGCCTACTAGACTGCTGAAGGCTCCCCTGCGTCCACGGATAGCTCTACACAGGTCTTCTCTATGGGGATCATCAGGGTATCAGTGCATACCCAATGAATCAGGTCTCGCCACTCATCAGCAATCTCTACAAGCAAAGGAGAAAACATGAATTAGAAATACTCAAAAGAAAGATAGAAAAGTAAAAGGAGAGATAGCAACTAAGACAATCGTAGCTAAAAAAACATTAAAGAGAAGGATGATAACTCACTCAAATCTTCTGGGCCTCCAAGATGGATATCTAGGGTCATCACCTGCCACAGATGCCTGCCGCTAACTGATACACTCCTCCTATGCCTGCGGAAACATAACGTCCTACTACAAACTCATCCTCTCCACCCAAGCCTTGAGAAAGT
Organism: Taxus chinensis; assembly: GCA_019776745.2. NCBI lineage: Eukaryota > Viridiplantae > Streptophyta > Pinopsida > Cupressales > Taxaceae > Taxus > Taxus chinensis. Next base: position 907,693,678 of record CM034146.1, read on the forward strand.
GGCTCCTCTGAAGCTAGGGTCACCCTCTCCTGCACTCTACTCTACCCTCTCTGCCTGTAAGATATCTTGAGTGTCATGCCACTCAGGATCAGTTGTCCTCCTCTCCACCCGACTCATTGACCTTAGCCTTGGTCTCCTCCTCTATCTCTCCCCCTGTGAACTCCTTAGACTCAGAGTCTATATTAATGGGGTCATAGCTGTTGTGGGTGAGACCAGTGGCAATCTGAAGTAAGGGTGCCTAAGGAGCACCGGCTCTCCCTCGAGCGCATACTACCCTCGTAGCTATAATGGGGACACCCGAAGTAAAAATGGTCCAACCCCGGCCTCTAGGACCTCCCCTAGCCTCCTAAACTTATTTGTATACTGGCACCACTGGGGGAAGCATACCCACGTAAGGAAGGCCAAACTGCTGAGACACTCGACCAAAATGATGTATCTCCACCTTCCCCGTCCTGTCCATAAGCTGCCCTGTGATGGAGAAAGAAATCAAAGTAAGAGCCTCCTCGCCCCATAACCCTGCCATGGCCTGATAGGGTGTAGCATCCATGTCATCAGTGGTCAAGGAGGTGACTGGCTGGTGGGGTGCTCTGAGCACTGACATATCTATCCATCTGGCTTCCCTCACGGCTCCAAGATCCACCACCTCTACACCTCTCCCATAAGGAATGAAACGCTCATAGACCCATCTCATAACTAGGGTCGGATGGCTCAATGAATGCCCCTGTAAACAAACCACCTGGTACAAATCATGATAGGTTGTCCGAAGAATGTCAACCCCCTAGGTGTAAATCCGGCCATGTCCCTCAATCTGTGTAATAGTGGGGGACCAACAATACAATAAGGCGTCTCCTCCCTTGTCCCCGATCAATCTCAAGGCAAGGATCCCCATAATGGCCTGATGAATTAAGGGTATAGGTAGGCTAGGAATAGATCGGACCCTCACCCCCTTCTTCGAACTAGTGGAGATAATTGTGTCTCCCATATATGAGGCCCATTATGCTATCTGAGCGCGTGACCCTGCTGTCTCAAGTGTGAGCCATTTCCCGATGATCGGGACCCCCAAGATGCGGTAAACATCCTCCAAAGTGATGGTACAATCACCCCTGACCCCTGGAAATTGGAAAGTGTTCCGATCAGCATCCCAATATGAAAACAAGTCACAAAGTATGTGACTAGAAGGTGCAACATGCAGGACCCGTGATATGCGCAATATACTGGCCCTCTAAAGAGTGTCCTGCTCATGCTGAGAAAGGGCATCCAATACTACCGGAAGCCAATCACACTCTCTTTCTCTCTCTCGGATCCATCAGATATACTCCTCCTTCACCTGCATACACCCAAAAACACATGAAACGGAGTAAGTTAGTATTCAAACGACATTAGAAAAATCATGAAAGCAGGTAAGAATGCTAGAAATGTAAAAATGAATTCAAATAAGTGTTTTTTATGCATTCTATAAAGGGCTGCCACCCTGAGCAGGGTGGCGGTTCCGTAATCACCTCCTTAAAGGTGGCGGTCTTGTAACCGCCACCCTGATCAGGGCGGCGGTCGTGTAATCACCTCCCTGCTCAGGGCGGCGGTCGTGTCCCGAATTTCCATGTGGGTCACATGCCCTAAATGATGCCTAAAAACACCAAAAATGACTATTTTGACAAAAAAAAGCCTATCCATTAGGCATCCCCCCTAAGTAACCCTATTAAAACTGACATTTTCGAAAATAATCCCCCCATGACAAAGATTTCACCATTTTAACATTTTGGGGATAAAAATGGTAAATCGAGAAAAACTAACCTAAGATCTCATGGGTCAGTGTTCCACTCGTGGAGGCATTACAAAAATCTCATCCTGGACATTTTGACTATACTCTCGTTAGAAACCATCACCGTGGATCCCAGAGCTCAAAATCAATCAAATTGACACGTGCAAATGAATAGGAAAATGGGCCCACTTTTACATATATAGTATCCTGACTTGTTTTGAATGCCCTTTCCGTAGGTTTGGAGCGCTAATGGAGGTAAGTTGTTATCCCCGCACAAATGGTACATCCTCATTTCATATTATTTTAGTATTTATTTTCGATTTATTCTGTCTATTTGCACTTGAGTCCTCCTTTTCATTTTGCAGGTAGAGGGAATTTTGGATGGCATCGTTTCGACACACGAATGTATCGGGTATAATTTCTTACTTCCCATTTTAGGACTTCCATACTCAGACCCACCATTTTACGCCTCTTCATGGGTAAAACACTTCTCCGATGGGGCAATATGTACGTACCCAAAATTGTAGGGTACTGCACCATCAGAACAATGTTACACATGCCCCAATGATGATGCAGGTCTCCTCAAAAGGTGTTCAGGATCTAGAAAAGCTCTCCAAGTATGCGTTAACATCCCGCATGACCCACTTAGCCCCTACATGCTTTGTTTTCTCTTCTCCCCTCCTTTTTCTTTGCGTTTTGATCTTCAGTGACGAAACCACCACCCTGCCTGGGAGGTGGTCTTATGACCACCGCCCAGGTAAGGCGGCAGTCCTATAACCGCCGCCCTGTTCAGGGTGGCGGTCCTTCACGTGTTTTCCAGAATGTTCTTTTAATGTGACCCACATAAAAATTCAATGTTTACCAGATTTTTTTCACCACCTTTGCCTGTATTTATGATTCTGGTTCCCTGGAATAGTGTTTTGGCATTGTTTATGGTTTAAGAGATCAAATTGGTTTTCACCTTTGGGTAAATGGGAATTCTATAAATAGCTGGCTTGTGCTCAAGCAAATGGCCCCTCAAATTTTCCTCTCAGTTTCTCATTTAATAGCTTAGTCTTTCAATTTTTCTTAGGATTCATAGTTTTATTTGTTGCATGCATGGTTAGTGTTGTTTAGCTGTTAGGAAGCCACATAATCTTCTTGTGCTAGTATTGCAATTCATTGGAATAGAATAGTTTGATTTTTAGTAGGAAGCCATTAAAGTTGCAGGTCTTGTTCGTAAAACAGCATCAATTTTAGGTTCTGGACATCTTATGTTGTATGACTCACAATAAATCCCACTAGGAATTGCATAAGCCAAGCTCTGTTTTCTTGCGCTATCCCTGTCCTACTCACATTGTATTCAGTCTGCATCGTAAGTTGCCATTATTTCGATACCCAATTCATTTGATGCTAACATCACATGCTTTTCTGGATTCACATGAGCACGAAGGAATGAGGAGATCTCACTGAGGGGACAAAGCCACACACAACCGGATTTTCCACTGTTCTGTAAAATCCAGGTTCAAGCTTTCAAAGTTCTAGTTAAAGCATATCAAATAGATTAGTCAATAATTTCATTTCAGTTAATTTTACTTTCGATATTTCCAGGGAAGTTATGGGGATTGATAGTTTCTAAGAAACTATGATTCAATCCTCACTTCTGAGGTAGGATCGAAAGTCTTTCAAATAGAGCAGATCAATTATCTGGTTATTTAGAATAGATTCACAACTGCACATGCAAGTAGCTATTCTTGGCTGCTTTGTTTGTTTTAATTCCATTATTTATTTAGTTATTAATTTCTAGATATTTTAAATAATTTCTCTTTCAAATTCTGTTCAATAGTTCCGCAAAAACATAAAAATAGAGAAGTTATATATGTTGTAGATATACTTTACATAGTTAATTTTACTTTGCTGCAGTTAGATTTACATTGTTTCTTTTGCATGACAATCACGGGACATAGAGAGCCCAGAGAATATGTATTCAAGCCAATTATGACTCACCCCAATCTTAGAATCCAAGTCTTCCGAACAACACCAGACTTACAACAGATCAGCTCACAGTTAAGAGGGTTAAACATAGAAGACGACCAAGCACACACGTTTTGGTCAAACCGGCCAAACTACAAATTACGCTAGATAAATATCCACATGACTGTAGAAGGGATTGAAAGAGAGAAAACGTTTGGTTGTGACCCTTTGGTTCCAGAGCCAGATGTTGGAGATATTTTCACTGACATAGACACTAGCTTAAGAATTCATGTTGGTAGAACACCTGTAAGGTACTCTGAGAAGATTGTATAACTTGCAGTTCTAAATATAGAGGCTGAAAAGGCATACAACTATTAAATATTAGGGATTAGGGATTGATTTCACATATGACCATTGAAGGTCCATGACAAACATGATTCTACGGTTGTGATCCAAAAATCCCGCAACCCAACGGACCCATGGGGTAATCTAACATTGATGCTGGTTTACGCACATTAGTATTCAGATCCACTCCACTTCCACCTATCATCATCGCATAGTTATCCTTGTTAGACATAACAACTAACAAAGCTAAATATTTATGGACTAGACTAGAGAATCGACTGTAGAATCCACTATATATACATCATCCACCCTATGACCCTATCTGGAAATATACACGAAACAATTCCAGGTCATTTTCCCCGTATCCCACAACCTATAGATCGGATCACGCCAGATCTTGATATTTATTGGAGCCTTCGAGCAGTCATCCTCACCAATCGATCTATCATGCCAGTGCAGGTTAGAAGGGCCTTCTTTGCCTTATATTTGTAGATTCCATTAGTACTCGTCGAAGACATAAGATTTCCTAACTAGCTTGTCTACATCCCATGTATATTCCATCCCCACTGGCTATCTCGGCACGACCTCGGGAGGTCGGGTGTGAGGAAGGGTTACTTGTAGATTCCCATGCTTTCTTGTCAATTTTCCATCGTACAATGACATATCTAGAGGGATGGGTCTGTGATCATTTTTGTAATATGGGAAGCATGGTTAGGATTTCTGATGCATTAATCTTATCTGCATTGATACATTGGTCTGTTATGGCCTTAATTAATGTAATGTGGTTACTAAACTATGATCAATAAGGAATATATGGTTATGTTCTACATATACATTGTTCATGGGTGTAAAACCTAGTGCATATTCTTTATATTATGAATAAGACCTATTATCTGTTTGATATTTCTCTTGTTTTTTGAATGGATGCATTAATATAATGCCTCATCTTAAGTTCTCAGAATGAATGCATGTTTCTTTACCCTTTTTCTATTTTTCTGTCATTGATCAATGTATTCTCACAAGAATCACATAAAGGAGGGACTCGATGCCCATGTGTGCCTTGAGTGAGCGTTGAACACCCGCTGGATGATAAGTCGATGCACATGGGATTAGACTGTTGCTATAAGGGCATAAAAATGACTAAATCTTGGTTCTGTTTCAAGGACCTCTTTTCAAAGTTGTTGTGAGAAATGGATACATCCACATATTGGTTCCATTGATATGTGATGATTGAGTGCCTGACCTTGGAGAGTGTTAAAGCATGGTTTAGGAGTACAGAGGATGAGTTTTCTCAAAGAGTCAGTGTGGGACCTGAGTTTGATGCACATAGATGGGTAGAAGAGCACTTGTACCATTAGTTGTATGAAACTTTCTTCTACTGATTTCTAGTAGAATTTTATGAATGGATTTCAACATATGAATCCAGATCGAGATGATACTATAGATCGTGCGTATGGACCCAAGATAATTACCAGAAGCTCCAATATGTGGATTTGACTTGGACATGTGTTGTTGATCACTGGTGGAAAGGAGTACTGACTAGTTATACTTTAGAATATGTCATTTCTACATATTCTTGTCTAGAGCTTGCTAAATTTGAATGTCTAAGGGAACCCAGAGGATTTTTTTTACATGTTTTCCCTTTGGCTATGAAGATCTTGATCACTACCCTAAGTTTAGAGGCATTTCCTATGACCCGCTAAGCTTCTCTAAGTGTTGGGTGAGGAAGATGACAAACATTATGAATGAAAAGGAGAGGGAAGAGAGATGACTCAAGTATAGTGAATCTTATGAAAGAGAGATGGCTAAACAACGTGAGGTTGCAGGTGTGACGGATCTATGGAGGAAGACATTACGGGAAGGAGTTGAGGTCCACATAGAGGATGTGGAACCTGAGCAGTCTGTGTTACCCCATCTTGGAAAGCATGAGAGAGAATCCCATTCGTATTTTTATGAGAGTTCATCACATAGAGAAAGGAGAGCCATTAGCGCACATTTGAACCCACCTAGTGACTAACCCTTAGCACTTGGTTTTCCAAATCAAGGGAGAAGTATTGCTAATCCAGTTAGTATCAGTGGAAGTAATCGATCTATGCCTAGGAGATATAATTTCTTATTTGGGACAACTATGGCTGCGCAAACCATTCCTGTATTTGGAGGAATTTTTGGACAAGGTGGAAATACACAAGGTTTCAATATCACATTTGGAAGTCACGTGGGACACACAACTAACAACAAGACAATATCACCAACCATTGGTGCACAGTTTTATGGGATATTAGGGACACTAGGAACGACTACTTCAGGCCATTTGTCGACATAAGGAGGTGGATCTGATGGTGTAGGGGCCAGAGGACATAGTGGACCTAGCGGATCTAGAGGATCTGGTGGGTCTAGTGGAACTGGTGGTAGAGGAAACACAAGAGGAAACCAAGGTTCTGGGTTAGGTGGACAAGGACCTCAGCCACCCTCGTAAGTCTTTTTTGAGATGCCTTTACACCTACTAGACTACACAGGTATTGAGGATGTTGCAAAGCATGTGCAAAAGTGTGAATTTATATGGCATGTGAAGGGGATCACTACCCCGAAGTGAAAGGAAAGTCAATTTGCAACAATGTTGTAGGGGTGCACGCATAACCAATACCTCAAGTATGACCCCACTAGATGGTTATGGATTATAATGTGTTGAAGAAAGTCTTCTTATCAAAGTTCCATATCCCTAAGTTCGAGTAAAAAGCATCAGCACCCTAAAGGATATCTAGCAAGGAATGGTAGAGAGTGTGTGAGAGTATGATGCACATGTCAAAACTCTCTTATCAAAACTATCCTATGACATACACCCCTCTCAGCATGCTCAATGTTTTATTAGGGGATTGATAACACCATTTATAAGGGCACTATCACACAAGAAATTCACAAACCCACACAAGGTCTTGGAGGTTTCCCTACATGCTGAGACTATTGGGAGAATTGATACTAGTGTGAGCCCTTTCCTAGAGGCTCAAATTGTTGTAATGGCCAAAAAATTAGAGAATTTATCTGTGATTTCAGCGCATGAGGTTCATAGTGGTCTCTGGTGCTCAAAATGTGAAGTGAAGGGGCATATAAAGGATAGTTGTCCCCGAAAAGTGGTATGCACCATGAAAGTAGACTATGAAATATGTCATGAGAATCATGATGTAAGTAGGTGTCCCCTACTACAATGCGTGATCTATAAAAATGTGTCTTGCTTTTGCAAGATCTATACCTCTTAGACCCATGATACCAAGTATTGTAGGATGATTGACCAGACTCATGATGTTATTGATCTCAGTGTGTGTCAGGCTAGTCTTGCAATCATTTCCAAGGATGATGATCACCACTATGAAGGGCGCATAGGAGGAGCACATTGAAGAGGTTTTTGCAGAGGATTTCTTTGTCACAGTAACTGCAACAAAGGAAGAAGTGAGTTCCCATGTAGAATTTGTTATAATTATAGATTGACAGAGCATTATAAACGTGAGTGTCCTAACTTGTTGAAATGCTTGTGGTACAGAAAAACATAAGTACAAGGAGTGTCCTAAGCTGTTTGAACATATGAACCAACAACACTACAAGGATAAAGGTGCTAGGATGGTAAGTATAAAGAAGGTCGACCCACAGTGGCGCGTGAGTCAGTAATAGAACCTGTACTAGTGACAATATGAGTAGAGGCTACGCACACAAGGAAGATGCCAAGACAAAAATTGGTTGTTAGGAGAGAAGTGGTACATGGGAAGTATCAAGACCCTACTCATAAAAAATAAGTGTATCAAGAGACTATGGATGTGATTCAGGGATTACAAGCATAAATCTAGTATCTAAAGGAGCAGTCAAGGAAGTTGGAGCAAAGGAATAATGCTAAGGCTCCATAGAAGGATATGGAAGAGGTTAGGGAAGTGTGCAAAATGTTAAGGAAGGAGAATATCATTATGTTTCTAGGAGAATGGTTACGGGAGAAGGTACCATACACTAGGATAGATCATGTATGGCAGGTCTTGCATGTCAAACTTTCTCCTCATAGCCTTGATTATGATAAAGAGATCACATTGAATAAAACTGTTGATCGGTGGCTTCTGAGCAACATCCTTATTAATACAGGGTGGATGTCAATGTTCTCACCTTAGATGCATGGCATCAAATGGGCAGGTCCGCATTACAGCTATCTTCAAATGTGTTGTATATGGAGAACAAGATAAATGAAATGGCCATTGGAGTCTTAAAATATGTGGTTATCACTATTCAAGGGACCAAGTTCACTGGGGACTTTGAAGTCTTGACACTCACCAAGGTGGATAATTTTCCAGCATTACTTAGGCGCACTTGGTGTTATAAAAATAATGTTGACCTACGGTTTGACAAGGGGTATATAAGTTTCAAGAACAAGGAAGAAAGGGTGATCATCCCTTTAATAGATGGGAAGTCAACACCCTATACTGAGCCCTTAGGAGAGGAATTCCTTGACAGAATCTATGTGTGCTCCATTAGAGACCCTGAAATAATTCATCCTGCATAAGGAGTTATCTAATTTGAAGATGCTCAGTCGATAAGTGATATAACTAGCATAATATGTGATAATTGGGTACATGAGACTTATGAGTTAATTGGGAAACAATTGAGAGGATATATAACAAGGGTGATGAAGGAATGCTTAGTCAAGTGCCTGGGAAGGAAGAAGCTACCAAGTTACTTTGGAGGAGCAAGCCCTGATGATTTCTTACGAGAAATGGAGGCTCAATGGAAAAATGAGGACGAAAGGAGAAGTGTGCTCAATTATAACTTTCTCGGGACTGTAACGCGTTGTTGGGAAACAAATCACGAGAGTCTCCTAAAATGGCATGAAGTAAGATTCACATTCTTTGTAAGGTTCTACAGAAGCAACGCACCCACTATTATCCAAGACTACCATGGTAAAGAACCTGCCTCTTCCCATATCCAAGGGTGTGAGAAGGCTTAGATGGAAGGCACAAAAGCTTTACCACCTTCATTATGGGTTCATAAGTTATATTCCACCTCATAGGGTTGTGTGTGTGCATGGTATATCTACTCAGAGACATTTCGTCACACAAGGAATTGGCAGGAGTTAACGGTTGATCTTTGCTACTATGCTTTTAGGACCTAGAAATGTACCCAAGTGTGTGATTTTTTGTCTACATTTTCCCCCATTTTATGTTGTTGAGTGAATAGTCAATAACATAAAGTAGTTAGAATATGCATACCTTTTGTTTCTGTAGAGTGTGATGGTGATAGTGTGCTAGGGAGACAAGTGAAAGTGTTGAATCATGTAAAAATGAAGCGTGGAAACTAGGAAGAGAAAGTGACCCTAGGGGTGAAGCATATTATGTTGTACCATGTTGTACCTATTATTGTGTCTGATAGAGGGTTAATTCTTGTTTTGTATTATGAAAAAACCTAAAAAAGAAGAGTGAAATAGTAATCAAAGTCATGTATTATGAAAAGTATGTAAATGTGTGTAAAAGTAGTAAAAGGAAAGTGTGCACCTGATTTGCAAAGAGTGAAAAGGATAGAAAATGTCCTGAAATGATATACAAGAGTGATTTTTTTGGGAGATATCACACTAAGAGTTATATTTTTAGGTGATCTCATGCTAAGAATGAGGTTTTTGGGTGATCTCATGCCAAGAGCAAGTTTTTTGGGAGATCTCATGCCAAGTGCGAGTTTTTGGGTGATCTCACACCATAACAAAAGAGTGTTGGGAAGAGAGGTCTAGTGTTACTCTCCTTCCATGAATGCTTCCATATTATACACCACTACAGATGGTGTGATTCTACTTTGTTCTGATTTATACTGAATTAGTTCCGAGTTGTACAAATTATAATGTAGATAGAATGCATTATGATCATTGGAGGATTGTGCATGTATTGTGAAACCACTCTGTAAATGATTTATGATGGTGATGATTTGAGAAAATAGTTATTTATGCCCTTAGGACATAGGAACCTAGGGGAGGTTAGGGGTACCTAGGTGTTTGTGTCTATGCTAAACTAAGGACAAGCTAGATTTTGGGTTGTTTTTGTAACTGTGGCCTATTATGTTCCTGTACTATGCATAGATGACCTGCATCTATGAGCTATTTTATGGGGTGACTGATTCACCTAATGTATGCCACCCCTTAGTTTTGGTGCATGTGATACTGATAGTAGGATGCTTTCCAAAGGAAAGGACCTGAAACTGATCTAAAGTGGATACCCTGCAGGGGGAGGGAATGTGCATGGTAGAGACCAAGGCACATAGAAACAAAGTGGATAGATACATGTCTTAGTATAAAATATAGAAAACATGTCATAGAAAAACAATGTAACAAGCAAAGGTGCATACAAGATAGATTGCAAAAATTGGGTTTCAAACATGGGACATTGCTCACAATTTCACAAGACAATTAGAGCCGAAGTGGCCTAAAGAATACAAGCAGTGATCAAACAAGACATTGAGTAGAGCCTATAAACAATAACATACAAGTAGAAAGCAATGGAAAATAGTGTTGACCAAATTTTTAGACAACCATGGTGGAAAATAGTCCTACAAGGTAAATGCTACACATGAAGCACCCGTTAGCATGTTAGAAAGATAAAAATTATGTCAAAGCATGTATGTATCAATGTAAATTAGTGTGCTAGTAAGAATAGGAAATATTATATGATGAAATGATAGTACCTATAATGTGTGAGAAAGTATAGTCCCCTAGGAGCCTTAGTGGGACTAGTAGGATGTATAATGCCAAACATCATTGCATCTTTTAAGAACCAATAAGATATTTGCATTCACTCAAAATACCAAGTGAACGTGCATGTGCGTATATAAAAAGATAATGACATCTTGAGTATCTAACTAGCATAGTAAGAAAAGTGCATCATGTAAGTAGTATGAGAAAACAAGAGTAAGTGCAACTGAGATATGCAAATGCAATGTATGAGTGTGATGGAATGGCATGCAATATATGAATGTGATAGGAAAAGAGTGACCCCCAGTAGATGTGTATGATATGAGGTTAATTTATAAAATACCCCTCAACAATCTAAAATGAACCATAGAACAAGAGTGCATCATAGGGAAATGGTTTTGAAATAGATAATAGAAAGATAGATCATGAAGTGCAGAGCATAGAGTGTAGAAGAGGTTAGGTTCATTTCATATTTATACCCTAAGTAGTTGAGTATGAATCGTGGAACTAGAGTGCTTCATAAGATATTTTGATGTATGAGAATGGAATGTGAGAAATATGTATCGTGAAGCGTAGAGCGTGAAATGTGTAGTGTTTGAGGTTCATGGATGTAGTATGCCCTCAACAGTCAAGTGTGAACCTTAGCACAAGACTGCGTCATAGGGTAATGATGATACAAAGTGTATCAAACAAGAAGCATAAGTGTATGATGATGAGTAAGGTATCTAGTTAAAGTGAAGGGAAAGGGTCCTCTACCTGATATATGGGGAGATAAAGGCATGTGATCATGCTCTGAGATCGGTGGTGTATGAGATTGTCAATGTATATGTGAAGGAATCCTAGGTTGTGAACACATATGTGAAGGACACCTAGGATGTGACGAGAACCTATGTAGGAAACCAAGGAGGTGATGAACACCTAAGTTAAGTATCCATAGGAGGTGATATAGGTGGTGAACTCCTATGTGAAGTGGTTGCCCAAGTAGGGGACCTAGGTTGACGAGGTGAGCTAATTGACTGATAAGATCACGTAGGGTGTGTGAAAATAAGAGAGCTAGGTGAAGAACATGCCTTAGATTTGAAAGGCCCGGGGGGCCTAAATTATCTAAGTAGTGAAAGGAAATCCTAAAGAGGAGGAAGAGGCAATAGTGTGGATGGTGGAACACCTTTGAGAGTGAAAAGTTTCTTATTTTGAATGAATTTGAGGCATGAGTGGTTCATGGAAAAGATAGCTTAAACAATGCGGAGCTATGTAAGACCTAAGAGAATGTCACAACCTTTGATTTAAGGTGTAATAATGAATGAAAAAATAATGGTGAGAGGCCCAATTGTAACTAGAAGTTTTATGTAGCCATAAAATTTTGGAATTGGATATGAAATTTGAGAGAGTGGATAACTGATAGCGAAGAGGAGTGCAATAGAGAACACACCAATAGGACCCGATGGATTGATCATGGTGTTATTGATAGCATTAGATCCAATAGAAGCATTGATGTGTAGTGTATTAGAAAAAAATTTAGCACAATAATTGTGATCAGAGAATGTGATGAGTGGTGGAGATGCATCAATATTACCAACTACAAAATCAAGAGGCCTGAATGAGGGAGGAGGCACAACACGATATGTATGATTATATTTTTATATTTTGGTTTTCATTGACCGAATTGGTTTCCGAAGGCTCATGGAGCTCGATTGCATTGTTGTTGATAAGATATTGAATGAGATGCTTCAGTTTGAAACATCGAGCAGCTAAATGCCTGACAAATTGATGATAGTCATATCTAGAATTTTCATCATGATTATAGCCTTTAGGGTGGGATAAATCAATATTTAGTGGTGGTGAAAGCTTAATAAGATTACTTTCAATAAGTTGTGGCAATAGAAGGCACAGAGCATAAGAAAATTTTGTGAATGTACACTTTGGAATTTTCCATTGAAGATTTTCAGGAGTGGAAATGACGTCAAAAATATCTATTTCTTCAGTGGGCTTAGGAGATGGATTGAGAGTAGATTTTATTTGAAACTAATTAGAAGATGATGAAGCATAATCATGATATTTGAGCTTACCCATAGATAGAAGTTTTCTTTCACGTAACTTAAGAGTATGGCATAGTTGATCAAATGATGGAGAGGTCTCAAAGATGATGCTCTCTTGTAATGGATTTAAGATACTTTGGACAAAAATATCTTTCAATTTTGAATCAACGAATACATTGGTCATCTTAGCTAAGTTATTATATCGTAACACATAGTCCGCTAGATTCTCATTGGATCCTTGTTTTATTTGCGCAAGCTGAGAATAGGATATATTTTAATAGATATTGATAGAAAAATGTGTAAGAAAAACATCAGCTAAGTATGTGAATGATGCTACCGAGTGAACCAGTAGATCATAAAACCAATGAACAATGTAATCTTGGAGGATTCTATTAAATAACTTGGCTAGAAAAGTATGATCATTTGCATAATCGCGACATGTCACATGAAAAGATCTAAGATGCTCTTGAGAATCACCATGGCCTTTAAAGGTGGGCAGCTTAGGAGCAAAATTTTTTGGAGGAAGTGCATAAGTGGAAATAACGAGTGCAAAATGAGTATAAAGGAGTAATGTGGAATCAAGAGATGGAGGTGCACGAGAAGTAGATATCTGAAGTTGACGAACTTGAGTCTACATATCTTGATATAAAAAAGATAAATTAGAATTATTTGAAGAAGAGATAGGTTGTGTATTAGAAGCATTGGATTGAATGAGTGGAGTGGTAGTAGTATAAATGGAGATAGGAATGTGAAGGGGTTGATTAGAGGTTATGACAGCCGAGGAGGAACCTACAAGAGGTATTGAAGTAACATCTCGAGAGTTTTTAGCAGTTAACAAAGCATGAAGGATATGCAAAATATGTATAGGATTTTTACGCAAAACTTGATTAAAATTAGTAAGCTTGTCTAATTATTCTTGATCAACATTGGTATCCTCATCATATGATTGTTCACTATTAGATGTTTCAATGTATTTGAGATGACCATTCCTTGAGTTAGAAAAGGGATTATTAACTTTAGCCATTGAGTTAGAAACCCTGCGGGTAAATGGAGGCAGCTCTATATGCTCAAAAGAACCAAAAATAACCACTACGGGTAATGGGAATATGAAGAAAACCCTAGGAAGAAGGTGGGATTCGAGCGATGGGTTCACCAAATAATTTAACAAAAATAGAATTATGTTAAACCCTAATTAAAAATTAACTGAATGTACACTAAGATATACATCTATTGTGATGCACTATGACACAAGCAATAAGAAACTAAACATAAAACCTTGAGTGCAAGAGAGAGAGGAAAGGACTTATCTGATTTGTGCTTTTCCTAGAACTGATCTTGACTAGAAAACTGATGAATAATAAGATAACAGTTTCGTAATTACTTAGGATAAATTATGGAACTGTCAGATAAAGCTGGACTAGGGTGCTTGGACTGGGTTAAGGTTTCCAAGGTGCCAACGTCTTCTACTAGGTGCTCGTGACTATGCAAGCGGTCAAAATCTGATTTTTCTTATGTCACACAAGTGTCATTGATAATCACCAATGTGTCACACCTTGATCGCTGGATGTACCTGTAACCTATAGAATAAAGATTCACTTGTAAAACCTAGAATACCACATCACATACAAAAAAGGAAGATGTAATATGGGGAGTCAGACTAACCCCATAGGTCACCCGACTGAGTGAACTTAGAACTGAGCATTACACTACATTACACTACATCTCAAACTCCATGTAGTTCTTGTGGGTGTGTGAAATATTCATGCCCTAGGATGCCCTTGTGCAAGCGTACTTGATAACAAGTTGTAGCTAGATGTAGAAATGTAAATAGATGTGTGGATGTAATACTGAACTTTCTCTTCCAATGCAGTGTATGCAGAAAATGCATCCCTTGAATGGAAGCTGATGGATGCCTTTAGTGCTCTTAGATTCATTTGGATGCAAGATTAGGTGATGATGATATTTTTGTAGAGCTTTGTCCCTTATTTTGGTCACATAACTTTGTATTTATAATATTCCCTTGGTTGAATTTCATAATTGACAACTGGAAGGCCAACCCATTAGAAAAAAAGATGCCCAAAAGATAAAAGAGGCCCAAAAAGAGTGAGTAAAGTGGAAAGTGGTTAGGGGTACCTAGAGGGGATGACGGCATATGGGCTCTGGTGTCCTGGCTAGGCACTGGTGTCTGAAGTTATAAAAGATAAGAAATTATAGTACCGAAAGTGTTGTAGGGTGTGTGAGAACAAATGAAAAGTAAGAAACATAGACAAAAGGCCAAATATAGCTGTTAATTACTAATTTTCTCACTTATGAATCACGTAAATGCTAGTATGCTTTTAGGACTTGGAAATGTACCTAAGTGTGTGAGTTTGTGTCTATGACTTACAACATTTGATCACCATTTCTCAATTTTATCCTTGTGGAAATGCAATTCCTTCTTCAAATGGGATTATTGACCTTAGAATAGAGCTTGATGATGTGTTACATGTTTTGACCTCCAAATTACACTGAGACACTAGAAATTTCACCTCCTCTGACCTACAAGATGAGTGTTCATCATCAATCTTGGATCAAGTGTTTAGAAGTACTTCTTGAGGTATGCATTTCTTGAGATGACTTCTGTTCTTGCTCACAAGGAGCTTCTTGATCTATTTGAATTTCAATGGATCTTTAGACTTTTTTCAAACTCTATGTTTGCCTCTGCTACACCTTAATGTGCTTTGGTATGTTCTTTGACACAAATGTTATCAAAATTATGTGTTAACATCTTATTCACCTTGCAATTATGGTAAAAAGAAACAATATAAGTAAAATGAGAGTTGCCACAACTTTCAAGGCTCAAATTGGAAACTTTCTATTTTTAACAGGTGGGGTCATGGGCTGTTTTTTTAGGATTTTTGATGATTTTACACAATTATTTTTCCAAGGATCCCATAATCCACTTAGGTTACTCTCACTAAGGATAATTTCCTATTTATATAAAGTTAATATTTTTATACATCTACTTTTTGTAAACTCGCTATTTTTAGAAAGATGCCTGATTTACCTTGTTTGATGTTTCTCACTGTTTCTAGATGTTTTGAATGTTAAGAGTTTGTAATTTCAATAAAATTACTATTTTTAGTTCCTATTTGTTTAGATAATATGCTATTTTTTGTAAGTGGTCTTATCGATGTTGGATTTCTATGAAACCATTGTTAATATGTTTGGCTTCAAACTGGGATCTCGTGCTCCAATTTTCACTATTTTTCATTTTTTGGAACTCTTGGAAATAAAAAAGAAAACTCTTAGGGTTTGAGATATCAAATTATATGTATCAAAAATATAAGGAATTGATGATTTTTTTTTTTTATTGATAAAGGGTTTTAAAGGGGACCATACCTCGTAGTACAAAAGAGCTCAAAATCTAGGTTTAACATAAGTGTAGTAGTGTTTTTTTGACCAATGGGCACCACACCCCAAAAAAAATATACCTAATAGCCAAATAAAATAGTTAAAACTAAGGGCATGGGGAAACCTTACAGCATGAAGCCATAACACAACCAAAAAATAGTAACACAAAAGTTGTACAATCATAAAAACCAACAAAGATACCAAAAGAGCCAAAAAGTAGGTATCTTGAAACCATCATTTGAGATAATTATAGAAGATCTTCTTTACCTCCTCCATCGCCTTAAATAGATTAAGATCTGTTTGTCGAGAGGGATCTTTGCTGATATAAAAGATAACCTTTTTCTTTTCTTTTCCTTCTTTCCTAATACCTACTAGAATGGCACTAAGATCATAAAATTGTTTAACCCATACTTAAATAAAATCAAGTAAGGCCTTATGCATAGTAAGATGGTCAATTTTTTTACTTATGATCTTCTCCAAATTTTCCTGCATGACCTTCTATTTCTTGACAAGTTCTTCAATTTTTTTCTCTAGCTTTGAGTTATATAGGGCCATGATCATCTTTACCGCCCTCATTGAGTAAAAATTCCACATCCTCTCCCAGGGCCTTGATATTTTCTACATGTAACTTAAGTTGGGACTTCAAATCGTTTCTATTCAAAGGATCCTGGGCATTTTGGCTAATGGAAAAAAAATTCAGCAATGGCCAAATCTTTACCCTTATCACTAATATGAAACACCCTTTTGACTAGTTGTGGAGAGGGGGGTATAAGGTTTTTAGTCCTTACTTTATGTTTTTTTAGTGGTCAGGTTAGATGAAAAAGGTGAGGGGAAGAATTAACAACAACATCATGACAGTACTGGTGCAAAAGAAGTATGACACCTTGAGGGAGAGGTAAACCTCTTTGGTGGGTATGGACTTCAAGGATATATTTTCCCAAGGATTGAAGTATGTAATATGAGAGGCTCACTTTGGGGGTGCTATAGAAGTTATTTAGAAGGACGAGATGGCGTAAAGGTAGGTTAGAGAAACAAACCTCTAGAGTAATGTATCTAACCACCATTGCAACGACCTCATCGAAAGGGGCAGGGATGGAGGACTAGACTAGTCCCTCCTTTACAATCTTAATTGTTTTAGTCCCTTCCAAAAATTGTTTCTCCTCTACCTCTTTATCAAACTTGTTTCTAAAAAAATTGACACCATTCATACCTAGGCACATGACAAAGGAGATGAGATTTTCAGTAACGGGGAAATCTTTACCTTTGTAAGTTATGAATCTATCCTTATTGTGCTTGGAAAAGGTAACTGAAATGTGTTTGTTGTGGCCTTTAATTATCTTCATGAATTTCATGAATCCATCGACATCTAATGCCTTCCACAGTTCTTCATTAGCCTACCAAGCATGGTTGCAAATTGGTTCAACTCTATATGGAGGGTCGCTCGTGATTATTGAGAGTGTAGAGTCATTGGGTGGTAGAGATCCTACACATTGACTACAATGAATAAATTACTTCTCGACAGAACCAAAATTTGTAAGAATTAAAATTTTTTGAGTATCAATAATGCACCATTTGAGAGAGGCACAACCCAAGCATGTGATGTACTCATGAGGCCAATATTTCACTTTCCCTCTCCGATGGTATGCATAATTTTTATGGCCCTATTATCTTTGGAAATGATTACATTTGGGATTTGTTGGATTTCTTTATACTCATGCCACAATCTTAAATGATTAATAGATACCCCTTCATTGGCTAAGGAGTCAACAACTTTATTTCGGTCCCTATAGGTATGACATACTTTGACATTTGTAAAGGTATTATAAATATTAGTAGCTTCATGAATAAATTCCTTGATAGTCTAGCTAGGGGATGAGTGCCTTTGAGGTGATTTACTATATTTAGAGAGTTACCCTCTATAATAAGCTTTTTAATCTTATGATCTTTAGTAGTTCTAATACCCCATAGAGTAGCAAGTGCCTCATCATAGTGGTTTAATTGGGTTCCCATAGGGCTAGCATATTCAACAAAGAGATGTCTAATATGATTTCTGATTAGTCCCTCCCATCTACAACTCTCAGGTTTCCTTTAGAGGCACCATAAAAATTTAATTTTTACCAACTATCAGGAGGAGGAATCCATTGTATGAGGGATCAATCAATGATTAGAGTTCTATCTTGAGTGTCCTCAATATAAATATTCCTTTTTAGTAGGAATATACCCTCTTCTTTAGGGGGTTGAATTTCAAGATATTCTCCTTGGCTTCAATTGTTATCTCTCTTAGGATTCTCTTGATATATTTCTTAGAATTCCTAAAATTTATAGAGTTTCTTTCCTTCCAAATTATCAAAATAACATGAGGGAATATGATTCTCCATATTTTTCTAAGCATACTGTGCTTGAAAGGGGGTTGTCATTGTTCCCAAACATAAAAAAATATTCCGAGAAAGACCAATTGACACTAAATTTAGCAAGGATGAGCTCCCATAGTGATAAATCATAAGGAAAAATTAGGAAGAGATGGTGTATAGTTTAAAAGCCCCCTTCCTACAAAGGAATCACATGTTAGGAATGGTGGAGCCTTTCTTGATCAAGTTATCAATGGTGAGTATCCTTTTGTTCAACACCAAACAAAGGAAGTGATTGATTTTAGGATTTATTTCTTTTGTGCCAAGTTTTTCTCTAGTGAAAGTCACAATGGATATCACCTAAAAGAATTTGGTACCCTATTTTGACCGAGTATTCACCATAAAAAGAATTAATCTAGATGAATTCATCCTCAGTTTGAATCTGACTTATTTGAATGTTGCTAATGGTTCTTTGGAGAGAATCAACAAGGTTGTCAAAAATAAATATTCCATTGAGACTTCCTATTAACATAGTTGATGTAATCACTAACCTCATGACCAAATCCTGAGATAAGGCTATCTTTTAGTTATTCCTGGGATTTTTTGTTCTTAAGGTTCTAAAAATATACCCAATTATCCTTCCAAAAAAATGTCTTAAACCATTTCCCTAGTTCCAGTTGCAACCTTTCTCAATTATACTTTCTATTTTTTTACCAAATTATTCTAGAAAATAGATTCAGATGGAAGAAATTCAAAATTAAGGTAGCTTTGTGCTTTTTACCTTGAGCTAAATATTTAGATCTTATTAAATCAGTCCAAGGTTGTTCTTCTTTGAGGAGACTCCAGCTCATTTTTTGATATGAGGGATGCATTCATCATTCTGATAGTTTTAATTCATATCCCTCCCACTATTTTTTTGTGTGCATGCCTTATCCCAAGCAATAAGATGAAACCTATTTTTTCCTCTGTACTTATCTAAAGGAAATTCTTATGGATTCTTCCAATTCTGTCAACCATAACTGCTAAGATGAAAAACATGGACATAATGTAAATTAGGAGATTTCACAACATGCTTTTAATAAGTAGACATTTCCCAGCATTGGATAGAACAACACCCTTCCAACCAGTAAGTTTTTGAAGAACATGTCAAGAAGATAATTCCAAACAACCATAGACACATTTTTAGTACCAAAGGAAGACCAAGGTAGGTAATAGGGAGAGAGCTTATCTCACAACCAAAGATTTGAGAAATTTTCATTTTCCTATTGAACGGGGTACTAAAGAAATAAATAGAGCTTTTCTCAAAATTGATATGTTGTCCCGAAGGCATCTTCATAAGTCTTCAGAATGAGATTCATAGTCTTAACTTCAATAAGAGAGGCTGAGAGTAGAATAATGGTATCATCAACAAATTGCTGATGTGAGATAGATATCTCCAAAGAAGTGGGTTTGAATCCCTTAAGATATCCTATTATGATTTCTCTAGTAATGGTGCAATTGAGACTATTAGCCATTATTATAAAGAGGAGGGGAGATATGGAGTCTCCCTGCCAAATTACTCTATTGCTGGTGATAAAGCCAACTTGAGAACCATTAAAAATGAAAGAGAATATAGGAGTGGATATATAGGATCTGATAATCTTTCTAAAGTGGACATTGAACCCAAAATTATCCAAAAAAATTTCAAGGAACAACCAGGAGACCCTATCAAAAGCTTTATTCATGTCTAGTTTAATTTTTTATTAGATAGGGTAAAGAGCAGGGATGCGCTCCCAGAGGCCAGTACAAAAAGATTACAACATGACAACATAAGAGAGAATAAAAAAGACGAATAGGACCACAAGGAGTTAAATAGGCTTAACTCCATTACAAGAGCAGGTCCAAAAAAACAACTAATAAAAGAAACCTAAACGAGAATAAAAATAAACAGAGATAGTTCCCCCATAGTTTACTAAAAGTTCAGGAACAACTCCTTTAGTTTTCCTTGCGATTTTTGGGGGGTTAAACTCCTTGGTCTTAAGATTCTTCCTTATCTCCCTCTTCAACTTCTTTTTGGGAGGCTCCTCATCTTCTTCATCCTCAAAATTCACCTATCTCATCCTCATCCTTGTCCTCCTCCTCAGAAATGGAATACCTCCTTTTCTGTTGATCCTCTTTCACTGCTTCCAACCGAGCACCCAAATCTCATTTTTTTTTTTCCATCCCCTTGATGTCCACCCTAATACTCTTCTAGGCCATACAATTTTGTTTAGTGGCTTCAATTCTGTAAATTATACCATTCTTGACCACTGAGTTAGTCTCTTCCATAACTTGAATGACAGTCTCTAAGTACTGCACTTTTTTCTTCAACATCTCAAGGATTTTCTCATCTTCCACAAAAAATTTTTCCTTCCCCTTAGAGGGGAAAACTTCATACTCTTCCACATTCTTCTCATCTCCTACTTTCTTGATACCCAAATTACCCTCACACATCTTGGTGAGACATTCCACCAAAGTAATATCCTCCTCACCCTCTATTTGGGGCATAGGTTTGTCTAGGGATTGTTCACCATTTATAAATAGGATAAGAATGAGCCCCTCATGAATTTGTGGGTTATCCACCTTGCCACATTGGAAATCCTTCACCGATGTGGTCAGAGACATGAATAAAAAGAAGGGGATAATAAACATTTTCTTGTGTCTAAACATGTTAAGGAATGACAAGTGATGAGTATAGATCTTGTGGAATTTACCTTCCAAGGTAAGATACTTCATAATATGCAAACATACCTCCCGCCACACCCAACGGATTCAAGACCATGCAATGCCATCAATGAATAAATGGACTGTTTCCTTGTCCAGAAAAAAAAGGTTTTGATTTTGTAATCATGCATTTTCCTATCCTATAACCTTTTAGACTTATTATGTCCATACTAGTGATTCGAGTAATGGCCTCCTCCAAAGTCTCAATTTCCATACCATGGACCACCACCTTACCATCTTTCCATGCCATCCTGAACTCCATAGTTGGCAAGGGATTGTGCCGTTGAGTCCAGGTGATATAATTCTTGAAGCCCCCAATCCTGAACAAATGTCACATTGAATTTTCATCCACAATACTCCCATGACTAGTTGGCTCCACTCTAGTTCTACCTCCTCCCATAGTGACAATTTTTCTTTCCCAAAACTCAACCAGATAAAACTTACAAATTTTAATGTTAGAATTTACTTTCCAAGAATAGATAAATCCAGACACACTCTCACGATTTTGGAAAATGAGCTAATTAATTTCACTCGATCAACTTAAGGTGGAGTCATTATGATTTTTAATGAAGTATGATATCATTAATAGAATCAGGGACTACATCACCTTTATGTCAGACCTTGAAATCATTACCATGAAATACCTCATTTACAAATATATCCACACATGTGTTGCTGATATGAGGGGTATGGGTGATAATAAAGGTTTCAAACCTTTTAAGATTATCTTTAATATCATGAATAATATTACCCAAAGACTAATTTTGGAAATTCATCTTGCTGATGGCATTTATGATGAGAAGAGAGTCCCCCTCAATTAGAATATGTTTTATTCCTTTTTTTTAGCAATACTGACCCCCCATAGAAGAGCTCAGGATTCCACCACATTATTTCTTTGAATTCCTAAAGGGCCAATATAAGCCAAGACCCATACTCCTTCATGGTCCCTGATAATACCACCTCCCCTAGCCAGACTAGGGTTACCTTTCGAGGCCCCATAAAAATGTAGTTTGACTCTTCCCCTTTCTCATTTTGACCACTTAATGATAATAGAAGGAAAGATGACTTGAGAAGGGTTGAAGGAGAACTATTTGAGGACTTCCTCTTCTTTTCCAGAACAAGCCTTTTTAATCTTCACCTTAAAGAGTTTGGAAATTTTTTAATAGAGGAGATCAAGCAAGCACTGACCTTTTTGATGTTATATTGCTATTTTTTGAAGATGAGAGCATTCATTTCCTTCCATAAGCTCTAAAGGAAGTGGGGGAGGGCCATCTTCTAGGCCATAATAAGAAAGGGAAACCTGAAAGGACAATCCCATTACATCCAATAGTCCTCATTGGAGTTATGGAAGATCCATTACACTTTGAAAAGTTCCATTAACCTAGTTGAAAACCACTTTAGAGAAAGGGTAAGAGATGAGAAGGTGGTTAACATTTTCCTCCTCTCTATTACAAAGCACAGACCTGCCAGGGAGGACCATCCCCCTTTTCCTCAAATTATCCACAGTAAGGATTTTGTTCTGAGTAGCCAGCCAAAATAAGATGTTAACTTTTGGTAAGAGGTACTTCACCAAAAGTCTACCCTAATATGAATAGAGTCCTTAAAATTTAGGAAGTAGGCAGATTTGACAGAGAAATTTCCAGAGTCTTCTTCCTTCCATATAATGGAATCATCATTCTTTTGGAAAAAGGAATATTAAAATTATTTAATTTAGAGTCGAGATTATAAAAAAAGTGCTTATACTTGATGAAATTATGGAGGGGATTCACAATCTCCCACAAAACATTATTATTGGAAAAGATCAAATAATCTCTAACCTATAATTTTCCCATGTCTTCAAAGTACTGCACAACAGATCTCCCAGGTTCTTCCTCCACCAGAAGCTTATCAGTAAGCCAAAAATCCTTCCAAAAATTATTTTTGTTTCCTTTCCCAATATTTCAATGAATACCCCTCCTCAGAATCTCCCTAGAAGAGAGAAAAGAATTCCAAAAAAAGAGATCCCCTAGGGAGATTATCATGTAAGAAGAAAGTTTCAATTCTTCAAGTATTCCTTAAATATTTCCTTTTGATGATATAAATACATAGAACTTATTCCTTTATTACTATCCAAACAACTTTGGCCACAAGAGATTCATTCACGAGTCTCATATTATTTAACATCAGCCCACCACAAACCTTGGGTTTATTCACTTTCTCTTAGGCCACAAGAGGAAATTTGAACTTCTCCTCAGCCCCAACCTATAGGAATCTTCTCTAGATTTTTTTTTCTAGAGCCTCCAAAATATTAACCTGGTAGTATGACTAAGGACATGGCATAAATGGGGATTCCTTGGAGAGAACTCTAGAGTAGTTGAATTTTACCTTCTTGAGAGAGGATATTCCCCTTCCAAGTAGTCAATTTTTTGTTAACTCTCTCTAGCAGAATGTTCTAGATGGAAAAATATGGTTTCTTATGGATGAGGGGCATTCCCAAATATGAGTTCAGGAAGGTCTTAATCTTGCATCCAAAAATATGGGCTAGTCTCACTTGAAATTTCTCATCCACAATAATGAATAAAATAGCAATTTTTCAAAAATTGACAAGTTGTCCTGAGACCTCCTCAAATTCATTTAGGAAACCTTTAAAAATAGAGGCTTCCTGAATAAAATCTTTCCCCATAAAGAATTTGTCATCCAAAAATTTATTAAGGTAAGTAGGATGAAGACCATTTGAAATTTTGAGACCTTGCAAGAGATTCAGGGAAACTGCCTGGTTACAAAATCTACTTAAAGCCTCTACCACAATAGTATAAAGGAAAGGGGAGAGGGGGTCACCATGTCTGAGACCTCTACTAGCTTGAAATAAGACTTCCAATTTTCATTAACAACAATAGAGAAACTAGAAGAAGAAATGCCAACCATAACCATATTGATAAAGAACTCATCAAAACTCACCTGGGTCAATATGGCGCATAGAAAGTCCCATGAAACCCTATCATAGGATTTGTGCATATATAACTTCACAAACATAACAGATCTTCCCGAGCTTTTAAAAAAATGAATGGCATCTTGGATAACCAAAATTTTGTCTAGAATTTATCTACTTGGAACAAAGGCCCCTTCATTAGGAGAGATGAAATTGGCAAAAACCTTCTTGAGCCTGAAAGCTAAAATTTTAGTAATCAGTTTGTAGCTAGTGTTACACAAGCTAATGGGTATGAAATCTTTAACATCTTTGGCACCAATCATCTTGGGAACGAGGACCAAGAAAGTAATATTCATTTGTTTAAGAAGTTGACCATTAGTAAAGAAAGTCTGGATCATTTCAATGACCTCACTCTTTACCACTTCCCAGAAATGTTGGAAGAAAAAAGTCAGGAACCCATCAGGTCCAGCGGATTTATCTAGTTCCATGTAAAAATAGAAATTTTAATCTATCCCTCTCCCGAAAGGAGCATAAGTTATCTATTATTCTGTTGCAAGATGACATTTTGGAAGATCCCTAAATATTTCTCACAAGAAGTCCTATTCGGGTATAACCTAGGAAGAAAGAGGTCCTTGAAATAATTGATAATAGTTTCATTGATTTATTTTTCATCATCGGTAAGTGTTCCGTAATTTCTCCCGATATCCTTGATTTTGAGATGATTGGTTCTGGAAGTAGCAAAGAAATGAAAACATTTTGTGTTTTTGTCACCCTCCTTTAACCATTTAACCCTAAAGTTTTTCTTCCATTACACTTCCTCTTTAACCAAGATGTTATGATATTCAATGAGAAGAGTTTTCTCTTTACTTTTAAGAACTTGATTGAACCCATCTTCTTCCATTAGGTCATCAATAGTTCATAAATCTTCATCTATTATGATCTTATCTTGAAAAATGTTCCCAAAAATCTCCTTATTCCAGATTCTCAGGTTTTTTTAACATGTTTCAACTTGAATCTTAATTTAAACATTGAAACCCCATGGACTGACACCCCCCACCATTCCTGAATTCTCTTGAGGATGTCTAGGTGTTGGAGCCACATTTTTTCAACTTTAAAGGGTATGTATTTCTTAGGGATAACCATACCCAACTTGAGAATGATCAGGTTATGATTAGAACCAATTATAGGCAAGGAGGAAAGAGAATATAGTTGATTAAACATTCAAGTATGGCTCACCACAAACCTTTCTAGTCTAATCTGAGTAAGATCCTGTCTAATTTTTCTGTTTTCCCAAGTGGTTTTAGAACCTCCTAGCTTCAGATCAAAAAGATCATTATTCACTAGAAATTTAGCTAAATCATCCATACTATCAGTATAGGAAATGGACCCCCCTTTTTTCGTCAAGGGAAAGAGGGGTCTTAAAATCTCCCCCAAAAATCCAATCACCATCATTAAATAAAATCCTACACCTTCCAAGTTCCCCCAAAAGAAGAATTTTACCACCCATAGAGTTGGGAGCGTAGATATTTGACACAATCTAGGACTTATTTGAAGCCAGATCGGTGAAACAAAAAGTCAGATGGTTTCCTGAATATAGAAGCACTATACCTTTAACTGTAAATGGTGGAAATGCCTCCTAAAGCCCCATATGAACTTACTCCCGCCCAAAGGCCATCTTTCCAGATTGATATACTTACATCTTTAAATATTTCAGTACTCATTTTAGTTTCTTGGATCATCAAAATGTCAGGTTTATATTTCCCCCTTAAGTCCTTCACAATTCTATGCTTACCGGGGTTATTCAACCCTCTTATATTCCAAGATAGTAGAATCATTTATTTTTTGAGTGGGGAAACCTAAGGTTTTTTTTAACCCTTTATTCATATATTTCTTTGCCAAGGTCTCCCTCTTTTCCTTGTTGGATTTTCTCCCTTTAGGAGTCAAGTATTTAGCCACATCTGTTCTAAAATTGCTTCTAGTAAAAGGATTGGTCCCCATGATTGGGGTAATAGGTGAATACCTTGATTCCACAGAATCCTAGACAATACCTCCCATTAAGAGATCAAAAAAATTTGATGTCAAGATTCCTTCCTCCTGTCTTTGTTCAAGAGATATTTTCCTTATCGAAGAAACATCCTTTAGAGAAGGCCCGTGAGCCACTTTAAATGCATAGTTACCTTCTAATTCAGAAAAAAATACTCAGATTACTTTTGTTTTAGATTTGGTGATGTAGACTCCTCGTCATTCTTCTTATCATTATCTACTTTAACCCCTTCATCCTTTTTCTTTGAAACTTCTTCTTTAGCTAAAACTTGTGTCTCTGAGACCGTAGTCTCCTTTGGATTATCTTGATCCCCTCTAAGGTCCTGACTAATGATTCTTCCATTTACCCACACTTTTCTCCATTCTACATTATATTTATTGGGAGCCACATAATGGGATTTTAGACACGTCTCTTGATTTTTATTGTGTAGGACAACCTCTATGATCATGCCCAATAGTTTTACACTTTCTGCAAACAAAATGAGATGATGCATACTCAAATTTCTACACCCAATCCCCAAATTTTGAGAGAATCTTTATAGATTCTTCCATACTAGATTCTTGTTTCATATTGAAGGTAAATATCGCATGTGTTAGCCTAGTTTGAGATTTAGTGATAGGATCTATCACTCTCAGGGAGCCCAGGCTTTTTGCAATACCAATTAGACCTCTAGTTCCCAGAACTCAAGAGGTAAGCTCATAAGGTTCACCCAGATATGATATTTAGAGCTAGTTATTGCATACATATTGAATTCTGGTTCCCATTGATGAATAACCATATGGGACTTTCCAATAAACCAGGGCCCTCCAGCCAAAATTCTTGTAAAATGTTCTTTACTAGGTAAAGAAATTTAGAAGAAACCATTCACATAAGTAGTTACCTCAATAGAACCATTGTGAGCCCATCTTCTCTTGTCCCAACTGAGAAAAAATCACTGTTGGGGTGGGATTCCAAACATTTAGCAAAGAAAGCTCCTTCTATATTTTCCTTAGCTTGCTCCGAGAGACAATTTGGTATTTTAACAGACATGAGACCCTTTTCTTTGGAAGGCTCTAATCCTTCCAAATCATTTTTGTCCAAAATTTTCCCAACCAACCTTTCCTCCCACGCAGACTCCACCTTTGGCTTTGCTCTTTTGTCCTTACCTAGCTCAGGCACATGCTCCTGCACCGACCTGTGAGGCTCCTCAGGATCCATAGATTCTATAGAAAGTTGGCCCTCACTCCCGCTTACATCATTCAAACCATATTTCCCCAC
Organism: Taxus chinensis; assembly: GCA_019776745.2. Classification (NCBI taxonomy): domain Eukaryota; kingdom Viridiplantae; phylum Streptophyta; class Pinopsida; order Cupressales; family Taxaceae; genus Taxus; species Taxus chinensis. The sequence goes on from CM034146.1 coordinate 907,721,163, forward strand.
TCCTTCTAAATTCAAAACTCCACACCCCACTCCCAAACTAGAGTTGTCTAATTTAATAACCATACCAATTTTTTTGCTTTTTTCCATAGAATGAATTGTTTTGTGAACCATCACAATCCCATCCTGAATGATCCTACCTTTGACAAAACCACCCTACTTCTTAGAAATTAGATTCAGAAGAAGAGACTAAATTTTGATAGCCATTGACTTGGTGAAGATATTTTATAAGACATTAATGAAACTTATTGACCTAAAATTCTTGAAATCCTTAGCACCCAGTTTATTAGGAACCAAAACAATGAAATTGTTTTTAATCTCCTTAAGAAAATTTCCAGTTCTAAAAAACTCATTAACAGTTTTGAGTAGATCCTCTGATCAGATGTCCTAGAAATTTTTGTAAAAATTTTCTAAGAAACCATTTGGTCTAGGGGACTTTTAACCTTCAAGAGAGAATTTGTTTTTTGTAATTCCTAAATAGAGATTGGCTTACTGAGATTGAGAAAATATTCTTTTGTAGAAATATTACTGTGGATAGAATCAATTAAAGTATCTGAAGTAGCTGTAGAGAATTGGGTATCATCATTTAGAAGATTTTTATAGAAGGCCAGAGCTTCTTCTTTGATGATATTATGATCAAAAGTAATAGTTCCATCATCTAAAGAAACCTCTAAGATTCTGTTGTGAACTCTATGTTTAAGAGTAGTCATGTGAAAAAATTAGTATTTCGGTCTCCTTCTTTAAACCATAGAACCCTTTATTTTTGTCTCCAGAAAGAATCTTCTCTAGCACACAAGTTATGAAACTCTGACAAGAGATATTTTTTAAGGATATAATACTCATGAGACATACCATTGGTAGCAACCCTTTTTTCCAAAGAGGTTAGTTCATCCTTAACCTATTTATTTTTGTTGAACACATTACCAAAAACCTTTTTATTCCAAAATTTAACATTCTTGAGATTCTGAATGAATTTGAATTGAGTTGTACCTTCAAATTCAAATATCTTCCATTCCTTTATTTTTTCCTTGATATTAGGGTGATCAAACCACTTTTTTTCAAACTTGAAATAGGAATGGATTGGTTTGTTAGAGTTGAGCATACTCAGAACAATAGGATTATGATCTAAACCAGTTCTAGGGAGAGAAGAGAGATAAAAGCCCTAGGTCATGATCCAATCAGCATAAATTATAGCACGATCAAGACTAACTTGAATTTTATCCTCACCTAATATTTTTTTAGTCCAAGTATAAGGATTACCATGAAGATCCAAGTCTATAATATTTGATGTAGAAATTAAATCAGCAAGGTCATCCATACCAGTAGTAAATTCAAAAGAGCTTCCTCTTTTTTAAGCTGTGTAAAAGGAGTGTTGAAATATCCAATTATCATCCAATGTAAACATCCACAATTTATACGAATTTTTTTAGATCATTCCACAATTGTGTTCTACCATGTAAAGTATTTAGAGCATAGATATTTGGAATAATCCAAAACATATAACTATCATCAGTTTGAAAAGTAATAAGAAGATGATTAGAAGAAGATAAAATCACATTACCAGTGACTACAAAGGGATCCCAAAGAACAAAAATTCCTCCTGAAGCACCTATAGAGTCTACACTAGCGATTTCAATTTTTTTTCCAAATGTTTTTATTACAGTTGTACATTGCTTTAGAACTCATCTTGGTTTCTTGGATCACCAAAATGGTGGGTCTACTAGTTTTCCATAAATTTGTAAGAGTACATTGTTTTCCACCCCCATTAAGGCCTCTGATGTTCTAAGAGACAAATTTCATTGGAAAATCTTAGGGGAGAGGTTTTCTAGATGGTTCAATGTAGATTGGGTCCCATCTGTAATGTTCTTATTAGTTTATTTTTTTCCTTTGGTCGTTATTTGTTGGCATTCATTTTATTGTGTTAGCCCTTATATTTGCATTCCTTTTTCCTAATCTGATTACTCTGGAGACAAAGGCTTCCCAATTTCTCGGTGACTTATTTTTATCAAAGAAAAAAGCATCCAGGATCTCTTCAAATCCTTTATTTTTAAATTTTACTTGTTTAAAATCAGGAGGCAGATTATTGGTGCTATCAACTAGTGCCTGACTCTTGGTAGTAGCTAGCTCTCTTTCTTTTTCCAATCAGTTTAGAATTTCCTATAATAAATTTTTAATTTTTTCCAACTCAGGCTGAGAGGTGATAGTTGTGTTGCCATAAGTGGGATGAACACTAGCTATTGTGGAGTTGTTAATATCATCTGAATCTATTTTCAACCTTGGAGAAGGAATGGGTGGAATATTTGGATGGTCCTTGATTGATTCTTCTGGTATAGCTTCAAAAGATAATTCTTAGTAATAATATCTAACCATTTGAGGGGTTGAGAGAGAAATATCCTTCAATATATTCTCCTCAATGAAACATTTGTCATTCCTGAGGCTACCAGTACTCTCTACCCTTTGGGTTAAATGAATCTTGACCATTTTATTTTCTTCATCCACTTGAAAAAGTAGATCCACAATTTTTTCCTCAGTGGAATCATCTCCCTTATTTTGACCAACAATGGTATCTAGTTTATTTTGGGGAGTCTTTGGTGTCCATAGATTCCTACGTACAAGTGGCCTTTTGGATAGAGTTTTGAAGCTTCCACCCTATGTTTACTTGTGATTGAGGCTTGGAGATTTGAGAGCTTGAACATTACCTCTGTTAACATTTTTCGTGCCCTTGTGGGATTTTGTAAAGTCAGATTCTTTTTATTTTTGAATATTAAATGTGGGATATTTCCTTTCTTTCACACACATCCCAAAGGTGTTCTAGAGAGAAATCCATCAAAAAAAATTCACTGTGATCCGATTTCTTGCTAGTAAGATATGAAGAAATATTGGTTTTCAAAGCTATAGGTTTTCCATAAAATTTTTGCTAGCATTTATCATAAAATGGAGTTTTTTCAAGGTTTTTCAGTAGTAGCTATGGTGGATGGGAAATATTTGGTGAAGAAAGGATTTAAAGATAAGTTATACTTCACTTTTAAGTTATTTTACAAACTACAATTTAACTATGCGTTAGATATGAGTTTGAATGGAGTTAAGATTTGGTTTTACATCATGCAAAGGGGAAAAGGGGTGGGAAAGGACAAAAAAGGGCCCCTTGAAGCAATATTGAGTAAAATGGCATCTCGAGAGTGAAGGTGAGTGAGATGTAGGAGCCAAGTTAGCACCTTGCTGAACTGGGATAGGTCACATGAAAGACCAGGAGAGGGAGATTACTCATAGACACCCTTTATTGTCCCCCTTATCCCATTGGGGAAAAATGGAAATAAAGTGCAACAAATGGTTCCTTAGAGAAAGATGGTGACAAGTGGAAGCAAAGGAGAAAGGGTGAGGGAGATGGAGGAGTCAGACATGTGCCTTGTGGAGCCGAGGTTGCGTGGATGACCAGGAGAGGGGCTTACTCATGGATGAATTTTTTATCACCCTTATCCCATTTGGGAAAAATGGACATTTGGGAAAGAAAAGGGAAACTTGGGGAAAGGTGGTGACATTTGGGAATGAGGAAAAATGGCTAAGGATGAAACCTTCACTCACACTTCTCCCTAACTCAATTTTAACTCAACCATGTTTGACTTGATTGCACTTGGGTGTTGGGAAGAGTTTCATGGATCAATTTGGGAGATATTTTTTAAACTTTTCCTATTTGGGAAAAAGGGACAATAGGTACATCAAAAAAATCCTCACTTCATTTTAAAATCTAGTTTTTGCAGTGGCTTACCTAAAATAACATAAGAGCATGAAATCTTCACCTTGGGAGCTTTAGATGGACTTTTGGTATGAAATTGTATATGATTATGACACTAAATAACATTATAAGACCGATGGAATAGGTTTTAGACCTTAATTTTGGCTTCAAATCTATAAAATTCCCCTTTTTATCATGATAACTAAGTACACTTGCAAAGTTTGAACTATCTCAAAAAACCATCAAACCTTGGAGCAAATTTGATGCTACCACCATGTAGAGGATTCTTCAAGATTTTTGTTTCCTAATTATTTTCCTCATAACTCCTTATGGATCTCCTCAAATCATCTTGAGAAGTTCAAGTTTATATTTTGATTGTTCATTGCTTACACCGAAAAACCCTGCTTTTGCACATAGTGTTCCTAAATCACCAAATATTTCCTAAATCTTCCTAAATTACTTCCAACACATTCAAGGATCTCTAATATCACATTTGGATGTTTATGAATTTTCAAAAAACTCCCATAAGATGCACACAAGACTTGAAGAATCCAAATTGACCTTTCTAAGCATGTTGGAGAACTAGTCCTCTGTTGTACTTTGCTGAATGGAAGAATTGAACTTATCACATCACTTTAAAAAAATTAACATGTTTATTTAGTACATTAGGATAGCCTGCAATGTCAATATGATCATGACATGGAAGAAAAACTAAATAGGATAGGTATTTGAAAATATTTTGAAGGAAGTTTACACATTTTGGTTTGGTTGTCACGATTCAAGTTTCAATTTTTGGGTTGGTAATTTCACATGAAAATTGTTGACTCTAACTTGAGGACATTAGACCACAAGGGGAAATAGATAATATCAAATTTATCATGGGTGAGTAGACCAATTCCTTGTTCAAATTAGGAATTATATTCAGTTCTTCACTACTAGCAAAAATGATAAACACAGACAAGGGAAAACCAAAGGAACCCATGAAATGGAAAGGGAAACACACCAAGATGAAAGAAAAAAAAATAGAAAAGGAAAATATAGTACACGAGGGGGGAAATTTATTGAGGTGGGATAGGAATGTACACACACTCGAAAAAGATTTGAGAGAAGCACATACCATCATAGAACAATGGGTTGAATTAAAACTTTCAAATCTCGAAGAAAGTCATCTGATCATGTCATTCTCTTGTGATGGATCTGCATGGTTTGAGAAGAAGGAGAGAAACCAAAACTCCATTCTCCTACTGATATTGCATAGAAAACATCCTAGCATCTAATGACTTCTTTGTTATTTATTTAAAATTTTTACCTTCGGTGGTCTCATCTTGAAGCCTCATTACCATTAGAAGTCACTCTCTTATTTTTTCAAAAATTGAATTTTTGATTTTGACATGAAGGAATTCATCATCCTTGAGTGGATGGTGCAGTGTGTAATCAATACTAGGATTAGTGGGGCATCCAGAGGTAGTAATAACTATCAGGATTGTCAAGATCAACTAAATCGAAGAGTGCACTAAGAAATGTGAGATGTGAATTGTATAAAGGCAAGACTAATCACACACATACAAATCGGGAAGTTATTAAGAGTAATGAGATAAAATGAAAAATGAAAGAATGGATCCAAATCAACTCAATGCTCCATATAATAGAATTATGTAAGTGATTTACATATAGGAGGTGAATGTGTAACCTCCTAGAATAATTGTAACCACCACCTAGAATAGTGGTAACCTCCATACCCAAAATAATAGTCAATAGAGAACTGGATAAGGGTAGTAATTATCACTAGCTAAAATAGTGTCATCAAGTGTACACCTAAGCAAGCATATCCCATGAGTGTAGGAAAGATCCAAGTAAATAAAAAAACTAGGAAAATGAATATCCTATACTAACACCCCCCATAAGCACAACTTAGGTTGGCAGTGAAAAAGAAAATTGGGTCCTGACAACAAGGCCTGATGAGGTACCAACGTAAAATGCATCTCTCAAAAACATAGAGTAAAAGGAGAAAACCCAATGGGAAAAAAATCACCCTAAAAGAGACACAAATTAGAATTGAAAAAGGATAAAATCCCTCTCATCCCCCCAAAGATGATGAATTTGTTGATGTGGATAAAATAATTGGGTCTTAGAAATAAGGCCACATTAGGTACCCAAATACATAAAAAGATGAAATGGGAAGAAATAAGACAACCTGATAAGAATTCAAAATTGGATGAGGCACTGATAAAGGATATCCAACAAGTAGAAATTTCTCCAAATATCACCCTCGAATAAGCAGATTTACAGGAACAAATATGGATAATATTGTTTTTAAAAACATCGGTTGGCCAAGCAATAACAAAAAAATAGAGGAAAAATTCAACATTGCAGAGGAATGGATAAGTTGTGTGAACATGCCATGCTTAAAGAGTACTACGGGAATCCACAACTACTACAAGGAAGATGCCATGATCCTTAATATGGGTTCCGACAATAGGAACCTTTTTAGATACCCATTTATAATGCACGTTCAAAATTCTTCTTAAGAGAAATGCATGCACTAAATATTCTTATTGTAAAAATAAGAAATGAAAGAAATAAGTCATTATGGGGGGTTGGTCTCCTACCAAACTGGGCCGCACCCTCAAGTCTTCAAAAAAATTCTGTAAAATGAACCAAGTGATCATCATCTTCTTCATCATCCATTGCAAAAATCCTCCCAAAATGTGGCACTTTATAGCTTAATGTGATTTATAGTATAAATGGAACCAATGCATGGGAAATTAAAAAATATGAACTCTTACAAAAGACGATGCTCAATTTCGAGCTACCAATCAAAATTTATTACAACACCGATTTCAAGTAAATAATAAAAAATAGCAATCAATTCATAAATTCCCAAAACGCAAGCCACAAAAAAAGGAATAATTATTTTTGTCACAAGCTCTGGTCTCATTATGTCTCAGAGGCCATACTGATACTACTCTTTGCAGTCCCCCATTCAGCTCCCATACAAGGGGAGTAGTCTTGCTACTCAATTCTTCTTGATTCTGATTCAAGGCTATATAGTATATGTTGATTGACCGATGGTTCCATGGGCAGAAAAGATCTGAAAACATAAAACTGCTAAATGAAGATTACTAGCTTGTGTTCATGGTTCTTCTTGAATGAAAGCCTGTTATTCACTATTGAAATTTCATTTTGAGTAGTTTGCCATTGTTAAATAGTTCTTCTAGTGAAATTTTTGTCAAAGGAAAATTGCCTGAATGGGGATAATGTGTTACTTCCTTCATCTATCTATCTATCTATAGATAGACATACTCTTGCACTTCAATGCACCTATATTCTATTAATGGCGTTCTAGTACACATGCATACCCATAGATGTGTCTTGATAACTAATGCCCACCTGCGAGGCACATCTTCTAACATTTTTTGATGCATTCCACACAAACATATTCAATTCCATTCTTCCAATCTAATATCTTTGAGAAGATTGCCCCTTTTTTATTCATCAGGATTATAAACAAATATAATCCTGATGAATAAAAAAGGGGGCAATCTTCTCAAAGATATTAGATTGGAAGAATGGAATTGAATATGTTTGTGTGGAATGCATCAAACAATGTTAGAAGATGTGCCTCGCAGAGTGGGCATTAGTTATCAAGACACATCTATGGGTATGCATGTGTACTAGAACGCCATTAATAGAATATAGGTGCATTGAAGTGCAAGGGTATGTCTGTCTATAGATAGATAGATAGATGAAGGAAGTAACACATTATCCCCATTCAAGCAATTTTCCTTTGACAAACATTTCACTAGAAGAACTATTTAACAATGGCAAACTACTCAAAATGAAATTTCAATAGTGAATAACAGGCTTTCATTCAAGAAGAACCATGAACACAAGCTAGTAATCTTCATTTCGCAGTTTTATGTTTTCAGATCTTTTCTGCCCATGGAACCACCGGTCAATCAACATATACTATATAGCCTTGAATCAGAATCAAGAAGAATTGAGTAGCAAGACTACTCCCCTTGTATGGGAGCTGAATGGGGGACTGCAAAGAGTAGTATCAGTATGGCCTCTGAGACATAATGAGACCAGAGCTTGTGACAAAAATAATTATTCCTTTTTTCACGGCTTGCGTTTTGGGAAGTTATTACACTCAAAAATTAAGAAAATGCACTAAATGAGGATGAACATAGCCTTCTAATCACTCATTGGAATCAACACATAATGTAAAATATAGTGGTTTAATTTGTGAGAGATAATTGACATCCTGTCAACCCGGGCCTCACACTTCGTCTTCGACAAACAAAGATGTAAACTTAATTAAAAACTTGAATTTTCTTTAAAGAAAATATTCCAAATTTACTTGTCTTCCCAAAGGCATAAAATGTTAATTTTTAAATGCTAAAGTCATGCAAGTTGAAAAATAATGCAAATAAGGATTAACACCACCCTTTTTCCACTTAGACATGGGCCTATCAAAGAGCAATGCATTGGTTTTAGGGTTTGAAAGCCAAAATTTCTACTTTAATTTATTGTTATGACACCGCCCAACTCAAAAATGAAGGTTAAAGATCCATCCAAAGGCTTGGAGACCACCAAGGAAGGCGATTGTAAGTTGTGGAAGCAAAAAAAAAATTCCCAATGCAAGCAAAAAATGTCTTTTTTTTGTTGTTGAAGTTTGATTTGCAATAGTTACAGACCAAGAAATAGTCTTATGCAGGTAAATACAACTCAATACTAGAAAATCCCAGGGTGTTGTAGAGGTTTAAGTGCCATTTTAGGCTTGCAATGACTAAAACTCAACAAAAAATGTTTTGAAAAAACCCTTAGGTGTCCAAAACACCCTGTATGGGTCATTTAAACTTTTTTATAGGTCTGACATGCTTCTCAATAAAAAATGCACTTTGCAAGTCTAAACATGCATATAAAGCACTACCACATGTGAAAACACATTTCACAAGTATGCAACTATGTTTATGGGCCTGCAAAAATAATCTTCAGGTGTGTATATCTCTATATGGGTCTCTAAACTGCTTTAGGAGCCTACAAATAGGCTGAACCAACACAAACTAGAGAAAAACTTGAAAATACAAACACCCAACACCAACATTATTGCAACAATAATCTCGTGTAAAACTAACATAATAACAACAGGATGAGCTCAATACCAACATGGATCTGATACCATATTGGGAACACTAGATATACACTAAATTGAAGAGTGCGCCGGTGAGAAATGTGAGACATGAATTTCATAAAAGCAAGACTAAGCACACACATACAAATCTGGAAGTTATGAAGAACAATGAGATAAAAATAAAAAGGAAATAATGGCTACAAATCAACTCAATTCTCTACATTATAATGATGCAAGTGACGTACATATAGGAGGTGAATGTGTAACCTCCTTCTAGAATAACGACAACCTCCACCTAGAATAGTGCTAATCTCCATACTTAAAATTGCAGTCAACAGAGAACCGGTCAAGGGTATTAATTACCACTAGCTAAAATAGTGTGGTCAAGTGTACTCCTAAGCAAGCATATCCCATGAGTGTAAGAAATATCAAATTAAATAAATAAATACAAGGAAAATGAGTATCTTACAATAAAAATCAACATACTCTTGTACATTCTCATTCATTTGTTCTAAATGATTCTTCCATGTGCCTATCAACTCATCACTGACCTTCATATCACTTTCTATGATGGAAGTATTATCTTCATTACTGAATATATCCACAAGAGATTTAAGAATTTCCTTTCCATTTGATTCATCATGAATGCAATCTTCTTTAGAAAATGGGAAAGGGGAATATTTACCTTCACATTCATGTTCATCCACCAAGGATTTGAAGAGAACATTGATCTTACATGTGTGTTCCATCTTATTGTTTAATGTTTGTGCTTTAAAATGAGAATTAAAACTAAACTTGTACTTGTCTTGTATTATCATGGCATAGGTCAATATTTTGAGACTCAGAAAAGGGTCTTGAATTTCTTCTAAAATATTCAAAATATCTTGCATAGATTCCTCCTTCAAAGTTTCCATAGATTCACTTTCACCTCCATTTGAAAAATATTCACATTGAGTCTCAAGGAGATGATTAGAAATCTGATATTCATATAGCCAAGATTTTTTTGAAAAATATTCCTCCTCTTGATCTATATTCCTTATCACCCAGAGGTTGCCTCCTTGAAAGTTTAGGCATACCTAGTTTTCATCATTTTTGAACAAAGAGAATTATCTATGTTGCATGGGAAGGGTACACCTTTTAGTTTTAGATTCATCAAAAAATCCTCATGATAAGGGAAGAATACAAAATTGGGTCTGTAATATGGGGATAATCTTCTAATCTACCCTAAACAACTCCGAGAGAGTCTTCTTGTTTGCAAAGAAATGGGAAAACTCCATACTTTCTGTGGTGATCAACATTACACTCCTTCGATTATAATAGGGAAACCAACTCCTTAGAGAGGTAATGTTCAATTTGTTCATTTGTGATTGCTTCAAGAAGGAAATTGGATTCTTCCGTTTTCTCCATTTTGTTATTGGACATTTGTGAATCAAAAGGAGAGCTAAAATTGGAAAGAAAATCCTCAATGATTACCTCAAATTCATCTCTCTGAAGAATCTGTGATGGGGAAAGAGGGTTCATCTCTTGAACATATTCATGATGAGTGGAATTCTCATAAAGTACTACATCATCCATCATGAGATGAGAATTCTCATCTATAGTGCATATTGATTCTTCAATAGTTTTTTCCTCAAGAAAAAATGAATTTATGAATGGAGGTTCAAATATCATGTTATCTTCATTATCTTCCAAGGTGTTGAGTTGAATTTCATTAGAAGGCTCAAGAATAGGAAAAACATGAAAAACATAGGAATATTTCAGGAACAAACACCTCAAAATATGATGAGTCATCAGAATCTACCTCCAAAGGATGAATATTTTCTTCTTCACCATTATGGAGTTCTTCAAGATTCTCATATCTTTCTTACAGAGCCTTGACATAATTCAAAATATTAAGATTGGCTTGGGATCATTTTTTTCTTCTACAACACTCAAGATCCTTTACATAAACTCCCTTTTCAAGGCTACCATTTCTTCATCTCCATATGCAAGAAAATTATCCAAAGGAAGAGATACAAAAGTAAATATTTGAGTTTCTCGGTCAGTTGCGTGAAGTTTAAAACATTATCTTAAAGAGATTGTTCATCTTCATTCCTTCATACAACATCTTGTATCTCTTTTTCATATTTCTCATCAATTCCTTAGATTATTAATCATTAACATGTGTAATTTCCAGCCTCTTTCCTCTAGCAGTAGTTAGCTTGAAGTGAAGCCACATGGATTTGATGGTAGGATCTTCACAAGAAACACTTTTATCTATCCTAGATACTCTTTACAAAAATTTGTAAAAATGTTACTAACCTTCTTTCCCTTTGTTGGTTACAAATTTTTGGCTAAAGTGAAATACCTCTTCACTATAATAGAGTCCATACTTTTTAAATAACCAGCCCAAGATGACGGTTGATCAAATATTTTCATATCTTGGTGGTCATCGTATCCTTCATTGTTGTTATCACTTATTAGGGTTGAACATTTTTTTCACTTGGATCTTGCATCCAAAAAATCATTAGATGATCCAATGCAACATGAGAACATCCCCACAGTGTGGGACCTTGGTTCCTTGGGATGAACCTCCAGAGAAGGTAGAATTCATTCCAAATTATGTGCATCTAATATAAGATAAGATTGCAAAATATAAACTGCTATAAAACAAACTATATTTTCTAATTCTTTGGAGAAAAAGGAAGGGAGATAACTGATAATATTTGAAAAATGGTGATGCACCAATTTTTTAAGGAAAAAGAAGATAAAATTTCACAAGAACATAAAAATGTAACAAAATAATGATGATATGCACAAATTTCTATTCCTTTTCTCTAACAAAGACCCTTTATGAAGATAAAAATTAATAATAACATAAGGAATTTTCCTTATTCCACAACTATAAAAAATACGTCTCACTAATCACAACTTGAAATTTTGATAAAGAAAAGATAGTTTAATGTGAAGGTGAAATCGATCACCACATACTAGGAAAGAAACATTCACAAGTATAAATGAACTATTGGAATACGTATCATGTTAAAGTAGATGAAGAAAAAATATTAGTTATGTATATAGTATTGAGGCTAAAGCCTATATATGAGTACTCAAAAATGGTAGAGCCTCCTTAAAAAAATGATCCAAAAGTCCTTTAATACATAATTCATCCTTCTATTTATATATTAAGAAGGTTGAGCAATTATAGCCACCTTTCTTAGTTGTTACATACTAAAAATGGGATGCATTAATACTTGAGAAATATTCTCCCAAAAAAAAAGCCAAATCATTATGGAGCTTTGACCTAGTCAAACCTATAACTCCAATGGTGGACTGTGGCTTGGATATTGTGTGAAAATGTCAACCAAACTCAGCTAGGGCTAGCACAACTTTTTTCCTAATATATTTCGGTCTCTTCTTCTTATTATTCTCCAGCTAACTTGTGCCTATAGTCAAGAAATCAATTGATGATTTCTTGGAAATTTGTATCATCAAGTCCACACGCATAGTGGTTCAGGACCTCAATAGATTTAGTTTTTCTGTTTAACTTTACAAGAAAATTCTTGAGCTGATTCATATTTTTATTGAGTTAGCTCAAGAAGTTTTGGTATGAAACCATCTTGTAAATGAATTATAGGACAAAAGACTATGTGACTCTAGTATATTCTTGGAATAAGTTCTTAAAATTAGAAACAATTTGCTCATTAGTAATACGTTGAGATCTTTATCTTGAAACCTGCAGTGAATTATATCAAATTCCCTAGAAATATCAAGTCCATAAATTATCTTGTTTCTTCCCTCATTCAACTTTTTTATTTCCTCCTACAACATCTGGGAATGGAACTCCATGGATTCATTATATTCAAACAATTTTGAAGAACTGTCAATGATCCCTTCTCTAAGGAGTAGATCAGATTTAACACTCTAAACCTCTTACCAAGCTTCCAATGTGAGCTCCAAATGATCAAATTCTTCTCCTAGTATACCATACATATTAGTGACTATCTTCTTCTCTGGTTCAAGTTTGTAAATCACTTATTTTCCCTCTTGAATCAGGGACTCAATCCATCCTCCAACTTCTCACCCTTTCCATCTAATTTTCTCAACTATGGAGAAAGAGGCATCATCAAAACTTGAATATACAGAAAGAGCACTTATATGAGTCGATTACATGATCTTATGGAGGATGGTTGTGAAATTTTATACCTTTCCTTTTAGGTCATCCTCAGTGATCTTGTCCTTATCAAATTTTGTCCAAAATATTGCCGAGTGTAACCTAGACATCCTATTTTCCACCTTCATGTGGGGCCTTACCAAGAGAGAACTTTGGAATCTGATAGTCTTCTATAGTGATATTTTATTTTGACTTATTGGCATCTGCAGTTACTATCTCAATAAATTTTTCCCTTGTCTGATCAACCGAAAGGTGAAAAATAACCCTTGGATTCTTGTGTTGTCATTGGGGAGTCAAATCCAAGACGTTGAGATCAACACCATCTCCAATAAGGAATTTTCTTATTTTTCTTGGGAATTTTCTTGTTCAACCATGTATGGGTAGAAGAAGAATACAATTTTCAGAGGATAAAATAGGCACTTTCATCACAATATTAAACTAGATAGGTGATGACAGGAAAGTTGTTGCAGAATCCACAAGTGGTAATGAGGTGGTGAAAAATGGGTATGAAGTGGAAAGGATGGTTGCAGGCATGGATGAAATGTGAAGAGTGATGAAAAATAAAATATGGAGATTTTTTGTAGGAAGAGGATTCCCAAGAGATGATCCTAAAACCAGAACATCCCTAGATGAAAGAGAGGGAAGAAAGAAGAATACCCTAGCCATGGTAAGAGATAAAGTGAGGAGAGTGGGAGAAAAAGGAAAGTAGTAATGAAAAATGTGGGAAAAGAGAGAGTGAAAGGTAGAGGAGAAGGAGGATATAAAAATGGTGAAATGGGAAGAGGAGTTGAATGAGGTGACTATAATACTTGAGTGTTTGGAGAGGAAACACAATGACTTCTATGGAAGGCACTTTGGAAGGATTACCTTATGTGGAAAGGATCTTAGAAGAAGATCTAGAACCTTTGCAGATAAAGGTAATTGTGTGAGGCTTGGGAGTGGTTTTGGTAGTGGACTTCCCTCCTTTTGAAGAGGTGGGGTGGCCCACCGGTGGTTATACCTGTGTTGCTGCAATAGGAAGCTGATTTGACACTTTTGGTGTGACTCCCAATGATATTATCCATTTTTGGGTCTGGTTATGAATATGAGTTACACGTTCCTTCAAATTTTTGCACTGTTGGAGTGACCAACTGATCAATGGAAATGGTTGTGTTATCCAAAATAAGTCCACGCTTGTTTTGGTTAGCTTACCTTTGTTCTTTCCTCCTTTAGCTGCAGGAAGATTTTTTCAACTTTTGAGCACTCAAAAGTTCCTAGAAATGGCTTCATCAGATAGGATTTTTCTTCCCCTTTCCAAAAGGTAAAGAAGTCCTCCCAAATTCTTGTATTTTTTGAGTTATGGCTCAGTGGAGTTTGAAGGGAAAATTTGCCAAGGCGGACAGTGGGAAAATTTTTGGCACTTAGGCCTTTGGGTAAAAACTCAAAGGGAAAATTTTGGCCTGAAAGCTCACAAAGGAAAATATATTATTTGAGGCCCGCGCCTAGTCAGGATGTGCCACATGTCAGTAGTGGAGTCACGAGGGTGGAAGGACTTAAATTTTTTTGGCATTTGATCAAAATGTGTCAGAGGCAGAAAGGGAAGCACATCCCCACTAAGCAATAAAAAGATGCCATGTGTCCAGTCGGAAGTGGGAGTTAGGGCATTGGGAGGAGTTTGGAAAATTTTCCAAAGTGGTGAAAGTGCAAAGGTAAAAATTTGAGCTACATCTCCGCGCTGCATCAGAGGGTGCCTTGTGTCCACATCAGCAGTGGAGTGGCAGACCGGCGAAGGATTTTGGGAAAATTTCCTAATTTCACAAAAGGAGGAAAAAGGAAAGGTTGCGCTCACAGATCAACCAGAGGGTGCCATGTGTCATCGGAGGAGTGGGGTGCAGAGATTTTTTGGGAAAATTTCCCAATTTGAAAAAAGAGGGAAAAAGTTCAAATTTCAGTCTGCAAACCCTAATTTTGCCCTAATTTTGCCATTTTGCCCTACATTTTCAGAGGGGCATATCTTTTGCGCAAGATCTCAAATTTTCACACTTTTGGTATCATTGGAAATTTGTTCAAATTATACACACGATGAACTATTCAATTTTGATTTTTGGTGGGGTTTAGTGGGATAAAACAAAGAAATGTCTCTGGCATGGGAAAAAATGTAGAACCGACCCCCAACCACCAAAATTGATGAAGTATGGCACTCGTTTCTTCTCCAGCATGGCCAAATGCATCAAAAAATGGATTTTTGAGGGTGACCTTTCTATTTTAATGAATCTTGTTAGTGGTTAGAGATCTCAAATCAATTTGCCCACATTTTTTACCTTTTTTTGTTCTTCTTCATCGTTAAAAGCCAATTTTGGCTCATTTGTAAAAGGTTGGACGTTCTTTCTCTTGCAAGTTCTTCTTTTCTCCTTAGCAGGTGGATTTGAAGGAGTTTCAGACCTCCCATGGAGACTATAGTTCATTTTTCACCTCTTTGCTATTGCAACATATTGTATCAAACTTGGAAATGATAATGTATGTTTTGTGATCAGTTTTCAATCCTCTCATGCATTTATCATTGTCTTCTGATCCTTCATTGCATTCTAGTATCTGTGCATGTTTTGGTGCTGCAATCTTCATGATTTGTGTCTAATTTTTAAAGCAAGGAGTTCAACACTCCTTTGGTGTATCACCGTTCTATTTTTTTTGCTTAGTTTTGTTTCCATTTCCATGTTTTTCTCTCAACCCTATCTCCTTGGTAGTTTTAGAGTAGGATTTTGAATCAGAACCTCTACAAAAATTACATACATACACCTAAACAGAGTTGTAGGAACCAACCTTAATCTAGAGATTTTTCCCAATTTGCAAGGTCCCACACTTAGGGAAAAATCCATGTTGTGCATTCACACCAAATTGACCATTTGTCTACAGTAGATTTGAAGGTCATTTTTGGGGTGCTGTGAATTTGCACTAATAGTTTTGACACGCTTGGTGGGACCTTAGAGGTATTCATCTTCATTACAACAAAGTTGATGTGCAATTGTTGTAAGTTTCTTGCTTGAAAGAGCCTTGATTTTCACATCTAGCGACTCCAAAAGGATAGAATCAACTAGTTTTTGTTGTCCAAGCTTGGAGATTCATGAGAAGGATCCAAAAAAGGTCAAGGACTAGAGAGGAGGGATTGTTTAACTATTTGTAATTATCCCCAAAAAGAGGAGAAAGAGGAAGAAGGATTCAAATGTCTCCATCTCCACCAAATAGAACTCTATCAACTCTTCCACCTAGTAGACCTTTCATCCAATCAACAAGGGTTCTCAAGCCAATCAGAATGGCACAACCCAATCCTTATGTCAACTTTACTAGTAGCAGCCCACTTTCTCTCAATGCACAAAACCTAGTTCCAATTTTAGCATTGAAGAAAATCCCATACTTTACTAGAGAAAATCAGACCAATCCTGGTAATCATGTCAAGGACATTGCTAGTGTTTGTGTAATCCATGAGATTGTTGAGATGGAGATTGCTATCAAATATCTAGCATCTTCATTCAAAGGGAAAGCATTGCAATGGTTCAAAAGCCTTGAGACAGGCTCTATCCAAAATTGGA
Source organism: Taxus chinensis (assembly GCA_019776745.2). NCBI lineage: Eukaryota > Viridiplantae > Streptophyta > Pinopsida > Cupressales > Taxaceae > Taxus > Taxus chinensis. The sequence goes on from CM034146.1 coordinate 907,737,749, forward strand.
ACTAGTTATGTATAGCCCTCTATAACCAATTTAGAGAGAAAGGGGACAACTTGTCTCTATTATAGCATCTAACAACTATCAAGATAGATCCCAATGAGCAACTAATAGACTTCAATTTCAGATTTCAAAGAACATGGAATAGAATCCCATTGGCAGTGAGGCCAACAGCTCAAGGTGCTTTCTTATACTTTCTCAAGGCTTTAAATTCTAACATTTCTATGTTGATCCAATCCATGGGAGGTGTAACTATACCTGCACCTTACAACATTTCCATTAGGGCCAATAATTGTTTGATCCAAGCTGGTAAACTTGCACCTAGGCCTCCTATGCCCTTATATCTAGAGTTGGGAAGCCCACGTACTAGTCAAGCACCTACTTTAGCTCCTATTCCCACTCCTAGAAATAAGATTTCAAATGAAACTTCTACTTCATCTTCTAGTGCCTCAAATGAGCTTCAAGAAATTATGAAACAATTGCAAAATTTGGGCAATGATATGGTTACACTCAAGAGGCAACAAGCTCAAAGTTTTAGGCCTTCTTATCAGCCTCAAAATCAGCCTAATAGGCCACCCAACCCAGCTGCAAATCAAAATCAAGTAAGGCCTCCTGCCAATAGACCATTTCAGCCCTATAACCCCAATGTTGCATCTACCTCTAAAGCCTTAGTGCTAGTGAAAAATAATATAGCTCAAGGGTATGACTGGTGTTTCCTATGCAGTGAACCTCACAACCAATCTATGTGCTTCAATGTTGCTTTGAACCAAGCTTTAATGGTGACAAAAACTAGTGTAGAGAGTGAAGTGAGCCAAGAAACAAACCTACAATAAGGTATATCTCAATAAGATACAACTCCAAATGAGACTACACTTGTGAATTGGCAGGTTGAAGATTTTTGTGGTATGAATCAAACACCTTCTCAGAGTGTAGCAGCTAACACATGGTCAAAGAAGAGGAGTATTAGTGAAGGGAAGTCATTAGATCCAAGTGATTCACAACCTTCCATCACTCCACAAGGTGTTGGCAAGCAAAATACAGTTCGAAATGTGCAAGGACAACCCAAAGCACATTCTAGACCAGATCAAATGCCAATTGTTGTAGCCCATGTATAATAAAATAATGTGTAGACTAAAGGGAAGAAAAGATATGGTTCATCCCCATCTAACATCATTGAACAAATGAATAAGACCAATGCAAACATATCTATGTGGGAGTCACTATCCATCCAAGGACAAAGGGATCTATTACAAGCTACCATGAAGAATTGGTCAACCTCAAATCAGCTAGCTCATATGTAGGAGAAGGTACTAAAAAATTCTACTCAGCCTGAGGGGAATCATGGAGGTCAACAAGGTAAAATTTTGAAGCCCTCTCCATTCTATGTTTCATTGATCATTGTGGATAAACAAGTACATAATTATATGATTGATTCTAGGGTAAGTAGTTTCCTGATGCCCAAGAAAATATCTGATCAACTGGGCCTTCAATATGAAGCCATATCCAAGGGGGTGGTGCAATTAGATGGGAAAATAGTAACAACAGTTGGAGTAATTAAATATTTGAGCCTTACTTTGCATGCATGCCCTAATGTCACTATTTTGCAAGATGTGTCGGTGATAGATTTGCCACCACTCTTTGCCATATGTTTGTCAAGGGAGTTTGCAACTAGAATTGGAGGCTACCTATCTGATAATTGGTCACACATGTTTTTTAGGACAAGGTATGGAGGCAAGGCCGCAATCATGTTTGAACCTATTGCAAACTTTCACATTGAGCCTCATACTCTAAGCCCAATCAATGCCAACTATTCAACGTTTGATCAAGAGGATTATCTAAGCACACTTGAAGCTAACACCAAAGTTGGAATCATTCCATATTTTACTCTTAACGAATGGGAAAGCAAGGTACATGCTTTTGATCCCTACAAGGAAATATAGGAATTTGAACTAGTAGTCTATTACATGCATGAAGAAAATCAGCCTCTTCCTAGCATCACCAAGCCAGACCATAAAGATGACAATGAGGTATGGAAATTGTTCTTTGATGGATCAAGAAGTAGAAAAGGTGTAGGAGGAGGAGCTATGCTTGTTTCACCTCAAGACATTAAGTATTATTTAGCTTTTATATTCAATTTTGCATGTTCTAACAACACTGGTGAATATGATGCTTTGATATATGGATTGCATTGGTCAAGGAAGAGAGGCATAAAAAATTTACAATTCTTTGGTGATAGTGAGTCGATTGTTAATCAAGTTAAAGGAAAAAATTCTTCCGAGAATGACCTGCTCAAAAGTTATAAGAATAGGGTGTGGGACCTCATTGAGGATTTTGAGGGCTTTGACATTAACTCCATCCCTAGGAAAGAGAATCAAGCTGCTGATAGGCTTACAACAGTTGGAGAAACTTTTGATGTTATGGAGAGTATTAAAAGAGATAAAATATAGCTAAAAATCCATGTGATTGTGATGCCATCAGTGCTAGACAATAATGCAAGTTGCCAAGTGTTTGAGAGTGACCAAAAAATCATCAAGTTATTGCAAGAAGAAGATGAGTTCTCAACCAAAAATCAGGAAAAGTTGGAACAACAGTATGGTGCTCAAGTGGTATAGCTGAGAACTAACAAATTTCCAAAAGGACTTGTGAATTTAGAGTCTATCTTTAATCCTAATGATCAATTTAGGAAGGAGAAAGAAAACATCCAAGTCAAGGGAGAGGATTCAGAGCCAATATCAATTGGAGAAGGCAATTCACTTCAAATTGGTAAAATGGCAACTGAGCAAGAAAGGTATGAGTTCATGCAACTTTTCCAAGAGTTCCTAGATGTATTTTCTTAGAGCTATGAGGACTTGAGAGGTTTCAGTCCCAAGCTAGCTCAACACATAATTGAATTAGATCCAAGTGCTAAGCCCATCAGGTAAAAATAGAGACCGGTCAATACACACACTGAGCCTCTCATGAAGAAGGAATTGAATAAGTCAATAGAGGCAACTATCATATTCCCCATCAAGCATTGAAGTTGGGTTGAAAAATTGGTTCTAGTTAGAAATAAGAGTGGAGAAATCATGTTGTGTGTAGACTTTAGAGATTTGAACAGAGCATCCCTCAAGGATACTACCTACTTCCTTCTATGGAGCAAATTTTGCAAGTTTTCACTGACTCTGAGAGATTTTCATTGCTAGATGGTTATTCAGGGTATAATCAAATCATGGTAAAGGAAGATGATCAATTCAAAACAGCCTTCACCACCAAATGGGGAACCTATGCATATAGAAAAACGCCATTTGGGCTGTCTAATGCCAAAGCTACTTTCCAAAGGGCAATGGATATGGAGTTCAAGGAATTGATCAACAAAATAGTGCTGATATACCTAGATGATATTACTATATTTTCTAAAAGTGCAGCAGACCATCTCTTTCATTTAAGACAAGTGTTCCAAAGATGTAGAAGATTTTGGGTATCCTTGAATCCCAAAAAATGCATATTCCTAGCTCATGAAGGTAAGCTCCTAGGCCACATTTTTTCCAAAGAGGGGTTAGCAATTGATCAAGAGAGGGTTGAAGCAATAAGAGCACTACCATTGCCAAGGCATAAGAAGGATCTTCAAAGTTTCTTGGGAAGAATTAATTATGTTTGAAGGTTTGTTCCAAACTTTTCAGCCCTTGTCAAGCCAATAACTATGATGTTCAAAAAAAGTGTGGCATTCAAATGGACAACTGAAGGTAAGGAAAGTTTTGAGGCAATCAAAGAAGATATCTCATAGGATAAAACTCTCATTAACCTAGATTTCTCCAAAGACTTCATCCTTTATGCATTTGGCGGTGATGATACAATTTCTACAATTTTAGTACAGCAGAATGAAGAAAATGTAGAGCAGTCAATTGCCTTCTTTAGCGAAATCTTGGAGGACTATGAAGTAAGGTATTCCTTCATTGAGAAGCATGTTCTTGTAGTGATTAGGAGCTTGAAGAAATTTAAGCATCTAGTTTCAAACAGCAAGGTTCAACTGCTAGTTTCTCATGTGGGAGTTAAAGACTTCCTCCTCAACAAAGATCTAAGTGAAAAACGTGCAGGGTGGATTACTCATGTCATGGAGTATGACATTGAGATCAAGGTCACCAAGATGATCCAAGGAAAGGGCTTGTTTGAGAAATTGTCTTTGATTCAACCAATTGAAGCAAGCAAAGAGATGAATACTTTTTTGGTGCTGCAAGACAGCGAAGAACAAATAGATGTTCAAGAAGAAAATGGTGATGTGCTCACTCCTTGTTGAACCCAAGACATAATGCATTTATTACAAACATGCCTATGCCCTCTAGAGATGAACAAAGCCAAAAGAAGACACTTCAGATTGTAGGCTATTCCGTATGCACTTGTTGATGATGTCTTGTTCAAAAAAGATATCAAAGGAGTGTTGCTGAGATTCATTGGGACAAATCAGATTGAGAAAATGTTAGAAGAGTTCCATGGTGGATCAGCTGGGGGTCATTTTTCTCCAAGAGTGACAACTCTCAAGATCATGAAGGCTGGTTATTACTGGCCCAAAGTGTTTAGTGATTATTATGCATGGATTAAGAGGTATAAGAATTGCGCATTCTTCACAGGCAAAGAGAGGTTAGCAACACTTCCATTACACCCAATCTCAGTTGACCAGACATTCATGCAATGTGGTTTGGACTTCATTGGAGTCATTAATCCAAACTCAAGCCAAGGGCACAAATGGATTCTAACAACAATAGACTACTTCACCAAATGGACTGAGGTGGTGGCACTCAAAGAGGCAAATGAATCTAGCATTCTAGACTTATATGAGGGGATAGCAACCAGATTTGGTATACCTACCACTATAATATTAGATAATGCATTGGAATTCATAGGATCAAAGGTAAATGAATGGGCTATTAGAAATGGGACTTATTTGAGCACTTCATCAAATTATTACCCTCAAGGTAATGGACAAGCTGATTCCACAAACAAGAAACTATTAAAGATTATCAAGAGGAGTCTTGATGAAAATCAGAGGACTTGGCACACTAAGCTCAAATCAGCTCTATGGGATGATAGGATAACTCCTAAGAGATCCATAGGTAACTCTCCATTCAGACTTGTTTATGGGAAAGAGGCAGTCTTGCCTATATCACTTGAGTTGCAAACATTGGAACTCATGAAGCAATTGGAATTATTGGAGTTTAAGCCCATGGAGGTTAGATATGCAGAATTGATGGAACTATAATAAATCAGAGAGCATGTAGCCCAAACAATGGAAAAGGACCAAGCTTTGATCAAGAGAGGCTTTGATAGGAAAGCTAAGGCTACAACTTTCCAATTTGGAGATTTAGTGTTGAAATGGGATAAAGACCGAGTAAAGATAGGAGGGAATTCAAAATTTTATGCCATTTGGAGTGGCCCCTACATGGTCACAAAATGTAAAAACAACAATGCCTTCCAATTGTCTACATAGGATGGTGAGGAACTACAAATTCTAATTAATGGAATCCATCTAAAGCATTGCTACTAGAAGGGAAACTTCTCACCTTGCACATATTAGCTTAGATTCTTATTTCATCCCTCCAAGTGCTTTTGCACATTGTTTTGTTATAGCTTAGATTTACTTTTCCCTAAGTACTTTGGCACAAGTTTTTTTGCCCCAAGGATGCATCTTTTGCAAATCATGTTCCAGGTAAAAGTAATTTTCTACTCTCACAATCTTCATCTTAGAGATTTTCTAATGAATTGAGAGTAACAAGTAGTTAAGTTCATGAATCCATTTCCCAATGGATTTCCCCTCTAAGTCACCAAAATTGTTATCCAAAATAAGCCCATGCTTGTTTTTGTTAACTTTCCTTCATTCTTCCCTCCTTTTGCTGTAGGTAGATTTTTACAACTTTACAACACTCAAAAGTTCTTAGAGATGGCTTCATCAAATAGGATTTTTCTTCCCCTTTCCTGAAAGGTATAAAATTTCTCCTAACTCCTTGTATTTTTTGAGTTATGGCTCGGTGGAGTTTGAAGGGAAAATTTGCCAAGGCGGACCCACGGGAAATTTTTTCACACTTAGCCTTTTGGCTAAAAACTCAAAGGGAAAATTTTGGCTTGAAAACCTGCAAAGGAAAATATATTGTTTGAGGCCTATGCCTAGTTAGGATGCACCACATGTCAGCAGTGGAGCAGCGAGGGAAGAAGGAATTCAAGTTTTTTGGTGTTTGGTCAAAATGCATCAAAGGCAGAAATGGAAGTGCATCCCCGTCGAGCAATAAAAATATGCCACGTGTTCAGTCGATAGTGGGAGTCAGAGCGTCGGGAGGAGTTTGAAAATTTTTCCAAAGTGGTGAAGGCACAAAGGTAAAAATTTGAGCCACACCTCCGCACTGCATCAGAGTGTGCCACGTGTCCACATCAGCAGCAGAGTGGCGGATCGGTAGAGGATTTTGGGAAAATTTCCCAATTTCGTAAAAGGAGGAAAAAGGAAAGGTTGGGCCTGCGGATCAACCAGAGGGTGTCACATGTCATTGGAGGAGTGGGGTGTAGATATTTTGTGGGAAAATTTCCTAATTTGAAAAAAGAGGGAAAAAGTTCAAATTTTGGCTTGCGAACCCTAATTTTGCCCTAATTTTGCCATTTTTGCCCCAAATCTTCACAGGGGCATATCGTTCGCACCAAAGCTCAGATTTTCACATTTCTGGTATCATTGGAAAGCTGTTGAAATTATCCACATGATGGACTATTAAAATTTGATTTTTAGTGGGGTTTGATGGGAGACAAATGAAGAAATGTCTCTGGCATGGGAAAAAATGTAGAACTGACTCCCAACCACCAAAATTGATGAAGTATAGCACTCGTTTCTTCTCCAGCATGGCCAAATGCATCAAAAAATGGATTTATGAGGGTGCCCTTGCTATTTTAATGAGTCTTATTAGTGGTTTGAAATCTCAAATCAATTTTCCCACATTTTTTACTTTTCTTCATTCTGCTTCATCGTTAAAAGCCAATTTTGGCTCATTTGTAAAGGGTTGGACGTTCTTGCTCTTGCAAGTTCTTCTTTTCTCCTTCGTAGGAAGATTTGAAGGAATTTCAAACCTCCCATAGAGACTACAGTTTGTTTTTTTCCTCTTTGCTATTACAACGTATTGTATCAAAATTAGAAATGATAATGTATGTTTTGTGATCAATTTTCAATCCTCCCATGCATTTATCATTGTCTTCTGATCCTTCATTGCATTCTGGTAATCTGTGCATGTTTTGGTGCTGCAATATTCATGATTTGTGTCTAATTTATAAATCAAGGAGTTCAACACTCCTTTGGTGTATCACCGTTCTATTTTTTTACTTAGTTTTGTTTCTATTTCCATGTTTTTCTCTCAACCCTATCTCCTTGGTAGTTTTAGAGTAGGATTTTGAATCAGAACCTCTGTAAAAATCACATGCATACACCTAAAAAAGGAGTAGGAACCAGTCTCGATCTAGAGATTTTTCCCAATTTGCAAGGTCCCACATTTAGGGAACACTCCATGTTGTGCATTCACACCAAATTGACCATTTGTCTACAATAGATCTGAAGGTCATTTTGGGGGTGCTGTGAATTTGCACTAACAGGTTGGTATTTCACATTAGTTTGATCATAAATGGGGTCCAAGACATATCTATCATCTTGAAGACCCTCGGGAACCTCTGCAGTTCCATATTCAACCACTTACTGCGAAGTCAACCTTTTATAGTCTCTTTCATGTATGGAAATGTCATCTCTGCAATTTATGCAGAAGTCCTCTAACTGATTTATATGAACACTAGTTGGCCTTATTCTACAAACTACACCTTAATAATCAAAGCTAACTCATGGGTGATATGTCTTCAATTTCATCTGGCCCATCTCACCCTTGACTCAAAACCACTGGGAATTGAACCCCTTTCTTATGCCTACCGTGTTGTATTTTTTGGAGATATCAAAATTGTTGAACTAATTCCATCAAATCCCACTTATCTTTGGGACACCTAAGCATTTTATAAGGAGAACCTAAAAATCCTCCCACACTAAGATATGTGAATGTTGGGAATTTTAATAAAATACCTCCCCAATTCCTGACCACGTTTCAAGCACTATTTGAACCCTTCGGCTATAGAGCTCCTTGTCAAAAACACATAGGATGGCAACGAAGAAAGTGTCACTAACCCTCCTGAAGTGACTTGGTCCTTCCTTTATTGTGAGTTGATGATAAAATTTATAAATCAATGATGAATTTATTATTCCCTTGAGTGAAAAACCTAGATAGTTTCTCATCCCTACAACCACATACACAATATAGGAAGTCATTTGAAAATTACTTGAAAGTAGGACATCCGACATTTGAATATGTATGTCATTTCTTACCTGCTTTGCTCATTGAATAAGATCAAAATTTTTATGGATAATGGAAATATATAGCTACATCCATTCTTGGAAATGTTTTAGAGATGGAAGCCATGTAACTCTTCTCAATAGCATGATAATATCATTCACTTCTTGAATCAAATATGAGAATTGAATGTTCTTTAGAACTCTAGACACTGAAGGCTTAGGTTTTGCTAAGTAGCTCTTATTAAGGATCTTGGTACAAGCTTCAGAATTTTTTTTCCAATGCTCAAGGGCAGAGTTAGGAGAAATTTAGGCATACCCCTTGATGTCAAGAAGCTTCAACAAATATTCAAAATAATCAATGTTCAATCTAATTATAATTGTTCCATCATCATCTCTAACCATTTGAGATTCTCTATTATAATGTGTTACAGTTGTGAGCACAAATTTACGAAATTGCATCGATGGTGGAAAGGCAGTGGCAAAGAAAAGTCCACTATCATAAATACTCTTCATCTAGGCATTATTAGATGGAGCTCTAACTCTACTCCAAAATTATGGTAGATCAATGTATCTGAGGTCAGTATCCCCCATATTATCAACGTCTGAGGTGATATTGGAAGGGGGATCCACCCCTTGGAAACTATACTTAATCTTTCCTTCTCCCTTGGATGATGACTCTAACATTTGTCTTGGGAAGTGTTAGGAATTAGTCCTAACATGCGTGTATTAGTTATTTTCCCATATTATTAAAAATTAATTAGTGTGTGCTTATATTTAATATGTGGAGCATATTATTAAAATAATGTGAGTTGTTAAACTCATGTAGGAATAGTGTGAGATATTTTAGGGATATGTGGTAATAGAGGTTGTTAGAAGAACCTATCTAAAATAAAGCTAGTTTTCATAGGAGTTATAATAGTATGGGCCTATATATTTATAATGTATCCTATTATTTAATTAATTGAAAATGATTGATTAATTTGTGCTTCTACACATTTGAGCCTTTGGCTCTTTCCACAAATGGGGTTCCATTTTCATTTGGTATTAGAGTAGGTTGTCATGAACCTATCTATACTTTACATTGATTTTTGTTTTACATAAAAATGGATTATTGAGTGGTGTTGCCGTGTAGACCACGTGCAAATAATTTTGCATGTTTGTTCGCCCTTGCTTGCATATTAACAAGAATTTTCACTGTAGACCACGTGAAAATTCATTATCATTTTACTCTTGCCTACATTCTTCCTCTCTCCTTTCTATCTTGTCCACTCTTTTCATAGTAATTTTCACCCATGTTGTCGATTGTTTGCATTTAAAAAAAATTAAAAAATGATATATGTCTTTGAAAATTAAAAAAAATTAAGAACACAAAAAATTAGTTTGGAGCAACGTCATGAAAATTGGATTATATTTTCCATTTCTTAATGAAATTCAAAGTTTTAATATGTTTTAGAAAGTTCAATAAGAGAAGGAAAAAACCCAGAAATCATCTTGGGAGATGATTATTATTGTGTGATAAGTTTTCATTCAAAAAATAAAAAATTTGTGCAAGTCTGTACTGTGATTATCCTCATGCATGTGCCTATATGAGGGGAATCCCACATATGACCTCTAGATAATTTCCACTCCAGACAACCCCTCCAACAACTACCAAAAATGGGCCACATCATATGTCGGCCAATCTGACCTCCGCTCTCCTACAACTGGCACCCATCTCTTGTATCCCAACCACACACATCTCAGTGGGAATGCATCTGCTCGGGGCATCCCTATAGGTCAAACACAGACTATGTGCTCATAGGCCCAGCAGTGTAGTATAAATATACAACACAGGTTAAACATGTGCAGCCACCCATACACCCACAACTCTCTGTAAAGCTGCACCAAGAATGTTGGTGCCCAAGCGAAGCATGTCTCATGCACCATCATATCATGAAGCAACCCCATCAGTGATCAGGGAAAGTGTTCACCCTCTTCATCAGGAAGTGCATAGTAGCACATTGCCTCCATCAATAAAACTACAAGCCTCGTCTCATCCAGACAGGCTAGGTACATCTCACCATAGCTCAAACTGGCGCTATGAAAACTCAACTCTGACACCCCCTCGCTAAATACGGTCCTGATCAACTCCTTTGAGGCCTTGGAGGAGATAGAGTACACATGGGCCCCCAATATGGTTAACCTCAAAATCTAGAACACGTCCTTCAAGGTGATAGTCATCTCACCCGTCGAAAGGTGGAATGTGTTGGTCGCGGAGTCTGATCTATCAATGAGCATGACCATCAAACTAGGTTTCCAAACAACATGTCAGTAGCACCGAATACCACTCAATCCCATTGCCTCCATGTGCTATAGCTCCAACGGGCTCGCTAGGCCATGCGATGTCACCATCAGCGGTGGAACCCTGTCCCGCATATACAACTTTGATATCCCCTGCATCTAATTCAAAGCACAACATTAATCTACATTTACCATGACCTTATTCATCACTTATCATTACCCACCACCCTATTTTTACTTTACCCATCTCAACCACCTAACCTACATCATTTTTGGACCCTTTTGCCTACAATCCCAACTGGTGCCGATTCATCCTAACCGACTCTAGTCACCCTTAAACTGGCATTGGTCAACTATTTGGTGACCGATATTGGTTTAACTTGACCGACCACGGTTACCACATAACTTGCATCGGTCACCTATTAGGTGACCGATCCTAGTTCTACCTGATCAACACTAACCAAGCTTAACTGACACCGGTCACTTTCACGGAAAAATCCATGACTTTCCAAACCCCCCTTTATCTAAAACCCTCCCACCTATCCCTTTTACTCCACCTATAATGACCTACACTACCCCAAAATCCCTACCCACGCCACCTATCCAATTTCCTACCCCCCCTCTTTTTTGCCCATTTTTCCCCCCATACCTAATTTAAATTTTTCCCACCCACAACAAATACAAACACCCACAAAACCCTACAAATACCCATTATTACACCATATACTCTATCTAATTAACATTACAGGGTTAGGCGCTTACCTTGTCGCACTGTTATCATCTCGGTGGAACATCTAGCCGCTATGTCGATGGTCCACCCGATCCCTCTCTAGCCTCTACCATCACCGAATATCTACCCACACCCTCCGACCAATCAAATCACTCACTAAGATCTTGTGGATCCACTACTCAACCACCCAACCACCATCAACTCACATTGACAGCTCACTGTCTCGTTCCCTTTGGATGATTTTCTCACTTTTCTCTCTTTCTTGTCCTTTGTTCACTTTGCAAATCACAAATGAATAATAAAAACGTGGTTTTTTTGTTTTTATACAAAACCTGACCTAACTGACGTTGGTTCACCCTTGACCGGCACCAGTCTCATGCCCTACCTAACAGTCGCCAATTTTCCTCTATCAACGTCAGTTATCCGTGACTGCCATTGGTCACCCTTACCTTCACATTTCCCTTCCTTTGCCATTTTACCCGACCCTTTCCCTTGGTCCTTTACCCCATCCACCTTTTACCCAATCCATAACCTTACCTTTCCTGACCTCATCCTGTACTACCTCCATTTTTCCTCCTTTGGGGACTCATTATTTTACCCATACCTCGGCCTTACCCATGCCGCGACCTAGATATTTGGACTTGGACCATCGCTAGTGACCTTTGACCTCATGTGTTCGCTATACCTTGTGGCACTGTTACCTGTGTTGATTGACATAATGACCTTACCTAGCCTATTTCCATGACTGTTTATCCTAACCCTACCTTTGGTGTACCAGAACATACCTAAAGGTTCTTACACCTAGCCTATGTTGTGCTTCCTGACCTTATCCTATACCTTGGATACCCGATTCACTTAAACCTTGTTTAGATAAACCTATCGACCTTAGATGATGTAGAGTTTTCCTTCTCTTCAACCCGGTAGCATGCTGTAGTTTATACATGTGCATGCATTTGACTATTGCTACCCTTGACCCTGACCCATTACTTAAATTTCCTGAGTAGACCTTTCACTCCTTTTTTCCTGTCCCACTTGCCTTTTCTTCACATTTACCTTTTATCAAACCACTCACCGCTTCAGCCTGTTGCCTCATCAGTTCCTGGTTTGAGGGGGATCACCTTTACCCTCACTTGGGGAAACCACATCTTATTTTTGTTAGCATCGCTTACCAATACAAGATACGCAACAAAAATGGGAAAAATGTAGACACTAAAATTAGGTCAGACTCCCCTTTTATCCCTCAACATATAAGCACCCTTTATTACATTCACCTAGCCATGACCCCCTTTACCCCACTAATATTAATTTAATTACTTTAACTAAATTAATGCATTATACTCACTATATTTATTATTTAAATATCTTAATTAAATAATATATACACATATAGTTCACTTAGACACCTCACCAAGCTAACTCAACCTAAGACCTATTCTTAGCAAGTTTCCATAACTAACTAAGACTTACCTAAACCCTAAAAATCAATGCCTACATTCCGTCTAACCTCATTCTTGCATGCCCACAAGAAGTTCCCAGTCTAATCCGTGGGTTAACAACACGAGATCCAAGAAAATCAGGAGGATCTCCCTAAGTTTAGTAAACCTAGGAAATATCGCCTTAACCGACATCGGTTACCCCTAACCGTCGCCAGTTAAGACGGACCACCGTTAGTTACCCCTTTTAACCCAAAACAACGTTATTCTTAAGGTTTGAACTTGGAAGTTGGCAAACATTGGGAGAAAGTTGACGAGCAAGAACACATCTCAGAGAGATAACGCATCTTCAGAGAGCTAATTCTAGTGAAAACTCACATCCAAGGAAGAAGATTGAGAATCTTCTCATATATAGCCATCCCAGCCATAATCTGGTCTATCTAAGCAAAGAGGAGTGTCCATGCAACCCATGCAGAAGATTTTCTTCAGTTGGTGATCACTTGCAGCCTTTAAGCCCATCATCAGCACCTCCATCCTTCACACACAAGCCTTCAGGAACGAAATCCAAGTAAGTACAACATCATACTTTCCTAGTTATTTCATTTTCATCATCATTTTTTATCATATATTGTTTATCTTTCTCCCTATTGACCTTCTCCAACATTTTCACCTCCATAGACCCATTAAAACCTCGCAAAAGCCTACTCCAGTCACCCAATACCTCGTCCTGACCAACCAAAATCCTTTTTTCAATCACAAAGGAGACCAAAACCCTATTCTACAACATTTCCAGATCTCATAGTAACCAGCACTGGTTATTCCTAACCGCTATCAGTCACCCCTGACCGACATCGGTCTCTATGTTTTCCCACACAACCTTAAATAGAGACCTACCCACTTAATTTTACCTCACCCTCACTCAACATTGACCTACCTGAGACATTTATCAGACCTGCAGAACCCAGAACCAACCATTTGACCTTTGGATTCTATTATAGCTTAGCCTGTTAGATTAGATCTATTTTCTTATTGTGTTTTTAAGTGAGATACCTAAATCATTTTAAAATGACAATAGGATTTAATTTGTTTACAACATTATTTTGTTTAAAACAGTGGACTGACAACCATCTAAGAAGTATCATACTTCCCAGATCTAGCTTACGCTAGGTAGTTCACTGCCCATATTGTTTAATTCCTTCTGGTGGTCTTATTTTCATTATAGGTAGTTCCTCGTATCCAAAAGGAAGATCTCACGATCAATTGTGGATTCAGTAGTCATACACATGCAACAACCCATCAACTAACATTTGAATAGGTATTCCTCCTATGCTCGTTACCCTATCTATTTTGTCAACGATTCAAAGAAACAATCTAAGAAAAAGGTGAAACATTTTAGCACGCCCAGTGGGACCCATCTAGTGTTTCTTGCATTTAATTCATTCCTCGGAAAAAATTGTGTGTTTGTTTCCCTTCTAAAAAGCGTACACACTAATTTTCATCCCTGGTAATCCACTTCTTCTTTCTATTTTTCTCTAAAGGAAACTTTTCTTTTGGTGTAATTAAAAAGAATCATTTCTTCATATTTTCTACATTGTAGTGAAAGAGCATCCCTCTTCCTCTTCATCTTATTATGTCATCAAATTTCACATTTTTGATTTGGGTTTAAAAACAATTGCATTCCATTTTGATTTATTGCATTAGCTCACATTAATTGAGGGCAACCTATACACTGGAGGTCATGACCAGCTGATGGTTGACAAAGGAATCGTATAAAAGCACTTCTATCCTTTTCTCTTTCTCTGAGTCTTACCAAACCACACAAAAATTCAAAATAAATTCATTCTTAAATAACATCCTACCTAGAAGAAGCTGTAGGTGATCACACAATCACGACATAGTGGGCACCTGTTGGTTGGATATTTTTTCAATCCAAAATATGAGGTTCAACCACAGTATATGGGATTAAATCCCTCCTTAAAGACATGTGAGGCTGCCTGCTTATTACTAATCTAAAACACAACAAAAATAATATATACAGTATTCACACTAATCTAACCATTGGAGTTGGGATAGAATCCCGAAATCCACATCCACACGATGCGAAGATGTTATTCTTGTAAATGGACTGTGTAGGAAATTATTACAATGAGAGAAACACAATGGAAAGGAAATGAGAGAAACATATTTTCTTTCGAGTAAACACAGAGCACGAAATAATCATACGAGCTTTAGATCATAAATATAATGTCTGAGATGATTAGAAACACTAAGATGCTACACAAAGAATAGCTTAAGATCATGAACGTAAGAACAATGTCTTAAGAAAGATATATCCCACAACACAAAGTTTGTGAAATAATATCAACTCCTATTCTTCAAAATGATTAAAAGAAAACACAAAGTTTTTCTTCTTTCCAATAGCTCCGAATATTCCAAAAATCTCGACCCTTTGGAATGCATAAGCATCCCTTATTTATAATAAAAGGGTTAGAGAGAAAATAGGATAAATCCTAGAAAATAGTGTTCTTTTAAAAAGAGTTCTATTTTGCTTGACTCTCACGTAGGAGACCAAGTCAAAATTTGCTTCCTATGTGACGAAACAGAAATGAAAAAGACATGTCAATTTCAAGATTGAAATGACATGAAACATCGGGACTTAATCTGAATCGTCATCTTTCACTCCTTCATCTTTCTCTTCCTCTAGCTGAGCCTGTTTGTTCCAAAATTCTTGGAACTTTCGAATTATGTCTTGCATTTCGTTTTCAATAGGCACAGTGGAATGATCATTAAAAACTTCACAGGTTTCATGGGTATCACTAGCACTGCCGGGAAGCTTTTTCAATCTTTTGCTGAGCCTTCTCAAGGCTTCCAAAGAATGTTCAATTCTTACAAACCGGTCAATGATCTCAATACCAAATCTGTGCATTGGTTCATGTTGAACAGACTCTTGGACTTGTTTGAAAAGATCATCGGCCGATAGGATGCTTGAGTTTCCAACTGACACTTTCACACATATTTTTAACAGTTCTTCCTCTAGGTCACTCTTGCCATCAATCAACTGATCTCTTGATTCTCTCAATTTACCGCAGGCTTCATTGAGAATCTTCACCCTGAACCTGATGGCTTTGGTCAGCTGGAAATGCTTATCCGCATGTGGGATGATGCCTTCTTCTACCAATAGATGTGATGGCATTTGCTTTAATGCCTAGAGAGCTTCAAAAGTCAAATCAAGATGTCCCATTTCTTGGGAGAAATCATCATCCATCTTCTCTCCATCACTCTGAATGTTCCCCAAAGATTGATAGACTTCCACGACGTCTTGAATCACTTCATTCCCCCGTTGGAGCAGCCTTTGGATCCATTCATCGACCACCCTTCCTTTTTTATTAATCTTCTCAATCATAGGCACTGATGAGAAATCGAATCCGATAAGGACAGAAGAAGATGGTATGGATTTCAGGGGTTTTGAGAGCTTAAGCAAAACCTCTGTCAACTGCTCCACTTTTCCTTTAAGCTCATCTCTGCTATCTTTTGTTTCTTTTAACTTCTGGCACATCACGTTTGTGGCATCCCGCGCATCCTGTTGTGCCCCTTCTGCTGTCACTTTTCCTAGAGCCACCCTAGTTATCTGATAATTAGAGGCTATTACGTCCTCTTTAGTTTTGTCAGTCATGGGAGTGGTGATCTCTGCGAACTTATGCCTTGAAGCGTCCACCAAAACCCTTGAAACTATTTTGGGTTTCTTGGCCGATTTAGCAGTAGGAGCCTTGAGTGAGCTAAAATCAAAGGCCAGTATGGGTACAATCACCTTCCTCTTCCTCGGAGTTTGCTCAAGTAGCCATTGCGTTGTATCAGAGGGAGTTGTCACTGTTGTAGAAGCTGGTATCATACTCTCAAGGGGAGAAGGTTCTACTAGCGGAGAGGGAATAGTTACCAATGTGGTAACAGATTCAATAAAAAAGAGGCACAGGTGGGGGCGTGTTGGTGATTACTTGGGTCCTAACAGAGAGGGGTGAAAGTCCAGAGAAAATACTAGTCATGAATGAAGAATTTGATGGAGAATGAGGAGGTAGGAGTGGTTGTGAGGGGAGAGGCGCAGATTCAGAATCCAAAGCTTGGGATGCAAGAGATACGGTCGCTTCAGTTGGGAAATCAACAAATGGTGAAACCAGAGGCTGGCTTCCTTCTCCTTCCAAAGAAATTTCTCCTATTTCTGGTGGTGTTGGTGATTCTGGCACATTCACTGTTTCAACTGGAGAAATAATTGAAGAGATTTCTCTTTCTTTTCTCTTTTTGACAAACTTGACCTTTATCGGCCCCTTAGAAGATCTTTTGTCCTTTCCCTTTTTAGAGGGCCCCACCTGTAAATCAACCAACTTTGAAAAATTATCATCTTTAAAACTCATCCCCCAAGAGGTGAGCCATGCTTTGGTGTGTGCAAGAATCAAAGCTGACCTATCTGTAATGGAGGCTTTTTCACTGACAGACCAATCAATAGGTGGGAAGACATATTGATCTTCATTCAGTCCATCATAAGAGGGATCCAGAACACTTTCATTGTCGCTAGTACCTTCTGGTAAGTTAGCGAGCTCAAGTGTTTGAATCTCAGCAAGTGTCAATCTGCTATGATCTTTTCTTCGAACAACAACCTCATCATGTAGATCAATCCAGATGTCTTCTATGCTTGGTCTGTGCAGGTGCAGAGTTCCATACGCCCCGAGGACTCCTCGAATGTCAAACCTGTCTCGGGGCTTTATGTGCTTCTTCAACTTGTCTTGAAGCTCATGGAAAAAATTATTGGCTTTTACCACTGTCGAACAAGTGTATCTTCCAATAGAAATTGGGAAAGATACAGCAGCCTTATGTTTACTTTGTTGGAATTTGTGAAAATCCAACAATTGCCTAACCAATTCCATCAGGATTAGTTTGTCCCCTGGATACCGGGGCAGCCGGAAAGGATCCCCTAGGTACATGACTACCCGTAGACATGTGAACTTCTTAAATTGCAAGAATACACAACCCCACTTTGAAACCTCAGCCCATGCTTCATCAGATACTCTTGTTTTCCTCAGTTCAGGATTTAACCTGCAGATATTTTCGTAAAAGAAGGCATCATTCACCCTTCTGAATTGGTCTTGAGACCCTTTTCTTGTCAGCTAAGGGAAATACTGATAAATATGGTCCACTATCTTGTTTCCCTTGGTATCTAACCCAGGATAGTTCCTCATACCGGCCGCTGCATAGGTGACATATGAGGACATATAAAACTTTCCCGTAGACAAAACTGTTGTCATTTGGGAATCTATCTCATTACTAATGAGAGTGCCCCAATCAATTCCTTGTTGATTCTTCTTAATGGTGATCATAAACTAATACATCCACCCTTGGAAAACATTTGATTTGGGTAAACAAAAAACCTAACTCAACAGAGTGATGATGTCATTGATTTCCTGAATGAAATCACTTCTGGGGACAAGCCTTGGGAATCTGGAAACAACCAGTTTGGATTTGATCAGGAACTTCTTATTTACGTGCTTGATACAATCTTCCTGATCATTATCCCAAGATTTCTAAGCTGACTTGATATCTAACTCTCCATATTCTTCAAAATTGGGCAGCTTGAGGAGGTCATCGAAGTAACCTCCGTCCAACTTGATCACAATTTCTCCCGCCTAGTTTTTCACAGAACGAGAAGCAGAGTCATAACTCGAAGCACAGGCTAAGATGAATTCAGGGCACTGAGCGGACATAGGGAAACCCACTGAAATAGGTAAAACACTACCGACTATCTATTTCATCCATGGATTTTGGGAAGAGCTCTTTACCCTACTCCAAAAATCCTCCATATCTATATTTCCGAGCTCTGTATCTCGGATGTCATAATTGCAATCGATATAGGATGGAGACTCCACCTTCCTGAATTTGTATTTCATCCTCCTTGTCTTTTCCATATTTTCTTGTGATAGACCAGGGTCCAACATGAGGGATTTCGAAGGAGGAGAGTTTCGGAGATCATGAGATGTTGCACACTGTAAAAACCTCGACCTAGTGGAGATGCTGGAAGGGTGGAAAATCCCGACACACTAAGGAGGATGTCGGGGAGTCTAGAAAACCTGACACACTGAGGATGTCAGAGATTTTAGAAAACCCGGCACTTTGATATACTGCGGGTTTTTGATACTGCACAACACCTTGCAAAACCCGAGAAAAGGGAATAGGGTTTTTGTTGATTTTAAAACATGCAAGTTCTTTCTTCATCATTTATATCCAAAATATATTTTAATTACAACAACATTCCAGGAAATAACACAAAGTGATAATTCCAAAGAGATAAACCCTTAGACATAAACCTGGTTTAGAAAACAACCCCAAAAGAAAAAAGATAAAAACCCCACAAACCTGGTAAGAAAATGGGAAGAATTCCATACATAATTAATTCACAAAAACCATGAACAAAGAATGAAGAGAAAAATACCTTCAACCAGGGAAAGGAAAGATAAAAAACGAGCAACACAATTAGGCACATGCGAGTTTCAGGTTTTGGGGTTGAAGAAGCATGCGCGAAAATCCACGAAGTTAAAATACGTCTTGTAAAAATGACGTGGAAATCCACATATATATATATGAAAAATTGTAATTAATACACTTCAGCTGGCACGTGCTAATCCACCTGACAACTTGGCATTAATGCCATGTCAGCATGCTCAGGAGATCCGAAAAACTGACACAAAGGTGTTTAGAACAATTCGGGTTTCGGCTTGAGGGAAAAAATTGACATGAAGCATGATGCTTAGATGCTTCAAAGTTCCGAAAACCTGACATGAAGGACTTAGGCAATTCAGGTTTCGGGTTGTGGGAAACAATTGACATAAAGCATGATGCTTAGACAAAGGCATGCTCCAATGCTCGAAAAGTCCGCAAACCCAACTCGCCTTACTCGATGCGGGTTTTGGGTTTTAGGGAACACAAGACATGAAACATCTAAAACACATGTTGTCCTGTTTGTGAAACCCGAAAACCTGATTATCTCTCATAAAGGCAATTTTGCAAAACCAACTTAAAAATTTCGTAGGGTCATTTGATAGTTTTGGCGTAAACTCAAAATTGAGATAACAGCTAGCTCCAGGTTGGGACTTTCTTTGTGATATCAAAGGAAGAGAACTCGGAATCTCTAGATTTATCCATTGGGCTACGGAGTCAAAAAAGAAGAAAACCGCAAAACAAAACAACCAAAGAAAGAAGACTAAAAGCAAACACATGACATAAAATAAAGTATATACAATGTAAGAGAGCGTCTTGCATTAATGATGGAACAACTTCAGATGTTGACCACTAAAAGGAAAAGGGAGTAGTTCTCCATCAAGGTATGATAGATGGAAACTATTTTCACCACTCAGCTGATGAATCTTAAAAGGTCCTTTCCACAAGGAGTCAAAATTTCCATGCATTCCTTTCTGCTCCCTTCTTTTATCCTAAAGCAACACCAGGTCTCCAATTTGGAAATGACGTTGCCTTGACTTCTTGTCAAAAAATTTCTTTACTTTGCTCTGGTGGTCTACAATGCGATCAACCACTTTGCTTCATTCCTCTTCTAGCTTGGCTAGGTACATAACCCTCTTCTCAATAGAATTTTGAAAAGTCGCATCTTCGAATGCTTTGGCCAACTGTAAGGCTAGTAACTCCACTGAGATAGGTATCTCAACATCAATCTCGTACAGCACTTGGAAAGGAGAAATTCCTATATCTCGCTTTGGGGTAATCCGATCAGCCCACAACGCGTCATACAATGCTTTGTGCCATGTACTCTGGTTTTCATCTACTAGCTTCCTAATTATAGTGACCAGGTTTTTGTTGTTGGACTCAGCCTACCCATTGCCTTGGGGATAATAATCAGATGAGTGAGCCAAGGTGATGCCGAATCCATAGAAAAATTCTATCATCTCATGCGACGAGAAATTAGAGGCATTATCAGCTACAATCTTGTGAGGCACACCGAATCTGATAATTATATTTTCTTTAAGGAACTTGCACACAACTTCAGAGGTTGTTTACTTGATTGGTGCGGCTTCCACCCACTTGGTAAAATAGTGTGTAGCAGTCAGCACGTAATTATGTTTGGCACTGGAGGTAGGATTCAATGTTCCAATGAAGTCAATTCCCCACTGGCGAAAAGGTTCTTCGATCACTATGGGCTTCAGGGGAAGAGCTGCTAACTTGGATCGACCAACGAAATGTTGACAAGCTTCACACTTGGACACCCACTCTGCTGAATCCTGAAAGAGAGTAGGCCAATAGTACCTAGCCCGTAGGATCTTATAAGCTGTTACAGAGGATGAAAAATGTCCTCCGCATGCTAAGCTATAGAAGGACTCTAACAACTTTAACTGTTGTGATTTATCAACACAACGTAGGAAAACACCATCAATACCTTTCTTGTATATCCCGTTATCCCACAAGAGGTATCTTGCAGATCTCAACTTGACTGTCCTCTTCTCCTTTTGGCTTAAATGCGGGGGGCACTCACCATACGTCAGAAATAAAGCAATGTTTGTGTACCATTCATCAGTTGTACTTACAAAAAGCACCACGGGAAGCTTTGAAGGAGTATCTTCGGTCTTTTCACATTCTACTTCAGCATGGTTTTTTGCGATCAATTGGCATAGGCCCCTTCCTCATACCAACTTTGTAGGTCTGATCCAAGTCGTACTCCTAAAATTTAGCTATCCAAGTACCTCGATGACTCCCCAACTCTTGTTGAGTCAAAATGGATTTAACGGCAGTGTCGGGAACGAGAACGAGGGTATGGGAATTCAACACATAGTACCTGAAATGTTTCACCACTCATACCACTACATAAGCATGCTTTTCAATTTTTGACATCTTTAATTCATGTTCCTTCAATGGGCAGCTCATAAATGAGATGGGAGCTTCAATGCCCTCCCCATTCTCCTACATCAAGATGGCTAACACTGTGTGAGAAAAATCAGCATCATCCCAAGGATATCCTTAGTTTTATCAGCAAAATCAGGTACGAACCTTCTTAGGAAATTAACCTTCCCGAAGTATGAATGGACCCCAGTTTTACTTGTGGGTAAGTAAAGGCTTTGAATGGCTTTTACTCTCTTTGGGTCAATTTTGGTTCCTTCTTTAGTCACGATATGACCCAGTAGCTTTCCTTCGGTCACTCCAAACATGGACTTCTTGGGATTTAATGAAATCCTGTGATGCCTGCATCTCAAAAGTACTTGCTCTAAATGATCATAGTGATCACTCCATTTTTTAGAGAAAATGGTCAAGTCATCTAAATATACAACTATGACCTTGCCCATCAGGTCTCTGAATGCCAAGTCCATAGCTCTCTGAAAGGTGGCTCCGGCATTGATCAAGTCGAAAGGCATCCTCCTGTAAGCAAAGGTACCACATGGGGTTGTGAAGACCGTCTTGTGTTGATCCTCCGTAGTCACCTCAACTTGATTATATCCTGAAAATCCATCAAGCATGGATAGCATTTCTGATCTAGTAAAAGTTTGTAATACCTGATCCATGATAGGCAAGGGATAGTTGTCCTTCAATGAAGACTGATTCAGGTTCTGGAAGTCAACACAAATTCAGATTTCACCATTCTTCTTCCTGATAGAGACGATGTTAGCAATCCAAGTGGAGTGATGAATTGGAAAAATAATTCTAGCATCTAACATCTTCTGAATTTCCGCAAGGATAGTCCCTGAGATCTTGGGATTGTAATGTCTTTGCTTCTTCCTGTATGGTTTCACATCAGGCTTCAAAGGTATACTGTGTTGTACGCCTTTGGGCTTGAAGGATTTTAAATCTGCATAAGACCAGGCTAAGACATCTATGTATCTCTTCAAGAGTGAAGTGAATTTCACTTTCTCCTCAAGGGAACAACATTTTCCAACATTCATCATCCGAGGTTGATCAGACGAACCTAGATTGAGTTGATCTACCTCCGAGGAAGAAGATCCTTCAACTTGCCTTTTGTTTTGAATAAAATGATCATGCTTGTCGAATAAACCCTCCAGAGAAACCAAACCTTTTGGTATCTTGTTACCTTTAAGCTAGATAAACTCACCATCGACCTCTTAATATGGATCTGAGATAGTTTCACGGAAAGCTAATTCCGAACCTTCAAAGTACAGCTCACTTAAATTGTCAGCCTTTTCTAGAAAAGCCAACACCTGTTGATCATCATTGAACACTTGCCAGTGAGTCACATTATCTGGGATACTGGGACGATACACAATCTTGATAGAGTACGTATCTTGTTTGAACTGAGGATGAGGAAGAAGGAGGGATGCATATACGGCCAAAGAATCAGCCTTGTCATTATAATCTCTCAAAACTTCCTTAATAGAGAATGCATCAAAGCATTCTATACTATCCCAAACTTTGTTCCTGTAATGTCTCAAGTGATCATTTTTTACCTGATAGATTCCCTTGACCTAGTTGACAATCAGCTCCGCATCCCCCTGAACCTTGAGATTTCGAATTCCCTTCTATCTGGCCATTTCTAATCCTAGTAACAGAGCTTCATATTCAGCCGTGTTATTAGTATTATCAAATTGCAACTTGTAAGCTGATGGGAAAATTTCAGAATTAGGAGATATAAGAACTACACCAGCGCCTGATCCGGTGATTGAGAAACTACCATCGAATTCAAGGGTCCAAATAGCATTAGGATCTTCTTCCTTGACATCCACAGCTGGTATCTCTGAAGTCATGAAATAATTTCTGAAGCTAGCATCTTCAAAAAGAATTTGAGCTTTATGATCATCTAATTTAGTTACCAAATACCTTGCCTGAGGTTTGGGGGTGAAGAACATGATGAACCCCATTGACTGGGATCTTGGCTTTGGTCCAATCCATATTAATCTCTCCTCTGACATCTTTAAAAAAACCTCTACCCAAGAGGATACCGTAAGCTGCAGGGATGTCAGCAACTAGAATGGTCATTTTCACTCTCTTTTCTGGGAAAGCAACGAATGTGAACTGTGTATCTTTGATTTGACCAATCAAAGGAACTTGTTTGGTTTCCATAGAGTAACACCGTCCATATGACTTAGTCAAAGTAAGCCCAAGGGCATGGGCTACTTTTGTAGGCATAACATTGTCGGAGGCCCCTGAGTCGATGATGCAATTGCTGAGTTTAAACCCATTTATAAGTAAAGACAAATAAAATGGCTCAATATTTCCTGAAGAAGCAGAGGTCAGATTTTTCTGAGGTGGGGATTGAGTAGGATTTGGAAGGAGACCTTTTGAAGGTGATGGAATAGCTGCTTTACTTCTAATGAATTTGGCAAGTTTTTCAAACTGTTCAGGATTTGACAGAAGATATTCGGCTTCCGACATCTGGATTTTGGTTCTCTTTGCATGATCGATAATGTCAAAAGTAGTATAGGAAGGGGTGATGGTAGGCTCAGTTCTAATCACATGAGCTTGAGCTGGGGCACTGACCTTAGGAGAAAGAGAATGAGGGGAAGTTGCCTTTATGGTGAATTCTCTTTCAGTTTGCGCTGAAATAGGAGTACCTCTCTTAACTATGGCTATGGGAGGTTCCTTATTCTTCTCCTTAGTGTTTTCAAGAAGTTTTCTTGGATTCTGGGATTGGGATCGAGTGAAGACAGAAAATGACTGACCATCTAGCGCACATTCATCTTCATCGTATTCCAAATACCCAATGCTGGAGTCGCCAGCCGAATCGTCATAAGACTCATCGGCATATCTTGAAGCTTCAAAATCCTCCAGAGAATCTTGTTCTTCTGGTTCTTCCTCTTCTTCAACTATTTCTACTACCGCATTAACAGGAGGAGCTTCAATTGCTAGCCTCCGTTGAGCAGGAGTTAATCACGGCCTATCCCTCGTAGGTGCACCATTGTTGTTATTGAAATTACATCTAGGGATATCCTGATACGGAACATTGCTAACCTACTGGGACATTTGCTTTTTTAAAGTGATCAAATCATTAGCCATTTTTTGAAACATAGGATTAGTATTACCTTGGGAAGAACCTTGATTTTTAGCCTTGGGTACATCTTTCCTTATCCTTCCAGCCAAAATGAGATCATCCTCTATTTCAATAGTTGTTGACTGAGCGACAGCCAAATCTAGGATAACTGACCTTCTTAATAAAAAGCTCACATCGGGAGGCTGAGCATTAATGAAGAAGAATTTCTGATTTTCCAGAGTTGGTACAGCTATCTCCGGAATCTTTCGGATCAGCTTATTAAACTTTTCCACAAAGTCCCGCATGGGTTCATGCGATTCCTTCTTTATATGAGTAAGTTGAGCTAACAAGGCGTGAGAATCTTCGGCTGGTTTGAAACGTGCTTTGAACTTGGTCCGCATGGTATCCCAGTTTGTGATGCATGCATTCGGAAGGTGATAAAACCATTCAGCTGCTGCACCGTGCAACATTTCAACAAAGAGTCAAACAGAGACATCTTCGTGAGCTACTCCAAGGACACCGCATGCTACGAAGAAAGATGCAATGTGTTTGTCAGGATGCTGCTTCCCATCCCCATTGAACTTGGGAATGTTTTTACGTGATCCATGTGGTAACTCGTGTAATGGTGGAGTTAAAGAAAGAGGACCAATAACTATGCCCCAAGGCACAGGTTGTACTGCCATTCTTCTGAAAAGAGTGCGTATAGGGATCCGAGTATAAGACAAGAGTAGTGCATGACAAGTTACAGATGCTTCCCGTTCCATGGGGATCTGGTTTCTCCGAACAGGTGAAGAGCTTCTGGGTCGGTTAGAAACAATGTTGTTGGGGGACAGGCTGAAATTGTGCTGTTGTAGCAACTCAAAGAGTGGGTCAATTTCACCTTGGGCTCGGTGGGACCGAGTGAATATCTTTCTGGCTAGCTTCAACTGGGAAAGAGACCTTGTTAAAAATAAGGCAAATACGGAGTCGCCAGACACCAAGAGGATAAGCTTTGTACTATAAATCTGTATTCCCCAGCGGAGTCGCCAAAAACTGTTGGTTGGATATTTTTTCAATCCAAAATATTAGGTTCAACCACAGTATATGGGATTAAATCCCTCCTCAAAGACAGGTGAGGCTGCCTGCTTATTACTAATCTAAAACACAACAAAATATATATATACAGTATTCACACTAATCTAACCATTGGGGTTGGGATAGAATCCCGAAATCCACATCCACGCACTGTGAAGATGTTATTCTTGTAAATGGACTGTGTAGGAAATTATTACAATGAGAGAAACACAATGGAAAGGAAATGAGAGAAATGTATTTTCTTTCGAGTAAACACAGAGCACGAAATAATCATACGAGCTTTAGATCATAAATATAATGTCTGAGATGATTAGAAACACTAAGATGCTACACAAAGAATAGCTTAAGATCATGAACATAAGAACAATGTCTTAAGAAAGATATATCCCACAACATAAAGTTTGTGAAATAATATCAACTCCTATTCTTCAAAATGATTAAAAGAAAACACAAAGTTTTTCTTCTTTCCAATAGCTCCGAATATTCCAAAAATCTCGACCCTTTGGAATGCATAAGCATCCCTTATTTATAATAAAAGGGGTAGAGAGAAAATAGGATAAATCCTAGAAAATAGTGTTCTTTTAAAAAGAGTTCTATTTTGCTTGACTCTCACATAGGAGACCAAGTCAAAATTTGCTTCCTATGTGACGAAACAGAAATGAAAAAGACATGTCAATTTCAAGATTGAAATGACATGAAACATCGGGACTTAATCTGAATCGTCATCTTTCACTCCTTCATCTTTCTCTTCCTCCAGCTGAGCCTGTTTGTTCCGAAATTCTTGGAACTTTCGAATTATGTCTTGCATTTCGTTTTCAATAGGCACAGTGGAATGATCATTAAAAACTTCGTAGGTTTCATGGGTATCACTAGCACTGCCGGGAAGCTTTTTCAATCTTTTGCTGAGCCTTCTCAAGGCTTCCAAAGAATGTTCAATTCTTGCAAACCGGTCAATGATCTCAATACCAAATCTGTGCGTTGGTTCATGCTAAATAGACTCTTGGACTTGTTTGAAAAGATCATCGGCCGATAGGATGCCTAAGTTTCAAACTGACACTTTCGCATAGATTTTTAACAATTCTTCCTCCAGGTTGCTCTTGCCATCGATCAACTGATATCTTGATTCTCTCAATTTACCGCAGGCTTCGTTGAGAATCTTCACCTTGAACCTAATGGCTTTGGTAAGCTAGAAATGCTTATCCGCATGTGGGATGATGCCTTCTTCTACCAATAGATGTGATGGAATTTGCTCTAATTCCTAGAGAGCTTTAAAATTCAAATCAAGATGTCCAATTTCTTGGGAGAAATCATCGTCCATCTTCTCTCCATCACTCTGAATGTTCCCCAAAGATTGATAGACTTCCACAACGTCTTGAATCACTTCCTTCCCCTGTTGGAGCAGCCTTTGGATCCATTCATCGACCACCCTTCCTTTTTTATTAATATTCTCAATCGTAGGCACTGATGAGAAATCCAATCTGACAGGGATAGAAGAAGATTGTATGGATTCGAGGGGTTTTGAGAGCTTAAGCAAAACCTCTGTCAACTGCTCCACTTTTCCTTTAAGCTCATCTCTGTTGTCTTTTGTTTCTTTCAACAATTGGCACAACACGTTTGTGGCATCCTGCGCATCCTGTTGTGCCCCTTCTGCTGTCACTTTTCCTAGAGCCACCCTGGTTATCTGATAATCAAAGGCTGTTACGTCCTCTTTATTTTTGTCAGTTGCAGGAGTGGCGATCTCTGCAAACTTATGCCCTGAAGCGTCCACCAAAACCCTTGAAACTGTTTTGGGTTTCTTGGCCGATTTAGCAGTAGGAGCTTTGAGTGAGCTAAAATCAAAGGCCAGTATGGGTACAATCACCTTCCTCTTCCTCGAAGTTTTCTCGAGTAGCCATTGTGGCATATTAAAGGGGGTTGCCACTGTTGTAGAAGCTGGTATCATACTCTCAAGGGGAGAAGGTTCTGCTAGCGGAGAGGGAATAGTTACCAATGTGGTAACAGATTCAATAAAAAGAGGCACAGGAGGGGGCGTGTTTAAGATTACTTGGGTCCCAGTAGAGAGGGGTGAAATTCTAGAGAAAATACTCACCATGACTGAAGAATTTGATGGAGAATGAGGAGGTAGGAGTGGTTGTGAGGGGAGAGGCGCAGATTCAGACTCCAAATCCTGGGATGTAAGACATAGAGTCTCTTCAGTTGGGCAATCAACAAACGGTGAAACAAGAGGCTGGCTTCCTTCTCCTTCCAAAGAAATTTCTCCTATTTCTGGTGGTGTTGGTGATTCTGGCACATTCACTGTTTCAACTGGAGAAATAATTGAAGAGATTTCTCTTTCTTTTCTCTTTTTGACAAACTTGACCTTTATAGGCCCCTTAGAAGATCTTTTGTCCTTTCCCTTTTTGGAGGGCCCCACCTCTGAAGCAACCAACTTTGAAAAATTATCATCTTTAAAACTCATCCCCCAAGAGGCGAGCCATGCTTTGGTGCGTGCAAGAATCAAAGCGGACTTGTCTGTAATGGAGGCTTTGTCACTGACAGACCAATCAATAGGTGGGAACACATATTGATCTTCATTCAAACCATCATAAGAGGGATCTAGAACACTTTCATTTTCGCTAGTACCTTCTGGTAAGTTAGCGAGCTCAAGTGTTTGAATCTCAGCAAGTGTCAATCTGCTATGATCTTTTCTTCAAACAGCAACCTCATCATGTAGATCAATCCAGATGTCTTCTATGTTTGGTCTGTGCAGGTGCAGAGTTCCATACTCCCCGAGGACTCCTCAAATGTCAAACCCGTCTCAGGGCTTCATGTGCTTCTTCAACTTTTCTTGAAGCTCATGTACAACATTCTTGGCTTTTACCACTGTCAAACAAGTGTATCTTCCAATAGAAATTGGGAAAGATACAGCAGCCTTATGTTTACTTTGTTGGAATTTGTGAAAATCCAACAATTGCCTAACTAATTCCATCAGGATTAGTTTTTCCCCTGGATACCGGGCAGATGGAAAGGATCCCCTGGGTAAATGACTACCCGTAGACATGTGAACTTCTTAAATTGCAAGAAGACACAACCCCACTTTGTGTAACATCCTCATTTTAGACAATAGAACAAGTCAATTTTTTATTTTTTTTGATAAATGCATCCTGGTTCTAAATACATAATTTAGAACTCACAAATCAAATAACCATTCATATAACAGATAACCATATGTAGCTGTAATGACTCAGAGTACCTCCGATCTATTCATTCCATGACTCGGTAATCTACCGATCTATTCATGAGTAATAAGAGTTGGTGTTATTATTTAACACTTCACTCCTGTGGTTCTCTTCCCTATTCTGGGATTCAGAATGCTCTGTCCAAGGAACCTAACTGAATAATTGTTACCATTATTCATTGGCATCTCATCCCTTAGACTAGGTGAATTAGGACAACGCAATCAGCAGCTTGCGATACTTTGGCCAAAGATTTGAAACATACTGCTTATGTCTCGTATTCCTTAACGGCATACTCGTCAATCTAGAATACGTTCTTCACCCCATTCTCATGTTATGTAGAATGTCTTATACCGACTTCTGTCAGTCCCTTTTATCCAGTTAATCACTCGGGAATGGATTAGTAAGGTAACCATGTTATATGGATGCTCCCGAAGACTAGGGACAAAATCACATATTGGGTCAATCCTAATTAAACCAGTGTGTCAAGATACCCCGAGTCTCCTAGGCAGCCATATAATGTGACCACATACCTAATCGGTCCAAAAGAAACTTGTATGAGATCAAAGTGTAAATCTTAGCGATCAATGCAAGGGGTGTCATCATAAGTCACCCGCATTGTTGTAACTTCGAGAAGATCCTAATCTTCTCGGAGGTACAACCCTGCAATTGACTTGTGCCGTCAACCTTTAAATCCACCTCGAAAAGATCTACTTATTAATATGCGTTACGCACATTGAGTTTAAATTACATTAAAGACGTTCCCCTAAGGTTAGCCTTTCCCAATCCCTGGATTCCTCATCCTAAGATGACCTTTCTCAATAAAACCCAATACTCAGAGGAGTTATCAAGGCCAAGGTCTCATTGAGGAGTTCTTAGAATATACATGATTCTAAAACAACAGAATTGGACAATAACTCATAACCTTCACATGAGATTGCCATCTGAACCCCATTAGATTTATACCAGTTCTCCTAATTGAATTTATATCATACTTATAAGCATCAAATATAAATGATTCAGAATCCAATTAAATGTTGTCCTGTCATAATCAGGACTAGAGATTAATAATTTAATTCAGTTTGCTTAGCGTTCTGTTTAGGTATATTTTAATCCTATCTTCCGAAGATAGTTACCTAAATTTCAATTTAGCTTATGATAGAACATACCAGAACTGCTAAACAATCATAAGAATTCAGTCTTATATTCTTGCAAAGCTTACATTGATAATCACAAAAGTCTCCAAATTATATAATAATAACAATGCTCTTTAGATCATTTGAACCGAAGAAGGTCAAACTATCAAAATAAGAATATAGACACATAAGTAACAATATCAATTTCCATTCCTTCAGAACTAATCAAATACATTGTATGCATTCCGCATACTTGATACATTACTCAACTGAAAAAGGAACATCTTTCCTTATTTAGAAAATCAAGATGTAATTCACTTATAAATCAAATTTATTCAATCTGATTATCCTATCAGATCTGCATGCTTTTACCACTTACGGCAACCATCTGCAAAAATAGTCAACATGAGTCAGTTCGATGAACTGAGCATGATAAGCACTAACTCTTAAAACAATTGCAATCCATCAATTGTTTTCATTAAACACCCTATTTAAATGAGATCAATTCACCAAACAAGTAAACATATTCAGACTATGCCTTTGTAATACAAAAATGACTACAAATGTGTAACTTTATCATCGTTACAGAATAGTCCTAAACACTTCTCAAATATTTCATCAACATATTAGAAATCAAGAAGAACAAAAGTGTCCTAAGCAATTATTCCTTGTAAATCCCAAGATGCACAAACATCAAGCCGTCATTATATTCAACTTAAAGAGAGGAATATCATATCAATCCTGAAACCGTCATTATGTAAAAACGATTACAGATGTTAGTTAAACAATTATATCAACTTATAATTTACAACAGAAGAAAAATAAACAATTTTACATATTTCCCTCTGAACTAGCTCATGACTGTACCGTCTTTCCAAGAGCAAGGCATTCACTTAATACACATGCAAATAAATCAGTCGAGTCCATCATCAGTACCACTATTTTGAAACTTACAACAATGCAACTACAGTACAGTAGCTCCCATGCCAAACAACGGTGTCTATCAACCAAGCAGACTCAGAACGACCTCACGCAAGAAGTGACAGGCAAGAAGACAACTACTGCCGTTACCTGTTTAGGTACAGTTAACTACTAAATTCATTCATACTCAAAAATGGATATCAAAGCAAGGAAGGCGTAACACGCCTACAATCCCAATAACAATCTACAGCCCCTTCAATCCTTTTCAACACTGTAAGGCTTTTATACCCAAGGTCGAATTCAAAGGAACTCAATTGTTGCCACAGCGAACAAGAGACTCGAACTCCTTTGGGCAATGACATCTCCCTACGACTTAAGCAGAGAGAGTTGAAAACCACGCATCACGCACAGCCACATCAACTGGCATGTAACCTTAAAGAAAACACAACTTAGAATATCGTAGCTACTTCTGAATGAAATCAGAGTAGAAAGTATGGTATCCATGACCTACTTCATAAAGCCATTATACAAGATGTCAAGCTATTCACAGAAATCCATCAAGGCCAAATAAACATCACATGTTCAATCTCAGGCTTATACAGAAGCCAAAAGAAACAAGATATCATCCCATATTCAAGGAATCCACAGGGTCAAATAATAGAGTAAACCTAACAGTCATAATTGAAGCAGATACACTGTTTATCTATCAAGAATTCAATTGAGTCCCAACAACAGTATAAGAATAGTTAATGATCCAATCTATGCCAACAATAGTAAGCATTCAAATCAGGTGTAAGCAAATCAAATACCGATTTCATAACAAGAAATTCAACTGAACCTCGTCAAAATTCGCTAACAAGCTTACACATAAGGAAACATAAATGTATACCCAGGGAGTCAGTACCAAATTTCATTACAAATAACAGAGGTCGTATGACCTGTTACTTCTACAAGATTCCAACGGAATTCAGATTAACAAAACTCAAGGATGTATCTATATCCTCAGCAGTGGACCATAATATACGATTCATTCAGAGGACTCCACAGATTCGTTCAAATAAAATACATATATCCATATTGTATACTGTCAACGGGTTAAATCCCGTTACCACAATAACAAGGAAAAACAACTTCCAATGGGTCGTAATGACTACTGTAACACAATAGTTACCTTTTCCTAAACAAATTTAAAAGACAAAATGAAACCAAACAAGTATCAATAACCACCCCATCAATACCCACGACAGAGCTTACAAGGCTCCATTAAAACTGAATAATCAAACAAATGTCTAGCAGTTTCCCTTCCAACAAGTATTCACTGTTAGGAAATATATATTAGTGCTCCATTTGTATGGGTGAATAATAATTACATGTGTAATTATTATTATGATAAATTAGTGAAAGTACATTTACTATGTAAATGTAAATAGTAAATGTAAAATGTGGTTAGTATGTGGTAAGTTAGTAAGTTAGAATAATAAAACAATTAGTATTGTTTTATTATTATATTGGTGAGAGGTTGAAACCATATGGGTGTATGGTTGTATATGAAGACAAATGTTGTTGTAAGGATTGTTATTTTACATCTCCTATATAATGGAGTGTATTGAAATAGTGAATAATGAATATATAATATAGAGTTGTTGATTTCAATTATTGTCTATGTATCTATTTCATGGATTCTTTGTATTAGATCAGATTAATTTCTACATTTGGTACCAGAGCAGGTTAAATCTGTCTCGAAGACGATCTCGTAACTTTAGTTTCGCGATCTGGGTTTCTCCAAAATTTTGCGTACAGAATGATCTATTATATAGAAAGCTACAGTAGAAATTTCAGCAAAACCTAGTTCACAGTTTGGGAGAAACGTGCAATTTACTATACAGCACATTGATCACTGTTGTTTTTTTGAAGAAATCAGAGAATCAGAGGTAATTCAAATCTGCATTCAATTTTTTTTTGGATATTTAGATTCAGAAAAATGGATACACCATTAGATAAATTTAATGGGTTGAAATTCCATACATGGAGAGTAAAAATTCAGATGCAGTTAATGAATAAAAATCTATGGAGGATAGTAGATGGAAATGAAAAAGCACCTACAGATGTAAGCAAAATTGTAGAATGGGAAACTAGAGATGAACAAATAACAAATGAAATTGACTATAATTATGAAGAATTTCTATACTAAGTTAATTTACTAGAGGATGGAGGTAAACGGAGGTTGGAGGTCATTCAGCGACCTCTCGTCAGTTGCCAACGACGGGGCCGCATATCAGCTTTGGTGACAGGTGTGTGTGTGTGCAGTTTGATTTTAGTGCTTCCAGTGTGGTGTGCCTCAGTTTGCAGTGATCCTGTTTTCAATAAGTGGAAATTTCACATTGAGGGGGGGAACATGGTCCAATGTTCCATTTCTAGTATGTCAGCTTTCTCTACGTATGTATGTATGAGCAACAAATTTCAGTAGAATTTCCTATGTTATTCCCTGCAGTGAGATAGTGATGAGAGTTGTTGATACTACTGCATCATCATGATATCGTGGTTGTTAGTTATCCAGAAAAACTATCCAGAGGTTGTTGGTACTGTCCTCAAAAACCATCTGTTGTGTGGTTGTTGGTTAACCATTTGGAAAACCATCCAGAGGTTGTTGGTATTTTCCTTGAAACCATCCAGATCATGAGCATGCTACGTAGCGGCACGTTGCAGTACAAAGCAGGTTTTCCCATGTTCGCACTAAGGGGGGGAATGTTAGGAAATATATATTAGTGCTCCATTTGTATGGGTGAATAATAATTACATGTGTAATTATTATTATGATAAATTAGTGAAAGTACATTTACTATGTAAATGTAAATAGTAAATGTAAAATGTGGTTAGTATGTGGTAAGTTAGTAAGTTAGAATAATAAAACAATTAGTATTGTTTTATTATTATATTGGTGAGAGGTTGAAACCATATGGGTGTATGGTTGTATATGAAGACAAATGTTGTTGTAAGGATTGTTATTTTACATCTCCTATATAATGGAGTGTATTGAAATAGTGAATAATGAATATATAATATAGAGTTGTTGATTTCAATTATTGTCTGTGTATCTATTTCATGGATTCTTTGTATTAGATCAGATTAATTTCTACATTCACAACATGCATCGACGACAAAATCGACAAGCATAACAGTGGCCTGTACCCATCACAAGAATAATTTATGGGCTCTCGCCGAGCAGGCCGAGCATACATTCCTTTCATAAATTTCACATATTTAAGCCAGAATGCAAAACACAAAGAAATAAAGCCACAGTTCGAATTTAATAAACACCCATCAAGGGATAAATGAAAAATCGAACCAGCATGAAGATACAGTGCGAAAATCACACAATGACATCCATAGAAAATCATCTATTTCCATAAATCATTTGAACAGAGTTGTTCTAATGAAATCACTTGAAAGACAGCAAGATTTTTAAAGGTTAGGGCCTAACATGCCTGGATTTTTGCTCAAATTTCCGAAGCAGACCACTGAAAGAGCTCGGACTTCCTTTTCCTTTTCCAAGTTAGAGCGACCAACAAAATTTTGCTATCCCCATGAAATATATATTTTCCTTGCCAGAGAAAAGAGCTAGATAAGCTCATACTCGCCATGCAACACAAAGAAGACTGGTGCGAAGAACCATTGAACAGGTAGAAGAAAAACTGAAATTCGCAATAAGCCAAACAAAACAACAACTTCCCACATTACATGCCTTCTCGCGAATTCCGAGCTCGACTTCCAAGCTCATTGAATGCATTAACTCATAATTTCCCGCTCAAACTCCACTGCCACCCGACCGCCAAAGTTGGCGATAGACATATAAAATCTCAAGACCATTTCCAGTTTTGGCGACCTGCCACGTTGGCTTAGGTTAGCCGTTTCAAAAACCTCCACCAATACCTATCCTTCATACTTATCCCTTGCATTAAATAACCTAGAAACTGCCGCCCATGGTTCGCATCCCTCCATAGGTCCCCTTACATCCTTGTTCAATAGTTAGGTTAGTAACTTAGGTTAGAATTTAGGATAACACCTAGTCTAACTTCATAGAACATAGTTACTAACTTAGGACATTAGCTCTTAGCCTAGGTCTAGGTTAGATTAACACTAATCTAACCCCTAGGTTAGGTTTAGTTTTAGATTACTAACATTAATAATTCTAGTTAGGTCTATATTCCGTACACTCAGAAAAAGACCTACAACATGCATTCTTGAACAGGGTTACCTCGTGTTCTGCCTTTAGGCTACAAAATTGTATGAAACCGAATGATTACCTGGTCCACGATCGAGACCTTCCAGATATACTTCGATATCGGGAACCAATCCATTTCACATGATCAACCTGAGTTAGACTCAGGATTGACTTATCCAATGAATTCAGACCTTGCAACCTGTGAAAGGTTTATAATTTTTAATTCATCACAAAAAACTTAAAGCACCACTTGGATCAATACCACTGATCCAAGGCTAGGTCTTATAGATGAATAACTTCATAATTCGTTCCGAGATCAGATTAAACTCAGCTATGAAATGAAATAAATAAAAGAGTCTAATCATATCCTGACTCAGTCAAAGATCTGCAATCTGCAAAGAAGATACAGTACATATCAAGCATGACTTCTCAACCAAAGGAACACATCCTTTTTACAAAAGAAATCACATATCAACACTTGTATGCTTAGGAGGAAGTAACAAGAGTTCAGGGTGTTACATGCTTCCCTCCTAAAAAGATTCATCGTCCCGATGATTACATATTCAATTAACCTTCAGGTCAACCAATTTATCAGTACACAAACAATGCGACTATTTTCCAACTAGAATAGTTCCAGAAATCAATGTCACAATACATTTTATTCAACCTGAATAAAGTTTGCCTTCATCTGGCTTTCATAAATACTTAAAAACAATAAGTTCATAAGAGAATGTTTTGTCAACAGATTTCATTCTGTTGAAAAAGAGAAGGAAAAGCAATTTTCATCTCTTCCAGATTTTCCCAAGTTGCACTTTCTTCATTAAACTGGTCCCACTGGACCTTACATTGCTGTATATCACGATTTCTTAAATGCAATTGGCGAGTTTCCAGCACTCGTGTGGGTTTAACCACGATTATTCCTGGGTCTTAGACCTGCAAGGAATTCCAATTTAAAACATGTGACAGATCTGAAACGTATTTCTTAAGCAAAGAAATATGGAAAACATCATGCATACGATATAAAGTAGGTGGTAATGCTAAACGATAAGCTACAGGATTGATTATTTCGACAATTTCGAAAGGTCCCACGAATCGAGGTGACAACTTGGCAGCCTTGCCAAAAGTTATAGAACTCTTTCTGGGTTTAACACGTAGATAAACCTTCTCACCAAGTTTAAACCTTCTATCAACCCGCTTAAGGTTAGCATAGCTCTTCTGCCTATCCGCTGCTTCCGTTAATCTTTCACGAATTAGCTTAACTTGCTGTTCCATTTCTGTGAGAATCTCTGGTCCAATTACCACTCTATCCTCAACACTGTCCCAACTAACAGGAGTTCTGCACTTTCTTCCATAAAGTGCTTCAAATGGTGCCATTTTGAGAGATGAATGATAAGTGTTGTTGTATGCGAACTCAACTAATGGAAGATACTCTTCCCATTTATACTGTTGATCCATGCAATACATCCGCAACATGTCCTCCAACACTTGCTTTACCCTTTCAGTTTGTCCATCCGTTTCCGGATGATATGCAGAACTGAAGTTTAGTTTTGTTCCAAGAGCTGTATTAAGTGTTTGCCAAAACCTTAACGTCATTCTTGGATCCCTGTCAGATATAATCAATTCAGGTACACCATGCAATCTGAAAATTTTGTGTACGAATCTTTTGGCCAGCACTGGTGAATCATCCTTTAGATTCACAGCGATGAAATGAGCTACCTTAGTCAGTTTATCTACAACTACCAGGATAACATCATGTTTATTCCTGGACATGGGTAGTCCTTGTACAAAATCCATGGTTATTACTTGCCATTTGTACTGTGGTATGCTATGAGGATATAACAGTCCAGCAGGGTGCATATGTTCTACCTTAACCTGCTGACACTCCAAACAATGGGTCACAAAATTTATGACATCCTTTTTCATACCCTTCCAAAAGTATTGCTGTTTCAGATCAGCAAGCATCTTTGTGATACCCGGGTGTCCAGAGAAAGGTGAATTATGAAATTCAACTAACAACTTCTTTCTCAAATCATTCAGCATAGGTACATATACCCTGTTTTCATAACGCAAGATTCCTTCATTATCAAAATGAAAAACTTTATACCTTATATCCTTAGGTTCTGCAGCGAGCGCTGCTTTTACTTGTTGAAAGTATGCATCAGATTCTGAGGCACTTTTTACCTCGTCTTTAAACTGAGTTCTTAATGTTATAAGAGCAGAAATGTGCCTCCTACGACTTAGAGCATCAGCTACTCTATTCTCCTTCCCTTTGATATAGCTAATATCAAAGTCATATTGTGATAAAAATTCTAACCACCTTCTCTGTCTGGCATTCAGATTGGGTTGAGTAAAAATATATTTCAGTCCCAAGTGATCAGTTTTCAACTCAAAAGGTTTCCCAAGTAAGTAGTGTCTCCAGACTTGAAGTGCATGAATAATAGCAGCAAGTTCCAAATCATGAGGGGCATAATTCAGCTCATGTATCTTAAGTTTTCTACTTTCATATGCTATGACCTGATCATTTTGTAGCAAAACACCTCCAAGGCCTTCCCCAGAAGCATCCGTTACAACAATAAAATTCCCATTAGGGTCTGGTACAGCTAATATAGGTGCAGAAGTCAACTGGTCTTTCAGAATTTTGAAAGCCGCTTCGCACTTGTCATTCCACATGAATTTCTTATCCTTCTTTTGTAAAGAAGTTATTGGTGCAGCTATTTTAGAAAAATCCTTTACAAATTTTCTATAGTAACCAGCAAGACCCATGAAGCTTCTTACTTCATGCACATTCTTTGGTGCAGGCCACTCGGTTATTGCCACTATTTTTGAAGGATCTACAACAATTCCTTCTTTACTTATGACATGACCCAAATAGTGAACTTCTGAATCAAAGAAAGAACATTTGGATAACTTACCATACAGCTTTCTTTTTCTCAAAATTCCCAAAACTATCTTCAAATGCTCATTGTGCTCCTCAACTCTTTTAGAATAAATGAGAATATCGTCCAAGAATACAAGTACAAACTTGTACAGATATTCTTGAAAAATATTGTTCATTAAATTCATAAAGGCTGCAGGTGCATTAGTTAATCCAAAGGGTAGAACTGTGAATTCATAATGTCCGTACCTTGTTCGGAAAGCTGTTTTATGAATATCTTCCTCTCTAATCCTTAACTAATGATAACTAGATCGAAGGTCTATCTTAGAATAAACCGCTGCTCCACGCATCTGATCAAACAGATCGTCGATCCTAGGAAGTGGATATCGGTTCTTGACGGTTGCCTTGTTCAACATCCGATAATCAATACACAGCCTTAGTGTTCCATCCTTCTTTTTCACAAATATTACAGGTGCTCCCCAAGGTGAAACACTTGGTCTAATCAAACCTTTAGACAAAAGCTCTTGCAACTGTGCCTTAAGCTCGACTAACTCTATAGTAGTCATCCGATAGGGCGCTTTGGATATAGGTTCTGTTCCTGGCTTAATTTCAATGGTGAAGTCAAATTCTCTCTTGGGTGGTAACCCTGGTAATTCCTCAGGAAAAACATCCCTAAAACCTTGTAACAGAGGGAATCATTTCATGAGATCATCATCTTCTTCTGAAGATTCAGTTATCTTTACTGCATAAAGGGTGCATCCTTTATTTTTATCCTTTTTAAGCTGCATAGCTGACAGTTTTCTAACTGAAATTTCCCGTTTCACACCTTGAATCTCTGTTGATTCCAACTGATCATCTAAACATTTTATGTTCTTTTCATAGCAGCCTACCTTTGCTTTATGGTCAGCTAACCAATTGACACCGATGACAATGTCATACGATCCTAAAGGTGCGACATAGAGATCAACTTCCGTAGAAAAGTTAGGTAAGTCAAGGACTGCCCCAAAAAGACACATACTCACTGTATGAACAGAATTATTACCATATTGTACAGTCCAAGATTTATCCATTTTTCCAGCTTTTCTTTTAAGTTTAGAAGCAAGTTTATTAGAAATAAAACATTCAGTAGCTCCTGTATCAAAAAGAATAGTGACAGGTATGCCAAATAACTTACCCGGAACTTCTATAGGTGTTACTTACTTTTCAGCTTGCTTGTCTGCTACTGCAACATGTATCTTATGCTACTGATTACGATCATCCTTCTTCAAAGGGCATTGATTAGCATAGTGGTCTTTGCCACAATTGTAGCAGCCTCCTACAGGTCCCTTTTTAGGCTCAGAATTACCTCCAGCCTTGTAATTGTCACGTTGTCCTCCATAGGGCTTCTGCCCATTGTTATAATTTTTAGCAAAATTATCCCTTATGTTTCCAGCAGGCTTATTTACTACTACTTTCTTATTGTTATCTCCTGGAAACTTACTCTTGTTTCCAAACTTTTTCCATGGTCCTTTTCTGGGTGCAAGAGAGGTTGAAGAAGGGTTTGCAGTCTTCTTCCGCACTTCCTCCTTATGAGCAGAAATAGCCTTTAATTTCTGTTCTTGCCTTATGGCCTTTTCAACAACTCCTTCCATAGTGGTTGGACTGTGAACATCGACCTCTCCCCCTATCACGGGATTCAATCCCATGATGAATTTCCGTATTCTGAACTTCTCGTCAGTTTGATACTGCGGTACATACTTAAGGAGTTTTGTAAACCGCTCCCAGAATTCAGTTACCGTTAGCTTCCCCTGAGCTAAGTTCTAAAATTCCGTCATTTTCTGATCATAGAAAAGTTGTGGCAGCCAACGTTGCCTAAAATAGCCTTTAAATTGATCCCAAGTAATATTGGTCTCATCAATGTTTAGTTCAGCTTTACGGCTATCCCACCACGAAGATGCTTCATGGGAAAGCTGATAGGCTCCCCAAATAGCTTTGGTTTCCTCTGAGAAGTTCCTTATTGCAAAGTACTTCTCCATTTCACTGAGCCAGTTCTCAGCTCCATCTCCTAATGTGGTGTCATCATACTTAGGTGGACTTATCCTTTTTATATCATTAGTGAGTTCTGCTGCTAATCTGGCCTTTTTATTTTCTGGTTGGACAGGTGCATTCACAACATTAATAT
The DNA here is from genome assembly GCA_019776745.2 of Taxus chinensis. Lineage (NCBI taxonomy): Eukaryota > Viridiplantae > Streptophyta > Pinopsida > Cupressales > Taxaceae > Taxus > Taxus chinensis. The sequence goes on from CM034146.1 coordinate 907,778,084, forward strand.
CAACACCCATATTGGGGTTGTCCTCAGGAGGTGGCTGATTATTATTATCAGCTTCTTCATCCTCCTCATTTCCCATCACCTGCTGTTCCAGTACAGCTAAGCGATCTCTTGTGTCCAACAGGGTAGCAAGGATCTCATCAAGTTTCTGGGTTGTTGCCGCTCCTCCTTCAGGTGGAGCATTATTCGCAACGTTCCCCCTTGTTCTAACCATTTTCTGTTACAAGAAAATTCAGGTTTTTATCAGATTATGGACACAATGGGTCCAAGAGCTGCAACATTCAGCTCTGATACCAAGATGTAACATCCTCATTTTAGACAATAGAACAAGTCAATAGAGTGATGATGTCATTGATTTCCTGAATGAAATCACTTCTGGGGACAAGTCTTGGGAATCTGGAAACAACCAGTTTGGCTTTGATCAGTAACTTCTTATTTACGTGCTTGATAAAATCTTCTTGATCATTATCCCAAGATTTCTGAGCTGACTTGATATCTAACTCTCCATATTCTTCAAAATTGGGCAGCTTGAGGAGGTCATCGAAGTAACCTCCGTCCAACTTGATCACAATTTCTCCCGCCTAGTTTTTCACAAAACGAGAAGCAGATTCATAACTTGAAGCGCAGGCTAAGATGAATTCAAGGCACTGAGTGGACATAGGGAAACCCGCTAAAAGAGGTAAACCACTACCGACTATTGATTTCATCCATGGAGTTTGGGAAGAGCTCTTTACCCTACTCCAGAAATTCTCCATATCTATATTTCTGAGCTCTGTATCTCAGATGTCATAATTGCAATCTATATAGGATGGAGACTCCACCTTTCTGAATTTTTATTTCATCCTCCCTGTCTTTTCCATATTTTCTTGTGATAGACTAGGGTCCAACATGAGGGATTTCGAAGGAGGAGAGTTTTACAGATCAGGTGATGTTGCACACTATGAAAACCCTGACCTACTGGAGATGCCGGAAGGGTGGAAAAGCCCGACACACTAACGAGGATGTCGGGGAGTCCAGAAAACCTGACACACTGAGGATGTCGGAGATTTTAGAAAACCCGGCACATTGATATACTGCGGGTTTTTGATACTACACAGCACCCTGCGAAACCCGAGAAAAGGGAATAGGGTTTTTGTTGATTTTAAAACATGCAAGTTCTTTCTTCATCATTTATATCCAAAAAATATTTTAATTACAACAACATTCCGAGAAATAACACAAAGTGATAATTCCAAAGAGATAAACCCTAAAACATAAACCTGGTTTAGAAAACAACCCCAAAAGAAAAAAGATAAAAACCCCACAAACCTGGTAAGAAAATGGGAAGAATTCCATACATAATTAATTCACAAAAACCATGAACAAAGAATGAAGAGAAAAATACCTTCAACCAAGGCAAGAAAAGATCAAAAACAAGCAACGCAATCGGGCACAGGTGAGTTTCAGGTTTTGGGGTTGAAGAAGCATGCATGAAAATCCACGAAGTAAAAATACGTCTGGTAAAAATGACGTGGAAATCCGCATATATATATGAAAATTTACAATTAATACACTTCAGCTGGCACGTGCCAATCCACTCGATAACTCGGCATTAATGCCATGTCAGCATCCTCGGGACATCCGAAAACCTGACACAAAGGTGTTTAGAACAATTCAAGTTTCGGGTTGTGGGAAACAATCGACATGAAGCATGATGCTTAGATGCTTCAAAGTTCCGAAAACCCGACATGAAGGACTTAGGCAATTCGAGTTTCGTGTTGCGGGAAAAAATTGACATAAAGCATGATGCTTAGACAAAGGCATGCTGCGATGCTCGGAAAGTCTGCAAACCTGACTCACCTTACTCAATGCAGGTTTCGGGTTTTGGGGAACACAAGACATGAAACATCTAAAACACATGTTTTCCTGTTTGTGAAACCTGAAAACCTAATTATCTCTCATAAAGGCAATTTTGCAAAACCAACTTAAAAATTTCGTAGGGTTATCTGATAGTTTTGGCGTAAACTCAAAACTGAGATAACAGCTGGCTCCAGGTTGGGACTTTCTTTGTGATATCAAAGGAAGAGAACTCAGAATCTCTGGCTTTATCCATTGGGCTACGGAGTCAAAAAAGAAGAAAACCAAAAAACAAAACAAGCAAAGAAAGAAGACTAAAAGCAAACACATGACATAAAATAAAGTATATACAATGCAAGAGAGCGTCTTGCATTAATGATGGAACAACTTCAGATGTTGGCTGCTGAAAGGAAAAGGGAGTAATTCTCCATCAAGGTATGATAGATGGAAACTATTTTCACCACTCAGCTGATGAATCTTAAAAGGTCCTTTCCACAAGGAGTCAAACTTTCCGTGCAGTCCTTTCTGCTCCCTTCTTTTATCCCAAAGCAACACCAGGTCTCTAATTTGGAAATGACGTTGCATTGACTTCTTATCAAAAAAATTCTTTACTTTGCTCTGGTGGTCTACAATGCGATCAACCACTTTTCTTCGTTCCTCTTCTAGCCTAGCTAGGTACATAACCCTCTTCTCAATAGAATTTTGAAAAGTCACATCTTCGACTGCTTTGGCCAACTGTAAGGCTGGCAACTCCACTGAGATAGGTATCTCAGCATCAATCCCGTACAGCACTTGGAAAGGAGACATTCCTATAGCTCACTTTGGGGTAATCTGATCAGCCCACAACGCGTCATACAATGCTTTGTGCCATGTCCTCTGGTTTTCATCTACTAGCTTCCTAATTATAGTGACCAGGTTTTTGTTTCTGGACCTAGCCTGCCCATTGCCTTGGGATAATAATCAGATGAGTGAGCCAAGGTGATGCCGAATCCATAGAAAAATTCTTTCATCTCATGTGATGATAAATTAGAGGCATTATCAGCTACAATCTTGTGAGGCACACCGAATCTGATAATTATATTTTCTTTAAGGAACTTGAACACAGCTTCAGAGGTTGCTTGCTTGATTGGTGTGGCTTCCACCCACTTGGTAAAATAGTGTGTAGCAGTCAGCACGTAATTATGTCTGGCACTGGAGGTAGGATTCAATGTTCCAATGAAGTCAATTCCCCACTGGTGAAAAGGTTCTTCTATCACTATGGGCTTTAGGGGAAGAGATGTTAACTTGGGACGACCATCAAAATGTTGACAAGCTTCACACTTGGACACCCACTCTGCTAAATCCTGAAAGAGAGTAGGCCAATAGTACCTAGCCCGTAGGATCTTATAAGTTGTTACAGAGGATGAAAAAAGTCCTCCGCATGCTAAGCTATGGAAGGACTCTAACAACTGTAACTGTTTTGATTTATCAACACAACGCAGGAAAACACCATCAATACCTTTCTTGTATATTCCGTTATCCCACAAGAGGTATCTTGCAGATCTCAACTTGAATGTCCTCTTCTTTGTTTGGCTTAAATGTGGGGGCACTCACCATACGTCAGAAAGAAAGCAATGTCTGTGTACCATTCATCAGTTGTACTTACAAAAAGCACCATGGGTAGCTTTGAAGGAGTATCTTCGGTCTTTTCACATTCTGCTTCAGCATGGTTTTTTGCGATCAATTGGCATAGTCCCTTCCTCATACCAACTTGTTAGGTCTGATGTCTAAGTCGTACTCCTGAACTTTAGCTATCCAAGTACCCCGTTGACTCCCCAACTCTTGTTGAGTCAAAATGGATTTAACTGAAGTGTCAGGAACGAGAACGAGGGTATGGGAATTCAGCACATAGTACCTGAAATGTTTCACCGCTCGTACCACTGCATAAGCATGCTTTTCAATTTGTGACATCTTTAATTCATGTTCCTTCAATGGGCAGCTCATAAATGAGATGGAAGCTTCAATGCCCTTCCCATTCTCCTGCATCAAGATGGCTGACATTGTGTGAGCAGAGGCGTAGTTGTACATGATGAAATATTTTTTGAAGTCCGGCCATACTCGGATAGGAGCGCAAGCAACTTCCCTTTTGATTTCATTTAACGCAAGCTTCCCTTCGATACTCCATCAAAATGGAATTTTTCCTTTCATCATCCCAAGGATATCCTTAGTTTTATCAGCAAAATCAGGTACGAACCTTCTTAGGAAATTAACCTTCCCGAAGAATGAATGGACCCCAGTTTTACTTGTGGGTAGGGAAAGGCTTTGAATGGCTTTTACTCTCTCTAGGTCAATTTTGGTTCCTTCTTTGGTCACGATATGACCCACCAGCTTTCCTTTGGTCACTCCAAACATGGACTTCTTGGGATTTAATGAAATCCCATGACGCATGCAGCTCAAAAGTACTTGCTCTAAATGATCATAGTGATCACTCTATTTTTTAGAGAAAACGGTCAAGTCATCTAAATATAAAACTATGACCTTGCCCATCAGGTCTCTGAATGCCAAGTCCATAGCTCTCTGAAAGGTGGCTCCGGCATTGATCAAGCCAAAAGGCATCCTCCTGTAAGCAAAGGTACCCCATGGGGTTGTGAAGACCGTGTTGTGTTGATCCTCCGTAGTCACCTCAAATTGATTATATCCTAAAAATCCATCGAGCATGGATAGCATTTCTGATCCAGTAACAGTTTGTAATACCTGATCCATGATAGGCAAGGGATAGTTGTCCTTCAATGAAGACTGATTCAGGTTCCGGAAGTCAACACAAATTCAGATTTCGCCATTCTTCTTCCTAACAGGGACGATGTTAGCAATCCAAGTGGAGTGATGAATTGGAAAAATAATTCTAGCATCTAACATCTTTTGAATTTCCGCAAGGATAGTCCCTGAGATATTGGGATTGTAATGTCTTTGCTTCTTCCTGTATGGTTTCACATCAGGCTTCAAAGGGATACTGTGTTGTACGTCTTTGGGCTTGAAGTATTTTAAATCTGCATAAGACCAGGCTAAGACATCTATGTATCTCTTCAAGAGTGAAGTGAATTTCACTTTCTCCTCAAGGGAACCACATTTTCCAACATTCACCATCCGAGGTTGATCAGACGAACCTAAATTGACTTGATCTACCTCCGAGGAAGAAGCTCCTTCAAATTTCCTTTTGTTTTGAATAAAATGATCATGCTTGTCGAACAAACCCTCCAGAGAAACCAAACCTTTTGGTATCTTGTTACCTTTAAGATAGATAAACTCACCATCAACCTCTTGATATGGATCTGAGATAGTTTCACGGAAATCTGATTCCGAACCTTCAAAGTACAGCTCACTTAAATTGTCAGCCTTTTCTAGAAAAGCCAACACCTCTTGATCATCATTGAACACTTGCCAGTGAGTCGCATTATCTGGGATACTGGGACGGTACACAATCTCGATAGAGTACGTATCTTGTTTGAACTGAGGATGAGGAAGAAGGAAGGATGCGGATACGGCCAAAGAATCAGCCTTGTCGTTATAATCTCTCAAAACTGCCTTAATAGAGAATGCATCAAAGCATTCTATACTATCCCAAACTTTGTTCCTGTAATGTCTCAAGTGATCATTTTTTACCTGATAGATTCCCTTGACCTGGTTGACAATCAGCTCCACATCCCCCTGAACCTTGAGATTTCAAATTCCCTTCTGTCTGGCCATTTCTAATCCTAGTAATAGAGCTTCATATTCAGTCGTGTTATTAGTATTATCAAACTGCAACTTGTAAGCTGATGGGAAAATTTCAAAATTAGGAGATATAAGAACTACACCAGCGCCTGATCCAGTGATTGAGAAACTACCATCAAATTCAAGGGTCTAAATAGCATTAGGATCTTCTTCCTCGACATCCACAGCCGGTATCTCTGAAGTCATGAAATAATTTCTAAAGCTAGCATCTTCGAAGAGAATTTGAGCTTTAGGATCATCTGATTTAGTTACCAAATACCTCGCCTGAGGTTCGGGGTGAAGAACATGATGAACCCCATTGACTGGGATCTTGGCTTTGGTCCAATCCATATTAATCTCTCCTCCGATGTCTTTACAAAAACCTCTACCCAAGAGGATACCGTAAGCTGCAGGGATGTCAGCAACTAGAATGGTCATTTTCACTCTCTTTTCTGGGAAAGCAACGAATGTGAACTAAGCATCTTTGATTTGACCAATCAAAGGAAATTTTTTGGTTTCCATAGAGTAACACCGTCCATATGACTTAGTCAAAGTAAGTGCAAGGGCATGGGCTACTTTTGCGGGCATAACATTGCCGGAGGCCCCTGAGTCGATGATGTAATTGTTGAGTTTAAACCCATTTATAAGTAAAGACAAATAAAATCGCTCAATCTTTCCCGAAGAAGAAGCAGAGGTCGGATTTTTCTGAGGTGGGGATTGAGTAGGATTTGGAAGGATACCTTTTGAAAGTGATGGCATAGCCACTTTACTTCTGATGAATTTGGCAAGTTTTTCAAACTGTTCAGGATTTGACTGAAGATATTCGGCTTCCGACATCTAGATTTTGGTTCTCTTTGCATGATTGATAATGTCAAAAGCAGTATAGGAAGGGGTGATGGTAGGCTCAGTTCTAATCACATTAGCTTGAGCTGGGGCACTGACCTTAGGAGAAAGAGAATGAGGGGAAGTTTCCTTTTTGGTGAATTCTCTTTCAGTTTGTGCTGAAATAGGAGTACCTCTCTTAACTATGGCTATGGGAGGTTCCTTATTCTTCTCCTTAGTGTTTTCAAGAGGTTTTCTTGGATTCTGAGATTGGGATCGAGTGAAGACAGCAAATGACTGACCATCTGGTGCACATTCATCTTCATCGTATTCCAAATACCCAATGCTGGAGTCGCCAGTCGAATCGTCATAAGACTCATCAGCATATCCTGAAGCTTCAAAAGCCTCCAGAGAATCTTGTTCTTCTAGTTCTTCCTCTTCTTCAACTATTTCTACTGCCGCATTAACAGGAGGAGCTTCAATTGCTAGCCTCCGTTGAGCAGGAGTTAATTGTGGCCTATCTCTCGCAGGTGCACCATTGTTGTTATTGAAATTACATCTAGGGATATCCCAATACGGAACATTGCTCACCTACTGGGACATTTTCTTTTTTAAAGTAATCAAATCATTAGCCATTTTTTGAAACATAGGATCAGTATTACCTTGGGAAGAATCTTGATTTTTAGCCTTGGGTACATCTTTCCTTATCCTTCCGGCCAAAATGAGATCATCCTCTATTTCAATAGCTGTTGACTGAGCGACAGCCAAATCTAGGATAACCGACCTTCTTAATAAAAAGCTCACATTGGGAGGATGAGCATTAATGAAGAAGCATTTCTGATTTTCCAGAGTTGGTACAGCTATCTCCGGAATCTTTCGGATCAGCTTATTAAACTTTTCCACAAAGTCCCGCATGGGTTCATGTGATTCCTTCTTTATATGAGTAAGTTGAGCTAACAAGGCGTGAGAATCTTCGGCTGGTTTGAAACGTGCTTCGAACTTGGTCCGCATGGTATCCCAGTTTGTGATGCATGCATTCGGAAGGTGATAAAACCATTCAGCTGCTGCACCGTGCAACATTTCAACAAAGAGTCGAACAGAGACATCTTCGTGAGCTACTCCAAGGACACCGCATGCTACGAAGAAAGATGCAATGTGTTTGTTAGGATGTTGCTTCCCATCCCCATTGAACTTGGGAATGTTTTTACGTGATCCATGTGGTAGCTCGTACAATGGTGGAGTTAAAGAAAGAGGACCAATAACTATGCCCCAAGGCACAGGTTGTACTGCCATTCTTCTAAAAAGAGTGCGTATAGGGATCCGAGTATAAGACAAGAGTAGTGCATGACAAGTTACAGATGCTTCCCGTTCCACGGGGATCCAGTTTCTCCGAACAGGTGAAGAGCTTCTGGTTCGGTTAGAAACAATGTTGTTGGGGGACAGGCTGAAATTGTGCTGTTGTAGAAACTCAAAGAGTGGGTCAATTTCACCTTGGGCTCGGTGGGACTGAGTGAATATCTTTCTAGCCAGCTTGAACTAGGAAAGAGACCTTGTTAAAAATAAGGCAAATACGGAGTTACCAGACACCAAGAGGATAAGCTTTGTACTATAAATCTGTATTCCCCAGCGGAGTCACCAAAAACTATTGGTTGGATATTTTGTCAATCCAAAATATTAGGTTCAACCACAGTATATGGGATTAAATCCCTCCTCAAAGACAGTTGAGGTTGCCTGCTTATTACTAATCTAAAACACAGCAAAAAAAATGTATACAGTATTCACACTAATCTAACCATTGGGGTTGGGATAGAATCCCGAAATCCACATCCACGCGCTGCGAAGATGTTATTCATGTAAATGGACTGTGTAGGAAATTATTACAATGAGAGAAGCACAATGGAAAGGAAATGAGAGAAACGTATTTTCTTTCGAGTAAACACAGAGCATGAAATAATCATACGAGCTTTAGATCATAAATATAATGTCTGAGATGATTAGAAACATTAAGATGCTACACAAAGAATAGCTTAAGATCATGAACGTAAGAACAATGTCTTAAGAAATATATATCCCACAACACAAAGTTTGTGAAATAATATCAACTCCTATTCTTCAAAATGATTAAAAGAAAACACAAAGTTTTTCTTCTTTCCAATAGCTCCGAATATTCCAAAAATCTCGACCCTTTGGAATGCATAAGCATCCCTTATTTATAATAAAAGGGGTAGAGAGAAAATAGGATAAATCCTAGAAAATAGTGTTCTTTTAAAAAGAGTTCTATTTTGCTTGACTCTCACGCAAGAGACCAAGTCAAAATTTGCTTCCTATGTGACGAAACAGAAATGAAAAAGACATGTCAATTTCAAGATTGAAATGACATGAAACATCGGGACTTAATCTGAATCGTCATCTTTCACTCCTTCATCTTTCTCTTCCTCCAGCTGAGCCTGTTTGTTCTGAAATTCTTGGAACTTTCGAATTATGCCTTCCATTTCATTTTTGTCAGGCGTAGTGGAATGATCATTCAAAACTTCGCAGGTTTCATGGGTATCACTAGCACTGTCGGGAAGCTTTTTCAATCTTTTGCTGAGCCTTCTCAAGGCTTCCAAAGAATGTTCAATTCTTACAAACTGGTCAATGATCTCAATACCAAATCCATGCGTTGGTTCATGCTGAACAGACTCTTGGACTTGTTTGAAAGATCATCGGCCGATAGGATGCCTAAGTTTCAAACTGACACTTTCGCATAGATTTTTAACAGTTCTTCCTCCAAGTCGCTCTTGCCATTGATCAACTGATCTCTTGATTCTCTCAATTTACCGCAGGCTTCATTGAGAATCTTCACCTTGAACCTGATGGCTTTGGTAAGCTAGAAATGCTTATCCGCATGTGGGATGATGCCTTCTTCTACCCATAGATGTGATGGCATTTGCTTTAATGCCTAGAGAGCTTTAAAATTCAAATCAAGATGTCCAATTTCTTGGGAGAAATCATCGTCCATCTTGTCTCCATCACTCTGAATCTTCCCCAAAGATTGATAGACTTCCACAACGTCTTGAATCACTTCCTTCCCCTGTTGGAGCAGCCTTTGGATCCATTCATCGACCACCCTTCCTTTTTTATTAATATTCTCAATCATAGGCACTGATGAGAAATCCAATCCGACAGGGATAGAAGAAGATGGTATGGTTTCGAGGGGTTTTGAGAGCTTAAGCAAAACCTCTGTCAACTGCTCCACTTTTCCTTTAAGCTCATCTCTGTTGTCTTTTGTTTCTTTCAACTTTTGGCACAACACGTTTGTGGCATCCCGCGCATCCTCTTGTGCCCCTTCTGCTGTCACTTTTCCTAGAGCCACCCTGGTTATCTGATAATCAGAGGCTGTTACATCCTCTTTAGTTTTGTCAGTTGTGGGAGTGGCGATCTCTGTGAACTTATGCCCTGAAGCGTCCACCAAAACCCTTGAAACTGTTTTGGGTTTCTTGGCCGATTTAGCAGTAGGACCCTTGAGTGAGCTAAAATCAAAGGCCAGTATGGGTACATTCACCTTCCTCTTCCTCGGAGTTTTCTTGAGTAGCCATTGCGGTGTATCAAAGGGAGTTGCCACTGTTGTAGAAGCTGGTATCATACTCTCAAGGGGAGAAGGTTATACTAGCGGAGAGGGAATAGTTACCAATGTGGTAACAGATTCAATAAAAAGAGGCATAGGAGGGGGCGTGTTGAAGATTACTTGGGTCCTAGTAGAGAGGGGTCAAAGTCCAGAGAAAATACTCGCCATGACTAAAGAAGTTGATGGAGAATGAGGAGGTAGGAGTGGTTGTGAGGGGAGAGACGCAAATTCAGACTCCAAATCCTGGGATGTAAGAGATAGGGTCTCTTCAGTTGGGCAATCAACAAACGGTGAAACAAGAGGCTGGCTTCCTTCTCCTTCCAAAGAAATTTCTCCTATTTCTGGTGGTGTTGGTGATTCTGGCACATTCACCGTTTCAACTAGAGAAATAATTGAAGAGATTTCTCTTTCTTTTCTCTTTTTGACAAACTTGACCTTTATAGGCCCCTTAGAAGATCTTTTGTCCTTTCCCTTTTTGGAGGGCCCCACCTCTGAAGCAACCAACTTTGAAAAATTATCATCTTTAAAACTCATCCCCCAATAGGCGAGCCATGCTTTAGTGCGTGCAAGAATCATAGCCGACCTGTCTGTAATGGAGGCTTTGTCACTGACAGACCAATCAATAGGTGGGAAGACATATTGATCTTCATTCAGTCCATCATAAGAGGGATCCAGAACACTTTCATTATCACTAGTACCTTCTGGTAAGTTAGCGAGCTCAAGTGTTTGAATCTCAGCAAGTGTCAATCTGCTATGATCTTTTCTTCGAACAGCAACCTCATCACGTAGATCAATCCAGATGTCTTCTATGCTTGGTCTGTGCAGGTGCAGAGTTCCATACTCCCCGAGGAATCCTCAAATGTTAAACCCGTCTCAGGGCTTCATGTGCTTCTTCAAATTTTCCTGAAGCTCATGGACAACATTCTTGGCTTTTACCACTGTCGAACAAGTGTATCTTCCAATAGAAATTGGGAAAGATACAACAGCCTTATGTTTACTTTGTTGGAATTTGTGAAAATCCAACAATTGCCTAACTAATTCCATCAGGATTAGTTTGTCCCCTGGATACCGGGGTAGACGGAAAGGATCCCCTGGGTATATGACTAACCGTAGACATGTGAACTTCTTAAATTGCAAGAAGACACAACCCCACTTTGAAACCTCAGCCCATGCTTCATCAGATACTCTTGTTTTCCTCAATTCATGATTTAACCTGTAGATGTTTTCGTAAAAGAAGGCGTCATTCACCCTTCTGAATTGGTCTTGAGACCATTTTCTTGTCAGCTGAGGGAAATACTGATAAATAGTGTCCACCATCCTGTTTCCCTTGGTATCCAACCCGGGATAGTTCCTCATACCGGCTGCTGCATAGGTGACATATGAGGACATATAAAACTTTCCCGTAGACAAAACTGTTGTCATTTGGGAATCTATCTCATTACTAATGAGAGTGCCCCAATCAATTCCTTGTTGATTCTTCTTAATGGTGATCATAAACTAATACATCCACCCTTGGAAAACATTTGATTCAGGTAAACCAAAAACTTGACTCAACAGAGTGATGATGTCATTGATTTCCTGAATGAAATCACTTCTGGGGACAAGTCTTGGGAATCTGGAAATAGCTAGTTTGGCTTTTATCAGGAACTTCTTATTTACGTGCTTTATACAATCTTCTTGATCATTATCCTATGATTTCTGAGCTGACTTGATATCTAACTCTCCATATTCTTCAAAATTGGGCAGCTTGAGGAGGTCATCGAAGTAACCTCCATCCAACTTGATCACAATTTCTCCCTCCTGGTTTTTCATAGAACGAGAAGCAGAGTCATAACTCGAAGCGCAGGCTAAGATGAATTCAGGACACTGAGAAGACATAGGGAAACCCACTGAAAGAGGTAAACCACTACCGACTATCGATTTCATCCATGGAGTTTGGGAAGATCTTTTTACCCTACTCTAGAAATCCTCCATATCTATATTTCCAAGCTCTGTATCTCGGATGTCATAATTGCAATCGATATAGGATGGAGACTCCACCTTTCTGAATTTGTATTTCATCCTCCCTATCTTTTCTATCTTTTCTTGTGATAGACCAAGGTCCGACATGAGGGATTTTGAAGGAGGAGAGTTTCGGAGATCAGGTGATGTTGCACACTGTGAAAACCCCGACCTACTTGAGATGCCGGAAGGTTGGAAAATCCCTACACACTAAGGAGGTTGTCGGGGAGTCCATAAAACTCTACACACTGAGGATGTTAGATATTTTAGAAAACCCAACACTTTGATATACTGTGGGTTTTTGATACTGCACAGCACCCTGCGAAACCCGAGAAAAGGGAATAGGGTTTTTGTTGATTTTAAAACATGCAAGTTCTTTCTTCATCATTTATATCCAAAACATATTTTAATTACAACAACATTCCAGGAAATAACACAAAGTGATAATTCCAAAGAGATAAACCCTAAAACATAAACCTGGTTTAGAAAACAACCCCAAAAGAAAAAAGATAAAAACCCCACAAACCTGGTAAGAAAATGGGAAGAATTCCATACATAATTAATTCACAAAAACCATGAACAAAGAATGAAGAGAAAAATACCTTCAACCAGGGCAAGGAAAGATCAAAAATGAGCAACGCAATCGGGCACAGGCGAGTTTCGGGTTTCGGGGTTGAAGAAGCATGCGCGAAAATCCACGAAGTAAAAATACGTCCTGTAAAAATGACGTGGAAATCCGCATATATATATATATATATATATGAAAATTTGCAATTAATACACTTTAGCTGGCACATGCCAATCCACCTGACAACTCGGCATTAATGCCATGTCAGCATGCTCGGGAGATTTGAAAAACCGACACAAAGGTGTTTAGAACAATTCGGGTTTCGGGTTGCGGGAAAAAATTGACATGAAGCATGATGCTTAGATGCTTCAAAGTTCCAAAAACCCGACATGAAGGACTTAGGCAATTCGGGTTTCAGGTTGTGGGAAACAATCGACATAAAGCATGATGCTTAGACGAAGGCATGCTCCAATGCTCGAAAAGTCCGCAAACCCGACTCGCCTTACTCGATGCGGGTTTCGGGTTTCGGGGAACACAAGACATGAAACATCTAAAACACATGTTTTCCTGTTTGTGAAACCCAAAAACCTGATTATCTCTCATGAAGGCAATTTTGCAAAACCAACTTAAAAATTTCGTAGGGTTATCTGATAGTTTTGGCGTAAACTCAAAACTGAGATAACAGCACCTAGCTCACTACTCTATCGATTCATACTTTAGAGCGAAGCCCGCTCCCACCATGACATACCTGAAACCTCACCTTTTAGATCTCCTTCTTTATAAGAAGCCATCCTCACCAAAAACTCTATTTCATAATTCATGTGTCAGTCCCTAAATAGCATAAGCTAAACAAACATAATAGAAAGGGCACTCCTAGGATCACATTTTCTTAGTGTTTCTGTTTGGCTTGTGTTTTGAGGTGAAAGATCACGTTCATCACTTTTTTTGTTCATCCTTGCATGCTCCTAATCATAGCTAGTGTATGCTAGCTTCATCTAAGTGTGCTTGGGCCATATCATCATCATTTCTAGGATTTTGGGTTTGATTCTACATCAGATTTTAATTCACAACCACTTTCTTTCATCACTGTTTCAATTTCATAGTAACCGTCATCGATTACCTCTTATCGCCATCGATTATACCTAACCGACATCGGTTCTAGGTCCTTTTGATAACCTACTCAAAAGGACATTTCACTTCACTTTCTTCCACTTCCCACGGTCTCTTTCACTGTCATTATTCTCATTGAAGTTTTAAACATCCCCAGATTTGGCATACCTATCAGATTTTACCTTCTGCCTCACTGTTTACTCACTGTCGAGTTTCTATAGTGACCGGTAGTAGTTACCTTTGACTGACGTCAATTTTCCCTAACCAACATCAGTTAGCATGTTTCACATTTAAGCCACCATTTGTTACTTCATCCATTTTTTATCACTAGATTCACTTGTTCCTGTTGTTCTTTGTGTCATTTACAAAGAAGCAACCCTACCTAATAAATACTGGTTCACATGGTCTTGATCCGAAGACAAGAAAACAACCTCATGTTCCACACAAGTTACCAACCACTCCCACCTAGTCCTTCACCACCTTCTATTTTATCACCAGCCATGGATCATATCAACCTACTACTATCGCTTTCAGAGATGAGGAGTTCACACGACTCTTTAACTAGAACCCTGTCACCTTGCAGTTTTACCTTTCTCACTTGTCCACTCGAGATGCCTTGGGTCAGTTGATATACGGCATGCCTGTATCTACCCCCCCGACTCTTGTACCCACTTCCACATCGGCCCCATCTAGCTCTGTGCTGCCCACATCCACTTTACCCCCAATCGTTTCGTAGTTAGGTTCTATACCCGCTATGACTGCCACATTTGTTACCTATGTGGTACCCATCACATCTACCATAACCCCAACGAATACCCCAAACACAACCTCATCCACCCCTAATGTCTCATACATACATGTAGCTACATTCCTACCTCCAATGTCGGTGACCCCTACCCCATTTCAGAATGTAGTTATTTCCATTCCATAATCATTAGCCCCTATTGCCACTAGGGTTACCACGACCCTTCCACCCCCATATACATACTACCAACAACCACCTGTTTCATCTATTATTCATTCTGGGTACGTACCCCCTATTTCATTGCCTTCTTCTCCACCACCTTACATGGCAGCTCCATACACTAGAATTCCACCCCCATTATATGTCCAAAACCAACCTCCTCATGCTATAGGAGGCATCTAATCATCACAACCCACCAATGACCTAATTAAATTGATTGTGGACAAGATGCAGACACTAGAGGCATCAGTTTCCGGCTCTCGCAACACTCTCACCTACAACGAGATTTGCAACTAGCCTATTCACCCATCCATTCCTACTTGTTCATACCCTGTGCATTGGGAAATGCCTAAATTCAACCGCTTCAATAGCAAGGAAGACCCACAACAACATTTGCGCTCATTCAAACACGGGTGTCATCTGATTGCTTATGATGATGCCCTAATTTTGAGAACCTTTCCCATGTCCCTCACTGGACCTGCATTAGATTGGTATAGTGGGTTACCTAAACACTCTATATTCTCATTCAATCAATTAGCCTAAGCTTTCTTAGATCATTTCTCTATCAATATCACCAAGAAGGTTACCATGACCGATCTATATTCCACACGTCAGTATGAAGATGAATCTATCATATATTTTGTCACTCGCTAGCGCAGGTTGATCAAGCAACTTACCTTCCAACTACCACAAACTGAACTCATCGAGCTCTTCACATGAGCTTGTGCCAGACATATCTCCCTGACCTTGCAGGTCCAAAATTCTGAACATTCAATGAGGCATTCACTATGGCATGAAAGTTAGAGATTCGGGCCATCGAAGAGAAGAAAATCCAATTACGAAATAAGAATTCGGCATTCAATTCGAATGAAACCTCTTCTTCTTCCAAACCACCAACCAATTATTCAAAGGATAAGGGTACCACTAACGCAGTGGTACTCAAGGCCGGCCCAGCTCATCCATCTAATTAGGCTACACCCTCATCTAATCTATCACCTGCCTAGGCTTTTCGATTCAAACAAGAGCAATGAAAATATACCCCAATTGGGGAACCTTACTCTTCTGTCTTAGAAAAGCTTATCAAAGCTAGAGCCATCACCCTTCCACCCATAAAAACACACACTGATTTTGACCCTGCTCACCCCATGCCTGCATGGTATAAAGAGCATGCTTTCTATAGCTATCACCGAGTGAAGGGTCATAGTGATGGAAATTGCATCACTTTCAAGAATATTGTCCAAGAAATGCTCGAGAAAGGTGAGTTAACTATGGATAATCCCAGCGCTACCCCCAACAAAAATCTACAAATCTTTAAAAAACCATTTCCCAATCATGCCCCTTTATCCAATCAAATCGATGAGATATCCACTCACGATACCCATACCCGTGAGGTTCACACAATCTTTAAAGAGGTACATGTCACCTCTAAATTACCTCACATCCCTTCTATAGAGGAAATCCTAGCCTGAAATCCTCCTTCCACATTGGAACCAACCTTCACCATTCCTTCACCAACATAGGAGCACCTTTCATCTCCTTCATCACCAATAGAGGGGTCTTCCACTAACATCAAGCCCCTCTCACCTCTGGCTTCACCACTTAGAGAACCTTTACCTACTATACCTCCTGCACCCATAGAGGAGCACCCATCACCTCCTCCACCCACAGAGGAGCACCCATTACCTCCACCTATAAAGGAGCACCCATTACCTCCTCCACCTACAGAGGAGCACCTATCTGTTCCTCCACTTATAGAGGATCTCTCATCATCTCCTCCACCCATCATATACCCAGTTGAGATACCTTTGCCTCTTGGTGAGCATTCTCCATTAGCTACCCAAAATCCAACAGACATATTTTTGGCTCTCTTACCCACGGAAGTTGAAGCTGGCCAATTCCCTGTCTCTAAGATGCATTTTACGGGAATTCCCATTAGGTCCTCACCAAATCCACTCATGGATGTGCCATTCTCACATTTGACCAATCACTTAGATTATGTGGATAGGGCTTTATTATGGGGGCGCCTCTTACTCCCTATCTTAACACAGATGCAGAGATCCCTCGATGACACCTCCACTATCTACCCAAACACATTTCCACCCATCAAACCAAATACAACCACTGCTGTCACGACCCCTTCCACGATATCCGTTAGCACTCACACCACACCCTTACCCATAGCCTAACCTATACCTAAACCCAAACCCATACCCAAAACTAATACCTCCACTAAACCTATTACCACTTTAGGGGTCACCCTTACCACCAGCCTTACTCATCCACCTATTAAACTGGATTTACATACATCCTCCAACATTAATACCACACCTACCCCGACACCCAAACTAAAGAAACAAACTCATCGGCCTCATACCCTAACTACACCAATCACACCCCCACTTGTCCCATCTACCTTAAGACCTTAGCTTCCTAGCATGGTCAAGCACCCTTCACCCATCCATAAACCAATAACACAACAACCCATTCCTTCCTCACAAATCTCTAACCTACCTAGGCACAACACAACTCATACCCATACCTATAGTCTCCTTACCACTAATACCTCCGATACATTTAGCTATTGCTTCACTACCCACTACACTTCAGTCATTGTCCCTCACACCCCAAGCACGAGCCGCGTCATCTACCTTCATAGCACCCCTATTATCCCCGTGGGTAACTCACCCTCTTCCTCCATCTACTTTTCCTTCTAGACCTCGTACACCCACATCACCTTTACCCAAGAAGGTGCAACCCAAAACAAAAACCCCACTACCCCACAACAAGGTAGTGAAAAAAAACCCACACCCTCCTACCCATCCATCTATTGTACCCCTACCCAAATGAACCCGATCGATACCTCAAACCACACCGAAATGTCAACCCATAGCTTGACCCATTCCTACTCTTCCAAAAACAATTCCCTGACAACCAACCACACCTACACCCAAACCCACATTCACTTCCCATTGTGATCCACTAGCAGGGTCCTATGCCAAAATTTTAACCAACCTCATCAAGACTTTTGTTATCACATTACCGCCACTTCGACCTTACAACCCCCTCAAACCCAAGCCCAAAGCATGATGTGGAGAACTGCAAGGCCTTGAAAACCATCCTTATCCAATTGTGTCCACCAGAAACCAACTTTAACGATGAAAACCTTCTTGACGAGGATCCTGCTTCACCAACACCCATTCCCACACTACCCACTCAATAACCACAAACTCCACCCTCACAGCTCCTAGAACCACACACAAATTTTGAAATTAACATGGTTCGCATCAGAGAACTTGCCACACCAACACCCAAATTTCGTTGCGCCCAACTAACCTCATAGGGATTTTCTCCTCCAATAGGTTTTTTCCCTTCATGTCACTATACCACTCACCCTACACCTTCTACATTTTCCAACTTCCCTCAAATCAACATGATACACATCACTACACGTGTGCAGAAGGGCAAAGAAAAGGCAGCTGACCCACCAACTAATCCTATACCCAACATACCATCTACACCCATACCTAAAATAACTATCCACGTCCCCACATACCACATTTATAATGGCATCACACATCACACCATGATTAAACAACTACACCAATCTCCCCTCAAAATGTCCTTATACGACCTCATCTAAACCTCATAATCTCATCGTCAAGCCTTCATGGAGGTTCTTCAATCTATTGAGGTTTTACCCAATGACCCTACACCTGTAGCCTCCATCATCACACCCCATCATATAGCATCTCTCACAAAATTTACACCTTCATCCTCACCTCACCTTATTCACCAAGTGGCTTCCCTCAGCTTCTCAGAGGAGGAGATTGCACCACAGCAAAACGATGACCTAGACCCAGCTCTCTTCATCTCTGTCCACATTGATGACATACGGGCATGTCGTGTGATGATTGATGGAGGCACTAGCATTAACATAATTTCATCCCATACATTTGATCAAATGTGCATACCTAACAATTGTATGCATAAACATCTAGTCATGTTGCGTTCATTCAACAAAGCTATCACCTCTACACTAGGCACTGTCATCCTTCATGTTCATGTGGGCCCCCACATTGTTTTAGAATTATTTTACATTTTGGATGGGGAATTCCAATATAACTTGTTTCTTGGTAGACTCTGGATCCATGTCATGGGTTACGTTCCTTCCACTTTGCATCGTTGTGTAAAGTTTGAACATGAGGGACATACTTATACCATTCCAGCTGACCCATCACCTTTCAAAACATGCAACATGCTTTACTGACCCAACGATGTGCTCATACCTGTCAAGCCGTCTACTTCCACAACCAATACCGCTTCACCTACACCTCCATCTACTAGTATAGCCACTAATTTCACCGCACATAATACCTCTATTCCTACCACTGTTATAACCTCCACGACTGATCCATTAGCTGCCTAATCCATTAACTCTACCTCCACATCGGCCTCTGACATATCATCCATACCAGATACCTACATACGGACCACTGACCCCTTAGAAGGTGTTTTTCAACGCCTCACTTTGGGGGAGTACCACCTATATAGTGTCAACACATTCCTTATTCCACACAAGTATGGAAGCCTTCACCAACACCCTTACTATGATAACCATATAAGAGAATGCCTCCTTTATGGTCCTCCTCATCTTCGTACTAGTCTCACCTATGGGGGACTTTATACTACCACTTACACACTTGAACCACCATCACAACCCCGCCTATGTTCTGATGACTTCCAATCACTTACCAATCACCATTTCACCCACACCTTCCTGCACCGCTGTGCGTGGAAGGGTTTTGGTTTTGGATTTTATGAGCAAGGCTGCCATACCGTAATTCCATGTACCACCCGTAAACATAATGACCATAGTGGTATCGGCTTCCCCGAACCTCCTAACAAATAGGCCTGCATTGAACTCATTAAGGACCCTAGCCCTTCTCCACCTTCATCACCACCCTCACCAACAGAGTCGATGGATCCTGAATCTATCCCTTCTAACTTTTTTTTCATAAACACCATTTCCTTGGGGCCTTTGACTTATCAACGCGAAGGCGAGGCCCCTTCCACTCTCCCATTCCCATATCCTGAGATGATCAAAAATGACACACCTACCATTAATGTCGTTCAATGTTAGGATGATGAATCCATACTCACCTACCTTGGTGCAGAAAACTCATATATTCATCAGTCGTTACCCTCTGAGACACAAACCATGTTGAATGAATCGACTATCGAAATCAACATTCATAATCAGGACAACCCACACATCCTAAAAATCAGACAATCTTTAGATGCTACTGAGCAGGAAGCCATCACTTCTTTTCTCCAAGATCATAACCATGCTTTTGCTTGGTCTTACGCAGACATGCCCAGTATTGACCCCACCATAGTGGTCCATAATATCATAACCATTCCCGATGCCAAACCTATCAAACAAAAGCCGAGGAAAATGCACCCTCACATTGTTCTTCTCATCAAAGAAGAACTTCATTGCACCTTCTTTTTGTTTCCTTCATCTTACCCATTGATTATCCTTGTTGGATTTCCTAACATTGTCCCTGTGGCTAAAGCAACAAGGGGACTCCACATTTGCACGAGACTTTCATGACCTCAACCTTGCCTGCCTGAAAGATGACTTTCCCTTGCCTAGTATTGATCAACTGGTTGACCTCACCGCTTGGTCATAAGATGCTCTCACTCATGGATGGCTTCTCGGGTTATAACCAAATTTTGCTTACCCCGGAAGATCAACAAAAGACCACATTCATTACCCCTTGGGGAACATTTTGCTATCGAGTCATGCCTTTTGGCCTTAAAAACACTGGTGCTACATATCAACGTGCTATGAATTACATTTTCCATAATATCATGCATCGCATATTGGAAGATTACGTGGATGATCTCTTGGCCAAATCTAAACGTTGCACGCTGAGCACCTCACCATCCTCGAAATCATCTTTGACCTCCTCATTAAATATTACATCCACCTTCAACCTAAAAAAGTGCGTCTTCGTACGGTTATCTCAGGAAAGCTCCTTGGATTTATTATTTCCCTTCGTGGTATAGAGGTTGACCCTACCAAATTCAAGGCCATTCTGGAAATTCCTCCACCCACTAACCTTAAACAACTCCATATCCTGCAAGGTAAATTGTAGTCCATTCACTGTTTCATTTCACAATTATCTTGATCGGTGTCAACCATTTCATCATCTGCTTAGGAAGGATGTCTCCTTTAAATGGGATGATGACTATCACAAAGCTTTTGAGGCCTTAAAACAATACCTTCTCCAACCACCTGTACTCATTCCAGCTAAAGATGATCAACCTTTTTACCTATACATATCAGCTACTGATCATTCCTTGGGAGCCATGCTCACTCATCGCGATGAAACAACACAGGGAGCAGGTGGTTTATTACATAAGACGCACTCTTTTGGACTATAAAACCTGATACAACCATTTAGAAAAGCTTTTGCTTAGCCTTAGTTTTCGTTGCCACCAAACTCCGCCATTACCTACTCAACCACAAAACCTATGTTGTGACCAACACCGATCCTTTACACTTCATGTACGGAAAAACTTATCAACATCAGCGTGCCACACAATGTCTTATGCTTTTAGCTGATCTTGACCTTGAATTCATTTGCCAAAAGTTCATTAAGGGCTAGGCTATCACTGAACAACTAGCTAACGCACCTATTTTCTGGGGACCAACCCTCTAATTTTGACTTTCTCTAATGAATCCATTGCTACCCTTTCCCTGGACGAAACCCGCTTACCAAATGACATTATTCTTCGAAAGTTCCAAGTGTTAGCATGGGGGTGGGGCTGGTGTTATGCTCGGTCCTCTGGATGGAGAACCCATGCCCTTGTCTTTCAAACTAGACTTGGAATGCACCAACAATATTTTTGAGTACGAAGCACTTGTACTAGGTCTCTAGGCCTACCTATGCCCTAAATGTCAAATTAATCCACATCTTTGGTGATTCATAATTGGTCATAAACCATAGTCAATGGTATGTATCAATGTCGTAATGAGATACTTCAAAAGTATAAACATCATGTAGACATACTTTTGATCACCTTTGATTGTTACACCCTTTAAACCATCCCATGTTTGACCAACAAATTTGTAGATACCATGGCCTGCTTAGCTTCTCAAATACTCGCTTCCCTTGCCAATTCCAAAATATTCGTCATCATCCAACACCTCCATTCACCTTCTTAGATACCTCATGATGCTTAGTCAATCGTAAATGACACCCCTGACTCAAGTGACCACTGGTATAAATAATGCTCCGACTATCTTTCCCTCTCCATCTTACCTCCTAATCTCACCCGTAACGGAAAACGCACCTCCCTTAAAAAGGTCTCCCGTTTCATTATCCTGGGGGGGACCCTCTATAATCACGACTTTGATGGTATTCCATTACAATGCCTCACAAGTTCTGATATTCCTTATACCATTAAGGAGGTTCATGATGGCATATGTGGAGGTCCACTTTAGTGGCCTTGTTGTTGCTAAATGTATTCTTTTCCTAGGCTTTAACTGGCCCGAACCTTAACCATGATTGTTGTGACTATGTAAAATGTTGTGTGAAATGTCAATAACACTCCAACCTTAGTCATACACCCAGTCATGCCTTACAAGTCACTCTTGACCTTTGGCCCTTCTCTCAATGGGGTTTGGATCTTGTCAGAGAAATCAATCCTCATTCTTCCCAATGCCATCAATGGATCATAATTGCTAACGGACAACACACCTTCCTTAAAAAGGTCTCATGTTTCATTATCCTGGGGGGACTCCTCTATAAGTGCACGACTTTGATGGTATTCTCTTATGATGCCTCACAAGTTCTGAAATTCCTTATACCATTAAGGATGTTCATGATGGCATATGTGGAGGTCACTTTAGTGGCCTTGCTGTTGCTAAGCGTATTCTTCACCTAGGCTATTAACTGGATGACCCTTAACCATGATTGTTTGTGACTATGTCAAACGTTGTGTGAAATGTCAACAACATTCCAACCTTCAGTCATACACCCATTCATGCCTTATAGGTTGCTCATGACCTTTGGCCCTTCTCTTAATGGAGTTTGGATCTTGTCGGAGAAATCAATCCTCATTCTTCCCAACGCCATCAATGGATCATAACTGCTACCGAATACTACACAAAATGGGTAGAAGGCATACCACTCATCTCCATGAAAGCCGAGAAAATATGTGAGTTCATTAACCATCACATCATTTGTCTACTTTGGTGTCCCTCATCGCGTCATCGCTGATAATGGAAAACAATTTAGAAACAAAACACTACAAAAACTTTACGGTGCCTGGGACATTCAGCCTAGTTTCTCATCACCTTATTACCCACAGACCAACGGCCAAGCAAAATACACTAACAAAACCCTCAAAAAAATTTCTCATAAAAGTGGTTAAAGATACTGGGAAGGATTGGCATACGCACATTCCTTTTTCCCTATGGGCATACCGCACTAGTATTTGCATTTCCACTGTGGTCACACCCTTTTCGTTGGTCTATGGTACGGAGGTTGTTCTGCCTCTCGAAGTCCAGATCCCCTGACTCTACATTTCTCTCCAGGACATGCTTACTGATGATGACTTTCATCAGGACTGCTTAGCACAACTAGAATTATTAGACGAACATCGTCTTAACGCTCTGGATCACCTTCAAGTTTACCAACAATGTATCAAACATGCTTATGACAAACGTGTTCATGAACGAACCTTCCAAGTCGGTGACCTTGTCTTGAAAGAAAATCAACACGTAACCAAAGTCGAAAAAAGTAAACAGGAAAAAATCACTCCTAATTGGCTTGGACCATACACCGTAACTCATACCTATGGATCGAGTGCCTATCGTTTGTCCTCACTTGAGGGTAAACCCGAACCTGAGCCCCTTAATGCATTTCATCTTCGACCATTCTATTGTTGACTCGTTGTCCTACCTCACCCTTTGTCTCTTTACAGGCTCATCCCTTGAGCGTTATCCACTCTATACACCTACCCTAACGATTAAACAAGAATCATGTGAGTACCCGTCATTTGTTATCTTCTCTTGAATATGTGTACCACGACACTACACATTAGCATGATTCTCATGGATAATTTTCGTCTATCTTTAGATGAGATCCCATGGTCGTTGGACCTCTGCCTTTTGAATAAGAATCCTATCCTTCACCTTGGTCTTGTCCATGATTTCAAAGACCTCCAATGGGACCAAACTCATTGAGTCAAATTTCTAATAAAAAAGATGACTCCCTCAAAAGGACATCTTCCTCTCGACCAAAATTGCTACTATAAATAGATTTCTCCCTTGAAGGACAACTATGTGAAGCTTTCAAAAAAAAATGATGAGAGAAACTAAAGCTTCCCGCATCGATCAGCTTCACGCAGACCTCAAGGAGTGCCATATTATTTATCCCATATAGAATTCCCGCATCGAGTCAGTCTATCAAAACAAAATTACCTTTTAGTCATGGACTTGCCCATTGTGACCTCAAACCTCTTGGCCCAAAAGACCTGTCACTCTAAAACATATACAATTAACTACTTTTCACCCACCTTACCACTTCCACTCTCATTTCCTAAATTACCTCATGGGACATCTTGGAATTTCAGACATTTGGTGATCCTGTGACTACTTTCACCATAGAATCAGTTTATCATGTAATACCTTTCGGGTCTTGTGTTCATCACCCCCTCCATGGTATGATCTACTCGGTATGATCCTACACAATCAGGTGGCTTTATTGCCCCTCTCTTATCTTTTAAACATCTTTGTTTACATTTTGATTACATTATACATGACTTGGTCCTCGACGCTTACCTTTGGGGTAGGCCTCCCCTTTCACCATAATCACCTTCACATGCATCATTTTACCTATAATCTACCCACACCTATTAAACCTAAACCCACAACATGCCCAAGGAACCTACCAACTCATTCTCATATTCTTCCCTGGCTCATGGGAGAACTGCATCAGCCTGAGGTCCCTTTTTTCGGGGACCATGTAGGCAACACTCCGAGGGCATGGGGCCCTTGGAGGTTAGCTCAGCCATTCTCTACCCTAAAAAATTCATCAACCATGCCTAACTCACCATTTACCCCACATTTCACTTAGTTCCCCTTTTCTAAGAAAATCAGAAATCAAGCCACATACATAACAAGTTGTTTACCATTTTATACATTTGTTACACCTACCATCTCTCTATCATCACTATGCATAGATTATACAACATTTCACATATGACCCATCGTATCATTCATTGCACCCAATAATGAATTCATCAACTAACCTAACTCAACCATGCCTATAACCTAACTGAATCCAAGCCTAAACCAACCTGACTCAATCCATGCCTATAATCTGACTCAATCCATGCCTACCAAACCTGACTCGATCTATGCCTATAACCTAGACTCAACCATGCCTAAATCAACCTGACTCAACCCATGCCTAACCAAACCTGACTCGATCCATGCCTATAACCTAACTCAACCATGCCTACCAAACCTGACTCAATCCATTCCTACCAAACCTGACTTGATCTATGCCTATAACCTGACTCGATCCATACCTACACTGACCTGACTCCATCATGCCTAACTCATCTAATTTCAAACCACATTAAAATAAAAAATCCATATCTCATCTAACACAAGCTATAAAACCAATATCTCATAAACATATTAACACATCAAAAAATACCATGAATCTCATCGTATAAATCAATAAACGTGTATCTCAAAATACATGCCTATCTCATCATGGCCATCATCCCAAAAATGTTGGCACGCAGGCCGATATACAATACAAAATGTCATCGGCACGCAGGCCAGTCTCATATATACACAAACGAATGAATGAATCAATACAAAAAAATATTCGGCATGTAGGCCGAGTATATGCTCACAATATACAACAAAATCACTTGTACATCCTCACTGTCTTTGGCATGCAAGCCAATATGTGATAAAAAATACAACTATCTTCGGCACGTACAGGCTGGCATATATATCAAAAATAATCACTACTACATATCAAAAAATCAGGGTGGCCACATATCAAACATTTTTCCAGATTTCCTCCATCTCTATATCAGCCGCACCCTTGACCTCCAGTGTCCCTACTAGCACATCACCTAGCTCTGGTTGCCATGGACTGGTGGCCTCACCCTAATCGGGCCTCAGAGCTCATTGACCTCCTGTGCTCTCCACACTATGTGTGTGGGATCTCATCCTCTCATTGGATGTCTGTTGTGCCTTATACTCTCTATAAGAGAGGAAGTCTATCTCGGCTGCCATGAGATGGTCATAATAGTATCGTGCCTCACCTAAGGCATCCTGTAGCCTAGAAATAAGCATGGTCTGAGGTGGTCCCATAGGTCTCAACCCTTGTAACTTCCCTGTGCCAGCCTGTGAACTGGGACCAGCTCCCTGTGTCTATGATGGTGCCCCCTACCCCTTTCCATGTGTCTATGGTGGTGCCCCCTACCCCTGTGCCTGTATCTGGGCCTATAAGGCCCCAATCTATGTCTGGGTTGTGGCCAAATGGCCCTATAATCCTGCCACCTGAGCTTGTAGGGCTGCCACCTAACCATCTCTATCTCCATCTCCTCCACCCTCTCCCTCCACCATCTGGGCCTGCAGACTGGCCACCTGTACTCGTAGCTCTACTACCTCTACCTCTAACCCCTCTAGCTTTGTCTGCAATATACCTATCTGTGTGATCAACGTCAATACCTACCCTTGTATGGAATCTCTCTGTACTATCACGGTAGCTAAGTCTAGCTGCCCTGGTCTAGGGGGTATGGCTCATAACTGAGCTGCCCACCACTACCTATACCTATCTGTGCATACAGCGTCATCAATCCACTGATCCACTAGCTGCTCCTCCTCTCCTGTAGGAATTGTAGGCTATGGTAGAGGGATAGGCCTCTCCACGTCATCTCTCTGGTACTGTGGGAAGGGCAGAGGAATATCCTATACAAGAACGAACTTCCATCAGACCCTTTCAACTAGAATCATCTCATCCTCCCCAACGCGGGTGACCCTATATCCACCTCTCTAGCTGGAGCTCAGCTAGCTCCTCATCCATGTGCCTATATGAGGGGAATCCCACATATGGCCTCCAGATAATGTCCACTCCAAACAACCCCCCCAACAACTACCAAAAATGGGCCACATCATATGTCGACCTATCTGACCTCCGCTCTCCTCTAACCAGTACCCATCTTTTGTATCCCAACCACACATATCTCAGTGGGAATGCATCTACTCGGGGCATCCCTATAGGTCAAACATAAACTATGTGCTTGTAGGCCCAGCAGTGTAGTATAAATGTACAACACAAGCTAAACCTACGCAGCCGCCCATATGCCCACAACTCTTTGTAAAGCTGTACTAAGAATTCTAGTGCCCAAGCAAAGTGTGTCTCATGCACCATCATATCGTGAGCACCCCCATTAGTGATCAAGGAAAGTATCCACCCTCTGCATCAGGCAATGCATAGCAACACACTACCTCAATCATTAAAACTACTAGCCTCATCTCATCCAGATGGGCTAGGTACATCTCACCATAGCTCAAACTAGCGCTATAAAAACTCAACTCCACCACCCCCTCACCAAATACAGTCCCGATCAGCTCCTCTAAGGCCTCGCATGAGATAGAGTACACCTGGGCCGCCAATATGGGTAACCTCAAAATCCAAAACACATCCTCCAGGGTGATAGTCACCTCACCCATCGGAAGGTGGAACATGTTGATCGCGGAGTCCCATCTATCGATGAGTGCGACCATCAAACTAGGTTTCTGAACAGGATGTCAGTAGTGCTGAATACCACTCAAGCCCACTACCTCCACACGCTGCACCTCCAACAGGGTTGCTAGGCCACGTAATGTAACCAACATTAGTGGAACCCTATCCCACATATGTACCTATGATCCCCCCTGCATCTAATTCAAAGCACAACATTAATCTACATTTACCATGACCTTATTCATCACTTATCATTACCCACCACCCTATTTTTACCTTACCCATCTCAACCACCTAACCTACATCATTTTTTGGACCCTTTTGCCTACAATCCCGACCTGGTGTCGATTCATCCTAACTGACTTTAGTCACCCTTAAACCGACATCAGTCACCTATTTGGTGACTGATACTAGTTCAACTTGACCAACCACAGTTACCACATAACTGGCATTGGTCACCTATTAGGTGACTAATCCCAGTTCTACCCGATAAACACCAACCAAGCTTAACCGATGCCGGTCACTGTCGCGGAAAAATTTGGTGCATTCATTTTTAGCTCAGCTTCATGATCTTGATCAGATCATCCTCCTAGTTAACCCGCAAGCCTCTCCCTTGGGCTACAAGGAAATCCATTCTTCACATCTTTCTTCTTTCATTTTTTCTCCTATGCTCATTTCCTCTCTTCTGCTCTCTCAATTCGACCTCTTCTCCCCTTTTATTCTTGTTATTGACATTGAATTTGTTATCTCTAGTTTCCTATTTTTATTCTCCTAAATTTTTATCTCTAGGCTTAATCTTGTTCAAATTTTCATGATTTTAGAGATATCCTTCAACTATGCTTGAGGATAGGAACCAACTTTCTTATTTTGACCTCCACCAAATCCTAGGATAACTAATCCTTCTTCCTACGTAGGATAAGGTGATAAAACGGCTCATATCCAACTAAACACTTATTTCTACATTTACTCTCATATAACTATGGGAGCTTACATTACATTTCAACAATGCAAACTTCAAATATATGGAGGGAAAACTTATTTAAACACCTAGTATATGTTTTCTCACCTTGAGAAGGTTGATTCTGGTTTGTTCATTAGTTTCAAGCATCTTGAGGGATGCTCCTGCATCATACTTCCCCACTAGAAAGAATTTGAACTCTAGTTCAAATGAGGTATCTTTTAGTCTTCACTGTACACCTGGATCCCAAGTCTTTATTTCCAATGTGAGTTTTTGAGTCTTCTTGAGGTAGTCTTTGTCTATCATCTTCTTATTTCTTTCTCTCTTATGATATAGTCTTCTTATCTCTTTCTCAGCTGCAATATCCCATATCCATGGTTTAGCTTCATACTTGTCTTCAAGATCTTCAAGATCTTCTTGGTTTAGGAGTTTTTCCATTGGAGTTAGGACTTTATTTATCTCCAAAACATTCAAACCTGCATTCAAAACATCAAAAGAAAGATTATATGTAAAAACTTGAGACCATTCAGCCCCTTGAATGTCTCTTGGCTGTTTTTCTTCCTTTTCTCCATTTGATTCTTTAATGACCAAGTTCAATTTGGCATTCCCCATTCTATTATCCTCTTGTCTTGACTCTTCCTCATGCTGGTAACTGAAAATCTCAGTCTGATCTGAATTTAAAAACAACCCCTTAGAAGGATGCAACAATTCTTCTATCATCCTCAATTCTTCATTCAAGACTCCATCATCTATCTCATCATTGATTTCATCAAATTTGGGTGCTAGACCATTGTTTTCATCCTCCATACCCTGTTTCTCATTAGCATACTCTTCAATTGCCTCTTTTTTTAAGAATCTTTCATCAGTTTCATTCAACCTATTTTCACCTTGCATCATTCTTTGATCATGACTATGATCTTCATTAGTCATTCTAAAGGTTCCACCCTGTTGTATATTAGTTTTCATAGACAAATCATTCCATGTTTCTTCATTCAAGCTGATTTTAGAGGGTAAATCAGAACTACACTCATGCTTATCATCACACCAATAATAAAAAACAATTTGTTTACCTTTCATTTCCCTTGTATACTTTTTGGGTTCATGGAGTGCTCCCTGCAAACTCACCATTTCCTCTTCATGTTATTGCTTTTCTGACTTTGCTTCCACCTTCCTCCATAAGCTCTTAGGTGCTGCTCTTATGCTCCCATGTTTACTATCATCTTTTACATCTCCTCGAGATGTTTCACCACATTTGCTCACTCTCTTAGACACCCACACTTGTGCATTTTCCCGAGGGACTAATTTTTTCCATTTAGGCACTATATATCCATGCTCTTGTGCTATCAATACAAGGTCAATCTCATTTGGTTCTTCATTATTTTGTTCCTTAGCATGCTTACCAAACGTATGAGTAAAATTAGAACTGAAACTCAAACCTGCCCTTTCATTCCTTTCTTGCTTGGGTGTGTGCTTCACCATCCATCTGGGAACTGTGTTCTCATGGCCAATTGTTTTACCTGATGCCTTCACTCTTCCTCCAACCTGTATATCAGTAGCTATGTGTTTATTAGAAATATTTAATCTTGCATTCAACTTTACCTCTTTTCTAGTATGCTCCATGGGTTCATTGCCTTTCTTGGTTTCTTCTTTGTTTATACTTTCTTCCTCTTGCATGCATGGCTTACCACTAGCTTCTTGTGAGTGTTCCATAACATCATAGAACTCAACTTCTTCCTCCTTTTCATCTTTGGCTGGTACAAAGTCTTCAAGACCTTTTTCATGCATTGAATTATTTACCTCTTTCCCTTGGTAAACAACAAAAATCTTCTCTTTCATCCTTCGTGCACATTCACTTATGTCCTTGGTGGCTTCTCTTGCACCAATATTTTCTCTTTCCAAGGTTTTCCTCTTGACCTTCTCCACAAGGCTGCCTGCACCTGCAATTACCCATCCAAAGACAACATTAGATATAAAAACAAGGGACCATAAGATCTCCATGAATGCCTCTTTCATGGACATTCTCAATTTGTCAAGTGCTCCTCTTGGAACTTCACCTTCTCTCTTTATTTCTATTTTTTCCTTGTTCTCCACAATGAGAACTTTCTTTATCACATCTTCATCTTCACACCGTGATTCACTCTCTCTCTTCTCCATGGAAATCATCTCTTGCCTTCTTCTCTTCACGAGTACCTTCACTGGCCACTTCATTCTTTTCTTCATTCTCCACCCAACTCCTTGGGTTGACATCTGCATACTGGCTTCCATCATTGCTTCTATCTCTTCAATTCTTTCTTTTATCTGTCTTATCTCCTCTTCTTCTCTTTGGAGTTTTTCCTCTCTCTGTTTCTTCTTTCTCTCTTTCTCTCTTTCTCTAGAGAACTCTCTCACCATTCTCAATATGGATTCTATCTCCATTTTTCTAGATCTTCACCCAAGTCTTTTTCACCTTGGTCTATGGATCTTCTTAATCCTCACCTAGGTATTTTCCACCCTATTATTTTGATCTTGTCTCACATAAGTCTATTTCACCTTGGTAATTTTGACTTATTCTTGAGCTTAAATTGTTCATGGGATTCTTCTTCTTTCCACACTATCTTCCTTTAGCCACTCTAGGCCTTAAATACTTGTAGTCTCTTCACCTCAATCACCTGTGATCAACACTATACCATTCAACATTTCACCATTAGCAAAACATATGAAAACAAAAGAGGTTCTTCTCGCTCTGATACCAAAATGGTGCATTCATTTTTAGCTCAGCTTCATGATCTTGATCAAATCATCCTCCTAGTTAACCCGCAAGCCTCTCCCTTGGGCTACAAGGAAATTCATTCTTCACATCTTTCTTCTTTCATTTTTTCTCCCATGCCCATTTCCTCTCTTCTGCTCTCTCAATTCGACCTCTTCTCCCCTTTTATTCTTGTTATTGACATTGAATTTGTTATCTCTAGTTTCCTATTTTTATTCTCCTAAATTTTTATCTCTAGGCTTAATCTTGTTCAAATTTTCATGATTTTAGAGATATCCTTCAACTATGCTTGAGGATAGGAACCAACTTTCTTATTTTGACCTCCACCAAATCCTAGGATAACTAATCCTTCTTCCTACGTAGGATAAGGTGATAAAACGGCTCATATCCAACTAAACACTTATTTCTACATTTACTCTCATATAACTATGGGAGCTTACATTACATTTCAACAATGCAAACTTCAAATATATGGAGGGAAAACTTATTTAAACACCTAGTATATGTTTTCTCACCTTGAGAAGGTTGATTCTAGTTTGTTCATTATTTTCAAGCATCTTGAGGGATGCTCCTGCATCAAAATTCATGACTTCCCAAACCCGCCTTTTTTTAAAACCCTCCCACCTATCCCTTTTACCCCACCTACAATGACCTACACTACCCTAAAACCCCTACCCACCCCACCTATCCAATTTCCTACCCCCCCTCTTTTTTACCCATTTTTCCCACCCACAAAACCCTACAAATATCCATTATCACACCATCTACTCTGTCAAATTAACATTACAAGGTTAGGTACTTAACTCGTCGAGCTATCACCGTCTCGGTGGCACGTCTGGCTGTTGTGCCAGTGGTCCACCCGATCCCTCTCCAGCCTCTGCCATCACCGAATATCTACCCACACCCTCCGACCAATTGAATCCCTTACTAAGATCTCGTGGACCCGCTACTCACCCACCCAACCACCGTCAACTCACACTGCCAGCTCACTATCCCGTTTCCTCCAGATGATTTTATCACTTTTCTCTCTTTCTTGTCCTTTCTTCACTTCACAAATCACAAATGAATAATAAAAAATGTGGCTTTTTTGTTTTTATACAAAACCCAAACTAACAGATGTCGATTCCCCCTCGACCGGCACCGGTCTCATGCCCTACCTAACTATCTTCAGTTTTCCTCTACCAACATCAGTTATTCGTGACCCCCATCAGTCACCCTTACCTCCACATTTCCCTTCCTTTTCCATTTTACCTGACCCTTTCCCTTATTCCTTTACCCCATCCACCTTTTACCCAACCCATAACTTTACCTTTCCTGACCTCATCCTTTACTACCTCCATTTTTCCTCCTTTGGGGACTCATTATTTTACCCCTACCTTGGCCTTACCCATGCCCCGACCTAGATATTTGGACTTGGACCATCACTAGTGACCTTTGAACTCATGTGTTCGCTATACCTTGCGGCAATGTTACTTGTGTTGATTGACCTAATGACCTTACCTAGCCTATTTCCGTGACTATTTATCCTGACCCTACCTTTGGTGTATCGAAACATACCTAAACATTCCTGCACCTAACCTATGTTGTGCTTCCTGACCTTATCCTATACCTTAGATACCAGATTCACTTCAACCTTGTTTGGATAAACCTATCGACCTTAAACGATGTAGAGTTTTCCTGCTCTTTAACCTGGTAGCGTGATGCAGTTTATACATGTGTGTGCATTTGACTGTTGCTACCTTTGACCCTAACCCATTACCTAGATTTCCCGAGTAGACCTTTCACTCCTTTTTTCTTGTCCCACTTGCCTTTTCTTCACATTTACCTTTTATCAAACCACTCACCACTTCAGCCTACTACCTCATCAGTTCCTGGTTTGAGGGGGATCACCTTCACCCTCACTTGGGGCAACCACATCTTATTTTTGTTACCATCGCTTACCAATACAAGATACACAACAAAAAGGGGAAAAATGTAGACACTAAAATTATGTCACACTCCCCTTTTGTCCCTCAACATATAAGCACCCTTTATTACATTCACCTAGTCATGACCCCCTTAACCCCACTAATATTAATTTAATTACTTTAATTAAATTAATGCATTATCCTCACTATATTTATTATTTAAATATTATCTACACATATAGTTCTCTTAGACACCTCACCAAGCTAACTCAACCTAAGAGCTATTCTTAGCAAGTTGCCATAACTAACTAAGACTTAACTAAACCCTAAAAATCAATGCCTACATTCCCTCTAACCTCATTCCTACATGCCCACAAGAAGCTCCTAGTCTAATTCGTGGGTTAATGATAGGAGATCCAAGAAAATTAGGAGGATCTCCCCAAGTTTAGTAAACCTAGGAAATCCCATCTTGACCGACGTCGGTCACCCCTAACCCTTTCTGGTTAAGACAGACCACCGTCGGTTAACCCTTTTAACCCAAAATAACCTTATTCTCAAGGTTGGAACTTAGAAGTTGGCAAACATTAGGAGAAAGTTGATGAGAAAGAACACATCTCAGAGAGATAATGCATCTTCAGAGAGCTAATTCTAGTGAAAACTCACATCCAAGGAAGGAGATTGAGCATTTTCTCTTGCATAGCCATCCTAGCCATGATCTGGTCTATCCAAGTAAAGAGGAGTGTGCATGCAACCCATACAGAAGCTTTTCTTCAGTTGGTGATCACTTACATCCTTCAAGCCCATCATCAGTACCTCCATCCTTCACACAGGCCTTCAAGAATGAAATCTAGGTAAGTACAACATCATACTTTCCTAGTTATTTCATTTTCATCATCATTTTTTATCATCTATTGTTTATCTTGCTCCCTATTGACCTTATCCAAAATTTTCACCTCTATAGACCCATTAAAACCTCACAAAATCCTACTCCAGTCACCCAATACCTCATCCTGACCAACCAAAATCATTTTTGCAATCACAAAGGAGACCAAAACCCTGTTCTGTGACATTTCCAGATCTCATAGTAATCGGCATTGGTTATACCTAACCACCATCAGTCACCCCTGACTGACATTGGTCTCTTTTTTTGCCCACATAGCCTTAAACAAAGACCTACCCACTTAATTTTACCTCACCATCACTCACTTGTGACCTACCTGAGACCTTTATCAGACCTACAGACCCCAGAACCAACCATTTGACCTTTGGATTCTATTCTAGCTTAGTCTGTTAGATTAGATATATTTTATTATTGTGTTTTTAAGTGAGATACCTAAATCATTTTAAAATAACAATAGGATTTACTTTTTTTATAGCATTAATTTGTTTAAAACAGTGGACTAACAACCATCTAGGAAGTATCATACTTCCTGGATTTAGCTTACACTAGGCAATTCATTGCCCATATTGTTTAATTCCTTTTAGTGGTCTTGTTTTCATTATAGGTAGTTCCTCCTAGCCAAAAGGAAGCTCTCACGATCAGCTATGGATTCGGAAGTCATACACGCGCAACAACCCATAAACCAACATTTGAACATGTATTCCTCCTACACCTGTTACCCTATCTATTTCATTAACGATTCAAAGAAACAATCTAAGAAAAAGGTGAAACAACTATCTATTCTGAGAGGGAATGAAGAGAGAACACGTGAAAGGAAGATAGGCATGAGTAGAACAACTTAAAATATGTTTACCATATCATTCTCATGGAGCACAACTAAATAAGTAACTGCAAGGGATGTGAAGTAGCACAATGAAAATGCAATGTAAAAGAAAGGAAAGAATAAGAAATACAAACATGTTAGGATAGATACTAGTCACAAAATGATGTTTCTATTACTTCTAGAAATGCACAGAGCTGTTACAATGGTGAAAAAGGCCAATATTCACATGCATGAGCCAAATCTAGAGGTCTGCAATTCAGAATACAAAAAACAAGAAGTCCTTAGCAAAAATGCGTAAGGATTCAGAGTATCCAACATTAATAATGAGCCCATATCGTACATGTATACAAGTTATCCAAATCACTAGGAGAGTTATTTAGATAACAATAGCCATGATTTTATAATATATATAGAGGGGGCAATTTTGTTTTTGAAAAAGGAGAGAATATTTTGTAAGGAAATAAAAAGGAATATTTTTGAAAAAAAATTGTAAATAGGATAAATTTGGGTGCATTATCGATGGAAATCGACATCCAAGGGGTTTTTTTATTGAGGGTGGGGGGAATGCAAATTAAGTAGATGTCAAATGTCAACAACAATCTAGACAATAAAGCCAACCAAAATCTCTACTTCAAGAGTGTTCTCTCCCCAAGTTAGAACTAAGGTGGGGAATTCTAGGAATTAGTCCTAACATGGGTGTATTAGTTAGTTACCCACATTATTAAATATTAATTAGTGTGTGTTTATATTTAATATGTGGATAATAGTATTCAAACAATGTAAGTGAATTGTTAAACTCATGTAGGAATAGTGTGAGATATTTTTGGGATAACCGAGAATCTAGGTTGTTAGAACAACCTATCTAAAATAAAGCTAGTTGTTATAGGAGTTATAATAGTATGGGCCTATATATTTTTATTATATCTTATTATTTATTTAATTGAAGATGATTGATTAATTCATTCTTCTACACATTTTATCCTTTGGCTCTTCCCAGAAATGGGGTTCCATTTTTAGGAAGAAACTCTGAAAACCTTACAAAACTCTCTAAAAATTGAGCGTAGAAGTCAACCCCTAAAATGCAACAAGGAGGCCCCCAAATGTACTGGTGGAAATTGAACCTTGCTATGCAGCCTTGAAGTTCTGATGTGAAGTCCCAACTTGAAGTTCCACCGGAATTCAACCCTTGCTTCACATGCTTTGACTTCCTAAATGCATGGGATAGAATTTTGAGGTGATTTTCAACCCCTAAATTATGATGGATTAAGTTCAAGCTTGTTTTGCAAGGCCAAACCCCCGATTTCATCTGTGATGGGAGTGGAGACTTGTACCACAGCTTGAAACTTCTGAAACGACGTTTCAACAATAATTCCTCCTTTAATTTCAAGTAATGAGAATTTGAAGCCTTAGCTTCATCAAAAACACAATCGATGAAGGAGGGAGGGAAAATGAGATGTTAACTCCGGGACACAGGGAAGAAAAACCAATAAATGAAATAAAAATGAAAAGACCAAGGATACCCATAATACCATGTAAAATATGAAAAGAATGCATGAAAACCTTGTAAAAACAATTAAACATTAAAAATTACCTAAAAATAAAGTGGGTCGAAGAGAGAAAAGAAAAAATTCCCCAAAGACCAAGCATGAAATAGGGATGGAGTTTGTAAAGCATCAGTAGGTCAATTTACAATGTTTTAGGTGAAAAAGACAAGTAAAATAATTGACCTTAAATAGAAAATGCAAAATTTAGTACCATGTCGTGACATGTGTGGGTAGGTGGCATTTTATGCGCTGACTTGGCATCAGGTTTTAGGTTTCGGAAGTCATTGCACACATTGCACGTGATTTGTAATATTAAATCTGAAACCTAAAATGGTCCAAGTTCTTTTCATTTTGGGAGTCGGAAGTCAATTTGTAATTTGCATTCAAACTATAATTTGGGTTCAAAAACCCAAAATGGTCTCGAATGGTCTGAAGTTGGGTTTCAAAATTTGACTTGCAGTTTACATACAAACTATAATTTGGGTTCTTAAAACCAAAACACACTTGGGTGTACAGATTTTGGAACTCATCTTGCAAACTATTTTCTCTAATTTATTATTTATTTTAGGTTTCAGGTTTTGGGAAGAAATTTTCATGCAAACTACAAATTGATTCCCAATACTTGAAATCCAAAACATATAATAAAAATTCAATATATAGGATTTTTTTTCAAATGATTTCATGAAAAAATAACACTTGATAAAATAAAAAATGTTTTTGCAAGGAATTTTTTCAAAAAGGAAGGCAAATTGGCAGGGGGAACTTGAAAATCTAACATTTTTGGTGACCTCCGGGGAGTTCTTTCCTGCTAAGTATCAGTCTAGTAGCCTTAAGCAATCCATTTGGAAAAGGAGTCACTTAACCTTAGGAATATACAAAATTGGAAAACAACCAAAAAATGAAAAATGAAAACAGAGCATGATAAAAAGGTAACAAATAAGAAAGACAATTTATATAGAAGCACTTGGAGGAAGGAATACTAGACTAATACTGTATAAGGAAAAAATACCTCAATAGAAAGCTTTGAGGTGTATCCCATTAACTGGGATAGGTAGTGATTCTCCATCGAGCCTGGATAGGAAAAATGAGTTTGTCTCTTTGCAACTAGTGAGAAAGTATGGCCCACTCACGAGGGAATCAAAATTTTCATTTATTCTTGGCTTGGCCCATTACGTATCACATTTAAGAACTAGGTCTCCTACCTAAAAAATATTTGATTTTCTTTCATGTCAAAATTTATCTTCATTTGAGCTTGATGTAGCTCCACGGTCTTCATCACTTGGTTTTTTGTCTCTTCTAGTTCCATAAGTTTAGTGAACTGTATTATTAAAGGATCACTTTCCATCATTTCCAACTTCTAAGCTAGTTCAAAAAATAGAAACTCCAAAGATAATAGAAGCTTTACTTCCCTCCTGTAAACTAGCATAAAAGGGAGAATTTCCAATGGCTCTTTTTGGAGTGATCATATCTACCCAAAGATCATTCTTAAGTTTCTTGTGCCAAGTTTTTTAGTTGCTTGTCATTTTCCTTTTGATAATCTGTATCATATTCTTGTTGCTAGAATAAGAAAAACCATTATCCTGTGGGTAATAGTTTCATGAATTTTTTAGATAAAATCCATTTTTCACAACCCATTCACTAATCTTTGTGCCTACGAATTCCTTGGAATTTTCTGAAATAACCATGAAGGGCACACCAAACCTTGTCATAATACCTTCGAGAAAATCCAAAATAGATTTCTCCTTTCCTTCCTTTAATTTTATTGCCTCCGTCCATCAGGTGAATAAATCAGTTGCGGTTAGCACCCACCTATGACCGACAATGGATGGAGGATTTATCATTCCAATAAAATATAGACCCTATTGCATGAAAGGATAGACTATTTGGATTGGATGGAGAGGAAGAGAAACTAACCTTTGCTTCCCTATAAAAAGGGTACATTCCTTATATTTTCTTACCCACATATGGGCATATTTGAATAGATCGGTCCAATAGTAACCAACCCTCATGATTTTTGTGACTATTATCCTTATTGAGTAATGACCTCCTGAAAACCCATTATGAAATTCTTCTAGCATCTTACCAACTTGACCCGGGCCTATAAACCTAAGAATAACTCCATTTAAATCCCTTCAAAAGAGTTCATTATCTATAAGAATGTAAGGGATAGATTGAATCCCGAAGCTTCACCTTTGAGTTCTATCTACAATGGGAGGATACTCACCTAACTGCAAGAAATTGCTCATGTTTGACATCCAATTAGTAGGAGCGCGACTCTCTTCTTAATGATGATTGTATAACACATTATCACATTCCTCTTTCATTTCTAAGTCAATAGTGAGGTGTTGACACAAACCTTTCCCTCTAACCAGTTTGGTTACCTTTATGTGGACTTCATACTCCATAACCTTTGAAATCCATCAAACCATTTTCTCATTCATTTCTTTATTCAACAAAAAATATTTAACTCTTAGATGTGATACCACCAGCTAAATCATGTTGTTGGATAGCATGTGCTTGAACTTTTTCAATGCCCAAATGAAAGAAAAAACTTGTTTCTCAACAAAGGAGTATTTGATTTTATAGTCCTTGAGGGATTGGTTGAATAAAGTGATCAGTTGTTCCATCAAATCATCATTCTACTGAGTGAGAATCTCGGAGATAATTCTGATCTTACGAAGACATAGAGGATGAAATATTTTTTAGAATCAGGATTATGCACTGTGAAATGCTTATGTCTAATATATAAATCTAGATTATGCACTGTGAAATGATTATGTCTAGTTATGAATCTGAATATGTTTAAATATCATCATGCTAACATCCTGTATAAGCAACTCTAAAGAGGGACCTGGTGCCTTTACGTGCTTTCGGTGAGCGCTCAACTTAGGCTGAGTGATGTGCCAGAGTGCTTGGGTTATTCATAGTAAATTATAGGTTGCATCATTGGTTCCATTGTCGAGACCTATTTTTCACATGTTTCATGATGAAGACGTACCAATTGACCTTATCAAGTGTTGAGGAGTGGATCGTATATCTAGAAGAAGAATATGCTCAAAGATTCAACACTCGATCTGAGTTTTACATGTGCACTTGGGTGGAGTAGAATTTGTATGCCTATTTATATGAGAGTTTCTTTATTATCTTTCTGATATAACTATATGAGTGGATGGTTTCTTATGTTTCTAAATGGAATTTGAGGTTTTGCACACTTATCTGGATGCAAGAAGAATTTTAGATGCTCTAAGATGTTGATTTGATTTGGATGCACGTTGTGGACAATTGGTTCCATGATGTTC
The DNA here is from genome assembly GCA_019776745.2 of Taxus chinensis. Lineage (NCBI taxonomy): Eukaryota > Viridiplantae > Streptophyta > Pinopsida > Cupressales > Taxaceae > Taxus > Taxus chinensis. The sequence continues at coordinate 907,817,687 of CM034146.1, forward strand.
TGAATAGATATATTTTAGAGTACTCAATTTCCACTTATTCTTTCCCAGAAGTAGCTAAGTTCCAATTTTTACGTTATCCCAGGGGAACCTATCTGTAAGGAATTCCACTGGTGATCAAAATATTGATGGTAACCCTAAATTTGGAAGAGAAGCCAATGACTAGCTAAACCCCACCACGCATGGGGCCAAGAACAAGTTTGGTGAAGGATGGTGGACCTAGCAATAGAGAGGAAAAGGTAAGAAAGGAGGATTAAGTATAATGAGGCACACAAGAGGGAGTTAGGGAAGCAACGTGAGATTGCATAATGTATGGCATTGAGGAGAGACATGGCTCGTGAAGGATTTAGAGCTCACATAGAGGGCATAGAGCCAGAGCATTTGGAACTCCCCCATCTGGGAAAGCATGATAGGGAACCCTCACCGGCCTCTTATGAGAGCATGCTAGCAGAGATAATTTGGGTTGTGTGTGCACATATGAATCTACCTAGAAACCTAGCCCTTGCGCTTGGTTTTCTAGTTTCTAGTACAACCAGTAGTCAACAAGATAGATTGGGCAGTAAAAAAATAGGAGCAAATCAAATAGCAAGTACATCTATGGCCGGGTAGACCTATTCCTTGTTATTTAGAGATACCTTTTTAGGTGTGTCGTCAGTGCAAAACTTAGGCACGCAAAATTTTGGACTCACCTCTGGGAATATTACCACCTCATAGACTGTAGGAGTTTAGTTTAGTACCACTATTAGGACATAGGGTAGTACATCTTCTGGTTCACTTCCTGCTATAGGTGGAGGATCAGGGGGCATAAGTGGCTCTAGTTCTAGTGGATCTGGTGGGTCTAGAGGAAAAGGTAACATAGGAGGTTATGGATATGGTGGGCACAGTCCTCACCAACCCCATAATATTTACATAGAGATGTCACTTCTTCTTCCAGAGTATAGGGGAATAGAAGATGTTTCTGAGCATGTGCACATGTGTGATATACTTTGGCATGCAAAAGGGATCACATGTTCTAAGCACAAGGCAAGCTAGTTTGCAACTGCATTGCAGGGATGCGCACACAGTTGGTACAGGAAGATTGACCCTGATCAGACTTGTGTAGATTATACATCATTATGGGATAGTTTCCTTAAGGAATTTTATATCCCTGAGTTATAGAAGAAGAATATAAACATGCTCAAGGATATTAAGAAAGGCACTACTAAGAGTGTTTGGGAATATGATGCTCATTTTCAAAATGATTTTGTCTAAAATTTGGTATGATATCCATGTAAGCCAGCATGCACAGTGCTTTTTCAGAGGCTTGATCACACCTTTTAGGAGGGCACTATCACATAATACATACATGGATCCATGCAAAGCACTTGAAGCAACATTGTGTGCTAAGGTAGTTAGAAGTATAGACACTGGACTGAGCCCATGCCTAAAAGCTAAGATTACAGCTATGGAAAATCAGTTGAAGAAACTATCATCCAATTTAGTACACAAGACGCACACTGGGATTTGGTGTACAAATTACAAAGTTGAGGGGTACACTAAGGATAGTTTTCCCTATAGGTTGGTGCATTCATTATTGCTAGACTTCGAGATATGTCATTTAGACCATGATGCAAGCTTTTGCCCATTGTTACAACACGTGATAAGGAGGAACATATCTTGCTACTGTAATATTTTTTAGTCCATGACTCACAATACCAAAGGTTGTAGGTTGATTGATCAGATCCATGATGCCATTGATATTGGTGTACGACAGACATGAGTATCAGATAACTCTAAAGGTAAAAGTGAGAACCATGATCATGATCACACTCAAGGGCACTACGATCAGAACGAAGGGCATTTTGAAGGATGTCATGGTAGAGGTCGAGGATACCATGGTGGATTTAAGGGGCCAAGTCCGTGGTGGTGGACGAGGTGAGTTTCCTCGTGGAATGGGTTATATGTATGAATCTTTGGACCACTATAGGCATAAATACCCTTAGAATATTACTTGTTCTTTTGTGGGAAGAATCATAACTATGAGGAGTGCCTGGACTTATATAAGCATCTTATCAAGTAACATATATAGGAGAACAAGGGTACATTGATGGTTAGAATATAACGCGCCATGTAAAACCAATGGATGCCAAAGTTGGCACCGGAACCTGAGGTAGTACCTGTGAAAATTACTACATGCACTAAATTTGTGCATGCCAAAGAAGCATTGCAACAAAAACCTACCATGACTAGGGAAGAGGTCTTGCATGCAAGATACCCATATCCTACACATCAGGAGGTTTATCAAGAAAACATAGAGGTGCTCAAAATTATTCAGGGTGAGATACAGTGTTTAAAGGCATAGTCATGGAAGTTGGAACTAATGATTTGAAAGAGGCATGCAAGATGTTGCACCAGGAGAATATTATTCCATTACTAGGGAATTGGTTAAAGGGAAACACTCCACATGTAGGTATTGAGAATGGACAGAAGATCTTGCATGCTAATCTCCCCACTCATATCTTAGATTATGACAAGGAGATCAATCTGAATGTTTTGTGGATGGGTGGCTTTTGAGCAATATATTGATTGACATAGGCGTGGAAGTTAATGTTCTTACTTTAGATTCATGGGTACATATGAGTAGACCTCCATTACAACCATTCTTTAATGTATTGTTTATGGAAAATCAAACTAAGGCCACTCTAATCGTGGTTTTAAAGGATGCATCCATTACTATAAAAGGGGTCAGGTTCACTGGGGACTTTGAGGTTTTAGCACTTGTAGAAGAAGATAGCTTCCTAGCTCTACTTGGGTGCCCTTGGTGTTATAAAAATAATGTTGATATACGGTTCAACAAGGGGTATATAAGCTTTGAGAACAAGGAAGAACAAGTTATTATCCCTTTGACAGATGAGAAATCTACACCTTATGTTGAACCTTTGAGTGAGGAAAACATGAATAGAATTTATGTGCACACCATTTGAGATCCAAAATTACTTGAGCCATCTAAGGAAGGAATCCTCCAGTGGGAAGATGCACATTCTATTAGTGATACTACAAGTATTGCTTGTGATAATTGGGCACATGACACCTACGAGATGGTTGGGTGCAAAGTAAGAAGTGCATCTGCGTGAGGAGGAAAACCTCATTGTATTAGGAGGATAAGTAACAAATCTGTACCTTGGTACACTAGAGAAGGATAACCCTATGGTATTCCTATGTGCCATGGAGGAACAATGGAAGGATCAAGTGGGAAGAAGAAAAATGTTAGTGTATACCCTGTGTGGGACAACAACACATTGGTGGATAGTTCACAGGGATAATCTCATAGAATGACATAAAGTGAGAATTTATTTAACAACCCAATTTCTCAAGAGTAATGTGCCTACTCAAATCTACATATATCATGGTAATCATTCTGATCAACAGCACATTCAGCAGTGTGAGAGAATCAGGATAAAGAGGCAACAAGATTTACCACCTTCACTATGCATGTGAAAACTTTATTTCTCTTTGTGAGGTTGTGCACATGCTTGGTATGTTTATGTTGAGCTGCATAGGGAGAATGGAAATTAGAAAGACTTGACTACAGGAATGATCCATAATTTTGACTACTTCTCCACTAAACCTCCAATGAAAGAGGCATTACGAGCCATGGATCGATTGACCATGGTATATAGTTCAAAGGCTGAAGAACTCATTCAAAAATTATTTGGTGAGGTAGACCTAGGAGTTCATTTTGATGAAGTAGATGAGACAGATGCCAAACTACTTGAGTGTGCTTGCCTTGAGAAGGAGAAAGGAAATATGGTCTACATAGTGGATGATGAATAAGTAGAAAATTTGGACATATATCATTTAGCGGGTATGCATGAAGTCTTAGATAGTACGGATAAGAATTTATGCACCTATCATGAACCTATGAAGACCAAGAAAGTGAACATTGTAACTGATGTGTAACCTAAGGAGGCCATAATTGGAGATTATTGGTTTGATTCTGAAGTGGCTAAGATAATTGAGTTACTACGTGATTTCCAGGACTTATTTCCTAGGGGCTACAACGAGTTAAAGGGAGTGAATTAGTCTTTGGGCAAGATGAGGATTAATTTAAAGGAAGGTATGTGCCCAATTAGGAAGAGACTATACAATGGAAAAGTGACATGCGAGCATGAGAATCTATAAGTAACTCTTCCTCACACCCAACCTCCCGAGGTCATGCCAAGACATCCAATGGGGGTGGAGTATACGGGCTACAGACAGACTAGTTGGGTAATCTTATGTATTCAACACGTAATAATGGGATTTGTGAATCTAAGGCAAAGAAGGCCCTCCTACCTTGAATAGGTGTGATGGATTGTTTGGTAAGGATAGCTGGTTGAAGGCTCCAATCAATATCGAGCTCAACTGAGATCCTATCTATAGGTTGTTGAATACATGGAAACTAACATGTGGGTGCTTTGTATATATTTCCTGACAAGGTCATGAAAATGGGTGGTAAAATGTGTAGTGGATTCTCTGGGTTTTTATGGATGATTCTCTGGTTTAGTCTAGAAATCCTTAGCTTGATTGGCTACTATGTTTAATAATGAGAGTTGCACGATAATGTCTGGTGGGAGTGGAGAGGACCTAAATACTAACGTTTCCAAACCATCATCAATGTTGGATTGATTTGTAGCCCCATTGGGTTGTGGGACCTATGGATCACAACTGAGTGTTTTATCTCTTTTAGGTCCTTCTACAGTCATACAAATATCTATCAAGGTAGTCTATAATTTGGCTGATTTGACCAGAATGTGTGTGCTTTGTCATCTTCTATATTTAATCCTCTTCACTGTGTGCTGATTTCTTGTAGGTCTGTTGTTGTTCGAGAAGACCTGAATTCTGATATTTTGTTCTATGTCAATTAATGTTGTAACAAGATTTGGTTGAAGCACGATTGGCTCAAAAACATATTCCATGGCGCTCCCTAGGTCTTGTGATTGTCATACAAGATCAATATAAACCTAATTGAAAAAAATTAAACTAATTATGTAAGATATATCTACAACATATATATATATATATATATATATATATTCCTCTATTTTTTATATTTTTGATAGAATTTTTTAATAGAATTGAAAGAGAAACTAATATAATGTATTCAGAAAATGACAACTAATCTAATAACAAAATTAAAACAAGCAAGGTAGCCCGGGTATAGCTACTTGCCTGTGCAGTTGTGATTTTATCCTAAATAACTAAATAGCTGATCAGCTTAAATTGAAAGAATCTCGATCCTACCTCAGAAGTGAGAAATGAATCATAGTTTCTTAGAAACTATCAATCCCCACAACTTCCCTGGCAATATCGAAAGTGAATTTAACTAAAATGAAATAATTCACTACTCTATTTGATATGTTTTAACTAGAACTTTGACAGATAAAACCTGGAATTTGCAGAATAGTGGTGAATCCAATAGTGTATGACTTTGTCTCCTCAGAATGATCTCCTCATTCCTTCATGTTCACGTGAATCCAGAAGAGTGTGTATATGCTAGCATCAATAGAAGAAGGTATTTGAATAATGGCAACTTTAGATATAGACCGAATACAATGTGAGTAGGAGAGGGACAACGCAAGTGACAGAGCTTGGCATATGCAATTCCTAGCAGGATTTATTGCAGGAATACAACACAAGTGTAGCGAGAGATTCTAGAATCTACCATCTGTGAAGAACACAACCTGCAACTCTAATGGATTTCAATCTACAAATGACACCTACTCTACTCTAAACTAATTTGTATGAACAACAATGAATAAGACTGAAGCAAGAAGATCGAATGGCTTCTAACAGCAAAGGAAAAAATAACATGGATGCAAAACATGAAAATGAAATGAATTCTAAGCAAGAAATTGAAAGAATAAACAATGGAAATGAGAAGTTGAGGGGCCATTTGCTTGAAAACAAGCTGGCTATTTATAGATTTCACATTCACCCAAAGGTAATTCCTATTAGAACTCTTTCACCATTAAACAATGAAGAAACACTATTCCAGGGAACATAAAACATTAATACGAGCTAAGGCGGTTGAGAAAATCTGATAAATGTTGAAAAATTACGCATGTCGCAATCAAAGGAACATGCTAGAAAATGTGTGAAGGACCGCCGCCCTGGCAGGGTGGCGGTTTCGTTACTGAAGGTCAAAAGGCCAATAAAAAGGGGGGAAAGAGATTAAACAAAGCACAATGAACTTGGATAAAGCATTTGGGATGCTAACATATACTTCGTGAGCTTCTCTAGATACCAAACACCTTGCGAGGTGACTTGTATGATCATTGGGGCATGTGTAACATCGTTCCGGTGGTGCAGTACCCTACAATTTTGGGTACGTACATATTTCCCCCTCGAGAAGTGTTTTAGCCATGAAGAGGTGTAAAAATGGTGGGTCTGAGTATGGTGGTCCCAAAATGGGAAGCTAGAAATTATACCTGACACGCCTGTATGTCAAAATGTCGCCATCCAAGTTCCCGCTACCCTGCGAAATGGAAAGAGGACTCAAGTGAAAATAGATAAAATAAATCAAAAAATAAATACTAAAATTAGTATGAAATGAGGACTTACCATTTGCGTGGGGATAAGAACTTACCTCCGTCGGTGCTCTAAACCTGTGAAAGGGGAATTCAAAATGAGTCAAAACACCTATATATATATATATATACTAAAACGGGCTTATTTCCCTATTCATTTGCGTGTGTCGATTTGATAGTTTTTGAGCTCTGGGACCCACAGTGACAGTTTTTGACAAGAGTATAGTCAAAACGTTCATAGTGAGATAGCGATCATGCCTCCGTGAGTAGAAGCATCGACCCGCGAAATCTCAAGTTAGTTCTTCTCGATTTAACGTTTTTTGCAACCCAAAATTTTAAAAATGATGAAATCTTTGTTGTGGGGGGGGTTATTTTTAGAAACGTTAGTTTTAAATGTGTCTCTTAGGGGGGATGCCTAATGGGTAGGCTTTCGTTTTAGCTAAAATGGTCATTTTTTTGTGTTTTTGAGCATTTTTAGGGCATGCAACCCATTTGTAGTCGCGGGACAAGACTGCCACCACTAAACATGGTGGTGGCTTATAGGACCACTGCCTTTTAAGGCGGCGGTTACATAACCACCACCCTGCTCAGGGTGGCGGTCTGCTACAGAGTGTTAAAACAACACTATTTTGAATTTATTTTTGCATTTTTAGTGTTCCTACTTGCTTTAATGATTTTTCCAATGCAATCTTGACACTAACTTGCTTCTTTTTTGTGTTTTTTGGGTGTTTTACAAAAGAAGGAAGAGTACATTAGATGGAGCTGAGAGACGGGAGTGTGATTGGCTTCCAGTAGTGTTAGATGCACTCTCTCAGGCTGAGCAGGATCTCTCCAGAGGGGTAGGTATATTGAGGATCGCATAGGTCCCCCACATTGTACCTGCCAGTCCACATACTATGTGACTTATTTTCTTATTGGGATGTGGATCGAACCACCTTCTGATTTCCAGGAGTTAGGGGTGAGTGGTCCATCACCCTAGAGGATGTTTACCGCATACTGGGGGTTCCGATCCTTGGGCAGACGGCTGTCTCTCAAGACAGTAGTATCTAGATCACAGGTGGTTTAGTGGGCCACTTATATGGGAGATGCAGTCATTTCGATTGGTTCGAAGAAGGGGGTGAGAGGTCCATTCTATTCCCAGCCTGCTCATCCCTCTGATCCGCCAGGCCATTATGGGCATTTTTGCTTCGAGATTGATTGGGGGACAAGGGAGGGGATACCTTGCTCTACTGTTGGGCCCCCATCATCACGCAAATTGAGGCACATGGTCGTATTTATGCCTGGGGAGCCGATATACTTGGGACCACCTATCGACGACTTATACAGGTTGGTTCGATTACAGGGACAGTCGCTGAGCCATTCAACCTTAGTTATGTGCTGGGTCTATGAGTGCATTATCCCTTATGGGTGGGGCATACAGGCAGCAGATCTCGGGGCCGTCAGGGTAGCTAGATGGACAAGGATGATGGTGCTTAGGGCACCGCATCATCCAGTGACTTCATTGACCACCACGGATATGGAGGCCACACCTTATTAGGTCATGGCAGGGTTGTGGGGTGAGAAGGTACGCACCTTGATTTCTTGTCAGACCACTAGCTAGTTGGTAGACAGGGTGGGGAAGTTAGAGATACACCCTTTTGAAAGAGTTCCACAGCAGTTTGGCCTCCCCTATAGCGGCATGCTCCCTCAAGTGGTGTTAATGTATAGATCTATCCGCGAGGTTCAGGGAGGTCCTAGAGGCCGAAGGTTGGACTATTGTTATGCCTGGTACTCCTATTACAGCTAGGAGGGTGGTACACACTTGAGAGAGATCCAGTGCTCTTTAGACACCTTTACTTCGAATTGCCACCCGGTCCTACCCCATAGCAGTGATGATCCCATTAATATAGACTCTGAGTCTAAGGAGTTCACAGGGGGAGAGACGGAGGAGGAGACTAAGGACATGGAGATTAGTGAGTCAGGTGGGGGAGAGGATAGCGATCCTGAGTGGCATGACACTTAGGATATCCTACATGCCAAGAGGGTAGAGCTGAGTGCAGAGAGGGTGACTCTAGTCTCAGAGGAGTTGCTTTCTTAGGACCTAGGTGGAGAGGACGAGTTTGTGCCAAGAAGCCATGTTGCCCAATACGTAGGAGGGGGACACCATTTAGCGGCGGCATTAGTGGTGGGTGTGGATCCTAGAGATCCCTCTTGGAGGCTTGGAAATCCTAGTGAGTTTTCACTCTTCTCCTGACATTTGTTTTAGTTAGAATTGTCTTAGTTGTTGTTTCTTTTTGTTTTGCTTACTCTTGGTTTTATCATTGATTGTTTTCTAACTTGTTTTATCCTTTTGTTTGTAGCGACTGCTGAAGAATAGAGGAATGTATGCCATCTTTGGATGAAATGAGCAACAGATTCATTGTGTTCTTGTTTAATATGTAAGAATTCCCTGATCCCCTATTCTTAACAACTTGTTCATGTCAAAAGCCTTGATGAATTCTGACACGAGTTGTTTAAATGAAATGTATGGAGGCTTCAAGTATTCTATAGTACCAATCGAGGGCAATACCTTCTAAAGTCTTTGGGGAATATTTTAGTAACAACCCCATCCCAAGGGATCAACTCTCAAATGGCTATGGCATAGGCCTTGATATGTGTATTCGGATCTCCCTCCCCTTTGTAATTAGGCAAATCGAGAAGAGGTTTTGGAATCATGATGCTTCATATAGTGAAGTCTAGGGGTTCTTTCAAGTATTCTGAGTAAGTCCCTATCGTATAGGTTTCAACCATTGATGGTGCTTACTGAGGGGGTGGAGGTGGAATGGGTTGTTGATATGGCATAGCATATGTATTTATAGGTGGCATAAGGAAATCCCTATGGTTGAGTGAACATGCCGGGAGAAGAGAACATGTCTCCCTGTGGTTTTTTTGGAATACATGTTTAAGTATGGAGGATCATTTCTCAGGAATGGGTTGTTTTGTGCTAAGCCAGGAGGTATCATATTCTCAACTAGAGTGGCATTTGAAAAAACGGTTCTAATTGGCATTTGTTGTAAATACTAAGGAGGCATGCCCAACATGCCTGTTCCTGTGAGGAGGTCTACTTGGCCGAGATGATGTGGAGGATTGGAAGTTCCTGCTTGCATGAACTGTGGATTTTGATTTACTTGGGCAAGTTCTAACCCTCTAACCTTTTCAACTAAGGCAGAGATGACCTCTATTGGTGAAGACGTGGTATTTTTCCTTAGTGGCATTTATTGTATACCTTGAGGTTGTATAGGCACGTGGTACCCTGCTATGAATTGATCATTACCTTGCCAAGCTTCACTGAGGGCATTTCCCATAGGTGGAAGGGATGGGGGTGTTTTCTTGGAATGAGACCTCAGGTTGTGTTTGCAAACCTCCTATAGGTGGGTACATATTTTGAGAGCGTTGTTCACTCCTAGCATAACGTGCCTAAATGTTCCTCATCTAGAAATGGATCTGACTGTCTACTGATTTGTGGTCTGAGTGACATTTGAGGAGATGACCCGGATTCTCCAATGAGTGTCATGTTGTTTGAACCTGAAGGCTCTAGTTGTTGCATTTGAGTGAGCTGATCCAACTCCTCTATTTGGAAAGAAGAACTAAATCTAGTCCTTTGAGGTGGGGTTTGTGTTGAAAATTGGTTAGCTGAATAATTTTTACCCCATGTTGAAAGCGAGGGTGAGCGGTTGTCTATTTAATTGATCGTAGTATGCTTCGAGACCTAGCAAAGGTTTGCCATATGCATCCCAACATATTCGGGGGGTATATAAATACCCACAGAATAATGGGAAGAAGCGAAGGTGGAAGAAAGAAAGTGGAACACTTGAACGAAAATGAAAATATGAAAATGAAGCAGTTGTTCCTTTTCACGTCGAGTTCACCAAATTTGTTGGTGACGCTGATGTCAATGCTAAAAGGGTGGAAAAGATGAAAAGTTATATTAATTGGAAGAACAAGTAGAAATATGACTCTGAATTAGAAGGTTGCTTGTTTGTTTCACGTTGGGTTCACCAATTTGGTACGATGGAAAAGTGACATGCGAGCATGAGAATCTACAAAGTAACTCTTCCTCGCACCCCAACCTCCCGAGGTCATACCGAGATAGCCGGTGGGGATGGAGTATACGGGCTACAGACAAATCTAGTTTGGTAATCTTATGTTTTCAACATGCAATAATGGGATTTGTAAATCTAAGGCAAAGAATTCCCTCCTAACTTGAATAGGTGTGATGGATTGTTTTGGCGAGGATAGCTGCTCGAAGGCTCCAATAAATATCAATCTTAGCCAAGATCCTATCTATAGGTTGTTGAATACGTGGAAACTAACCTATGGGTGCTTCGTATATATTTCCTGACAAGTTCATGAAAATGGTGGTAAAATGTGTAGTGGATTCTCTGGGTTTTTATGGGACGATTCTCTAGTTTAGTCCAAAAAATAATGAGAGTTGTGTGATAATGTCTGGTGGGAGTGGAGAGGGACCTAAATACTAATGTTTGAAAACCATCATCAACGTTGGATTAATTTGTAGGCCCTTTGGGGTGTGGGACTTGTGGATCACAACTGAATTTTTTCTCTCTTTCAGGTCCTTCTACAGTCATACGGATATCTATCAAGGCAGTCTACAATTTGGCTTATTTGACCAGAATGTGTGTGCTTTGTCATTTTCTATATTTAATCCTCTTAGTTGTGTGTTTGATTTCTTGTAGCTCTATTGTTGTTCAGAAGACCTGAATTCTGAGATTTTGGTCTATGTCAGTTAATGTTGTAACAAGATTTGGTTAAGGCACGTTTGGCTCAAAAATGTATTCCCTGGGCTCCCTAGGTCTCATGATTGTCATACAAGATCAATATAAACCTAACTGAAACAAAATAAACTAATTATGCAAGATATATCTACAACATATATATATTCCTCTATCTTTTGTATTTTTGATAGAATCTTTAATAGAATTGAAAGAGCAACTAATCTAATAACAAAATTAAAACAAGCAAGGTAGCCCAGTAGTAGCTACGTGCCTGTGCGAGTTGTGAGTTTATCCTAAATAACTAAATATCTAATCAACTTAAATTGAAAGACTCTCGATCCTACATCAGAAGTGAGGAATGAATCATAGTTTCTTCAGAAACTATCAATCCCCACAGCTTCCCTGGCAATATCAAAAGTGAATTTAACTGAAATGAAATGATTCACTACTCTATTTGATATGTTTTAACTAGAACTTTGATAGATAAAACCTAGAATTTGTAGAACAGTGGTAAATCCAATAGTGTATGACTTTGTCCCCTCAGAACAATCTCCTCGTTACTTTGTGTTCACGTGAATCCAGAAGAGTGTGTATATGCTAGCATCAACAGAATAAGGCATTTGAATAATGGCATCTTTGGATGTAGACTGAATACAATGTGAGTAGGAGAGGGACAGCGCAAGTGATAGAGCTTGGCGTATGCAATTCCTATCAGGATTTATTGCGGGAATACAACACAAGTGTACCGAGAGATTCTAGAATCTACCTCTATGAAGAACATAACCTGCAACTCTAATGGATTCAATCTACAAATGACACTACTCTACTCTAAACTAATTTTTATGAACAACAATGAACAAGACTGAAGCAAGAAGATCGAATGGCTTCTAACAGCAAAGGAAAAACTAGCATGGATGCAAAACATGACAACAAAATGAATTCTAAGCAAGAAATTGAAAGACTAAATAATGGAAATGAGAAGTTGAGGGGTCATTTGCTTGAAAACAAGCTGGCTATTTATAGATTTCACATTCACCCAAAGGTAATTCCTATTAGAACTCTTTCACCATTAAACAATGAAGAAACACTATTCTAGGGAACATAAAACATTAATATGAGCTAAGGTGGTTGAGAAAATCCGGTAAATGCTGAAAAATTACGCATGTCGTGATCACAGGAACGTGCTGGAAAACACGTGAAGGACCGCCACCCTGAGTAGGGTGGCGGTTATGAGACCGCCGCATATACTTCACGAGCTTCTCTAGATCATGAACACCTTGTGAGGTGACCTTTATCATCATTGGGGCATGTGTAACATCATTCCAAAGGTGCAGTACCCTACAATTTTGGTTACATACAGAGACCTTACAGGATGAACCTTAACCTGCGCGTAAACATTAAAGAAGAAATTGACAATATGTTGAAATCCAGCATCATTAATCCCCTAGAAGAATCAAAGAGGGTCAACCCCATGATAATCAGTATAAATAAATATGGTAGAATAAGAATTTGTGTGGACTACAAGGAGTTGAAAGTTGCATGTGTGATTTCTCCTTTTCCTACACCTTTCAATGAGGTAATATTAGAAGGGGTTGCAGGGTGTGAAATTTACTCTTTTATAGATGCATTCTCTAGATATCACTAGGTAAGAATTGTAAAGGAGGATCAAGATAAAAAAATCTTCACCACTAAATGGGGAAGTTTTGCATACTTGATGACGCCCTTTGGACTAAAGAATGCACCTGCAGTATTTTCACGCATTTTAGTTCAAGCATTCCAAGAATTTATTCACAAATTCTTGCAAGTTTACTTGGATGGTTGGACATTATATGAGCTTGTCACAAATCATTGTGACAACTTTCGATTAATGTTTGAGAGGTGCAGATAGTTAAAAAATATCTTTAAACATCAAGAAGTGTGTATTTGCTACACCTTTTGGAACTTTGCTGGGGCATATCATCTGTAAGGAGGGTTTGTTAGTAGATCCAACCAAGGTTATGTAGTTCCCACTTCCCTTTAGCACCTTTTATTATTGATCATGATATTGTAGACTATATGACAGACATTTTAATAGTTTTGATTTAATATGGAGTTAGATGTTAGATCCTAGATTATTGTTGAATCTGATTATATATAATGCATGATGATTATTAGAGGCACTCACATGTGGATGATGATATATTATTGACATGGATGTTTAGTGGAAGTTATTTGGACATGTGATTTTGGAGATTATGAATAAACCTAGAAAAGGAAAATTATTTGATGATGACATAGTTGTCGATATAAATTGTAAATGATTTCGTTGATTGCCTTGATGACTGTCGTGATTCATATGTATAGATTATTTCATGATTATATTACATATTCATTTTTGATGTTCTGATATGGCCATGAGCCCAAAGGAGGCATTTTTGTTTTGTAGGTTTAAAAATATTACAACAAAACATCGGGGGATCGGAGAGACCAATCAAAATGGAATTCTGGTGTGAATTCGACATGGTCACCATGGCAACTTATTTTATTGTGTTATGTGTTGTTTGTTAGAGATTCCCATGGGGAGATGGAAATCATCTTTATATGTGACCATGGGTTTGTGTATTTTATTAATGTGTTTCTTTTATTTATTGTTGTATGTATTTTATTAGTAATGTGTTCCTTCTTTTATTTAATTAAAATTATGTTAGATTTATGTGAGAATCATTTGATTAAAATTTAAATAAATTAAATTGGGATATGGGAAAGTAATTATAAGAGTTGTTGGATTGTTTGTATTTAATTTGTAAGAGATGTGGAAGAGCTTGTGTAAGTCAGTTTTGGATTATGAAATACTCCACCTCTATGACAAATTCGAAAAAATCCTTGGGAGTTATTTTTGGAGGCTTGTGGGACAAGTAAAACTTGTCCCATGCCTCTAAATTTATGTTACCAGCTATACTTATGGTTTGGGAAATGATTGGTGAATTTTATAATGCATTTTATTCATCTTGTGCATGTTTTTAATTGCACTTTCTTACATTTCATTTATTTTGTTGTCCCTTGAGGTGTGGGCTCTTTTGTGTGTGTAAGTAACTTGTCATTTTTGACCCACCTCTTTATTGTGCTTGGGAGAATGAAACCTTGTCTTTTGTGTTTGAAATTGAGGATGTTTGAGGTGGCATCCTACATGAATCCACATCATCCTCTTCCTTCCCTCTTCTATATAATACCAACTCTCTTCTTCTTTTGTGGTTGTTGAAACATTTGGTATGCAAGCTTGGGGTGCATTTTTCTTATGATTGGAGCTCTTACTTTGGAGAAGCTTTGGAAAAAGACGGTTGCTTGGTTGTTGAATGATTTTTAAAAAATCCCTTGGGGCGCATTTTTGTTGTTTGGAGCTCTTGTGGATTGTGGAGGAATTTGGAGATAACTTCTTACTTGACATTGTTGTTTTGGACTGTGTTCTTGGCTTTGAGAGCTTGATTGTTGGAAAAAAAAGATACCATGGAAATGTAGGAGTTCTATTTCTTTCTTATTGCTGTTATTTTCTTATTGTGTTGTGTGTATGGTGCATGCATTGTTTTATTTGTTGGCTAGTTGGGTAGAATTCCTTAGGAATGGTGTAGGAGAAGGCTATGGGGAATTCTTGTGCTGGGGCATAAGGGAAATGCCATGGGCATCAGAATTTTATGGAGGGATTTTTGGGTTTTGGATCCACCATGGAAAAGAAATAGCTTGCATTTCTTACTTGTGGGGGTGGGGAAAATTGTGTGGGAGGGGCATAAGGAGGGGCTAGGAGGCATAAGGTTTATGAGATATGATATGTTATACTGGTGGTATGATTATAGGTGGATGCCCAATTCCCAATTGGGAGGCATAAGTAGTTTTCCCCCATAGTCCTTGCTCCTTTGGCTTGCAAGATCAAGCCTGAGTTCTGATTTGAAATGTTGTTGAATGCAGTTGTGAACTACTATTTGCTTTTGGTGTTGCATTGTGTTTTTAAAAAAGAAATGTGTGTGTGAAAGAATGTTGTGTTGTGGAAGCCATTTGTTTCCATGGTTGAATTGCATCTTTTATTGTATCTTGGATAGGGCTCGGGGGCCAATGATGAAGGAAGGCTTGTCCTTTCATTGGATGTCTTGGTTGGGTGGAGAGCATTGCCTTTCCCCCTCTTTTGTTGTGATTAACTTGGAGAAAACAGAAAATGAGCATGTTGATGTTTTGAGTAAGAGGAATATACAGTTTGATAGTCCCTTCTTGTGAGCAAGTTTATTAAAATACTTTCCCACTTTGAAGTGGATGATTTGTATAATTATTTTAAATGAGAAGGTACTTGTATTGATGATGTAAGACTGAAATTGAAGTGAGAAATGTAAAGATTTATATCCCATTCTCTGTTTTGAAAAGGAATGTGAAAGAATGTTACATGTATTGTATATTGTATTTTGAAGTTAAAAGAAAGGAATAAGTTGTAAAGTTGTTGTTAGAAATCAATAAAGGAATACTCTACTTTCTCAAACTCACATTGTTGCTTTCGAAATGAATTTCTATTGTAAATGTAATCTCTGTTTAATTGCAAGAAGAGGAAACACATAGGTGGGAACTATACTGTATTTTTTCTCTTTAAAATATATTAAATTTGAAATCAGAACTTGTAATTTAACATGGAAATACATTGTTTAGAATCAACTGAATGTGATGGATTAGTTTACGAAGTAAATACCATACCTATATGATAAAAATGAATGAATAACTCCTTCGATGAAACTAATCTCTTGCATTGTGTATAATTTTTAAACTGGTAAAAGGAATGCAATCAAATTATATAGTCCAGACTTGCACTTAGTAATCAAATTTAAAATGTTACAAATTAGTATGCCAAGATGATAAGGAATTCAAGTTGACAATGGAAACTTAAGAAGATAAAGTTTACATTGCAAAAAATGAGATTAATCTCTTCCTCAACCATATCCCATCATTTGTTGGAAAAATGCAATTTCGAATCAATTGAACAAATTAACTTTCCTAAAACACTCTAAACCCTCCCTAGATCAATCCTCCATGTCTATTTGACATGTTGAGTGAAGGAGGAGACCGAATTTAATCAATTTGAAAAGTTTGAAAACTGCCAGTTCACTAATTATAGCCTACAGATCCTTTTTACAAAATTGACCCTTAAAAAATTATCAAAAAGTAAAATTTATGCTTCTTGTGCAAAGAGGGCATCGAGAGCTTTCCAAAAAGTCCTCGTTTGTCCAAAACTTATCTTTCTAGCTCAAGGTTTGAAGTTTTTTGTGCCTTGGTGGCAAAATGTAAGAAAATTTTCCCTGGCGGGCCCGCAACCCAAAAATTTCCCGTCATTTTTCCTTAGAAAAGTTTTGTTTGAAAATTTTGACTTGGGAAAATTTTCACTTTTTCCTCCACCAACCCGCAGCCAATCAAAGGGCACCACATTTCCTCTTGGGGCTATGGTGGAGGTGCGTTCCTTTTTTTCCCTTAGCCTTTTAGAAAATTTTGGGGAAAAATTTTCATTTTAGCCCCGCCGGCCCGTAGCCAATAAGAACGTGCCACGTGGCACCTTGGGGGGTGGTAGCGGGGGCGGGGGGGGGGGGGGGCGGGGAAGGGGGGTGGTGGATCCTTTGTCTTTTTTCAGTTTTGGTATTTGGAAAATTTTGAAACTTTCCCCCTGCATCTCTGTTTTCCCACCCACGCCATGGGGTTTTTTCCCTCTATGGGCATGTGGACCCACACGTCATTTTGTTTCTCTTTTTCCCTTTTGGTGAAAATCACAAACCTCTACCACCACTCCATGCCCCTTATTCTCCCTTCTCTCATGACAAAATATGGAGCACCACGTGTCCCCAAGCAGACCCATGGGTGTGGGAGTGTTGTTTGGTTTTTCCTCTTCCTTAGGTGATGTGCCCTAAATCCTTCTGCCACTCTGCCCTTCCATTCCTTGTTTTCGATGATGACTCAGAGGCCACCACATGTCCTTGGAGGACCTGCAGAGGGCATGGGCGCAATTAGGAAATTTATCCTATGCAAGGAAAATTTCCTTAAGCCACCTCGCGACCCGCCAACCCGCCAAAAGGTTTC
Source organism: Taxus chinensis (assembly GCA_019776745.2). Classification (NCBI taxonomy): domain Eukaryota; kingdom Viridiplantae; phylum Streptophyta; class Pinopsida; order Cupressales; family Taxaceae; genus Taxus; species Taxus chinensis. The sequence continues at coordinate 907,835,058 of CM034146.1, forward strand.
CCCCTCCTCTTGACACGTGTCCCCTTGGGCAAAATTTGACCTAAAACCTCCACCCACTCATATCTTGAGTTCTATAAGGATTTCGGAAGACTTCTTTATATCACCATAAAGGTGAGAAAATTTCTTATCCATTCGGAATGGTTTATGGAAATTTTGGAAGCATTAAGTATGAGAAAAATCAAGTTGAAAATCTAAGCCTATTAAAGAGTAGGTATGGGAGTAAAATTGCTCCCTGAACCTAACTGAAACTTCTAGCCCTAAGTTTTGGACCTTGTGACCTCTGAGAATTGTTTATAAAAGATAAGTTTGTTCTAGTGGATTTGAGTTGCTTTGGAACCCATTAGTGGCAGTTGTTGCCTTGTAACCTAGTTGTAGACTCTCTTAATCAAGCTTTGTGAGTGGGTTAGTGAGACCTTACTCTGTTGTTTTAAATATGTATTCCCTTCCTCACTGTAATTAAATCCTACTCTTGAATTAAATACCTTGGGTATTTAATTGTTTGGGTCCCTTAACCCTAAATTTTATTCAGGGACTATTTAGCTAAAAGGTCATTGTAATCGGTGCTTAATTTAATTCCTAGGGAGATTTGAGCTAGGTGTGGACCTATTACATTTATTGCTTTATAATGTGAAATCAGTAATTATTATAATGGGATAAGTTATTAGTTGAATTTAACTATTTGTGAGACTTTGGTCGTTAACTCCTAATAAAAAAAAAAATTCCATAATTTTCTAACTAAACCTAGGTTGTTTCATGGGTCTCAAGTGGGTTGTTTTAATCGGGCATCACATGTTACATTTATCTTAGGCCTTGAGGAACCTACCAGTCAGAATGATGTGACCAGATTCTTGGGCCATATAGGGTATTACCGAGTATGAAGATTGCCATTCCCTTAGAAGAGTTACAAAAAGGAAAGGGAGATTTTATTGGGGAGAACTGTATCAGTGTGAATTTGAAGCATTGAAGGAGAGGCTTACTACGATGCCTATTTTACACTTTCCCTCATGAAACCAACCTTTTCACCTACAAGTGTATGCCTCTAGCATGGTAATTGGTGTGGTATTACCTTCACCCGAGGAAGGTATTATAAATCATCCTATTGTTTTGCTATTAGAAAGTTGACTCCTGCATAATACAATTATACAACTTCAGAGCGTGAAGCCTTGTCAATGATACACACTACATAAGTTCAGATAATAATTGCTAGCAACACCTTTTTTATTTTATACAGATCATATGGCTTTGAGATACTTGGTAAATAATCCCATTTTACAAGGGCACATATGACGATGGGTTCTCTTATTCCAAGAGGTTGACTTTACAGTCGTGGTAAAGTCTAATAAAATTAATTTTGTCCTAGACAACTTATCAAGAACTCAATCAGGAGAGGATGAGCAAACAATTCAAGATACAATGATAGATGCACTATTGTACAGGTTAAACCACACACCTTCAAAATTGGAGGATATTGTTGTATTTTTACACATAGGTATGGTGCTAGAAGGAATAAAATCCATGCAAAAGAAACAACTTGAAATTTGTGCCAAACATTTCATGTTGATCAGTGGTGACCTATACAAACTAGGATGAGATGAAGTATTGTGCTGGTGTGTACTAGAACATGAGCACATGAAAATCATAGAAGAAGCTCATGGTAGTATTGCAGGTGGACACTATGTAGGTGATGACAGCATACACAAAATTCTACTCATTGGTTTATAGTGGGAAACCTTGTACAAGGATTGCAAGGAGTATTGAAAGGTATGTGATCACTGTCAGTGCCTTAGACAACCTAGGCAAAGAGATGAATTCCCCATAAGGCCTATTACTAGTGGAGAACCATTTGAAAAATGGGCAATAGAATTTTTGGGTCTTATTTCCCCAATTACACGTAGAAATAGATCGCGCTACATCATATTTTGTACAGATTATCTTACAAGGTGGGTAGAAGTAACACCTAGAAAGGATTGCACAATGACTACAGTACCAAGGTTTTTATAGGAAAATGTTCAAACTAGGTATGGATGTTTGCTGAGTTTGAAAAGTGATAGGGGCACACATTTATTAAATGAGACAATCAAGATATTATTGGATGAATTTATGGTGCACCACAAGAACACACCCTATCACCTACAAGAAAATGGGAGTGCTGAGGCCTTCAACAAGATATTGATCCAGACCTTGACAAAACTTTTTGATGTTAGAAGGAAATATTGGGACGATAAAGTTTTTGTTGTACTTTGTTCATATAGAATAACCTACAAAAGGTTGAATAAGGTCACACCCTTTCAATTGGTGTTTAGAGCAAAAGTAATTATTCCCATAGAATTTATGTTACCTTCTTTGCATATTGCATGCGCTGGAGGTCTAGCTGATGAGAAAGCATTGGAAGAAAGAATTTATAAATTAATATAGTTGGATGAAAGGCGTGACATAACATGTTGGAGTCAAAAGCAGGAAAAGGCTAGACAGAAGCAATGACATCACAAACATATCAAGGACAAGAATTTTGAGGTTGGGAATATGGTACTTCTTTATGATTCAAAGTTTCTACGCCATCCAAGCAAGCTTAAGGTGCATTGGTTGGGACCATATGTATATCACTCACATACTTGAGTCAAAGCGCTTTCCAATTAGAGGTGCTTTCCATTTAGAGGCACTTAATGGAACACGGTTTCGTGGTTACTTTAACAGGAGTAGGCTGAAGGCCTACTATAAATAATCCTTCTTGGTGTTTGTAATAAGGTAGTATTTCCATTTAGTGTATATTTTCCTTACTGTACTTTCCTTTAATTTGTTTTCCTTCTTCGTCGTTATGCTTTGTCAATTTATTTTAGTGTTTTGTATAATAAGCGTGTTTGTGCGCCAAAATTTGATTCCAATCTAAAGTGTTTTATGTGCAAAGGACTACACATACCCTTGGTGTAGGGTGGTTTCTATTCAAACATAGGTACACATAAGAAAATACTATCATAGGTGATTTCTTTTGTTAACAAGTGCAGATACTATGAAAAGGCGTTGCTAGAAATAAAATTGATCCTAAGGAAGACCATAGTTGGAAACAAATGAATGAACAATATAATGTAAGGTAAGATGTGGCCATCAAAAAACTACTAGAGGAATGCACAAATGTGAGGTACTTTTGGAGCATGAAAGATCACAAAAGGAGGTCTGTAGAACATAAGGTAGGAAGGTATGCTAGAAGGTTATAGCTTGTTGGCATGTAGGTGTATCATATAAGAATTGGGAAAATGGTCAATTAATGAGAGGATCAATGGTAGGTAAAGGATAAATAAATATGTTAACTTTTTACAACTCTATATAAAAACGTGATGTGGGTTCATTTCTACCTTTGCAATCACAAGTATTCAAGCAATCTAGTTTCAAACCAAACTGAGTGAAATGCATTGAGGTGCAGAGAGCTATGAAACTATGTGAGGAGAGAAAATTGGTGCATAGAATTGGCTTGTGTCCCCATTTGAGAAGGGTTTGAGTGAAGCCGATGCATTGAGAAGAAGCTAGGGCACACAGTTTCAAGATAAGGCATGTGGTTTTGAGCTAGGGTACGAGAGCTTGCTCGATAGAGGAAAAAGGCACAACATTTTATCATGGCACCAAAGGTAAGCACCTGGAGCAGGAACAAAGGGGAAGAAGAAGCTGGAAACCGAGGTCAAGAATGCTCCCGAGAGATTTTTTGAAAATGTAGTATCCAAAAGAAGTAATTATCAGACGGGATTGGGATTCCCATATCCACATGTGTAATGTGTGTGACTACAAAAATTTCACCACCGAGAAACAAGGAGGAATTGGACGCATTGCTGAATAGAAAGACCAACAAGAAACGGTTGATGACATGATAGTGTATGATGATGCTAGAGAGAAGTTTCTAAAGAAGGTATGGTTATACCAACTATATGAACTCATGTACTTTAGAAAACAAGAAAATCTATACTGTTGGTTGATGATTAAATTCCATGACAACATCTTCTACTTTTTGGGTGGCGGGGTAAGGATCATAGCGCCCTTAATTGCAACATTGACAAGATTGAAGGGCATAGGGATATAAAATTAGTAGTGATCAAACCGATAAGGTAGCTATCATGGCCATTATCAAGGATTTGGGATATATGAAGGGTCCACACTAGGATGGATATCTATAAGTGAGGAAGTACCCTATGATACAGGCAGCCACCACATTTACTCACCAAGTTGAATGATCCATGAAAGGTGGTCACAAGTGAACACCATGTGGCTACACATTTCTAAGAAGAATTCACAAGGAGAAGTTTACAACTTAGTTTGGTACATAGTAGATACAATTTTTGAGAAAGTACACACAAATGAGAAGATAATTTTTGGTGCTATCTTGTTATCACTTATGTTTGTAGAAATTGGAGTGCCCAATGGGCCATAAAATAAATTCTAGGAATACCTCGTGGAAAAGAAGTCCCTCGTAGAGAGGTTTAAAAAATATCTATGTGAAGGATCAATGAGTGGTCTATTTAAGAAAAGGGTGGAGTTATGGTATGACCAAATTCGTGTAACCTTCGAGGAGGAATGGTGCATTCCAGAGGAGTTACCTTGAGGTGGTGGGTAAGGTCGTGCAGATTCGTATTATATCAACATTTTTACATCATGTTGTTTGAAATGAAGGATGGGACATGGAGTCCTTGGTGAAAAATACCATATGCCTTCATAGCGGGATTCTTTCCAGGAAGAAGTACATAGGTTTTTAGACATGCATCAATTAAGCTACAATACGGACAAGGTAGATTGTGACTACCATACCTTAAGGAAAACTTATGTTTATCCAAGTCGATCTACCTACAATGAGAGGCTTATTTTTGATGTCATAAGTATGAAGCCGATAAAGTTTGGTTATTGGGGAAAGTGGGGGCCACACTTATCTATCTCCAGCTTAAGCCTAGATTGGAAAAGAGCTAGTATGTGTGAGAATTAGTTCATGCTCCCATGCTCGACTAAAGGCAAGCATACAATTGAAAATATGGCAACTAAAAAGCTTTCTTCAACCTTAGATGAAGATGATGAAGATGATAAAGATGATGAAGAATAACTAATGAGGATAGTGGAGGCTTGGACCACAGAGGATGGAGGTAACCCAATGATAAATAAGAAAGTGAGCGTGTAGATACTCCTCCACAGCTGTAAGGAAAAGAGGAAGACTTGGACCTAAACATAGTCCATGGAGGAGCGCCAGTTCAAGAGGGTGTTTAGAAGAACAAGAACCCAAGGTGCAAGAACATATAAACCTTTACGAAGGTCACATCAAATCTCCCCTCAAAAGGAAACACCCAAGAAAAATAGGAGAATGAAGGTGAAGCTTAAAGAGGATAAGGAGGAGGACTCAGGGGAGAGTGTGCCAAGAACCCCGGTTCAACCTAAGGATGCATAAGAGCCCTGAGATGAAGATATGAGAGATGATGAGGAAGGGTTGAAAGAAGAAGAGGAAGTTTTGGGTGAGCCACCTAGCATGCCCATTACTACTTTGGAAGGAGAGGGGGTCAACTCCAGACCTTGGCACCCATGTTCCTAAGGGGCCAAGGACAAAAAGAGAGAGGACAAGTGAAGAATATGTTGTCCCCTAATATGGCCTATTGTAAGGACATAAGAAAAATCATCTGCACCTGTTTTTAGAGAACTGTGGGCATAAAAGAGATATATGAGTGGGAGCTGATGGATCCAGGTATGACTGCTACATGCACAAGGAAGCAATTATCCTGGTCCATGTAGACTCGTATGGAAAAAACCATATTTTGATGTATGTGAATATTCTTTGTGTCTCGCACAGAGTGAAGAAGGTACCCCAGATCAGGCACTTGAAAATAAAACCCACTGTAATGTCTGATAAGTAGGTTAGCAATGCCTTGATCAAGGTATCTGCTGAGGTGAGACAGAGGAACATTGATAAAGACACACCACCATTTGATTGTTGCTTGAAGATAAAAAGGATAAAACTGTAGAGATAAAGCACTTAAAATAAGAGAAGGAATAAGAGAATGCAAATAATGAGGCCTTCATTAGCATGGATGAGGAACTTGGTGATAACATTCTTAAAAACAAGGCCTCATCTAGAATCTCAGGTTCCTGAAAAAAATTCCTTCTGCTATGCATTATTGTGCGCACTTTGATCAATTTAGTATTAGATGACGGGACAATTCAAATACCCACACCAAGGGATTTTGTACAAGAAGTAGCAAGAGTAAGGGTCAATATTGTTAGATAAGTTTCAACTTATGAGACCTTGATCCAAACCTTAAAAGAAGAGCTAAATAAAAATCGACCAAGCTCTCAAATATATGTGTGGCGTCAGACACCATAATAAGGTTTAGAACTATGGTAGAGGACAATGAAGGTCTGAGGGAAATGAAAGATGAAACAGTTAGGCACTCATAAATATTAGCACTGGTAAAAAAAAGCACGAGGCCCTCGCAATAGCCCAAGATCCACACAAGGATAAAAATTGAAGAGATTTCAAAAATCATATCACAAAAGATGGATCTCATGGAAGGAATGTTGTGAGTTATGGCCAATGTTTTCTGGGTGCTACAGAATGAGAAAGAGAAGATCACTAAGGAAAAATTGGATGCAATAGCCACATATATTCCAGAGAAAACAAGGAACACACTAAGTGACTGGTAGACATTAGAGGTGGAAATCAAAACTGTATATCCAAAGTTAATCCTTCCAGTTGAAGAAGAGGGTGTTTTAGAGTAAAACTTCATTCTTTTGTATAGTATTTCATTCATTCTTTCATTATCTTATTCTTTATTATTGGAAACATCTCATAAAGAATTCACATTTTCGGGACGAAAAATTACTTTAGTGTGGGGTAATGTTGAGCAGAAAAAATGTTGCTCTAAGGAGAAGACACAAAAAGGATGCATGCATGGGAACAAGGAGCATTTGAAGGTGTGGGAAGATAGGAAAGTAAACCACGTGCCAGAAACACTTTGGCTCAAGACTTAGCCATTTTTGTGGATAATGACTATTTTTGGAGATAACTGTTGCGGAGCACACATAGAGATGAAGACTTGCACTCAACACAATGGTATTTTAGGAACAAGCGGTAGATAAGCTTCATGCATAGTTTAAGCTAATAATAGGATTTCTACTTGGAGTATAACTATAATACATCTATTGTTAGATAACTTTCATGTTGTGTATACTATTGTAAAGGTACATGGCTATTATCAACATGCGACCTATTTCAAGAAGTGCATGGTTGGTGAAGATAAAGTCCCCACTCCTAGTATATATATATATATATATATATATATATATATATATATTGACTTGCATAGTTTAATAGGTGGTGAATTATTGTAGAGTTATGTTGCTAGTCTTGACACGTGCATGACTCATGGAGATATTGATATAGTGTAAGAATATTTTGTGTTTTATAGTCTTAATGTAATGGAGTATATTAGCTAGATAATGGTATTAGACATACAGAATCTAGTTCATGTATAGTTAATCTTATCATAGTTATTATGTAGTTCATTTATTATGAATATCTAAGATATTAAATATGTATTATGCACTATGGAATGCTTATGTCTAGTTATGAATCTGAATATGTATTAAACATCATCATGCTAACATTCTATACAAGCAACTCTAAAGAGGGACCTGGTGCCTTTGCATGCTTCAAGTGAGTTCTTAGCTTAGTTTGAGTGATGTGCCAAAGCGATTAGGTTATTCACAATAAATTTTAGCCTGCATCACTAGCTACCTCAGAGGAGTGCCTTGATTGGGAAAATAATAATAGCTTTGATGAGTTTGGAAAGATTCTTCTTTATTAGCAGTTCAATCTTAGGATTGACCGGTCTCTGCATTTTTCCTGACTAGATTAACATTTGAGTCAAGTTCAATGGTATGATGGGCTAGCCCTAAATCAAATCCCTTGAGGTCTTCATAACTCCAAGAAAAGATATCATTGTATTCTTGGCATAGGCTAACAAAATCCTATCTTTCAACTGATGTTCATATCTTTCCAATTTTCAAAATTTATCTTCTATGACCTGAACATATTGAAAAATTATTCTCTTTGATAACCATGTTAATTTTTTATCTCTCAAAATACTCATTTTAATTTTAGATAGATTCAAGGGTGACTAGACCCTTTGAAAACTTACTACCCTTTAATTTAATGATTTGATCATTATAGAGCTTCCTGTAACTTAGACTACTTTTTTGGATGAAAACTTTGCCTCTTCTTGAAGAAAAAGAATGATTTGTTGGTCTTTGTAAAAAAAACTTCCAGTTACTTGCATTATCTAGCACCATTGGTCTTACAACCCAGAATAACGAATTCTCCTCCTTCCTTCATGACATCAATAGGGATATCGTATTGAGATCCCACTGTTTCAAGTCTATATGCATCTTAATTTGGATTACTAGAGACTACAATGAATGTTGAAAGCTTCAAATAATTCGATCAAGTCCCATGCCCTATTCTTGTATGATCTCAATAGATTGTTCTTTGTTGTACTATGAGCCCCTGACATGATGCACAACAAGCTCGCTATCCCAAAAAATAGTCAATTCCTTGATTCCTCTTTTCTAAGCTAGCTTAATTCCATGTACAAGTGCTTCATATTTGGCTACATTATTAGTGCAACTGAACTGAATTCAAAAGGATGAGAATCACTTCTTACCTTGTGGGGAAATCAACATGATGATGGCACCTAACCCTTTTTTCTTCTTGATCCATCAAAGAAGAGTTATCATAATCCTTCAATTGTAGACACCAAATTTGTGTCTTACGACCCCCTGTGCCCCGCATCTCATTTCACAACCTAACCTCATCACCTAAACCTTACACAATTATTTATTAATTACCTTATAATTAATAAATCCACATCTCCATACCTGCCACCTCATTTCGCCACCTCATCATGACCTAGTCCTAACCCTAAACTAACCTAATTAAGACCTATAACTTGGTCTACATCCACACCCATGACTAATTACTCCTCACCCGCACCTAAAACCAACCTCATAATGACTTGACCAAGCCCACAACTAATCCCTCGGGAGAAAAGGAGGGAAAGTTGGCTATTTTACTAAAAATAGCCCACTTTGACCTGACCGATACCGGTTCCTACTCGACCGACATCGGTTACGTAACCGCCATCGGTTCCCTGTAAATGACCTCCCCCAACCAAAAACAAAGGGTTGGATTTTCATTGATCGAATCAGAAGTCATTGGAAGAATCTGAGAATTTACTTGGCCGAGCAGAGACAAGTGAAGGAAAGAGAGGAGTTTTGCAGAGAAGGACATCAAGCCCAAGACTGCAACTGAGTAACCAGAGCCCAGTGACACTCATCCAAACCTTGGGAGAGAGGATAGCTCATCTTGGATTGTCAGATCATCCTACCCAAACCCTACCTTTGTCATCACAGTCCTTGAACCTGCATCTTCATCAGGAACTAGTAAGTAAGTCTTATACGTTCTTTTAATAACATTTCTTGGATTCCTGAATCACAGTAATTACAAGTCTATTCCTAGATCTACTACCCGGTAACACCCTCCATCTAACTGTCATTCCTCTACCCCTACATTACCCCAAGAACAGCCCCCATACTCTCTGAGTCTTCTCCATCACCCCATTACCTATCCCCAATCATTTACCAGCCTTATAAACACCATAGCTATCATATAGCCATCTTATAGCCAACCTTCACCAAAGCCCCTAAATCACTACCCCTACCGATATCGGTTATCATCAACCGGTACCGGTGACGGTGACCGGCATCGGTCACTGTGATTCAAAACCAAGACCAGCCTTTTCTCTATTGTTCTAACAAGGTAAATAAATTGTAATTTGGACAATAGCTTATTTGTTAGAATTTGTGTTAATTCATATTAGCAGGGGAACTGACCACCTTCGAAAGGAAGTCTCATATTTCCTGGGCCCAAGGCAGTTCCCTCACTTATTATCTAATTAGAATCTGGTGGTCTTGTATTCTTACTTGCAGGTAGTCCTTCCCAGACAAAAAGGAGTTCTTTGCAATCGATCTGATCTCTCTCTACGGTACGCGCACACCCTCTCAACATTCAACAGGTATTCCTCCTAGCCCTAACCCTTATCTGTTTCTCAAAGGAATGAAAGGATAGAAGCAACTCTATTCCAGGAACGGAAGCATTTCTGTGCGAAACATTTTGGCACGCCCGGTGGGACCCATTTTGGGTTTCTTTCTTTCTTGCTTGCTTTCATATAGGGAGCATACTTGCTGTTTTCTTCTTCTAAAATTTTCACACGATATATTTTTTTATATTTGGTAAAATAATTTGTCTTGCTTTCCCAGCTTTGCATTAGTGAAAGTCATCTTCTTTGCTTCATCGAATATCATTTTCGATTTGGGTTTAAAACACTGTGCATCCCATTCTTGCTTGTTGTTTTCAATTCTAGTGAACGTAGATTAAGTAACAGGTCGTACACGTGGGGGTGATTTCCATGGTATTGATAAGAAATTAATCTTACTTTCACTGCACAACACATACCGAATCACTTCATAATTAACACAACAACTCAAAAAATCCCCCCTTTTCCGCAGTATTCCTCCGCCCGATTGAGGTAACCTTATAAGCCAAAACAAACTTGACATTTCCCCTAAGTCTTTTGTTTAGGATTGACATCATTTTGCGTCTAAAGGCATAAGCCCAAATTGATTAAAACTAATCCTAGGGTTAGTCTATTAATTTGTTTGTGCATCTTGCTTGTTTTTAGCTTCTGTTTCTCTGTCATACACTGTTTTCTGTGATCACTTCAGAACAGTTTGGTAGGCATACTAAGCACTGTTAACCCCAAATCAGACAACTTCCTACAGCTTCTTACACCAGTCCTATTCTACCGACATCGGTTAACTTACCGACGCCGGCTACAGCCTGACCGACATCGGTTACCTGACCGATATCGGTTACTGTCTTTCACAGTTCCTAAAACCAGCAACCTACCAACTTCCAACATTTTGTTGCTGCTTCTGTTCCTGATAGATTGCATCCTTACTGTGTACCCTTGTCCATGGTTGTTATCACTCAGAAACAAGCTGCAGCCATGGTTTCACATGCCTGCTCCGTGCCTTTTCCTGAATCACCTCCTTCACATCTTGTGGGGAATCCTACGGACACCAGCGAGGTTCCCAAAATCCCTGTAGGAGATAAGGAATTTGTAAAAATTTTTGGACGCTAATCCTAGCGCTGTACAATACTATTTGTCTCATGCCCCCGACCATACACCCGATGGTCAACTCCTTGTTGGCATGCCTATTAGTATAGCTGCTCATTTAGCTCCTTCTCCACCTGATAACTCCGCTTTGCCTTCTGCATCCTTAGTCCCGTCTCCTACCTCAGCGGCTTCAGGGGTTTCATACGGCACAGATTGGCTTTCCTTTGGTTAATCTTGGGCCCCACATATCATTACCGCCGACTGCTCCTACCTCGTCTCTCTTGCAGACTGCTCCTTTCATGACTTGCTCTCTGCCACCTATCCACACGAGCTTTCCTTCTCAAGCTCCGCCCACCTTTTCATTTCCACACACGTATCCGGTGACCTCAACATCTTATATAGGACATCCCTATTCAGTCGCCTCAACATATTCGTCCTCCATACCTTATCAACATTTAACCCCACCATTGTCTAGTGGTGGCCCTTGGCCCAATCTGCCTCCGTTTACCACAACCGCACCATCATCTCATCCAACTACTGATTTAATCAAACAAATGATGGACAAAATGCAAAATCTGGAGGCTTCTGTTTCAGGAAGTCGTAGCGCCCTGACATACGAGCAAGTTTGTCGGGAGCCTATCCACCCTTCTGTCCCCCTTCATTCATATCCTCCTCAATGGGAATTACCAAAATTTACTCGTTTTAATAGTAAGGAGGATCCTCAACAACACTTGCGATCATTTAGACATGCCTGCTATCTGATTGCTCATGACGATGCCTTACTACTCCGCACCTTTCCCATGTCCTTATCAGGACCCACCTTGGAGTGGTACAGTGCTTTAACCCAGCACTCAATATTCTCTTTTAACCAACTAGCCCAATCTTTCTTGGATCATTTCTCCATTAACATTGCCAAGAAAGTATCTATCACCGACCTCTATGCCATCCGACAATTTGAAGACGAATCTATCGCAGATTTCGTTGGACGATGGCGGGGCCTTATCAACCAACTTACGTATGCCTTGCCTCAGGCTGAACTTATCGAAACTCTTTACGCGGGCCTGCGCTAAGCACATTTCTCCTACCCTCCAAATTCAAACTTTCCACACATTTGACGAGGCCTTTACTATGGCTCGAAAACTAGAGATTCGAGCCTTAGAGGAAGAGAAATTGCGGTTGCGCAACAAAAACCTCAATTTCTGAACCCAAGATTCCACCAACAAACCTAACACCACCAATCCTCACACATCGACTGCTTTGAAATCAAAAGGAGCTTGTCCACGCGGTGATGGTCAAATCCCAACCACCGTCTAATACCCCACCAAAAACCACCTATAAGTATAAAGCTGAGCCCATCAATTACAATCCCTTGGGAGAAACTTATGGTGTGATATTGGAAAAATTGCTTAAAGTGGGAGCTATTACCTTACCTCCTGTTAAACCTCACTCCGGGTTTGATTCCACCCGCGCTATACCTTCTTGGTACAAAGAAAATGACTTCTGTAACTTCCACCGCGTGAAGGGACACAGTCATGAAAACTGCAAGATGTTGAAAAACATTGTGCAGGAAATGGTTGATGCAGGGGATATAGCCCTCGATAATCCTAACGCCCCTGCTAACCGAAATTTGAAAATTTTCAACAAACCATTCCCAAATCACTCTTCTAACAGTAACATAAACCAAGATATCTTAGCCGAGGAGAGTGTTCATGAAATCCATGCAGTCTTCGACTCCCAGCCAAAAGCCTCTATCGAAAAAATTCTGAATCAAGCCTCTTCACTAACGCAGGAACCCGAACCCCCTTCACCACCATCAAGACAAGACGAAATCCTTGCCGTTCCTTTACCCATCAAGGAATTAACCGCCCAGAGTTCTCTTCTCACAGATGAGCCTTCTTACACCACATCCTTGCAAGACTGTGAGCGGATGTTATCTAACTTATCTATTTCCCAAACATCTCCTTCTACCACTCTTGCTGTACAAGAGGAAGGCTCGCCACTTCTTTTGTCATCCTTAGACGAGAAACCTCTTGAACCGACATCACCAAATTCTTTAATCATGACGGATCCTCTCAAATATGCCCTCCTACCTATTAGTTCTTCATCGCCTAAATCTTTTCAGCGACCGGTTGACCTCTTAACGCCCATTGATACAGTGCCTCATTTACCCCCTGTATCACACCCACAGTGGACCGGAATCACAACCCACCTTTCTTCCATACAAAAGTTCCTATTCACACGTGAGGATTGTCATCCCTCAGAAGATAGACGAGTCCTATGGGAACGTTTGAGTACGCCATATTCTACTCAAATGCAGATGACCGATCCAGACGCCTCTACCATATACCTGAAGTGTTTACAAAAGCTTAAAATGCCTATGTCCTCATCTTCACCCCCCTCATCTCTACCAAATACCTCATCCACCTCTATTGACCTAACCAAACCTTCCCCTACACTTGGGACCTTACCAATACCCAATCTAACACACCCACCTAAACGGTTAGATTTATCCAAAAGTAAAGCCGTACATCCACTTAGGAGACAGACTCAATCTCCTCAACCCCAACCTATGCCTCTATCACAACTAAAACCATCGTCGTCACACCTACCTTCCATATTGGGACCTCATCCCTCCACCTTGCATCAATATATCATACCTCCTACGTTTTCTTTAAAATGACCTATGCCTTCTGCACCCATATAGAGATCCAAGGGTATATCAACACCGTCACCCCACGTATCCTGTCCACCTATCAACCCTAAACAAATTTCATCATCAAAGGATTTGTTTGTCTGTCACTCCTCTTTCTCGTCATTGTTTCCTGATACCACATCATCTGTGGCCTCATCATCTAACCAGCTAAACATAACTTCTGCGCCAAAGAAGCCACATTTAGTTAAATCCCATTATCAAAACCCCTTGGCTAAACTGCCACCCATATAAATCAACCATACCCATCATTACCAAAAACTACCCAGTCAATAGCCTCATCTTCCTTTGACTTTGACCCGCTCAAAGGGTCTTACGCCAAAATCCTTGCTATGTTGGTGGAGAATGCGACCATTTCCCTACCCCCACTTAGACCTTATGATCCATCTAAACCTCGACCTATAGGTTATGATGAGTCTAAAATCTACGCTTACCACCGCACACCAGGACATGATGTAGAGGGATGCAAAGCGTTGAAAGCCATACTTCGTCAGTCACCTCTCTCAGATAGAAAGGTCAAGAAAGACAACTTACGAAGGGAGAAACCTTTAGCTTCAATTCCCTCTCCTATACCACCTGTCCCCACCTCACCAAGATCTATCATTATTACAACCCCACCTCTCGAAGACCATGACTTATCCATACCGTCTTCCTCCTCTCGTGTTCACGAGATCAATATGATTAGTGTTGCTACTCGAGGGCAGAAAAACAATGGGAAAGCTAAAGAAAGCACACCTGCGGCCTCTCTTTCTCCGTCCACCATCCTGATCGCACCACCACCTAAAGTGGTTATTCGTGGACCCACCTACCCCATCTCTAATGGAGTTGCCCACCGAACCATGATCAAACAGCTTCACCAATCACCTGTAAAAATGACACTGTATGATCTCATTCAGACCTCTGAATCTCATCGACAAGCTCTCATTGAAATCCTTCAAGGGATAGAGGTCTTACCTAATGAAACCTTTCCTGTTACCTCCATTCTAACACCCAATCACGTTGCTTCGCTCACCAAACAACCTATCTCCCCAACCACTTCTGTCTCTGTACAACAAGCCGCTGCTGTCAGTTTCTCCGAAGACGAAATTGTCGACTTTGGTGCTGAAGATCCTGACCCTGCTCTTTTCATCTCAGCTTATGTCCGGGACATTCGGGTGCATCGTGTTATGATTGATAGGGGTGCTAGTCTAAACATCATCTCTTCAAAATCCTTCCAACAAATGAATATCCCTTCTAGTTGCATGTGTGCCAACCCCATCATGTTGCGGTCATTCAATGATGCTATTACTTCTACCTTAGGCACCGTGATCCTTAACATTCGTGTAGGACCACGCACTTTACCCAAACTCTTCTATGTCCTTGAGGGAGAGTTCCAATACAATATGTTGTTAGGCCGCCCTTGGATCCGGGCTATGGGATGCGTTCCCTCCACCTTACATAGATGCATAAAATTTGAGTACGAGGGGAAGTCCTACACCGTAAAAGCTGATCCTCCCCCCTTCAAAACCTGCAATATGTTATATTTCCCTAATGATGTGCTTGTACCAGTCAAGACACCCATTCATCCAACCCAACCATCCACTTCAACCACACCTCTACCATCCACCTCAACCGCACCTACACCTTCAACCAATGAAACCGCCATTGCAAATACCACTTCCTTTCCCGCGGACAACATCCCAACCTCAGACCCCTTAGTAGATGTTTTTCAACGCCTTACGCTGGGGGAGTATCACCTATATAACGTTAGTTCTTTCCATACCCCACAGGAGTACGGATAGTTACATGCGCATCCTACCTACGACCGTCGAGTGGGGGAGGTAATCTCTTACGGACCACCTAATTGCCGCACCAACCTAACGTATGGGGGTGTCGACGCATCCTCCATTACCCCTGAACCTCCCCTTGGTGTGGTTCCCTTCCAATCCGATTTTCAATACCTGACAAATCATCGTTTCGCCCTCACCTTCTTGACTCGCTGTGCTTGGAAAGGCTTTGGTTTTGGTCTTTATGAACAAGGCCGACATACAATCATTCCCGTGACTACACGCAAACACAATGATCGTAGTGGTCTCGGATTTCCTGAAACACTTACACTGGAGAAACCTCGTGTCAGTTGTATCCTGGAAGATGACGATGTCACCCCTACCAAACCATCATCACCCATTTTGCCATCGTCACCCACAGAGTCGATAGACCCTGAATCTATCCCTCCTAACTTTTTTTTTTCATAAATGCTATCTTCCTGGGTCCTCTCACTTATCAACGCGATAATGAGGACCCATCTTCTCTTCCCCTTCTATATCCAGACATGATCGAAGAGGATTCACCTTCAATTAATGTTGTTGAGTGCTAGGATGACGACTCCATCCTCACTTACCTTGGTGCGGATGACTCTTATATTCAACGCGCCTTACCATCTGAAACTCAAACCATGTTGAATGAGTCAACTATAGAAATCAACATCCACATAGAGGAGGATCCTCACATTGTGAAGATTGGACAATCTCTTAACGCATCAGAACAAGCCGCCTTTACTACCTTTCTCCGTGCCCGCAACCAAGCTTTCGCTTGGTCCTACGCTGACATGCCAGGAATTGATCCTGACATTGTTGTCCATAACATTACCCTAAAACCTGATTCCAAACCAGTTAAACAGAAACTGAGAAAAATGCATCCACGCATTGCCCTCTTGGTCAAAGAAGAGCTTCAATGACTCCTTTCTGTTTCCTTCATCTTACCTATTGACTATCCTCAATGGATTTCTAACATCGTACCTGTCACTAAAGCGACGAGGGGACTTCAGATATGCACGGATTTCCAAGACCTTAACCTCGCTTGCCCCAAGGATGACTTCCCCCTCCCAAGTATTGATCAACTTGTTGATCTCACTGCGGGCCATGAGATGCTTTCTCTCATGGATGGCTTTTCGGGATATAATCAAATTTTGGTAGCCCCAGCCGATCAACATAAAACTACCTTCATAACTCCTTGGGGAACCTTCTGTTATCGTGTCATGCCGTTTGGCCTTAAGAATGCTAGTGCGACCTATCAGCGGGCTATGACTTACATTTTTCATGACATTATGCACACTATCCTTGAGGATTATGTCGATGATCTTCTTGGCAAATCTAAACATCGCAGTGAACATCTCGATGTTTTAACCATTATTTTCGATCACCTGTTACAATATTGTGTCCGTCTTCAACCAAAGAAATGTGTCTTTGGTGTCCTTTCGGGAAAACTTCTTGGTTTTATCGTCTCTTTATGTGGCATTGAGGTCGATCCATCTAAAGTCAAAGCTATCCTAGAAATGCCCCCACCTACTAACCTCAAACAATTACGTAGTTTGCAAGGTAAACTCCAATCTATCCGGCGTTTCATCTCCCAACTCTCAGATCGATGTCAACCTTTCCATCACCTCCTTAAAAAGGACATTACCTTTCAATGGAGTGAAGAGTGCCACCAAGCCTTTGAGGCTCTCAAAGCCTATCTCTTGCAACCACCTGTGCTTATCCCACCTCAGGACGATCGCCCTTTCTATCTTTACCTTTCTGCCACCGACCATGCTGTAGGAGCCATGCTCACACATCGTGACTCCGAGCATCGAGAATAAGCCGTTTATTATATAAGTCATACTCTCGTGGATTACGAAACTAGGTATACACATGTAGAAAAGTTGTGCCTAGCCCTATCATTCGTAGCCACCAAACTCCGACACTACCTCCTGAATCACAAAATTTTTGTCATCACCAACACGGACCCCATTCATTATATGTATGCCAAACCACATCTAAACCAACGCATCACCCGATGGCTTATGCTCCTCACTGACCTCGACCTTGAATTTATACACCAGAAGTCAATCAAAGGACAAACTATCACAAACCAACTTGCGGAATGCCCCTTTACCTGGGGAACAATTTACCAATTTTAATTTCCCCGACGAACTCATCGCCACTCTTTCACTCAGGGAGGAGTCGTATCCAATGACCCTCTTCTTCGATGGATCCAAATGCCAGCATGCGGCGGAGGAGCCGGCATTGTTCTCATTCCTCTTGATGCTGAGCCTATGCCTCTTTCATTCTGGCTCGATTTCCCCTGCACTAATAATACAGCGGAATACGAGGCCCTTGTTTTGGGTCTCCAGGTTGCGTTACACTTAGGTGTCAAATCTATCAATATTTTCGGTGACTCTCAATTGGTAGTCAATCAAGTTATGGGCATCTACCAATGTAAAAATGAGGAACTTCAAAAGTACAAACATTACGTGGATTCACTTTTGACCTTATTTACTCATTATTCTATCCAGACCATTCCCCGCTCCACTAACAAATTTGCGGATACTATGGCTTGCTTAGCCTCGCAAATTCCTGCCTCACCAACTGACTCTGACATATTCATCTTGGTCCAACAACTCTTTGCCCCATCTTACTCAGCCCCGGTTGTTTGTATGATAAATAATGTGTCTGCTAATTCGCAGGATACCTGGTATCACCAATTTCACGACTACCTTACAACCTCTGTTCTCCCACCTGACCTTACTAGTAACGGTTAAACATGATTTTCTTAAAAGTGTTTCTCGTTATGTCATCATGGGGGGACTCCTCTATAAACGTGGCTTTGATGGCATCCTCCTTCGATGTCTAACCGGTGCGGAGGTCACCTATACCATCCAACAAATCCACGACGGTATTTGTGGTGGACATTTTAGTGGCCTGGCCGTGGCCAAATGGATCCTTCGCCTAGGCTATTATTGGCCTACTCTTAATAACGACTGCTACGAATATGTTAAGTGTTGTGTTATGTGTCAACAACATGCCAACCTTCAACATACTCCTAGCCATCCGCTACAGGTCGCACGAGATCTTTGGCCTTTCTCACAATGGGGTTTAGACCTTATTGGTGAGATTCACCCACCCTCTTCGCAACGTCACCGTTGGATAATCATAGCAACTGAATATTACACTAAATGGGTGGAAGCCATTCCACTCATTTCAACCAAAAAAGAAAAAATCGTCGAATTCATTAACCATCACATTATCTGTCGTTTTGGCATTCCTCATCGCCTGATAACAGATAATGGTAAATCTTTCAAAAATAAGTTGTTACAAGACCTTTGTGACAACTTTGGTATCAAACTTAGCTTCTCATCACCTTACTATCCACAAGCCAATGGTCAAGCCGAATCTTCTAATAAAACCCTAACCAAAATCCTCATGAAAGTTGTTAACGATTCTGGAAGAAATTGGCATGATCACATCCCCTTTGCCCTTTGGGCTTATCGTACTAGCATTCGTACCTCCACTAATGCCACACCATTTTCTTTGGTATATGGTACCAAGGCTGTCTTGCCTCTCGAAATACAAATACCCTCCCTAAGAATATCTCTTCAGGATATTCTCACCAACGATGATTTCCGCCAAGAGCGGTTAGCCCAATTAGAGCTTCTTGACGAGCGTCGTCTTACAGCTCTTGACCACCTTCAAATCTATCAAAAACGCATCAAGTGTGCTTATGATAAGTGACTTCATGAGCGTACCTTTAAGGTTGGTGATCTTGTCCTCAAAGAGAATCAACATGTAACCAAACTAGAAAAGAGCAAACGTGGAAAATTTGCTCCTAATTGGATTGGGCCTTACATTATCACGCATATTTACGGATCAGGAACTTACCATTTAGCTTCGCTTAATGGTAAACCTGAGCCTGAACCCCTTAATGCCTTGCATCTTCGACCATTCTACTGTTGAATTTAGTGTTATATCACTTCTTATCTACCTTGCGCTCGTCCCTTGAGCTCATTTATCACCTCATACACTTTGTTTCATGCATCTCAAAATAGAATCAAACTCACGTGGTTTGGTCATTACCTCCTCTTAAAGATGCCTTCCCCTTTTTAGTCTTGTCCATGACTTAGAAGTATCAAAATAACATGTTCTCAATTGTACATTTATGGGATATTCTTGAGTCAAACTTCCTACAAAACTAGATGCTTCATGCCAAACGGACATCTAGACCTCTAAGTTATACATAGACTGCTCCCTCGAAGGACAGCTATGCACAAAAATCACATCTGCTACTATAAATAGACTGCTCCCTTGAAGGACAGCTATACAAAGTCAGCCTTTATCAGAAGCTTCTCACATTGATCCGCTTCGTGAAGACCTCAAGAACAAACAAAATACATATTCCATGTAGACTTCCCGCATCGATCAGTCTATGTCCAAAAACATAAAAAGCAGTATTCCAAAAGCACTTTTGAGTCATGGACTTGTCTATTTAGGTTTGGTTCTCTTTCATCAGAATAATCACCTTATAACAAGCTCTCAGCACCCCTGCCTATATCAACCACCTCACCTCACCATTTGTCAAAGCAACAAAACTCAAGGGACGTGACGTATATCCAATATATTGTGATTATACAACTCTTTTCACCTATCGACTTCTCGCCTATGCAAGGTACCTAGGGATTCAAGCTCATCCTATGTTAATATGTGGTTTGTTTAGCTCTTCTCAACTATGGGACACTTTTGCCTCTTTTTCTCGACTCTAGGATTGTGTGTTGACCTTAATCAGGACACGATTCCCTACTACTTGGGTAAGCTAACTTTCACTTTACCTATACCTACATCAACATCGCCAATACCTTACCAACACCAACAACATTACCCTACCAACATCAAATTTTTACCAACCAACAAATTGCCTAACCACAACCAAATTTCCTGAATTCACCTCTCCCTGATTCTAAGGGAGAACTACATCGGTCTGAGGCCCCTCCTTGCTTTGTGCAATGGGCTATGTAGGCAGCACTTAGGAGACATGGGGTCTCCCAAGGTTAGCTCGACCATCCCCTACCATACCCTATCATGTGTTGTAAATATAAATATTTTTGTGTATTTCTATTTTGACAACATTCATCTTTATCCTTTTTCAAAACAAACAAAAACAACATTCAAAACACAACCATTCTTATTATTATCATCACTCAAAACAACATACATATTTAGTTTTATTTTAGATGTTAAACAAATACATCTTCTCTATCATCGACTCACAGGTCGGCATCCTTATTTATTCTTATACTCCTATGAAATTCACTTAGACCCTTGCGCCTCCTCCCGAATCAGGTGGTGATCGTGATCGTCGATGCCACTCACTTGGCCTCTCCATCCTCAAAGGTGCCACTGCTATTGGTTCCTCCCACTGATCTGCCAACATCTCCTGTAACATACGAATACGTCCTCTCGTGTGGAGGAATCTTGCCTCTAGTCTCTCCACTCGTAACTGTGAAACCTCTAACAATCACGTTGTCTCATTCACCTGTGTTTGAAGCTGGTGAACCAAATCCTATAGACGATCTCTCTCTGCTGTAATCACAGCTATGTCAGGACGCTCACATGCACCTCGCAGCTCTGCTACCCACCATAATCTATAGGCCTCTGTCGTTCCCGCATCTGATCCCGCATATTCAGCTGCTAACATGCCTACACAAATAACCCATTTCATTAGACCTACCCTTTACAACAACAATTACTTTAACCCTCTATACCCCCTTTTACCCACCTGACCACACCCCGACTCTATAACACACACCTACACCCACCTATTTTACCCTAAAAACATCTATGTTACCCCCTTTCCTTATCTCACACCCTACCTATCACCCCGATCTATTCTCACCATCTAACTATGCCCCTACTAATTTAACACCTCCTCATTCATACCCAACACCTAATCTATCCTAACCACACCAACCACACAACCGCCCCATTTCCCCCCCACCAATCACCTTTCCTATCAACGTTTACCCCCTCCCTCTTCACCCCCAAAACACAAAACCCAACAATAAACACAACACCCAACAATAAACACAATACAAAACACAAAACCCAAAACACAAATAACAAAACACCAAAATAACAACCCACACAACAACCAAAAACCCAAAACAACAATAAAACCAAACCAAAAAATAAATAATCCTAACTAATGACCGCCACCAGTCCCCTCCGGCACATGATATACACCGGCGCCGGTCGACATACGACCGACGCCGGTCCGCCCACAACCCAAATTCCCTAAAAAATTCGTGACCGATGCCAGTCGCCTAGTGACTGGCATTGGTTACTGTCCTCGACTGGAGCCGAACCCGACACGGCCCCCCCCAAACCCATTTTTTGCCTATTACTCCCCTTTTACCCATTGAAAAACCCTAAAAACCTACCCACCCTACCGTTTTAGCCTAACTAACTCGCCTACCCTCTCCATTTTTCAAACAACTTCAATTTATTCATTATTTTATTAAAAACTTGGATTCCTACCCAAAACCCAAAACTAGCTTAACAACATTAAATTCACATAATGAGAGGTTTCGAACCTACCGGTACGACTACACGTCTTCGTGGTGGGATAGGTGGTGGTGGTCCAGCTGGTCCAGCACCTCCTCCTCCTCCTGGTTGTGCCATGGCTATAAATCTCCTCTGCTGGGTCCTCCACCAATCAAATTTTGCCTCCTACTCACTGGGGTCTACCAACCACTCACTTCTCCACTCAAATAAAGCCACCTCAGCCGAAAAATTCAACAATCTCACTAAAACACCTCAGACAACTAAAATTGGTTTTCAAATTGACAATGTGACAATGATAGGCCGTATTTCCCCAATTTCCCCAATTTCTACCCTTATTCATTAGTCTCCCTTTCTCACCACATCGCCTATACCCTCCTTTACTAAATAGCATTTTTTGACTTCATTGGCCCGACCCAAGGCCACACCCAACCATTTGGCCTGACCCACAGCTGCAACCAACCATTTGGCCCGACCCAAGGCCACACCCAACCAACCATTTGGCCCGACCCAAGGCCGCAACCAACCATTTGGCCCAACCCAAGGCCGCAACCAACCATTTGGCCCGACCCAAGGCTGCAACCAACCATTTGGCCCGACCCAAGGCCACACCCAACCATTTGGCCCGTCACAAGGCCGCAACCAACCAATCAAGCCCGACCCATGGCCCTCACTAATCAATCGGCCCAACCTAAGGCCGCACCAATTAAATACCTCGCCCAAAACCAACAAATTACAATTTTATCCACCCATCATGTAGCTTTTTGTTCAATCGAGCTCACCTGTTCGTGTTTTAGCATGATTAGGGTACTTGACTTGATCAGTCGACCAACTTTTCCTAGACCAAGACCGTGATGTTTATCTCAACCAAACCAACCATTTGGTACTGCCAAACATGACTAAACATTCCTGTACCTTACCCGTTATATCCCCTGGTGCTACTTCCTATGCCTTGGATACCAGGATTATATCACCCTTGTTTGGATAAACTATCAACCTTCGCCTATGAATTGCTTGTTTGCTCTTCAAAACATGTACCCTGGTCGCGCTGCTGCATTTCAACATGCATCTGCTTCCTAGTACCTACCCCACCATCTTAACATCATCTCAACACCATTTACCCTTTATCAACCCTATCCCTAATTTCACGCTACCTCAATTTGTGATAGATTTGAGGGGGATTACCTATACCCTTAACAGGAGTAACCACTTCTTATTATTGTCCATGCAGCTTTACAAGACAAGCTACACAACAACAAGGGGCTAACGTAGACACCAAATTTGTGTCTTACGACCCCCTGTGCCCCGCATCTCATTTCACAACCTAACCTCATCACCTAAACCTTACACAATTATTTATTAATTATCTTATAATTAATAAATCCACATCTCCATACCTGCCACCTCATTTCACCACCTCATCATGACCTAGTCCTAACCCTAAACTAACCTAATTAAGACCTATAACTTGGTTTACATCCACACCCACAACTAATTACTCCTCACCTGCACCTAAAACCAACCTCATAATGACTTGACCAAGCCCACAACTAATCCCTCGGGAGAAAAGTAGGGAAAGTTGGCTATTTTACTAAAAATAGCCCACTTTGACCTGACTAATACCGGTTCCTACTTGACCAGCGTCGGTTATGTAACCGCCATCGGTTCCCTGTAAATGACCTCCCCCAGCCAAAAACAAAGGAGGAGGATTTTTCATGGATTGGAATATCAGAAGTCATTGGAAGAATCTGGAATTTACTTGGCCGAGCAGAGACAAGTGAAGGAAAGAGAGGAGTTTGCAGAGAAGGACATCAAGCCCAAGAATGCAACTGAGTAACCAGAGCCCAGTGAAACTCATCCAAGCCTTGGGAGAGAGGATAGCTCATCTTGGATTATCAGATCATCCTACCCGAACCCTGCCTTCGTCATCACAGTCCTTGAACCTGCATCTTCATCAGGAACTAGAAAGTAAGTCTTATACGTTCTTTTAATAACATTTCTTGGATTTCTGAATCACAGTAATTACAAGTTTATTCCTAGATCTACTACCTGGTAACACCCTCCATCTAACTGTCATTCCTCTACCCCCACATTACCCCAAGAACAACCCCCATAATCTCTGAGTCTTCTCCATCACCTCATTACCTATCCCCAATCATTCTACCAGCCTTATAAACACCATAGCTATCATATAGCCATCTTATAGCCAACCTTCACCAAACCCCTTAAATCACTACCCCTATCGATATCCGTTATCATCAACCGGTACCAGTGACACTGACTGGTATCAGTCATCGTGATTCAAAACCAAGACCAGCCTTTTCTCTATTGTTCTAACAAGGTAAATAAATTGTAATTGGACAATAGCTTATTTGTTAGAATTTGTGTTAATTCATATTAGCAGGGGAACTGACCACCTTTGAAAGGAAGTCTCATATTTCCTGGGCCCAAGGCAGTTCCCTCACTTATTATCTAATTAGAATCCGGTGGTCTTGTATTCTTACTTGTAGGTAGTCCTTCCCAGACAAAAAGGAGTTCTTTGCAATCGATCTGATCTCTCTCTACGGTACGCGCACATCCTCTCAACATTCAACAGGTATTCCTCCTAGCCCTAACCCTTATCTGTTTCTTAAAGGAATGGAAGGATAGAAGCAACTCTATTCCAGGAACGGAAGCATTTCTTCACGAAACATCAATATCATCTTAGGGTTTGAGAAGATTCGGTATCATAGCTCCTTAATCATGAATATAATAATTTCCCAATCATATCAGCTCTAATTCTTGGGCATATGGATCAAATTGAATTCCAGTTCCCCAATCATGAAGTAAAATGTCTGGGATCTCTTTGATAGGAGTGGTAGATTCATGATCCTCAATATCTTCTTCATGATCATGTATGGTGTAATTCATGTTGATAGTGCTAGGAATATAGGGCTTGACATGATCCTTATAGATTTCCTCTTCTCTTATAGTCACATTAGTCCCATATATGGTTCTGAGGAGCATATGTGACGAATTAGTAGACAAATATCTACCCATCTTGGTGGTGAAATCCCTCAAGAGGCATATGGCGAAGAAGGGAGAAAGATCAATAACTGGTATGTCCTACGTGATTGATAAACTTGGGCATACATGTATGGTACAATTTAAATATTTAATTATACCAATAGTTTAGATAGCAGTTCCATCTAATTTAACAACTCCCCTAGTTATTGGTGTATACTGAATACCCACCACATTAATGATCTGTTTAGGCATTATGGAGCTACTAGCACTAGAGTCAATCATGCATTTATGCACTAGATGCTTATTGATGATTAGAGAGATGTAAAAAGGTGGCGGTTTACCTAATTTAGCATAATTCCTCCCTTCAGGTGGGCATAAAATGGTAGAAGTAGATGATACTCACATTTTTTCTTCACCTCATGAACTAAAACTTTTCAAAGCTTCTTACAACAAATTTCTATGTGAAGGAATAAAAAGTTTCTCCCACATAGTGACATTAAGATTTTTCTTACTCATCTATTCAATGATGTTGAAATGGATATTCCCTACCTTATATGGATTTTTTAGTACTTCTATATCTTCCTTTAGAAGTTTGGTATTTGGCATCATAGCGCTAGGTTGATTGTCCTTCCTCACAACTTGACTAACTTGTGCCCCTAATGATTTACCTTCTAAATCTTTACTTACAACTGCCTACAAAAGAGGTCAAGAAGTGGATGCCTGATCAACCCTTGGTAGTTTCCATTCTATTTCCCTCTTCTTTGATTGAGTATTATAAGCTTCTACTTTAGATTCCAAATTAAATCCACAAAAAATCCTCTTCTTTCCAATTCAACAAGGTTTCCTCCCCTTGTATTTTTTGTTGACTTGCATCTTCTTGTGGAGAAGCTTCTACTTATTGATCTGTGGGTGTGGATAGTCTATTAACCATAAGTGCTTGACTAAGCACTCCATTGGGACACATTATTTTATTATGTGGCTGGAATTATGGGTAACACCATTCGTAGTCTTGAACAAGGTTATTTTATACTGGAACAATGGCTCTGGAATATCTAGTAGAAAGGGGGTTTTTGGTATTCAAAGGCTTGAAATTATAAATTTTATTTTGAATATGAGCATTATTCTCGAAAGTTTTCA
The DNA here is from genome assembly GCA_019776745.2 of Taxus chinensis. Classification (NCBI taxonomy): domain Eukaryota; kingdom Viridiplantae; phylum Streptophyta; class Pinopsida; order Cupressales; family Taxaceae; genus Taxus; species Taxus chinensis. Next base: position 907,861,451 of record CM034146.1, read on the forward strand.
TGTTGGGTTGGTATTGTTGATTTGGAGGTTGGTATGGATGGTTATATTGAGACTATGGTCTTTTGAGGGCAACCAAATCATTTCAAAAACTATGAAGCAAGGTTTTAACCTCATAGAGATCATTTGAGCGAGGAGGTACTGGTTTAGATGATTGGTTGGAAACTGAAGGGAGAGGAGAAATGGTTCACTAGTTAGTGTAAAACTCAGGAAACAAAGGCATTGGTGGCCTTGGATCTATCTTCCCATCCTGGATCAAAAAATTCTCAACTTGTATAACAATATAATAAGAGTCTGGAAAATTTATGCCACTCATTGATAGGATCAAAACCATAACATCATTTTTCAACACACACAAATAATATAAGAATGTATTATTTGGGGAAGGCTTGATCAATGGTGGAATCCTATACCACGTCTTTTAGAACTAGAAATTTAAATCTCCCATGAACTCCTAGGAAGATCATTTAATAGTAGCCAATTTCTCCATAAGGGATAGATGATCGCTCTTATCTTCAAATTATTTATATATTTTCTCTCATAACTCGTCCCAGTTGTGCATAGTGTTGGGTTCCAAATCACAGAACCAAGGAAGAGAATTTCATTTATGTTAAGTAGTGAGAATCCTGACCACCACGTTATCTTCTATGATATTTTGGACTGAGTAGATGTTGGAAACATCTTGAATGTGATCTATAAGATTAACGTTGGTTTTGTTAGTGAAGAATGGTAAGCTTTTTAGAGTTGCTACAAATATAAGACCACACTGAGTAAGCACCAATGGGTTGTCATCGTTGAAGGTGGGAAAAACATGGTTCCTTACCGTCTTTACAATGAGTGTTTGATCTCTCCTTGGCAGAGGGAATCTTCCAAATGGAAGTGTTAATTGTGCTCTACAATAAGATGATGAAGCTTCTCCTTTTCTTCTCTTTGGAGGAGACAAAGAAAGATTAGTATTCTATTGGTTTCCTTTCTTTGAAGAATCTCTTGTCTGAATATTTCACACAAGTGAATGCACTAGATCCAAAAACTTAAATATATGGAGTTTACAGGTACCTTTCACTAATGCAAATGCTAAAAGAATTACCAACTCTTAGCATAAGCACCAGGCATGCCAAAAACTATTATCATTTGGACCTTATACCCGTAAAATCATTAGATGATCCAGTGCAACATGGGAACATCCCCAATGTGTGGTACCTTGGATCCTTGGGATGAACCTCTAGAGAAGGCCAACTTCCTTCTATACTATGTGCATCTAATGTAAGATAAGACTGAAAAATCTTAAGTACTAGAAAATAAACTATACTATCCAATTCTTCAGAGAAAAATGAAGGGAGCTAATTATAAATATTTGAAAATGGTGATGCACTAATAGTTTAAGGAGAAAGAAGATCAGATTTCACAACCACATAACACTTTAACAGAATAATAATGATATGCACAAATTTTTATTCCTTTTCTCTAATAAAAAACCTTTATGAAGATAAAACTTAATAATAACATAATGGGTTTTCCTTATTTCATAGTTGTAACAAATAAGTCTCACTAATCACAACTTACAATTTTGCTACAGAAAAAATAGTTTAATGTGAAGGTAAAATAGATCACTGTAACGTCCACAAAATGAAACACAAAAACAACAGTGAAAATACCGGAAATATATTTTTTTTGACTTACCACAACATAACACACATATCAAACATGGGGTCTCTAAAGACAGCAACACATAATAACAAGAGATGATTACATGACATCATCAAATGATCATAAAATGGAAGGCACGTGATGCACATCATGACAACATTCCCCAATGATTGACTCAACCAAAAGGATTGACTTCAGAGTAAACATATGTATGGGTCCATTTGGAAGACATCATTTTTTTAGGGTACCAAAAATATTACTGTTATAATTCAATCACAGCCATAAACAAGCTACAAAACCCTTACCACTGTGGTTCATTGTTCTATTATAAACTAGGCTATAAAACTTTAAATTGAGTACCACTTAAATTGTAGAGATTTATTCTAATTTTCTTTTTTTTGTTTTGCATATTAAATAATGTAGTTAGGTTGTGGGTAAGATTATAATGACTCGGCCTCTCCAAGTTCAGGGGTAACTAGGTTACTCGACCCCCCGCATTTGCATTCATTTACTAAGGATGCCAATCCATGTTTTCAGTTATAACAACTTAATGAGTTTCTTTCTACTTTAATTAGGTTTTAAAATAACATGACCCTAAGGAGAATATTTCCGCACTCCACTAATAATTTGGGTTTAAGGGAAAATTACAAAACAATGCTGAAAATAAGAAAACATTGGATTAGATAACCTCACACCTTGCTAAGGACTCAATGAATTTATTGGACACCCCTACAAAAAACTTTACAAATTTAACGACGCATTCAAAATCTCTTAACAAGCTACTACCATGATTAAAGGGGTTAAAGAGAGTTTACACCTAAAATCTCAAGTACATGATTCCCTATTTTGACCATGTATACCCACTACCCCATAACATGATGTTTGGTAAAAAGGGGTTTAATTCATCATTTATGTAACTTAGGATCACATTGAAATTCCACCTCCATGTTTAACTCCACACCACAAAATGGCTTAACACATTAATTGGATTATATTACATTCTACTTTTCTCATTTGTGTACTAGTGATTACTTGTTTTTAATTTGAGCCCTCATTAGAATTATATGATTGAATTACAACCCTCCCTTCAGGGACGTGACATTGACGATGTGTATTAAACAATTTTTTAATTTATTTTTCAAAGATATAGAATCAAAGTACAAAACCCCAAATGGCAAACCTCATACACATGTTCGAATTTTATTTTTTTAAAAGGAATTACATAGGGAATCATCCCTAGACTTTTTCACATGTCTCAAATCCCCTAACAATATACAAGATCTATCTACTTGTTTGGGACCTGGTGGTGAAGAGCTAAGGTTAGATTTTGTTCCTTTACCACAGGTTGAGGAGAAGGTAACAACTAATATTTTCCTTTAAGCCTTGAACAATTAGGGAGCTCTAACATGAAGAAAAGTAAACTAACAGTCTCACGTTCATGAGATTCGATTATATTTCCATTAGGAATATATTTATGACATTGGATTTTGTGTCAAGTAAGACAAGCTTAGAAATAAAGAGACTATAGTTTGATGTGACATGATAAAAAAACTCCAATTAATTACTATTTACTATAAAATGTGTGTTATAAGTAAGGACTGGCTAAAAACATAGTACATCCTTTTATAATCTTCCAGCTATGTAAATTAACGAGGTGTTAAGCCCTTTACACAAGTATTACAGTATTGAAACAATAACATTTCTACTTTTTTTTCTTTGCCTTCAATTTCTGAGCCCCAAAAACAACATAGGCTATTTCCATGGTCGATCCTAACAACACAATTATGTATATATATTTATTGTGAACCATAAAAATAGTGTACAAACACCTTAATGATTATCATCGATGCAAATAAAGCAACCACTTATTTTGTGCTTGAGCTCATATATTCAACCTACAAAACACATTAGCTTTTGTCAGTTCAGAATAACTGGCATGAGCACGCATTCCCTTTCCTAGATATCTCATTAGAATTAATTGAACAACTAGTGCATGATTTCCATTCCATGACATAAGCAAAATGTAATTAATATGAATGTATACATAATAGATATCTGGTTAACAAAAGGCACAACTACATGATATATGAAGGCTAAAATGTGTATTTTCTATCCAAAGTTACTCTTACACCATACATTCCAATTATCACATATTTCCCACATAATACACCTTTTTATTCTTCTAAGTAATGATAACGATAACAACTTCACAATCACAAAACTGAATAAAGGAATTGTACGGAAACCACCCAATATGGAATAGTAAATTCTCCTGATAATGCAAAAGGAAGATAACTAATTATAGTATTCCAAACATCCCTATTCAAATCCAAGAGTGCCACACAAACCCACAAAAACACGTGGAGCCTAGGGGGGTATTATAACCACTCAATGATCTATCCAAAGATCGTGTAATGAGGAATGCATTGTACATGTATACACCTTTAAAGAATGCAGATGTTGTTCCTAGTATTATACCCATTATTGATATATATACCATACTTTAAAGTTCAGCTCCCTTAATGCTTCACCTTAATATATACATTTATATATGTATCATACTTTGAAGTTCAAACCCCTTAATTCTCTAGCTTAGCTTGTATATTTAAATATGTATCCGTAATATATAATTTCACTCCACTTGTATATCTTGTATCAAAGCCTGAGATACCAAATATGTAACCCAAAACAACTTAAATCCTTAACCTTCACAGACTAGGGAGAAGACTCATCACATCCTATATAATTCATTAGGAGGATTTCTCATTATGTCAATAGCACAAAGAGTGATACATTGCTGAAGGTGAGGTTTCACAAAAGAAAAGGTAGAATTTGACATTATCAACTGATATTCCTAAAAACCAAGGTTATTTAAGATAAGATCCACTTTCTATAACCAAGTCAAATACCAAGGTTATTTTAGTAGTATGCATTGGTTTTCTACAGTTAAGAAAACCAATGCAAACTACTAAAACCAACAGAGGCGATATTCATACAGAACATAAATGTAGGAACAAACTTATTCTTTTACAAGGATCATTACTCATACCATCACATGGTACTAATGAGTCAAAATTCATGTATTTAGCAAAAATTTTGATTCATCACTGCGAACCAGAAAATATGCAAGAGGGAAATCATAAATACCCATGTATAAGGTGGGTATGAAATCCAGAAGCACCATAGGAGCCCAAATAAAATCATAGACACTCGATTAAAAAGATGGTTCTTCGAATTATATGAAAGCGTAAAAACCCAAATGAGGATAACTATAGGGCCAGTCACACAAGTTGACCCCACACGTAATCTCTTATCAAATGATCCAACCATCATCTTAACAAAGGTTTTCCCATATTCATAGCTATAGAACCTTAAATTACTTGTATCATGCCTAATATCACATAAAAAAAGCCAGAATAATAAATGTATACTTTCATGAAAATTTGCATAATACCAAAGTCACAATCATTGTTGTAGCTATCTGGGAAACACAATCATACCCAAGATCACAAAAGTGAACATCAACATTAACCAAAAATTAAAGCACTAAAAACCTAGTTCAATCAACTCAATCAAAATCTAATGCAAACATTTCATTATACAAGTAATAAATTGAACAAGTTGCAAGGAGAGAGGGAGTAGATCATGCAATTAATCCAAATGAAAAATCTGGGGAAGGGAAAAATGCTCATGCCTGTGCACCTTCTGATTCAACACCGCCCCTGCCTCTTCCAATGCTCTAGACGCTCTCCTAAAATCCCACACCCATCCAATGCATGCCAAACTATGGAGGAAATCAGTGGAAGTTGAAAACGTGGGAGAACCAGAGGTAGCCATCACCCAAGTCATAGAGGAGGAGAAAACGAAAGGAGGAGAGGTTGTTTTGCAGGAAAAATTAGAGCAAATGTAGTATCCCACTTCCGGGATCAATATGAAAATTAGGCAAACCACCAAGATAGAAAACCACATGCTCCAATCAAATACAAATAGATCAAATCCAGTCAGATAATACCTTGAACTGATCAATTAGATGACTCAATAAACCCAATCAGAAGGGGTTTAATGGCCTCTAATGAATGGATTACTCCCAGCTGCAAGCTAAACTCTTCAGGAATCATACTTCTTGATGGATTACATTATAAATGAGCACCTTTGCAAACATGCTTGCTAAAAGTAGATGCATTAGAAGCATTCAAGGAAACATACCATTTCTCAGTTGTCAAAGTAAGGATGTCTTAGTCATAAAAGGGATGCAAACAAGTTATGATCCACCTAGCTAGGAAATGGAATATTGCTGTGATGTGAGCTCCATTAATTCTTCACCCAAACCAGGTCGCTACCACAGGACCTTCCAAGCACCATTAAAACATGCAAAGATCATTGTTCCCAAGCACCACAACAAAGGATGAAGTCATTGTTTATAAACACTTAAAAATATGCATTAAATATATGGATCCAGACTCTTCTACACAGATTACTTTTACTACCACAGTTTGTTGTTATAGAGCTCGAAGATACCATTTAAACCAGGCTTCATACAAGTCACCAGAAATCAGCAACAACAGTCATCTAGATCAACATCATTCACTCTAAATGAAATCGTGTAGCTAACAAATGAAGATTAACTAGTTCGTTGGGCATATAGACCTCTAAATATACATTAAAATATCAAATATTCACTCTAAATAAGTTTCTAGTATAAAGGATGGATCAAAAATCAATTTAGACGAAGTTTAGTTCACTGAACACATGGAGTTAATACCCAAACCAGTCGTTGCAGTGGAAGAAACAATACCCAACAGCCAGCTCAACAATCACCATACATCTAAATTAGTCCACATACTGATAAGAGAATTCACTATTATATAGAAGCCATAAATCCAAGTCGTACCACTTCACAATGTATTTAAACAAGAGATCACAATCATACAGCCAACCAATTGAATCACATAGAAAATTGTATTTAAATCAGTCCCTAAATCACCATAATGTAAATCACTGCAATTGAAATGAATTTCACACATAAAATATACAAAATATGCATCGATCTCAGTTACTTCACTTCAAGGAATAACCTAACTCCATCTAGTCTATTCTACCTTAGTTATCACATACAAAATAGCTCACACATATCAATAACACTTTGATTTGATCACAAAAAGCCAGCTGCTATAGTGACGTTGCTACAGTAATTCGCTACAGTAGTAAAAGGCCGATTTTCACTTTCCAATCTAACCAAATGCTTTCCAAAGATACTTACTTCAATTAAATCTCAAAACCAGCTCAATACCGCCTCCCACACAAGAGAGAGAGAGAGAGCATTAATGGGCATGCATCCCAACTCCAAGCATGGAGTATCAAAATAAGGTCATCATAACATAATAATAATAATAACCCTAGCACTCCTTTTATAAGCAAGGAGGCACAAAATTTGAAAACCCTAGGAGAAGGAAAATATTAAATAAAAGTAGTTTGTTCTCCCTAGGTGTAGCGTCCCCTTTTCAAAAGGGTAATTATAACAATAAAAGCCACCTAAAATTTATTTAACTAATTCCCCATTTAATTTTTATATTTTTTAGGAATTAAATTAAATAATCTTCATAATTAAATAATTATTGCTCTAGGAAATAATATTTAATTATTTATTAAAAATGTTCCCCTTGTACATCCCGAAGCCCACGGGGACGTATAGGCTAAGAGTCTTCAGAAATGGGGACATTACAATCCTTCATTCCCAAGATTGCTTGCCCGCAAGTAATAGCAAGCTCATGTGTTTGGTACCACCATAGTAGTCATCCAAGAACCAAGTTCCCATGCCACTCAAGTGGAGGAGCATTTGTAATATCTTGGGCTACTTCATCCTTCTCTGCATTTTATTTCTCAAACCTGCACATGAAACAAACTAGTTAGAAAAAATGAGTGTTGAAGAACACTCTTCTTGCTTCTTCTTGGTATTTCTATGGCTTAGATGGTGCCCAAATTTCTTTCATCCATGGGATGCCCTCAAAATCAATGATGCACCCCCATACATTGTTGTAATCATGCCACTGATTTTCAAAAATCTGAACTGTAGTATTAAACAACTGTGCATGATTTGATTTCTCATTCTGTTGTCCCAAAATTTCAGTCACATGCTTCCAAGGTTTCCTGTACTTTTGCTTCAAGAACAAGTCATACATTATTCCTCATGAAACTCCATTGGATGTGGAAAAACTCATTACTCATAAAAGAACATGAGTCAAAAACTTCATCACCCTTCTTATTATGTGGCCCATGATCATAAGGAATGTTGAATGAGTAATATAGAAATCCAAAAATAATAGATTCAACTAGTGCCAACAACCGTAAATCATTTTTTCCATTACCATAAAATGTACATGTAACAGGACCAGCTAAGTGGATTTCATAAAATAATGCAGCAACAACTATAACCATAGAAAATATGTTCGTGGCTATCCCGAAAAACTCAACAATACATCTCACTTCATCCCTTATTTCAAAAAAATCAGTCATCATGCCTACTTAGAAATTCATCATGTAGTGGTGCCATGTGTTCAAGAAATTACCTTGAGGTGGGAGAACTTTCTCTCTCCCAAAATTGGATGCTTGGATCACCAAGAAGAGTACCCCTGGCTGATTACTCTCTGCTGTCCATAACCCCAAAAAAATACCCAACCCATGACGGAAGATGTGTGTCCCACTATCCAACAAGTTAACAACAACAAGACATTCATCACAAGTGATTAGAGTAGGCTTAAAAAACTAAAAATTACCATTCTTTATGGTTGTCTTCATGATGTGAATGGTAAGAGGAATAATGGTGTTGCTGATATGATGTCCATAATTCTTCCTTGGGCTTCCCCCAGCTTCTTCTAAACTCTAAATTTCTGAGTTTGGTGCAGTGTGTTTTCTCCCTCATTCTCCTCATCCAAAACCTCTTTTTCTTCCCTACAAGTGTGTATGCTTGGCGGGTAATGATGTGGGACCTTTATGGGACTTATTCCTTCCTTTTGTTCTTTCAATGGCTCACAGTGGGACCTCAAATCTGATTTTCCAAAGTGCAGATCTAATTCTTCCCTTTGCTTCTTCTTTATGACTCCCTTTTTTGTCACTATATCATGCATGCGAATGTTAGAAGAAAAAGACATATTTTCAATCAACAAAGCATTTTTACCTTTCTCTTTCTTTGATCCTTCATCTTCTTGTCCATGGGAGGTGGGTGACTCTATAGGGCCATTGACTTCATTGATGAGCTTATCCCAGTATGCATCAACCGAAGTCTTTCTTATTTTTGATCCACTTCTTTTCCTCTTCAGGTTACAAAACCCTTGGAGGGTCAAGAGGGCTTGGGTCTCTTAACTTAGTTCCTGGTATTCTTTGCAATAAGTATTAAAGTCACGCTTGAGCCATTCCTTCCATTCGCCATCACTAGCAAGCCCCATGATCTAATCTCTGCAAGCAACACCCACAAGAAGTAGAGGAAAGTAGCTCTGATACCACTATAGTATCCCACTTCCGGGATCAATGGAAAAATGCAACACTAAGATAGAAAACAGCACCACCAGTGATTAGAAATGATAAAACCTAGCCAATAGTACCTTATCTTTCAATAAATCACTCAATGAACTCATGAAAATAGTGAACAAACTCAGTTGATTCGAAAGGTAACAATCTATTCCTAACCATCCCAAACATAGACTACACTTAAGTCACACCTTTGATATAGCTTGCTGATATTGATGCATTAGAATCATGAAACAACATACCATTTATCAGTCCCAGAGGGAATCGCCAGGGTAGATAAGTATGGCTAACCTAGAGAGGAAATTGAATATAGATTTCTATGGTCATTAATATGTCACCCAAACCAGATCGCTGCCAAAGGACCTTCCAAGCACCATTAAAACATGCAAAGATCATTGTTCCCAAGCACCACAACAAAGGATGAAGTCACTGTTTATAAACACTTAAAAATATGCATTAAATATATGGATTTGGACCCTTCTACATAGATTGCTTTTACTACCACAGTTCGTTGTTATAGAGCTCGAAAATACCATTTAAACTAGGCTTCATACAAGTCACCACAAATCAGCAACAATAGTCATCTAGATCACCATTTCACTCTAACTAAAATCAGTGTAGCTAAAAAATGAAGATTAACTAGTTTGCTGGGCACATAGACCTCCAAATATACATTAAAATATCAAATATTCACTCCAAATAAGTCATTGGTATAAAGGATGGATCAGTAACCAATTTAGATGAAGTTCAGTTTGTTGAACACATGGAGTTAATACCCAAACCTGCCAAAACCATTCGTTGCAGTGGAAGAAACAATACCCAACAACCAGCTCAACAAAATACATCTAAATCAATCCACATACTGATAAGAGAAGTCACTTTTATATAGAAGCCATAAATCCAAGTTGTACCACTTCACAATGCATTTAAACAAGAGATCACAATCATACATCCAGCCAATCGAATCACATAGAAAATTGTATTTAAATCAATCCCTAAATCACCATAATGTAAATCACTGTAATTGGAATGAATTTCACACATCAAATATAAAAATATGCATAGATCTCAGTTACTTCACTTCAAGGAATAACCTAACTCCAGCTGGTCGATTCTACCTTAGTTATCACATACAAAATAGCTCACACATATCAATAACACTTTGATTTGATCACAAAAACCCAGCTGCTACAGTGACATCGCTACAGTAATTTGCTACAGTAGTAAAAGGCAGATTTTCACTTTCCAATCTAATCAAATGCTTTCCAAAGATACTTCAATTAAATCTCAAAACCATCTCAAAACCGCCTCCCACACCAGAGAGAGAGAGAGAGAGAGAGAGAGAGAACATTAATGGGCATGCATCCCAACTCCAAGCATGGAGTATCAAAATAAGTTCATCATAACATAATAATAATAATAACCCTAGCACTCCTTTTATAAGCAAGGAGCCACAAAATTTGAAAACCCTAGGAGAAGGAAAATATTAAATAAAAGCAATTTGTTCTCCCTAGGTGTGGCGTCCCCTTTTCAAAAGCATGATTTTAACAATAAAATCCACCTAAAATTTATTTAATTAATTCCCCATTTAATTTTTATATTTTTTGGGAATTAAATTAAATAATTAAATAATTATTGCTCCAGGTAATAATATTTAATTATTTATTAAAAATGTTTCCCCTTGCACATCCCGAAGCCCACGGGGACGTATAGGCTAAGGGTCTTTAGAAATGGGGACATTACAGTAGAACACCTTGGATGAGGCACAGGGTTGCAGGTTGGGTGGCTTCAACAAGAGGCTTTGCAGCTTCCAAGGGAATAAATGTGCACCAGGGTCAGTTAGAGCTCCTCCACCCACTCTTTGACAAGATAGGCTGGTGCCCACTCCACATTAAAATTTTCTCTTGGTTGGAGTTAATAAAATAAAATTAAAAAATGACTCAAGGTTGACCAAACAAAAAATTTGAGGTGAGGATGAGGGTGTACGCACCCATAACAATTTCACCTCCATTTTTAATTTTGTAAAACAACATTATCATCACTATTTTTCAACCAGTTATATAATATTTATATATATATATATTGTTATTATCTTCCTTAATGATGGTGTACCCTTAACATTACAATCTCGCTAGACCATAACCTTATCAAAATCGTCTCTCCTCACCGGACTTGGTCAAAGTCCTCAATATCGACCCCCCACACACTTCATGTAATACCAAAGTGTTACGACATCGTCAACGAATCATACATCGCCATGGGGTAATGGTCCATCCAAGTGTAGCCATAACACATAATTTGAGGTTATTTAAATGGCACAGAGTTTGTCTCGGTGGCAATCGACAAGGTAGAAAAACCAATGTTTATCCATGAGTAGATACAACCTGATGACGCACTAAGGCCAAAGTTGTGCATACATCATGGTGACCGCGTACTAAGCTAAATAGAAGCTATTCACATGGTGAGAATATTTGATACCTCTCCTCAAGAAATGATCTCTCATCCTCGTCCATAGGGTGAAACGACCGGGCATTACAATCACCATACACTAGGAAAGAAACATTCACAAGTATAAAATGAACTACTGGAATACACATCACGTTAAAGTAGATGAAGGCAAAATATTATATTTGTATATAGTATTGAGGTTAAATCTTGTATATGAGTACTCAAAAATGGTATATCCTCCTTAGACAAATGATCTAAAAGTCCTTTACTACATAATGCATCTTTATATTTATAGATTAAGAAGGTTGAGCAATTATAGCCATCTTTCTTAATTGTTACATACTAAAAATAGGATGCATTAATACTTGAGAAATAGTCTCCCACAAAAATAGCCAAATGGTTGTGCAACTTTAACCTGTTCAAACTTCCAACTCTAATGGTGGAATATGGCTTGGAGACTATATGAAAATGTTAGCCAAACTCAGCTAGGGTTGGCGCCACCTTTTTCCCAATCTAGATCAGTCTCTTCTTCTTCTCCAGCTAACTTGTGCCTATAGTCAAGAAACCGTTTGATGATTTCACGGAAATCTTTATCATGTTGATGAGGTTTAGGACCTCGAAATATTTGGTTGTTTTGTTTAAATTTCTAGGAAACTTCTTGACGCAATTCATATTTTTCTTGAGTTGGCTCAAGAATTTATGGTATGAAACCAGCTTGAGTTACTTCACATTCTTCTCTCAGTATACCATACATTTTAGTGACTATCTCCTTCTCTGGCTCAAACTTGTTGTAAAAGACAACAATATCCATGATCACCTATTTTACCTCTTGAATCAGGGACGCAATCCATCCTCCAACTTCTCGCCCTTTTTGTCTAATTTTCTCAAATGTGGAGAAAGAGGTGTCATCAAAACATGAAGATACAGAAAGAGTAGTTTTACGATTCGGTTACGTGATCTTATGGCAGATGGTTTTCAAATGTTCTACCTTTCCTTTCAGCTCATCTTTGGTGATCTTGTCCTTATCGAATTTTTCCAAAATATTTCCAAACAAAACTGGACATCATATTTCACATCTTCATGTGTGGCCTTACCAAGAGAGAACATTGAAATATGATAGTCTGTTATAGTGATATTTTCTTTTGAATTCTTAGCAACTAATTTTTCTATCTTAATGAATCTTTCCCCTGTCTGATTAATTGAAATTTGAGAAATAACCCTTGCTCTCTTTGCTTTTCATTAGGGAGTCAAATCCAAGACATTGATATCAACGTCATCTCCAATATAAATTTTATTCTTCTGCTTGGGATTTTTCCTATTAACCATGCAAGAGTAAGAAGAAGAAGAAGAAAACTATTCATAGGATAACATAGGAACTTTTATCATAGTAGTAAACTAGATAGGTGATGAAAGGACAGTTGTTACAGAAACCATAAGTGGTAAAGATGTGGTAACAAGTGAGTATGGATTGGAAATGATGGTTTTAGACATGCATGAAATGGGGAGAAGGACGGGAGAGGAAATAAGGAGAGGTTTTTTAGGAAGAAGAGTCTCAAGAGAGGATCCTATAGCCATAACATCCCCGAATGAAAGAGAGGGAAGTGAGGAGAAAACCTTAGCCATAGTAGGAGATGAAGTGAGGAGAGTAGGAGAAAAGGGGGAAGTAGTAATGAAAGATGTGGGAAAAGATAGAGTGAAAGGTGGAGGAGAAGGAGGAACTGAAAATGGTGAAGTAAGAAGAGGAGGTGAATGAGGTGACTGAAACACTTGAGTGTTTGGTGGGGAAATAATGAGATCAATGACTTCCATGGAAGGAACTTTGTAAGGATTAGCTTCAGTAGAAGGGACCTTAGAAGAAGATCCAAAACATCTATAGACAATGGTAGCCTTACGAGGCTTGGGAGTGGGTTTGGCGGTTGACTTGAATCCTTTTGAAGAGGTGGGGTTGCCCACCGGTGATTATACATGTGTTTTGGTGATAGGAATATTCTCTAAAACTTTTGGTGTGGCTCTGAATGATATCAACCATTGGTGGGTCTGGTTAAGAATATGAGTTGTGTGCACTCCTTCGAATTGCTGCACTCTTTGAGTGACCAATTAATCTAGAGGACAATATGGAGGACACATTGTTAACTAAATATCCTATAATTACTATAGTATGTAAGATCACTCTGAGAGATTTCCAATGACTATCTAAACGTCAAAAATGGATTTTGTACATGCAAATGGTGGCTAGTAAAAGTTGAAGTCAACCCTAGATGGGACAGGGTCATCTAGCAAGTCATTAAAATGTGGCAAGATGTAAATCGGAAAAAGGCATGGGTCAAATTTTCATACCACCGGTCTTTGACTCACGATTCTTTGTCAGTGATCACAAATATTTTCCACATGGTGGGTCCTCAGTTCACCATGTGGCCTACCACCACTTTGCTCTATTAGTCAACTCAAGTGAGTTATATTTAGCTTGGAGAGCTATATACATTGGCTAGTTATAAGGGTGAGATGGTTATATTGCATTGACAAAGCCATACCATTAACTCATTGAGCTAAAATGAGAGTTGCCTTATTTACCTTGGTTGGAAAAATATACGAGAGGATGTGGCTCGATGCCACTATAGAAGAGTTGTTCAAAAGGATATTTTAAGCCTTATCTTCTACACTCTTGATCTATATGGGATAAACCCATGCAAAAGTATTGGCCGAATGACTCGTCACAATGGCAGGCTTGGCCAACACAGAGAGGGGAATCTCAGTGGATGTGAGGGAATGAGGATGTGGTGGTCACAGCAAGAAAAAGAGAAACATGAAAATGGAAGGGAGGTCAACAGTTAATGTGTGGATGAGTCAACATAGATCCCAAGGCACATGTGGTAGAGGCGTTCGTGGTCTGTCCAAACCAACTAAGAAAAATGCAAGGCAAGGGTTTTGAATCCACTACCTCTCCCCTCCAAATCGAACGCACCAACCAAGTTGGCTAGTGAGTTGGTTGGGGTATAGTTGTCATGATATGGGTTTTTTTAAAACATTTGGGGGCCTTTACACTATATAAAGGGGACCAACCCCTCATTGTAAAAAACACACAAGCCTTAAGCTTATTAAGGTTTGTAAAGGCATTCGAGGTGTTAGAAAATATAGCTTCTAAGCTATATTAAAGACCTTAATTATTTTTTAAGGCACTATTTTTACTGGCCTATTATTTATTAGGTAATAATTGAGGATGCACCTATTTTAAGAGGAGATGTTATAATTAGGAGATATTGTAAAACTACCCAATTGGCCCATAGCACCACACTATCTACTTGCGAAGCTTGGAGTGTCGACCGAAGTACCATAGGGCGTCTTAATAGCATCTGGAAGGCCAATCGATTTTTGTAGGATTTTTTGTGCCAGGAAGGTGGAGGACGATCCCTAAAATACCATCAGTGTTCCTTCGAATGTCTAGAGTACTATTTATGCAAGTTTAAAGTTCCATTAGGTTTCATTATAAGAAACTATATTGTACTTAAAATTTTTTACTAGTGGAAGAGTTCTATAAGAATCCGGAGATGTAGGCTATTGCCAAACTCTGTAATTAACTTGTGTTAATGTGTTTTCATTATTTCATTATTTTGAGTGTATTTACTTAAAAGGATTAATTTTATCGACAACTATTTTATGACCTATATGGTCGGTGATCGAGGTAAAAATTTTGGTAAATTTTTGGATCACCAATTGATCCATGGAAATGGTTGGTCTTTCACATTAGTTTGATCATAAATGGGGTACAAGACATCTCCATCATCCTGAAGACCCTCATGAACCTCTACTACAATTTCATATTTATTCACTTCCTCCAGAGTCAACCTTTGATAGTCTTTTTCCCGCATGGGGATTTCATCTATACAATTTATCTAGATGTCCTCCAATTGAGGTATGTGAACACCAGTTGGACTAATTCTACCAACCACACCCCAATAATCAAAGCTAAAATGTGGGTAATAGGTCTTCAATTTCATCTAGCCCATCTCACCCTCAACATTCTTTCTTTTGTAAGAGGATGCACACAAGTAAACCGAAAACTACTGGGAATTGAAACTGTCTTATGCCTGTCAAGTTGGATTTTATGGAGATGTAGCAATTATGGAACTAATTCCGTCAAAACCCAATTATATGTGGGATACCTTGGCAATTTATAAGGAGCATCTAAAAATCCTCCTAGCTTGAGATATGTGAACATTGGTGATTGTAAGAAAATACCTCCCCAATTCCTGACAACATTCCAAATAATATCTGAAATCCTTCTGTTATAGAGCTCCTTTTCAAAAACACACAGGATGGCAACAAAGAAAGCATCACTAACCCTTCTAAAGTAACTTGGTTCTTCCTTCATTGTGAGTTGATGATAAAAGTCATAAATCTATGATTAATTTCTTATTCCCTTGGGTAACTGTATGTACCCAAAATTATAGGGTACTGCACCATTGGAACAACGTAACACGTGCCCCAATGATGATACAAGTCTCCTCGCAAGGTGTTCAGGATCTGGAAAAGCTCTCCAAGTATGTGTTATCATCCTGCATGCCCCGCCTAGCCCCCACGTGCTTTGATTTTCTCTTTTCCCCTCTTTTCTTTTCCTTTTGCTCTTCAGTTACCGCCGACATGGGTGGTGGTCTCGTGACCGCCACCCTGGTCAGGGTGGCGGTCCTGTAACTGCCACCCTGCTTAGGGTGGCGGTCCTTTACACATTTTCTCTTTTAACATGACTCACATAAAATTCAATGTTTTACCAGCTTTTTTCACCGCCTTGGGCTTGCATTAATGATTATGGTTCCCTGGAATAGTGTTTTTCCATTATTTATAGTTTAAGAGTTCAATTTGGTTTTTACCTTGGGTAAATGCAAATGCTATAAATAGTTGGCTTGTGCTCAAGCAAATGGCCCCTTCAAATTTGCCTCTAAATTTCTCATTGCAATAGATTAGTCTTTCATTTTGCTTAGAATTCTTAGTTTCATTCATTGCATGCTTAGTTAGTGTTGTTTTTTTGTTAGGAAGCCACATATCCATCTTGTGCAAGTGTTGTTTATATTTCATCCAATCCATTGGAGTAGAATAGTTTGTTTTCAATAGGAAGCCATTAAAGTTGCAGGTTTTGTTCTTTAAGCAAGATAATTTCAGGTTCTGGACATTTTATGTTGTATGACTCATAATAAATCCCGCTAGGAATTACATAAGCCAAGCTCTGTACTCTTGTGTTATCTCTCTCCTACTTGCATTGTATTCAGTCTGTATCCTAAGCTGCCTTTGTCCCAATATCTACTTCTATTGATGCTAGCATTACACGCTTTTCTGGATCCACGTGAACACGAAGGAGAGAGGAGGGCACACTAAGGGGACAAGATCACACGCATCATCAGATTCGCCACTGTTCTATAGAATCCAGGTTCTAGCTTTCAAAGTTCTAAATTAGAAGCATATCAAATAAAGTAGCCAATCACTTTATTTCAGTCAATTTTACTTTCGATATTGCCAGGGAAGTTGTGAGGATTGATAGTTTTTGAGAGACTATGATTCTTTCCTCACTTCTGAGGTAGGATCGAGAGTCTTTCAAAAAGATTAGATTATTTATTTCATTGTTTAGAATAGATTTACAAATGCACAGGTAAGTAGCTATACTCAGTTACTTTGTTTGTTTTAAATTCGTCATTAGATTAATCATCAATTTCTAGATATATTAAAATAGCTTCCCCCTTCAATTCATTTATAAAATTCATCAGAAAAATACAAAAATATAGAAGTCATATATGTTATAGATATACTTTACATAGTTAATTTTACTTTGCTGCATTTAGTTTACATTGTTGCTTTTGTATGACAATCACGGGACCTAGAGAGCCCAGGGAATACGTATTCAAGCCAATCGTGCCCCAACCCAATCTCGTCATAGCCATAATTGATATAGATCATAATCTTAGGATCCAAGTCTTCCGAACAATGGTAAACTTAAAACAAATCAGTTTCCAACTGCACGGGTTAAACATAGAAGACGACCAAGCACACACGTTTTGGTCAAATCAACCAAACTATAGATTATCCTAGATATATATCTGCATGACTGTGAAAGGGTTAGAAAGAGATCAAACATTTGGTTGTGATCCTTTGGTCCCACAGCCAGACGTAGGAGACACTCTCACAGATATAGATACCAGCTTAAGAATTCAGGTTGTGCAAACACCCGTGAGATACTCTGAAAAGATCACACAACTGTTAAATCTTAATATAGAGGCTGAAAAAGCATATGACTATTGGATACTAGGGATCAGGGACTGAATCCACACATGACCATAGCAGGACCACAATAAACATGAATCTATGGTTGTGACCCACAAATCCCACAGCCCAACGAGTCCATAGGTGAATCAGACATAAATGATGGCCTACGTACATTAGTATTCAGATCTACCCCACTTCCACCTATCATCATCGAATAGTTATCCTTGTTAGACATAGCAGCTAACAAAGCTAAGGTGTTTTGGACTAAACCAGAGAATCACCCATAGAGTCAATTATATTTACCATCTACCCTATGACCTTATCTGGAGACATACACGAAACTATACCAAGTCATTTTCCACATATTCCACAACCCATAGACCGAATCACGCCAGAGCTCGATATTGATTGAAGCCTTCAAGCAGTCATCCTTGCTGATTGATCTATCACACCAATTCAGGTTAGGAGGGCCTTCTTTACCTTAGATTCACAATTTCCACTAGTGCGCGTCGAAGACATCAGATTGCCTAACTAATTTGTCTGCATCCCACACATATTCAATCTCCACCAACTGTCTCGGCATGACCTCGGGAGGTCAGGTGCGAGGAAAAGTTACTTGTAGATTCCCACGCTCGCTTGTCACTTTTCCATCGTACAAAATTGGTGAACCCGACGTGAACTTTTCTACCTTCTGATTTGGAGTCAGATTTCTACTGGTTCTTTTAAATTAAAATGAATTCTTTCATCTTTACTACCTCGTCAGCTTTCACCATCACCTTCACTCCTTCCCATTATTCTGCGGATATTCATATACCCCCCGAATATGTCGAGATTCGATGCATATTGTAGGCCTCTCTTAGGTCTTGAGGCATACTACGCTCAACTGAATAGATAATCATCGCCCTCACTCTCAGTATGGGGTGACAACTACTCAACTAACCAGTCATCAACACAAACTCCAAGGGTTAGATATAACTCATCTTTCCAAACAGAGGAGTTGGATCAATTCACTCAAACACAACAAACAGATCCTTCAGGCTCAAACAATATGATGCTCACAGGAGAGTCTAGTTCATCTCCTCAGGTACTAATTAGACCACAAATTAGTAGACAAGCTGACCCATACCTGGCTTTAGATAATGAACATTCGATACGTTATGCCAGGAATGAACAATGTTCCCAAGGTATGTACCCACCTATAGGGAGTTTACAAACACAACCCGAGGTTTATTTTCAAGGAAATACCTCCATGCCATTACATATAGGAAATGCCCTCGGGGAAACTTGGCAAGGCAGCGATCAATTCATAGCAGGATATCACATGCCTATACAACACCATGATATACAACAAACACCGCTAAGGAAAAATACCGTGACTTCACCAAATGAAGTCATTTCAATGTTAGTGGAAAAAGTGAGGGGGTTAGAACTTGCTCAGGTAAACAACATTCTCAACTCATGCAGGTAGGAAATTCTAATCCGAGCCAAATAGACCTCCTCATAGGAATAGGCACGTTAGGCATGACCCCTCAGTATTCACAACAAACCCTAGCAAGAACCACCATTTCTAACACCATTCTGACACCTCCCAGTCTAGTACAAAATAATCCATTCGTGGACAATCCCCCTTCATACTTAAACATGTACTCCAAATCACCACAAGGGGATATGTTCTCCTCTCCCGGCATGAGTCCTCAAACACAGGGGTTCCTTATGCCCCCACCAACGCGTACACTATGCCATATCAACAACCCATTCCACCTCCACTCCCTCAACAGGCACCATCAATGGTCGAAACCTATGCGATAGGGACATATTCAGAATACTTGAAAGAGCCCTTAGATTTCACCATACGAAGCGTCATGCTTCCAAGACATCTTCCTGATTTTTCCAAGTACAAAGGTGAGGGAGATCCGAATCGCACATATCAAAGCTTACGCCACAGCCATCCGAGAACTACTCCCTTGGGATGGGGTTGTTGCTAAAATATTTCCCAAAACCTTGGAAGGTATCGCTCTCGATTGGTATTATAGAATACCTGAGGCTTCCATCCATTCATTCAAGCAACTCGTTTCAAATTTCATCAAGGCATTTGACATGAACAAACTATTAAGAACAGGAATTAGGGAATTCTTACACATCAAGCAAGAACACAATGAATCTGTCGCCCATTTCATCCAGAGGTGGTGTACAGTTCTTTATTCTTCGGCAAGTGCTCCAAATATGGACCAAATGGAACTATGTGATTTATTCCTTCATTCTCTCAGCAGAGAAGTGAAGGAAGAAGTTCAGAAGTTCCCACTAAGAACTTACGATGAAGTACTTGAGAGTGCTCTCCGAATAGATCAAGTGGCAATTGATAGTGGTCGCAAAACATATGGAGCAAATGGAAGGTTAATCACTTCCAACCATAACACTACAACTTATCCTACTACCACGAATGTCAATCAAGGACCTAAAATCCTTAATAGAAATCGCAGAGTGACAACAGATGGAGTAACTGATCAGGCCAAAAAGGTAAATAATGTGAATACTCCACCACAAATAAACAACCAACGAAACAACAACTTTACTCCAACAATCAATACAGTGGATTTTAATCATCCACAACAACAACAACAACGGTGAAGCCCTACACGGGATCCAAACCAAAATTCAACTGGGTATCAAAACCATAATTCAAACCAAAGACAACAAACGCAAAACTTTAATAGGCAATGGTTTGATCAAAGTTTTAGGCCACAATATACACCAAGCCAACAAACTAGGAATTACAATCCTAACTCGTATTGTGGTTTTCACAAAATCCGAGGCCATGACACTAGAATGTGTTGTGACTACAATAAATTCATGCAACGTTTTCTAGAGGAACAAAGACAACTTTTTATAGATATGTTCTTGGCAGATCCTACATCACCAGCAC
Source organism: Taxus chinensis (assembly GCA_019776745.2). NCBI lineage: Eukaryota > Viridiplantae > Streptophyta > Pinopsida > Cupressales > Taxaceae > Taxus > Taxus chinensis. The sequence goes on from CM034146.1 coordinate 907,882,239, forward strand.
CAAATACTTTTACAGGGGCAGTTTCCCCTCAAAATGCACCCCTCAAGATCTTCAATGATCCGCTCCCAAATCACAACAATAACAAGTTAAATCCAAATGGGACAAACAAGGGTGTAATTACAGGAAACAATGATCATGAAGCCTCAACTTCACTGAATCCATTATTCGCGCCACAATTAGGAAGTCAACCACGACCTAAGATAGTCTGGTTTAGTGGAGTTAGATGCCAAACTACCCGTAGAAGCCATAACAAGGACACGAGAGTATTCCTCTCAGCTAAGTCCAAGCTACCCGCTAGAAACAGAACAATATCCAACAAGTATTAATAAATCCCGTGGGTGCTTATGATTTAATTAATGATCTAACAAAAACCTTCTCGCACATCTCCTTTTTGGACTTATTGAAGAACTCCCCTACTCACAGGGCTGCTCTTTTAGAAGCATTGGGTTTAGGTCATCTAATTAACATCACTCCACCTCCCGAAACACAGGTGAACCATATAGACTTTGATATCCACCCTTCGGGGCAGCCGGATAGGGACACCGAATTCATATTCAAAATAAACAAAATGCCAACAAATGCTGAGATTGCACGCTGAGGTGATCCAGCCTTACACTTGCAAGTGTGGGTTTATAACAATTATGTAAAACGAGTGATGGTTGATGATGGGGCAGCAGTTAACATAGTCCCCTTTTCCTTCCTTCAAAAGCTAGGGTATGGAGAAACAAATTGTTCCACGACGCGAAATACACTAAGAGGCTATGATAGCCTTAAAGCCACCTCGATTAGAACTATAATACTACCGGTCACCTTAGGACCCAAAACAATCCTGACTGAATTTTATATTATAGATCAGGAAACTAACTATAATATGATCCTCGGCCGACCATGGATACACCGTATGAAGGCAATCCCTTCTACGCTATTTCAAGAAGTAAGGTTTTTACACTTAGGAAAGATATTCATAGCCAAAGGTGATCCAAAACCATTCGATATACACCTGGCTGACCAAAAGAAAAGACCAGGCGTGCACTCAGAGTTTGAACTCCCAACAAACCAACTTAATAAACCTACCAATGTGAAACCAGAAGAAAAGTTGGTACCTACGAACAGATCTTGAAACTATGAGCCTAGCCAAGACAATCCCAGCCCTCAAAGATGAGGCTAACATTGTAGAAATAGTATCATTAGGAACTACTGCAAAAATTGTTGAATTACTAGAACAGGATCTACCAATGTTCCTACCATTTGATTCTGTAGGCATGGGGTACACCCTAGGTGTCGGTTCTCTCCCAGCAGTAGATCTCTGCATGGTAGAGGTAGAAGATGTTAACACAACAAATATCCCAGTGCCCATATTCCCAGCTAAGTATTGGACTCTCCATTTCGATGGAGCTAAATGTCGTTACGGAGCTGGGGCAGGCGTAATCCTTACTTCTCCCGAGGGAAAAGTCCTACCATTTTCCTTTAAACTAAATTTCGAATGCACAAACAACGGCACTGAGTACGAAGCCCTCCTCCTTGGCCTCATCTTAGCTAAGAGAATCGGTGTTGATAACATCAGAGTGTTAGGAGACTCGCAATTAGTAGAAAATCAAGTTGCTGAGATGTATGAAACCAAAGTTGAGCACTTACAACTCTACAAAATAGTTGTACTGAATTTAAGCAAGGAGTTTGACTTCATATCAATTGAAGCAATCCCGCGAGAACAAAATCTTCTCGCCGATTCAATAGCAACCTCAACATCGTGCTTTACTCCAAACAGTAAGTTAGAGGATACCCGTTTCATGGTATCCCTTCATACTGAACCACTAATAAAATAATGTCAAATCCTCTTTTAAATGGAAATGAAAACAAATCTACTATCCTAGACCACATCGATAGTGATACAACCACTCTTGATTTCTTAAAATGCCTATGCAGCGTTACATCTCACCCATCACGTAATAGATTTGTCTTTAATCCCACATTCATCTTCTTACTTCAGGAATCCCATGACAGAACTTCCCCTACAAAAGGAACTTAGCATATACACAGTCAAAAATAGAGACGATCTGGAACTACCTCCAGCCCCGCCTGAGTTTGAAGAAGGTAACGCTTTTTTAATCAAAGAAACAATTGATATTAACATCGGAACGGAAGATGAACCAAGAATATTGAAGTTAGGATCCTCGTTAAATCCATCAGAAGTAGAAATACACACTCAGATCCTCAAGGAACATCAGAAGGCTTTTGCATTTAATTATAAAGAAATGACAGGGGTTACACCACACATTGCGGTGCACAACCTCGTCACTAAATCAGATGCAAAACCGATTAAACAAAAATCGAGACCAATGAAACCCAAGGTAGCTCTCATGGTGAAAGAGGAGGTAATGAAACTCCTCCAAGTAGGATTCATCAAACCAATCGATTACTCTCAGTGGGTATCTAATATCGTTCCGAGTTCTCAAAAAGAATGGAAAGATATGCATCTGTGTAGACTTCCGAGACATTAACAAGGCATGTCCTAAAGATGACTTCCCATTACCATCTATAGATGTCATTGTTGATGCAACAGCTGGATTTGAGCTTTTATCTCTCATGGATGGATTCTCGGGATACAATCAAATCAGAATATCCAAACAAGATCAAGCTAAAACCACGTTTATAACTCCTTGGGGAACCTATTGCTATGTTGTTATGCCATTCGGTCTCAAGAATGCTGGTGCTACGTACTAGCGGGCTATGATGTATATATTTCATGATCTTATTCATAAAATTGTGGAATCCTACGTAGATGACTTGTTGGCTAAGGCCAAGAAGCATTGTGACCATCCAGAAGTGCTTCGCGTCATTCTTTCACGTCTGATAGAATACGGAGTCACGCTAAATCTAGAAAAATGCGTCTTTGGTGTAACAGGAGGGAAGCTCCTAGGTTACATTATATCATCACATGCGGGATTGATGTTGACCCAACCAAAATTAAGGTTGTTCTCAAAATGGTGCCACCTTCATATGAATCTGGAATCAGGTCATTTCTCGGAAAACTTGGTGCAATCCGGAGATTCATCTCGGACTTAAGTTTCGCCATTCATCCAATCAACAATCTACTCAAGAAATATTATAACATTGATTGGACCGAAGACTGCAATGAAGCTTTCAACATAGTTAAGCGTTTCTTGTTATCACCACCTATGCTAATGCCACCTAAGCCAGATTTCCCGTTAATTTTATATTCGCGAGCCACCAATGTCTCTCTAGCCTGTATGTTGGCTCAAGGAAGACGATGACAAGAGAGAACGTGTGATCTATTTCATTAGCCAGACATTGCTCGACTATGAAACACGCTATACGCAAGCAGAATGAGAATGCCTCGCCATAGTCTTTGCAACCAAATGCTTAAGACATTACATGTTAAATCAAGAAACAAAGGTCATTGTAAAGACAGAACATTTACGAACTTTCCTCACGCAAGGGTCCTTGTCTAAAAAGGCTGGACACTTTATAACCTTAATGGGTGAATTTGAATTAACATTCGTAAATCAAAAGTCTGTTAAAGGACAAATCATCACGGATTGGTTAGCTGATAATCCATTAGACAGAGGCGATCTAGTAGATCTGGACTTTCCCGATGAATGCATATACTACATCGAAACCAGACCTCCCATCTCTAAGTGTCCTTGGTATGCTGATATTATTAATTATATCATGGATCATACGTATCTGGAAGGTGCTACACCACAGCAAAGAAGGTGGTTACGCATCATCGTAGCCAAATACGTCATTATAGAGCAAGTGCTCTATCGAAAAGCATTCGATGGAATGCTTCTAAGATGTGTCGACACAGAAGAATCCAAGAAGATTCTCCACGAATCTCACAGTGGGATGTGTGGAGGCCACTTCGGTGGCCATGCCACCACTCGAAAAATACATTGAATGGGCTATTTCTGGCCTACTCTAGAACACGACGCAGTAGAGTTTGTATGAAGGTGTCATAAGTGCCAAGAATTCTCTCATGAGATTCACATGTCAGCACAAGCTCTACAACCAATCGCTACTCCATGGCCCTTTTCTACGTGGGGCCTAGATTTAATAGGGAAATTCTCTCCCTCGTCTACAAATGGCCATAATTTCATAATCACGGCCACCGAATATTTTACCAAGTGGGTAGAGGCTATGCCTCTTACTACTGTGCCAGGTTCTGTAATCGCCAAGTTCATTTTGAACCAAATCATTTGCAGGTATGGTATCCAGCAAATCATTATCTTAGATAATGGGACTTCTTTTAAGAATGACGAAGTTCATGAATTGTGCAATAAATTTAAAATAAGCCATCATACGGCCTCCTTGTATTACCCTCAAGCCAATGGACAGGCTGAGGCGACAAACAAAACATTAAAAGCCATTCTCCTTAAAACGGTGAAAGAAAACAAGCAAGATTGGCATTTGAAGTTATATTCGGCCTTATGGGCCCACTGAACTTCAATAAGAACACCAACAGGAGCCACTCCTTTATCGCTGGTATTCGGGGCAGAAGTAGTTCTCCCACTTGAGGTTGAAATACCCAGTCTCTGTATCTCATTACAAGGGATTCTAGACGAAGATGCTTACAGAGAAGCACGTCTCTCCCAACTAGAAAGCCTAGATGAAGCTAGGATAGATTCTGAACAGCGGCACAGAGTCTATGCTGACCGAATGTGTCGGCAGTATAACAAGAAAGTCTATGAACGCGACATATATGAAGGTGATCTAGTTCTAAGGCTAGACAGCCGGATCGACAAAAAGACCGGCGAAGGAAGGAAGTTTCCAGCCCAAATGGTTGGGCCCATACCATGAGTCATGAAGGACTATGGAAATGGTGCATATCTCCTATGTATGCTGGAAGGTGAGGAATTTGGTGAAACAGTCAATTCCCTACACCTCAAACAATTCTACGCGTAAGCAGCTAGTACTACTTGTATAGTTATATCTACATTGCATCTTCATATAGTTAGGATCATTTTGTCCGCTTGTTTCATACAAATTTGTGATCAAGGAATTTATTCTCAAAGCAATTCATTACAAACTCATGATGTTGTTGGCATAAACGCTCTAATCATACTTCTCTATTTCCATGATATCATCAAACTATTTCGGAATCACTTCATCAAATAAAGCTAGATATGACAGGGTCTTAACGGTAACCATACCAAGATCTACAGGTTTGTTCTCACTTTTGGTTTCTTCTTAGGATAGGTATCTTACCTATGGTCTATTCTAGAAGCTTCACGGTGTCACATCTATCCCATTTGAATATCTCTTTAGAAATAAAAACACACTGACATTTTTCTCAAGTAAACAAGTCAAATATAGATCAAACATAAAATTTTAAATTTTCACATTTCCTTGCCCCACCAACCTTCGGTGATGAGCTTGCGTCTCTTACTAGTGACGTAGGGTTGTGAAAGGATGGAAATTCCCTTACTCGCCTATGCCTTGCCTAAGGTGATAAACCCACGCTTCTTACTAGTAGCATGGGGCAAGGTGTGGGGGGTCCTCTTGACAAACAAACATAAAAGGTCATAAACAAACAATTCAAATCTTGAAGTCTTGAGTCAAGAGCAAATGAATCGGATGTCCAAAATTCCAAGAGAATTAAAAATCCTAAAACCTAGATTTTATCTACCATGTGGCCATCCACGGATCTAAGTCTAGATAAACCACAAAGCAAGTTGCATCCCAAAACTATGAAGTCACTCAAGTGGAGTAGGCTTGTAGCATCCTAATTTGGTTCTGCCAAAGCTTTGTCTATCTTTCATCAATATCATTTCAACACATTTCATAACTTGTGCCCTTTTTAGCTCTCAGTGATGAGCCCTCGCATCTTACTAGTTGCGTGGGGTTAGGAGTGGGGCAAGTCTATCTACTCATCATACCGGCTTATCTTCACCACTTTGCCAAAGCAAATATGAAGTACCCAAAATTGCTTACAGAAACTAAGATTCAAAATCACATTGTATCTACATTATCATATATCAGCATCATGAAATACAAAAAGAAAGTAAAGATTTGTATCATTTGTTCTCCATTGCATACATTCTAAAAAGCATATAATCATAACCTCATAATGTACATGAGGAAACGGAAATGGAAGCAAAGCCATAAATGCCAAAAGTTCTGATCCAAAAGGAATATATATATATATATATATATATATATATATATATATATATATATATAAATGATCAAAATTCCTGTACAATGCCATCATGCTCTAAGCATGGTCAAAACACTCAAAGAGCCCGGGATATACAAGAATATCATACAAAAATCTAGGAGAGCCAAGTGGCTTCTCAATCCCTATGAGACCCCTCTGAAGGCACACGCCCACGCCTAGGACTCCAGCTACGCCGGCGCTCTGAGTGCACGGAGGGCTCAGGATCCCGAGGGGCAGCTGCAATCTCACCACGAGAATGACTCCTCATCAGGCGCTCGGCTGTCCTGATACCCCACTAGCTCCGTACGGAGAGTTCGATACCATCCTGGCAACATGCCAGATAGGGGCGAAGATGTCAGTATGTCTGCCAGCTGTTGAGGGCTCCCCTGGCATCCACAGACAGCTCTCGCATGGGTCCTCTCCATGGGAATCATCAGGGTATCGGTACATACCCTGCGGATCAAGTCTCGCCACTCATCGCGTGATCTCTGCAAACAAAGGAGAAAACAAATTAGAAATAAAACAAGAGATAAAACACAAGTGTAAACAAAAGGAGAGATAGCAACTAAGGCAATCCTAATTAAAAACAAACATTAAAAGGAAGGGTGGTAACTTACTCGGATCACCAGGCCTCCAGGATGGATCTCTAGGGTCAGCACTTGCCACAGATGTTGCCGCTGACTGAGGTGCTCCCCCCGTGGCTGGAGCAACATAGCATCTTACAACGGACTCATCCTCCCCACCATGGCCCTGGGAGAGTGGCTCCTCTGAAACCAGAGTCACTCTCTCTGCACTCTGCTCTGCCCTCTCTACCTACATGATATCCTGAGTGTCATGCCACTCAGGATCACTGTCCTCCTCGGTCTCCTCCTCTGTCTCTCCCCCTGTGAACTCCTCGGACTCAGAGTCTATGTCGATGGGGTCATCACTGCTATGGGAAGGACCCGCGGCAATCTGAAGTAGGGGTGCCTGAGGAGCACCGGCTCTCCCTCGGGCACGTACTACCCTCCTGGCTGTAATAGGAACGCCAGGTGTAACAACTGCCCAACCCCGGCCTCTAGGACCCCCTCTAGCCTCTCGAACTGACCTGTATACTGGCACTACCGGGGAAGCATGCCCATGTAAGGTAGGCCAAACTGCTGAGGAACTCAACCAAAGGGGTGTATCTCCACTCGCCCCACTCTGTCAATAAGCTGCCCTGTGGTGGAGCAGGAGATCAAAGTAAGAGCCTCCTCACCCCATATACCTGCCATGGTCTGATATGGTGTGGCCTCCATGTCATCGGTGGTCAGAGAAGCAACTGGCTGATGAGGTGCTCTGAGCACCGACATATCTGTCCATCTGGATGCCCTCACAGCTCCGGGATCTGTCACCTCTACACCTCTGCCATAAGGGATGAAGTGCTCATAGACCCAACTCATGACCAGGGTCGGGTGGCTCAAAGACTGCCCCTGTAAACGGACTACCCTGTATAAGTCGTGGTAGGTAGTCCCAAGTATATCTGCTCCCCAGGCGTAAATCTGGCCATGACCCTCGATCTGTGCAATGATGGGGGACCAGCAATATAGCAGTGTGTCTCCTCCCTTGTCCCCGATCAATCTTGAGGCAAGGATCCCCATAATAGCCTGGCGAAGCAAGGGGATGGGAAAACTAGGAATAGACCGAACTCTGACCCCCTTCTTCGAACCTGTGGAGATGACTGCATCTCCCATGTAAGAAGCCCACTGTGCTATCTGGGCCCGTGAACCTGCTGTCTCGAGGGTGAGTCACCTCCCGATGATCGGGACCCCCGGGATATGGTAAACATCCTCCAGCATGATGGTCCACTCACCTCGGACCCCTGGTAATCGGAAGGTGTTCTGATCAGCATCCCAGTAGGAAAATAAGTCACAGAGTATGTGACTGGATGGTGCAACATGTGGTACCCACGATATACGTAGTATACCAGCCCTCTGAAGAGTATCCTGCTCGTCCTGTGAAAGGGCATCTAGCACTGCTGGGAGCCAGTCACACTCCCTCTCTCGGCTCCACCGAATGTACTCCTCTCTCGCCTGCATACACCCAAAAACACACAAAACAAAGTAAGTTAGCATCTGAATGACATTAGAAAAATCATGAAAACACATAGAAATGCTAAAAATGCAAAAACAATCTAAAAAAAAGTGTTCTTTTGACATTCTATGAAGAACCACCGCCCTGAACAGGTTTCGCAACCACCACCGGTCTTGTAACCGCCACCCTGAACAAGGCGGCGGTCGTGTAACTGCCGCCCTGGGTAGGGTGGCGGTCGTGTCCCAAAAACCCACGCAGGTTTTATATCTTAAAAGGGCCTAAAAAAACACTAAAAAAGGACCATTTTTAACTAAAACAAAGCCTACCCAGTAGGCGCCCCCCCTAGATGGACCTTTCAAACCTAACATTTTCAAAAATAACCCCCCCATGACAAAGATTTTAGCATTTTAAAAGTTTGGAGGTAAAAACAATAAATTGAGGAGAACTAACCTGTGATCTCGCGGGCTGATGATCTGCTCACGGAGGCATGATCACTATCTCGTCACGGACGTTTTGACTCTACTCTCGTAAGAAACCGTCACCGTGGGTCCAAGAGCTCGGAATCAATCAAATCAACATGCGCAAATGAATAGGAAAATGGGCCCACTTTCATATATATAACAGCCTGACTTGTTTTGAATGTTTTTTTTCGCAGGTTTGGAGCGCCGACAAGAGGTAAGTTCTTACCCCCACACAAATGGTACATCCTCATTTCCCATTATTTTAGCAGTTTATTTTCTAATCTATCTTGTCTATCTGCACTTGAGTTCACTTTTCGTTTCGTAGGGAGCGGGAATTTTGGATGGCATCATTTCGACACATGAACGTATCAGGTATAACTTCCAACTTCCCATTTCGGGACCGCCATACTCAGACCCACCGTTTTACGCCTCTTCATGGCTAAAACGCTTCTCCAAGGGGGAAATATGTACGTACCCAAAATTGTAGGGTACTGCACCATCGGAACAACGTAACACGTGCCCCAATGATGATACGGGTCTCCTCGCAAGGTGTTCGGGATCCGAGAAAATCTCTCCAAGTATGCATTATCATCCCACATGCCCCGCTTAGCCCCCGCATGCTTTTCTTTACTCTTTTCCCCTCTTTTCTTTGCCTTTTTCTCTTCAGTTACAAAACCACCGCCCTACCTAGGCGGTAGTCTCATGACCGCCACCCTGGTCAAGGCGGCGGTCCTGTAACTGCTGCCCTGATCAGGGCAACGGTCCTTTACGCATTTCCCATAATACTCTTTTAACATGAATCATGTAAATTTCAACGTTTACCAGCTTTTTTTTGACCGCCTTGGGCTTGCATTAATGATTCTAGTTCCCTAGATTAGTGTTTTGCCATTGTTTATAGTTTAAGAGTTCAATTTGGTTTTTACCTTAGGTAAATGCAAATGCTATAAATAGTTGGCTTGTGCTCAAGCAAATGGCCCCTCAAAATTTGCCTCTGAATTTCTCATTGCAATAGATTAGTCTTTCATTTTGTTTAGAATTCTTAGTTTCATTCATTACATGCCTAGTTAGTATTATTTTGCTGTTAGGAAGCCACATATCCATCTTGTGCAAGTGCTGTTGATATTTCATCCAATCCATTAGAGTAAGAATAGTCTGTTTTTCAATAGGAAGCCATTAAAGTTGTGAGGTTTTGTTCTTCAAACAGGATAGTTTTAGGTTCTGGATGTTTTATGTTGCATGACTCGCAATAGATCCCACTAGGAATTGTATAAGCCAAGCTCTATACTCTTGCGCTATCTCTCTCGTACTCGCATTGTATTCAGTCTGTATCCTAAGCTGCCTTTATCCCAATATCTACTTCTGTTGATGCTAGCATTACACACTTTTCTAGATCCACGTGAACACGAAGGAGCGAGGAGGGTCACACTGAGGGGACAAGATCAGACACATCATCGGATTCGCCACTATTCTGCAGAATCTAGGTTCTAGCTTTCAAAGTTCTAAATTAGAAGCATATCAAATAGAGTAGCTAATCACTTTACTTTTCAATCAATTTTACTTTCAATATTGCCAGGGAAGCTGTGAGGATTGATAGTTTTTGAGAGACTATGATTCTTTCCTCACTTCTGAGGTAGGATCGAGAGTCTTTCAAATAAATTAGATCAGTTATTTCTTTGCTTAGAATAGATTTACAACTGCACAGGTAAGTAGCTATACTCGGTTACTTTGTTTGTTTTAAATTCGTCATTAGATTAATTGTCAATTTATAGATATATTAAAATAGTTTCTCCTTGAATTTCATCTATAAAATTCATAAGAAAAATACAAAAATATAGAAGTTATATATGTTATAGATATACTTCACATAGTTAATTTTACTTTGCTGTATTTAGTTTACATTGTGGCTTTTGTATGACAATCACGGGACCTAGAGAGCCTAGGGAATACGTGTTTCGAGCCAATCGTGCCTCAACCCAATCTCGTCATAGCCATAACTGATATAGATCAGAATCTTAGGATCCAAGTCTTCCGAACAACGGTAAACTTAAAACAAATTAGTTTTCAACTGTACGGGTTAAACATAGAAGACGACCAAGCACACACGTTTTGGTCGAATCAACCAAACTAAAAATTACCCTAGATACATATCTGCATGAATGTGGAAGGGTTTGAAAGAGAGCAGACCTTTGGTTGTGATCCTTTGGTCCCACAGCCAGACGTAGGAGACACTCTCACAGATATAGATACCAGCTTGAGAATTCAGGTTGCACAAACACCTATGAGATACTCTGAAAAGATCACACAATTGTTAAATTTGAATATAGAGGCTGAAGAAAGCATATGACTATTAGATACTAGGGATTAGGGACTGAATCCGCACATGACCATAGCAAGACCACAACAAATACGAATCTACGGTTGTGACCCACGAGTCTCACAGCCCAATGAGTCCATAGGTGAGTCAGACATAGATGCTGGCCTACGTACATTAATATTCAGATCTACTCCACTTCCACCTATCATCATCGAACAGTTATCCTTGTTAGACATAGTAGCTAACAAAGCTAAGGATTTCTGGACTAGGCCAGAGAATCACCCATAAAGTCAATTATATTTACCATCCGCCCTATGACCTTATCTGGAGACATACACAAAACTATCCCAGGTCATTTTCCACGTATTCCACAACCCATAGACCGAATCACACCAGATCTCGATATTGATGGGAGCCTTCGAGCAATCATCCTTGCTGATCGATCTATCACACCAGTTCAGGTTAGGAGGGCCTTCTTTGCCTTAGATTCACAATTTCCACTAGTGCGCGTCGAAGACATCAGATTGCCTAACTAGTTTGTCTGCATCCCACACATATTCAATCCCCACCGGCTGTCTCGGCACGACCTCAGGAGGTCTGAGTGTGAGGAAAATTTACTTGTAGATTCCCACGCTCGCTTGTCAATTTTCCATCGTACAGTAACAAACCTGGATAGTTTCTCATCCCTGCAGTCACATACACAAGATAGGAATTCATATAAAAATTACTTGAAGTTAGGAAATCTGACATTTGAATTTGTATGAGATTTTTGATGTGCTCTACCCATTGAATAAAATCACAATTTTTATGGATAATGTCAATAAATAGGTAAATCCATTCTTGGAAATCTTTCGAAGATGGAAGTCTTGTAACTCTGCTCAATAGTGTGATAATATCTTTCACTTCTTGAATAAAATCTGAGTGTGGAATGGTCTTTGGAACTCTGGACACCAAAGGATTAGGTTTTGCTAAGTAGCTCTTATAAGGATCTTGACGCAAACTTTAATTATTTTCCAATGCTTAAGGGCAGAGTTAGGAGAAATTGAAGCATACCCCTCGATGTCAGGAAGCTTCAAAAAATATTCAAAATAATCAGTCTTCAATTTGATTACAATCATTCCATCATCATCTCTAATCATTCAAGATTATATATCATAATGTGTTGCAGTTGCGAGCACAAATTCAAGAAATTGCATCAATGGTCGAAAGGCAGTGGCAAGGTAAATTTCAATATCGTAAATAATCTTCATCCAGTAATTCTTAGATGGAGCTCTAACTCTACTCCAAAATTCTAATAGATTAATGTGTCCAAGGTCAGTATCCCTAATATTATTAACGTTTGATGTGATACTAGAAAGGGGAAACACCCCTTGGAAACTGTACTTCATCTTTCATTTTCCCTTAGATGATGACTTAGACATTTGTCTCGGGAAAAAATATGAGAAAACCTTATATAAATCTCTAAAACTTGAGGGCAAAAATCAACCCTTGAAATGCAGCAAGGAGCCCCCAAACTATACCAACAGAAATTGAACCCTGCTCTATAGCCTTGAAGTTCTGATGTGAAGTCCTAATTTGAATTTTCCACTTTGAAGTTCTGATAAAAATTCAACCATTTCTTGGCATGTTTTGACTTCCAAAATGCATGGGCGGGACTTGCGAGGTGATTTTCCACCCCCAACTTTCGATGGTGGAATTTAAAGCTTATTTTACAAATATGAACCTCTGATTTGGTCTACGATAGGAGTGGAGACCTGTTATGTAGCTTGCAACTTCCAAAATGGTGTTTCAATAATAATTCCTCCTTCAATTTCAAGTAAATGAGAATTTGAATCCTAGGCTTCATAAAATAAAATCAATATAGGAGGGAGGGAAAAGGATATGTTAACTCCAGGACAGAGGGAAGAAAAACCAAGAAATGAAATAAAAATTAAAACACCAAGGGTACCCATAATGCCAAGTAAAATATGAAAAGAATGCTCAAAATGAATGCTTGAAAACCTTGAAAAAATGATTAAAAAATTAAAACTTAACTAAAAATCAAGTGGGTCAAAGAGAGAAAAGTGAAAATTCCCCCAAAACCATGCAAGAAGTACGAACGAAGGTTGGTAAAGCATCAGTAGGTCAGTGTACAAAGTTTCTGGTAAAAAATACAAGTAAAATGTTTGACCTTAAATAAAAAAAGGGAGATTTTATTACCACGTAGGTGACACATGTGGGTAGATGGCATTTAATGATTTGACCTGGCATCAAGTTTTTGGTTTTGAAATTCATCATGAATCTATCAAGGAATGGATTTGTTCCTTGATAGATTCAATTTCAAAATTTTATTTTTCCTTTGATGTCTGCTTTATTATTTTTTGGAATATGTATTTTTTGTATTTTTTAGAGAACTTTAAGGGTGCACAAGGGAAAATCTCTCCCCAGTAGAGTCACCAAAAACTGTTGGAAAATTGTTGGTTTCCACCAACAATCACATGTTTAAGCCCCTCCTTCTTGTGTATGGGGAGGATCCCATTATTGAATTTAAACTAACCTAAATCTATGAGTGGTCATTAGACAGGGGATCACATAGGAATACTCCACTTCACATGTGAAAAATACTTGTAAAATGTACAAGGGAGGAATTTTTAGTGAAGAGAGCTAAAGGGGAGTTGGAGAAATAAAGAGAGAGATGTTTATTATGGTTATTAGGTTTACAAAATTCACATGAAATAACCAAAGTAGGTCCACATTCTATAAGAAGAACATAACAATGTAAACAATGAGAAGACCAACAAATCTTAGACACCAAATTCCAATGACTCGTTTATCAAAGGCACATATACCTTTCTTGGTTTAACAAGATTATTATGTTTGCAAATTTGGAAAGAGAGAATAGAGGAACATAAGAAAACAAATAAAATAATTTTATATTTTATTTCTTGATGTAGAAGTGGTACTCTCAAAAACATAAATTCAATAAAATATTTCTAACCCCTTGGAATCAATAAGCCATTAAAATTTATCAAATTACAAATTGTCTCTTCATCTACCCCCCACATGACTCTTAACCTATCCCCATCACTCATGACCTTTCTTATTCCGAGGACGTGAGTCTTTTTCTTATTAGTTAAGAAGGAATCTCACCATGTTTAATTGAGTATAACTTAAGTGAATAGGAAAAAATATCAGTAAGTACATTCTTAATGAGAAATTAGAACATGGAGAGAGAAAAAGGAATATAGAGAGAAGGGTTGATCAATCTAATGAATATGAAGCCATTCATGATCCTTAAGGGAGAGTTATCATAATAAGATCTTTTCCTTTGGGTAAATTATTTATGAACAATAATCTTGACCTTTGATCACATGTTGAACTGAAACACAAAGATTACATATTATGCCTCCTGCAATGAGATGTGAGAACACTTAAAAGTGACGAATAAGTGTTTAGAAACATTATTTGCAGGTATTGCAAAGTGAACCTAAGATGACCAATGACATCACCCATTATAATCTTGTCATGTCATTATTCTCATGACCATTTCCTTAACTATCTAAATTCTAATGTTTCAACATACACATAGGCTTCATAATTTTATTGACTTCACCTATTTCCTTAGTGACCATCTATGGAGTTAGAACATCATGGTTATAAATTACTCCTATGATGAGATGTAGAGATAGTATAAGAAATTAAATTAGTGTTCAAGACAATTATTGCATTGTGATATGAAAATTATGTTTTTAATAGATTGAGTTAGGATATAAGGATTACTTTCTTTCTTCTTAGGCTTTCACAATTTACCGAAATGATCAAAATAAATAAATCCATGATGCTCTAACTCTTTTGATGTTTTTCCTCCTATTACTAAAATGAGTCTTCATCATGGGGGTGAAAAGATTACCCCTGAGTGAAATTTTTATCATGTGGCCACATGTTAGAATGAAATGTGGTGATGGTAATGTTCTTCCTTCTTGAGTAATGCTCACACCACAAGGTTATTGAATGATTTTTTAACAGCACTACGAAGTGGATGGAAATAAATGAAATAGAGATGATTTCCAATTCTTGAAAATATGATGCTTCAAATGAATATCATATTCTTCTTACCTTTTCTAGCTCCATAATCTTCTCTAAATGGAGTCATCTTCAAAATGCTCCTGCACTTTATTTCTCATATGCCTCTTATGGAAAGGTTTTATCACCGCGAGACATAAATTTGGATGTCAATGAAGAGTAGGGGGCTACAATGGGTAGATCTTACATGTCTCAAGATGATTTATGGGATTATTTATGATTCTCATCTTCTTACGAAGCTTTCTAGAATAGGGAACCTCTATGTACCCTATTTTCATCATATTTCTTTATAAAGGTTCTTGTTCAATGGCCCTTGATTGGAAAATTTATTATTTTTGAGGAATGGCCACATTACCATGAGTTTTACAGATTGTTTAATAACACTATGACATTAAATTAAACATGGATGTTTTTCTCTTTTACACACATTTTTTCACACATGAATATCACCTATTTATCTCTCTCAACTCTAGAAAAATTATCAAATGAAATCAGATATGGGATCCTTACAACCTTATTTCTCATATGTTTGGCATGAGATGATTTCTTGATTCTTCACACATGGTGATCTTGAGTAATTTGATTTCTTAATTAGTCTTACTTCAACCTTCTCCTTGAATAGATTATGGAAGTTTTAGGACACATGATGAATCTTGGCCTATTCCACGAGCTTTCCCATTTCAATCTTTTGAACACAGATGACACCCTTTTTCACTTCACAATTTACTTTCTTTTGATCGAGATGCCACTTGAGTGGAATCATGCCTACATGAAATCTAGATCACTATTGATCTCAATTTACTTCTTATGGAAATGGGACCTCCATCTCTAGGTGGAAGGATTGGCCTCTGAATGGATCTTAATTATGAGCTTACATGTTTTGACCTCAAAATTACATCGAGGCACCAAAAATTCCACGCCCTCATATGACTTGACAAGTTTTGAGTGATTTTTATCAAGCTATTGGATCAAGTGTTTATAAACACTTCACGAGGTATGCATTGATTGAGGTGAATTATTGTTCTTGCTCACAATGATATTATTTATGGGTTTTAATTTCAATTGATTTCTTGATTCTCACTAGAGTTCTTGTCTCTTTTTGAATTCTATTTTGACCTCATAATGTTCCTAGTTTCACCTCTCTTACGCCTTGATGTGCTCTTATATTCTCCTTAACACAAATGTGATCAAAATGATGCCTACGCATCCTTTTAAATATTCTTAGAGTGTTACATTTTATTATTTAAGCTATGAAATGATATTATTGACCTTGCGGTGATGGAAAAAAGAAACAATATGAGTGAAAATAGAGCCACCTATAATTTTCTAGGCTCAAATCAGAAATTTTCTATTTAAATTAGCAGTGTGGGGTTAGGAGCTAGTATTTTCATATTTTTTATAATTTTTCACAATCATTGTTCACTTGAGCTCCCATAATACAATTAGGTTTCTATTAATTTCACTTATGATGATTTCCTATTTTTAGAAAGTTTAATATTTTAGGACATTTGTCTTTTTCCAAACTTCCTATTTTTAGCAAGTTTCTCGATTTTACCATATTTCATGTTTCTTATCACTGTTTCTTGATGTTCTAAATGTTGAGGGTTTTACAATTTCAGAGAAACTTACTACTTTTAACATCTCATTGTTAAGAGAATATTCTATTCTTAGTAAGTGATCTTACCAGTGTTGGATTGTGATGAAACCACCTGTCACTGTGCATTTGGCTTCACACCGGGATCCTCATGCTCCAATCTTTAACTATGTTTTTCATGTCGTTAGAACTATTGGAAATTGAAAAAGGAAACTCTTATGGGGTTAGAGTTTTTAGTTTTATATATCAAATAACTCTACTGAATTGATGAATTTATTTTATCACACACATCCCAAAGGTGTTCTAGAGAGAAATCTAAAGGTCAAATTTTTGTTGTGATCTGATTTTTGGTTAGTGAGATGTGAGAGAAATATTGGTATTGTCAATGGTAATGGATATGTTCTAGGAAAAAATTGATCCAGAATATATGATACAAATGGAGTTTTTATCAATGTATTCCATTAGAAACATAAATGGTTGATGGACAGTCTGAGATGTGTGAGAGAAAATCAGTTTAAAGATGAGTTATGTTTTAATTTTGTGTTATTCTGCAAACTGCAGTTTAACCCTAAGTGAGATATGAGTTAAAATTGTGAGTTTAAGATCCATAGTTTTTCATGGTGAAAAGGGTAAAAATAGCATAGATAGGGATAGATAAGGGATGAATTGGAGAAATATTGACCCATGAGTGGTAGCCTTAGAGTGAATTTGAGTGAGATGGAGGAGCTAAGCTAACATCTTGTTGAACCGAGAGAGGTCGTATGGATGACCGGGAGAGCTAGGGATTTCTCATGGGCATGAATATATTTTCCCACTTGTCTCATTGGGTAAAAAGGAACATCAGGTGTAGAAAAAGGGATCCTTGGACCAATATGTTGACAAGTGGCAGTGTTAGAGTGAAGGTGAGTGAGATTGAGGAGTCAAACAAACACCGTGTAGGGCCAAAAGAGGTCACATGGATGACCAAGAGTTGAGGCTTGCACATTGGTAGAAATTTTTTATCTCTCCCTTGTCCACATTAGGGACAAAGATGGACATCAAAGATAGACAAAGGTAAAACCTTATAGCATAGGTTGTGACTTGTGGTACTGATAAAAAATCACTAAGTATGGAAACTTTCACTCACATCTCCTCTCTAAATTAGTTTTGACTCAACATCAGGTTGAGTTGACAACACATGTGTTAGTGGGAAGAGTTACAAGGATAAATTTGGGTAGCACAATTTTGTGTCCAACCTATGGCCCCTTGGGGATAAAGGGACAATATGAGCAATAAAACACATGTGCCTTACTTACATTTGGAAAGCTAGTTTTTGCACTTGGCTTACGCCTGAAATAGGATAAGAGCATGAAATATTCATCCTTCGGGAGCTCTAGATGGACTTTTGAGATGAAATTGTATATGAATATGACTCTAAAGACCATTATAAGACCAATGGAATAGGTTTTAGACAAAAATGACAAATAGTTTCATACATATCTAATATTTTCGTTCCCGCTCATCCTAAACTTCCGAAACAAAAAATGAATAATCTAAATATTGCCTCCAAAGATTTCATCGTTTTGCCATAGTCATATCAACTACATGAGCATCTAAATCGCTAAGTGCATCTCTCCTCTTATGCCATTTTTATTTAGCACATGTTCTTATGACTTATGATTTTATCTCGCAAATTGCTAATATAGGTATATTATGATTTAGACATTGATATTAAATTAATTATTCTCAATATATCTCCTATTTCTAACCATTATCCAAAGTTAAATAAGAAATATGATACCTCTTGTTATTTATTCATTTTGAGTGTAATCACAATCATATAAGGAATTTATTATTGATTTGTAAGATAGAATCTAACTTAAATGTGACAAGGCTTGAAACACTTGCATTAAATTGAACTACATTATACTTGGTGTATCGTTTTCCAAATTGTTTAAAACCCCATGGCCTTAATAATAATAAAAGGATAATACATGCCTCCATATTAGAGATTTAAAGAAGAAGATCAATTTCCAATTATTTGCAGTTAATTTTGGAAAAACCAAGAAAGCTCTTCAGAGCCTTGAAACAAATAACATGGTCATCAAATTTGATTTACCTTATTTGACAGTTACTAGAATAAGATTGCTACGATATCGGTCTTATAATCGAAGAAATTTTATTGTTCTAGTCAAGGTTTTTGTTTGCATTGATGATTTTAAATCTGATTTACCTTGGTATTTAGACATGTTCTCCATTATTTTCTCTATAGCAATAAAATTTATACTATCAATTACACCACAGGGTGTGATGGACACGCCGATAGGAGGGAAGTTGGAGCAAAGAAACAACAGCGGACAAGAATGGATAAATCCATAGAATCTTTATACGAGAAGAGAAACTGAAGTAGCTACTGAATGTAGAAGCAATGAGGGACTTTTTATTTTTTATTTAAATCGTGACCAGTAGCACACAGTGAGGAGTACATGCGGATCAGAGGAAAAATAAAAAATGTATGAGAATTTTACATTTCTTATTGTGCCAGAGCAAGTATGATTCTGGCAGAGTTAAATGGACAGCAAAGTAAATACTAAAATGCATGTTATCGGTGGAACATGTATGAATGAGATGCAAGTTCCAGTGTCATGCTTGAAACACAATGAATGAAGTTTTTAGAGTATGAAGTCTGTGGGCTGCTGGTATGCAATGGTTATAGTTCACAGCTTCAATTGTAATAGAAGGAGACAACACATCTAGATTTGTTTTGTTCTTTGGGTGCACAGAGGATGTGAATTGACAACGTATTTACCAAGGCGGTTGAGTACCGGGAGGCGAGTCACCTATGAGTACTACAACAAAATTCAAATGAGTACACGCCTCTGCAAAACCAGATAAAATATGTGGAATGAAATTTCAGGTGCATGATGACATAAACGAATGGTTTACCTTCTGAAACTTCCAACAAGAAGCAATAGACTGTAGTCATTCTGATATGAAATGGGTTGTTATGTGCATAATCTTTGTTTTGGGTGAAGCCATGAGAACCTATACAATTAGAAAATCTAGGTTTCGTCAGGTGCAGGTTCTGCAGCCATATAATGACAATGAAATTAAATGAAAAAACAACAAACAATTGAAATGCAGGAAAGATTTCATTCTTACCTTAAACGATATCACTCGGCTCTAGAGTCTGAGAACAAGTGGCCTACGCACAGCAACATAGCTTCCTAAAACATAGAAGGCAACGAGGAAATTGTAAGGCATTTGGTGCAATCACCAATGACATATGTATTCTATTTATTGTACAATAAGTATATATTTGCTAATTCGTGTTGATGCTCATTGTTATTTCCATTCGGAAGAGGAAGACAACCCAACTTTGCAAAAGTAGCAGCGAGGTATGTCTCATACAGAGGATTCAGCGATATCAGTGCAAAGAGAAAGAAGCAAGTCTCAAGTTTTGTCAACAGTATCTCTCCTGGCATATGAGAAAACCTTTCAAGAATGAATGAGTTTGATTAATGGTTGTGGAAGAGGACTAAAACTGCAGGGCCATGAGCGAAACTAAGTAAAATTGATGAATAATTTACCTTTTTTCCCAGACAACATGCTGCCCAGTGATCGTATATCCATTCACTCCAGCGATAATGGACAACAGACCAAATAAAGAGTAGAACATAAGAGAATAAGATAATTAATCTTATCAAATGATAAAAGGCATCCAATGGAACGCAGAGGAAATCAATAAAAATTCAAAGCAATAGTGAAATGACATCAAACGTGAGGAAGACTCGCCCAGCTCCGCAGAAACTGAAGAACAATCCATCCTCTAATTATGGCTTCAAATTGACATCCGGAGCATGCATATAAGTATTCTGGACGAGTGCAAGAAAATTTTCGCAAGAAAGAAAAGATTGTGTATGTGTATAGGAAAAGATAGCAAAAAAATGTTGGGTCTCCTATGCAAATAAAAATGTAACAAAGTTTTTAATCGAAACGGTTTCAAAATTACAGGCGGTAGAAAATAGCAACGCAATATTGGAGGTGACACACACCAAAAGAGTTGAAGAATATGCAAGCCTGAAATGAACAGAAACATTTAGTTAGTCAATATGAACATGAAAAGAAGTCAAAATATGAAAATAGAAATTGTTAATTCAGTTGAAGAGTGCAAAATAAATCATCATGGAAGTTTAAATCTTTGTACAAAGCAGATGCGGTGCATGTTTTTTTGATACTATTGCCTGTAGGTGGAGCAGAAGTTCCGAAAGGGAAATGCAGGTATGCATTTGGGCAGATGGAATTTGTTTTCTGTAAAAATATTTTGTATGCCAATTGCAAATACTGGACTGTATACTACACTCAAACGTATAATTGACAGCGTTATAAGACCGAAGGAAAATATTGAAGAACAGGACGTAACTGAAATGAAGGCAAGGTGGCGAATTCGATACAAAGTAGAATCAATAGTGAGAGGCCTACAACAGAAGAACAAGTAAACAAGGTGAACTTAATAAAAAAGATATGTTTTTTTAATGTCAATTGTAGCAAATAAATGCAGTGCCCGGTGAATATTTACCTCAAAAAGTTCAAGCTGCTTAGGGAATTTTCGAACATCCTTGACTCGAATTTGAATTGCAGCCTCCCAATCGAACACAATGATTTGTATAGCTACTTGTGTCATAACAAAACCAAGGTTGCAATACACACATATATGAAGTTTGAAAGGAATTATGTTTTTTTTTTTTTTTTAGGAAATTAGTTCGCTTGGTTGCAATGGACGATGTTGTAAAAGAAGTTGAAAGCATCAACAGTTCACAAGATTAAACCGATAATAAAATGTCCAAGCCACGGTTATGTGTTGTATTGAAGTGCAAGGAATACCAACAGAAAATGTTTCCAAGCAACTAAAAACCAATTAAATGCGTGCTCAACAACTGATATTTAATTTTAACAGCAACACGAAACAAAGCAGCAAAAGGAAAATGAACACCAACAAAGTATTCTAACCCCAAGGATGACAGTACCGTAATTAAATATCTTATAAAAGTAGTAAAATGCTTATGCTCTATATTGAATCCCTGGGAAATAACATATATGCATTTAAAAAATGTGCAAAACTTGTCAGATGAATGAAGCTACGATGATCATGAAGGTAATTTTGTTGGCAACATTGCCAGAAATGTTTGTAAATCTAACTGCTTCTTTTCAAATGGGTAAATGCAATGCAATATGATCTGAAAAAAGGTGTCATTCCGTATAAAAATATGGATGCAAATGCAATCACCAGAAGTCAAAATGCGAGTGCCATGTTGTGTGGAACACTAAACAATACACTCACAACAGCCGAAGTGCAATGCCCATATTGAACATACCAAATTTGAAAAAAAAAAATCACAATCAAGTAGAAGGTAGTTAACTCGGTAATAGTATTACTTAACAGTACAGTACGTAAGTTTAAATGTCTTAGAAACTAAAATTACACAGGTCGTTTCGCGTGTTTGTAATATGCGGTAACATTGCACAACCAACTATAAATCACATTCGATATACGTGCTCAAAAAAAATCAATTAATAGTTTCATAGGACTGAACAAAAAAATAGACATGGGCATGAACGTTGACATTTTTTTTGCAATTAAGGCCTGCAAAACAAAAGCAAGAAAGTATGATCAGTTTTTTTTTTCGACAAACGTATATATTTTTTATTTGTTTTTTAGATCTAAAACCAACAAGGCCAAAAAGCATCGGAGGCATGCTAAGAGAATTACATACGCATTTCTATTGCGGTAGGATGCACTCTTTCTCTGAAATCTTGACAGGTTCTTCACGCTGCTCCGCTTTCTCAGCAATGTCAACATCAATTTCATCCTCAAAAGGTTTCTTCCTCTTTTGATTCCTGCAGCTCATCTTTCCTGCATACGATGTCTGAAATGTACGATTTGAGAGGACTATCAAGCTTCGTTGCATTTCTCCCGCAACTAAAAGGGAAGTCTCTAACTTCTAAAGATCGTTGAGAAGGCATTTTGCCTCTGATACCAGCAACAACAGTCTAGAAAGAATCCAAATTTATTTGCGTTGGAGGCTGAGAAGATGCTTGAGGAAGGTTGTTTGTCTGGCTACGCACCCTCCTCTTTTTTTTTCTTCTTCCTTTTTCGACCTCGTCATCAACGGCGAGTGGGAAGAAAGAGTCATTTTTTATTTGTATGAGGGAAATCATGGAAACATGAAAACAGACAAAAAAAACAACAAATTGCAGCACCATGAGATCGCCGAGGAAAGTTACCGCACCAAATAGCAGGGTGCCTAGTTAAAGAAATTAAGCGGGGGTTACAGGTAGATGAAGCGCGTCAATATCAAAGGACAACGTCGAGATAGATCATAAAGCAAAGGTGGATTTCTTCTTGTTTCCTCTTACGGACATACACTCCAGTTGCTAGTTTTGCAAGCCACAAATTATAGATATTGTCGTGAACGTCAAGCCCTACTTCTCTGTGTCGCAAATATCCATTATTTCTTTTGGCAAGGTAAGCCCCTGCGATTTGTGTATAATAAGCACCCATTCCATTTTTAATGGGATGTGCGGTAATAGGGACAATTGTAACACATTTGAGCCTAGACTAGTCCAAGGTAGTTTTGAAACTTAACAACGACTACAAGTGGAAGGTCAATTGGTTTTGTCCCATGGCTGTAATGAATTTCAACCCCTCTCCGAGAGCACCATTTACAAGGCCCGCAGACACCCATAAATTAGAGGTGAGCATTACTTATTGACCACAACATAATAGGATTTTTGGTTTTAACTGTTCCTCATCCGCTTCTAGTGCATTGCTTTTCCTTTTCTTGACAGCAACGCTACACGCTACACGCTACGGGCACTTATAAAGATTGCAACATGCACATACTATGGTAAATCTCCATTTCATTCATCACACACAAATAGATCGAAGAGTCAAAACATGCAGATTTTATTGCCAGGAGTGAATTTTTTGTACGTGTCATCAATAGATGTCAATCTTCCAGTGCAGGCTCCACATTTTTTATGTTGTGCAAGAGATTACAAAAATTGATTTGATTTTTTGATTTTTTCCTTGTTTCCTAAACACCAAATCCAAGGTCACTACTGTTGTAAAGGTACACCACAGAGAGGAACCATAAGATTTTCCTGCGTACATAGGAACATCCATAACAGGCGGCAACTAGCCAAGGTCTCCGACGATAATAATGGATCACCCACCAAACGTTGTGTTCCTTTGGTGGGGGAATGCTTGATGGAGATGCTCTTTAAGGAGCGTCAATTTTTAGGCCAACGAAGCTCATTCCATCAATCAAAACGTGCATGATGTTTTTTAAGCTTTCCTAGAAAGCTATAAGTTGTTGGTCATCAAGTGGTTTTAAATTTTTCACATGTAAGCGCAGGGATGCATGGATGGTTTGAAGCATTTATATTTAAAGCTGCAACTCCTGTTGGTTCCAACGTCAACAAAGGAAAACTCTCTTTTTTGTTGGAGATGAATTTAATTTTGATGCCAAGTTGTTGATCAGGAAAGACTTTCCCGTTCCTACGGTGCCTTAAATTTTCATTTTGAATGGGGGCAGTTGAGAGGGGAGATTAAAGTGTTGCACAATAATGTTGTATGTTATGTGTTAAGCATGAGAAAAATATCTAGTTCCAAGATTTGTGCCCCAACGCCCCTTGATTGGATTTGGTAGTTGGCACGATTGAAGTCTTTGAATGTGGATGTTGATTCTTGCAATGTCAGTGACACATTTGTAATAGACCAATCGTGGCAGAGGTCGAAATCTCTATATTCAAAAGCATTTTCACATTTATTCTTTCAATGGATTTTTTGTTGGAAATATGCATGCACATGCATATTTAATTCCAACAATAGTTTTTTAGGAAAGTTAATTTTAGCTTTAGTCTTGTTTTAGTTTGCTTTAGTTAAGTTAGCTTTATCTTATTTTTATCATTAGATTTAATTCAAATAAATCTGTTTTAATTCATACATAGCATGCAACTATTTTAAAGCATGAGTTTAGATTTAGAATGCTCAGTTGAAGAGTTGTTAGTGGGTGAATTATTCTATTTAAATAACAGCAATTGTAATTGCTTTGTATGCACACACAAAGGTGTGAAATTTGCACAAGCAAGGAAGGATGTACATTGAAAGCACACAGCTGCATGCACAGCTTGATTGTAAAGAGCTGAAGCTCTAAGTATGATGAAGCTTTTATTAATGGAGATTATGCACAGCAGTGCTGGTTCGAATATTCATCTATTTATGGAAGTTATTTAAGTATTCTGTTTATTTCTTTTATGTTGTTTGTTGTATAAGACTGCAAATTTTCTACATTCTTCTAGGAAAATCCGAGACAACAATTGTCATTCATTTTCTTCTACTAAATCTTGGTCACAATTATCGTCTTCTGAAGGCTCGTTGTTACTCGACCCCTTCATTTTCCAGAGGCCTCCTTTCAATATGCCAAGGGGAGTAATTGTCACTCAGGAGTTCCCAATTAGTAACAATCTCATTTTTGTCCATCTTAATGTCCCAAACAATATTTTGGAATGGTTTGTACAGGAGGAGCTCACTAAATAAAAAGACTTTAAAACATTATGATGTTTGCAGGGGTATTATTAAATAAATGGGGACTCACTCAAACCACTGTCAATATTTCCCTTCTTTTGCATTTCTCTTGTATGTGAGTATTCATAAGACCAATTATTTGCAAGTTCAATGAGGGAAAATTCCTCAAGATGGGAAGGATGAGCAATGTATGCATCAAGAAAAGTAGAAGATGTTTGAGTGGATGGAATTCCATGAGAGATCCAGTGCAGAACCTGCTTTCCTACATTCAAAGAAACAAAGGTTCGGCTACAAACGACCAATGTAAGTTTTTGCAACATGTGGCATGTTTCCTGTGCACGAATGCCTCACTTATCAACACTTTCAATAATCACTTTACGATATGCCACTCTAGTAGGGTCTATAGAATCATAACTTTCTAAAATTACAGCTAGTAGTTAATGACACTTAACTTTAGAGGCATATTTTGCAATATATTTCAAAATATCTTGTCTAGACAAAACTAGCTAACAATCAATGTTTGCATGCCAAAAAGAAATCATGTGAGTAATGTGTGTGTTTAATATTTCATCATTACAAGAGGGCGTGTATTTTTTCTTTCACAACTTATTCACTAGGAGGGAGGATTATATTTGCAGGGGCTAAAGGGCATTATAGCAGCATTTAACTTCAAATCCTTTTTTCTGCAGACATGTTTGTTCACTGTATTTTATATTCCTCTAGACATGATTAATGAGTTCCTCGTAATCTACTACAACGTCGGACACAAGGATCAAATCAGTATTAAGAAGGCAAGGGTCATCCTCTGTAGAACATTGAATCATATGTGTGAATGTTGGATAGACAAAATGACTAAGTATGCAGAGCGTGTGGAGGAATGTGGCACACAAGGGAGGTATGTGTGCATGCCTGTGGACAAGTTAAAGTGTTGTGTAGAATGTTCGTGCCTAGATAAACATAATCTAGGACTTAGCCAATTTTGTAGTTTACGGGCTGAAAATATAAAATCAGGATGGAGTGTCGACCAAGAAATGGGCTAAAGCATGATGACTTGGAGGCCAAGTAAAGGCTATTTTTGGAGAGTGAACATGCAAATCAAGCACACACATGGAGGTTATTAATAGATTAAAGAAGATTTCTTTATATGATGATCTATTATTAGTCGTTTTGTAAAAGCATGCATGTAGTCTATTTTTGGCAAGCCTATTATTAGGAGGTGTATGGGTGGTGAAGGGAAAGTCCCCACCCCTATATATGTAATGTATACCATTACTTTGGTACCTTGTATGATTTTCTGAGAGTCTATGTTATACAGTAGAGTTATGGTGTAGGGTTTTGATACTTGCGTGCATGGCTCAATGTTCTAGTGTAGTGACTATTATGTATTCAGGTTCAGTTATGTAATACTTTTGTTATAATGGATTATGGAGGATGGATTATGGTCATTGATATGTCTTATTAAGGAGAATTCATGGTGCATTTGACCTTAGTAATTATCTAATTTATTATTTTTCCTTATTACATGTGTTTCCTAGTTAATGTATATAATGGTTAAGATTTCTTGATTGATTACTTGGTTAAATATCACTATGATTATGCATGTTAACATCTTGACAAGAAAATACAGAGGAAGGACCTGGTAACTGCGCGTGCTTTGGCTGAGCCTTCAGCTCAAACTGGATGAAGTGTCAGTGCGCATAGCACTCTAGTGTAATAAAGGCTACATTTTGGTTCCATTTCCGGGACCTCTTTTCAAACTGTCAATCAAGATGTTGCATATAGATGGTGTATCGATTAACTTTGGAAATCATTAAAAGTTGGGTAGAAGATGGTCAAGTATAATTTTGCATAGCATTATAGCATTGGTCCTAATTTCAATGCACATCGTTGGGTGGAAGATAATATTTTATCATGGGCTATATGAGACGTTCTTTATCTTATTTATAGTAAAATTGTACCAGTGGTTAGCAACATATGCATCAAAGAAGCATTTGGGTCCTAGGCCGAAGCTTTGGACGTAGGAAGACTACCCAACTCTTTTTGATGTGGATGTGGAGTGGGCTAGAGTTGTAGATCACTTATGGGCTGGTGTATTACAGTAATTATACATTGGAGTACATTATTTCTACTTATTTGTTTCTAGAGGAAGTTGAATTCATATTCTTGCGCGAGCCTAGAGGATCTTATCTGTGTTTTATACCTTTAGCAATCAAGATCTTGATCATAGAACTAGATTTAGAGAGCTTCCCTATGGCTAGCTAAATCCCCACCGTGCACAGGGGAAGGAGTAGGTGTGAAGAAGGATGGAGGACCTGGAGGAAGAAAAACAGAGAGAGGAAAGATGGATCAAGTTTAATGAAGTGCGAGAGAGGAACATGGCACATGCACAGGACATTATTGATTCACTGTAGGTTGAGGGGAATGATGGATCGTGAAGGTTTTGAAGCTCTTGTGGAAGACAAGGAGCCACAACATCAGGTCCTCCCAAATTTAGGAAAGCACAGTAGAGAATCCCCTTTATCTTTGGATGAGAGTGCACGTCAGAGGAAAGAATGAGGAGCTATGGGCGCGCATCTAACCCACCTAGCCACCTAGCCCTTGCGTTATGGTGTTCTATATCCAGAGGTAGTTATTGAGAAGTGACCTAGTACAGGTAAGCAAGTCAGAGAATGGGTAGTTATCATTTTTCATTGAAATAAGAAATTACATCAGACTATGAATATGCCCATGGTAGTGCAACAAATGCCAGTGTTTTTGGGATTGTCATTTAGGACAGAGCATCATTAGGACATGGTATTGTTGGAAAACCATTGGAAACTTTTATGGGTGTTGTGACTGTGTAGACCTTAGGTGTCTAGTTTAGTATTAAAATTGGGACACAAGGGAGTTCCTCAACTGGTCACATCCCGCAGTAGGGGGCTAAGAGGATCGGGTCAACAACCACCCGAAGGGAATACTAGTGGGAGTTATGTTTTAGGATATTTTGGACAGGGTCCACATCCACCACATCTACCTCAGCAACTGTTACAACCTCATCGTACACCTCAAGTTCTACTATGAGATGTCTCTCCACTTGCCAGATTATAGAGGTGATTGAAGATGCAGAAGAGCATGTGCATAAGTGTGAATTACTATGAGCGCACTAAGGGAATTATAGCTTCAGATAGAAAGGTAAGTCAATTTTCCACTACGCTTTAAGGGCGCGCACATAGCTGGTATAGGAATTATGACCCACATCAAAATATGGTGGATTATGAATGCTTTGTGCACTAACATTTTTGGCTGAGTTTCACATTGCATGGTTTGAGCAACAAAGCATCAATGTGCTCAAAGATATTAAGTCAGGGCTTGTATGAAAGTGTGAGGGAGTATGACGCACATTTTAAGACTTGTTGTCCAAATTGTCTTATGACATTCATCATAATTCAGCACATTCATAGTGGTTCTGTTGGAGGATTTCTGAACTCCATTCCAAATATCACTATCTCATAAGACATGTATCCACGTGAGGCCTTGGAAGCCGCTCTACACATTGAGGAAGTTGGAAGTGTTGATACCGGAGTGAGCCCATTCTTGGAGGCACAGATCGCCAGCCATGGCAAAGCAATTGGAGAAGCTTTCTGCCAACTCAGCACACGAGACACACAGTGGTATATGGTGCACTGATTGTGAAGTTGAGGGACATACTAAGGATAGTTGTCCACATGCAAGTCAGTGCACATGTTGTTATTAAATTGTGAAATCTGTCACAAGGACCATGATGTCTAGAAATGTCCTCTTCTAGCAGTGTAGGATTCATAAGAATGTGTCCATGTATTGTAATATTTTCCATGCCCATACCCACGAAATCATTGATTTTATACTAATTGATCATATCCACTGAAGCCATTGAGACAAGAGTGCACCAGACTAGTGTGGTGAGCGGATCAAAGGAGAAGGAAGAACAACATAATGAAGGGAGCAACAATGAGGATAATGGGAATGGAGGCTTCCGAGGAGGATATCGAGGGTGATGTCATGGTGGCAATAGAGGTTGGTTTTCCTGAGGAACTTTTTATACTTTTGGGTCCCCTGATCATTACCAACGTGATTGTCCTCAAAATATAGTTTTCTCATGGTGTGGGAAGTAGCATAAGTTAAAGGATTTCCCGGACCTATATGAGCATATGATTAAAAAACAATAATAAGGACAAGGGCACATGGATGATCAAGGTACAAGATACAAATGTTTATCATTGGATGCCTAAGAAGATTCTTGATCCACAGTTACATACCCATGGTGGTCACAACGTGCGCTGAGGTAGCACGCGCATGTGAGCCTTTGAAGGCCAAGTCACTTATCACAAGAGAGGAAGTAATACATGCCAAGTATTCATATGTGGCACAGTTTACCAAGAGACCATGGGATTCATCTGAGAGTTGCATGGTGAAATTTTGTGTTTAAAGGAGCACGCACGTGAGAGAGAACGTATAAAGAATGTTGAGATCCTGCAGAAGGATGTGGATGACCTGAAAGAGGTGTGTAATATGTTGCGGCAAGAGAATATCATTCCACTACTAGGGGAATGGCTACGTGATAAAGTACTACGCACTAGAGCTGAGCATGTGTGACAAATCCTTCATGTGAATCTACCACATTGGGGCCATGAATTTGATAAATAAATCACGTTGGATGCATTCATTGATGGTTGGTTGGTAAGAAATATTCTGATAGATACATGTGAAATGCAAGTGAATGTGTTGACTCTAGATGCATGGAATTAGATGTGAAGAGCAACATTGCAGCCATCTTCAAATGTTTTATATATGGAAAACAAGACTAGGGCTATGCCTATTGGGGTTTTGAAGGATGCATCCATTACCATTCAAGGAGTCAAGTTTACTAGAGACTTTGAGGTATTGGAGCTTGTTGAAGTAGACAACTTTCTAGCATTACTTGGATGGTGCTAGTGCTATGCAAACAATTTTGATATGCACTTTAACAAGAGATTCATAAGTTTTGAGAAAAAATATGAGCGCGTGATCATACCTTTGCATGAAAAGAATGAAGAGCCTTATGTTGAGCCCCTGATTGAAGAAGAGCTTAATTGAATTTATGCACAAACACTGTTTGATTCAAAGCATGTATAACCATCAAAGGAAGGTATACTTCACTAGGAAGACATGTAGTCTGTAAGTGACACCACTAGTGTTTCTTGTGATAACTAGGCTCATGGAACGCACAAGATGGTAATGCATGAAGTTAAAGGGTGAGTCACTGGGATGATTAGGTTGCGCATGGTGAGGCAGTTAGGTTCAACTCAGGTACCCAGGTATAATGGTGAAGGGAAATTCCCCACCCCTATATATGCCATTATTTTGGTACCACGTCTGACTTCTGAGAGTCTATGTTATATAGTAGACTTATGGTGTAGGGTTTTGATACTTGCGTGCATGGCTCATAGTTCTGGTGTAGTGACTGCTATGTATTCCACTTCACTTATGTAGTAATTCTATTATAATGGATTATGGTAATTGATATATCTTCTTATGGAGAATTTATGGTGTAATTGATCTTAGTAATTATCTGATTTATTATGTTTCCTTATTACATGTGTTTCCAAGTTAATGTATGCAATGGTAAAGAGTTCTTGATTGATTACTTTGTTAAATATCAATATGATTATGCATGCTAACATCTTGACAAGTAAATACAAAGGAGGGACCTGGTAGCTACATGTACTTCGGGTGAGCATTCAGTTCATGCTAGATGAAGTGCCAGTGCATATAGCGCTCTAGTGAAAACAAAGGCTACATTTTGGTCCTGTTGCATTCTCGATACATTATTACGCACCATGGAGACTTGGTGGATGAATGAAGGAGATAGAAGAAACATGCTAGTCTATACCTTGCATAGGATAACAACACACTGGTGGGAAACACATAGAGATAACCTTTTGGAATGACAACAAGTGAGAATCACCTTTTCCACCAGGATTATTCAGAACAATGTCCCCACACACATATGTGAATATCATGGGAAGATTCCTGCCTCATTCGATGTCCATAATTATGAGATACTATAGTTTCAAGGCCAGGAGGCTTTACCACAATACCTATGGGTACACAAGTTCTATTCCACACTGCGTAGATGCGTGCATGCATGGTATGTCCATGTTGAACTAAAGAGAGAGACTGTGAACTAGCATGAGATGAATGTAGGTATGGTTCAAAGTTTTTATTACTTTTCTACTAAGCCTCCAGTCCATAACGCATTGTAGATCATGAGGCACGTCACATTGGGGGATAGCTTGAAGGTTGAAGAGTTCATGGTAGATTTTTTTAGTGAACTTGATTTTGAGGTGTGCCTTGATCTTGTTGAGACAAAAGAGGTATAGATGGGTCACATCTGGAAGGTAAAAGAAAAAGTTAAATTAGTATGCATGATTGATGATGAGGAAGTTGATAATTTGGATGTTAGCCACACTGAAGGTGTGTATGAGGTAATGGATACGGAAAATGAAAAGGCACACATATACCATGCTCACATGAAAATGAAGAAGGTCAACATTGGCACTGAAGATGAACCCAAGGAAACAATCATTCGGGATTACTAGTCAGAACATGAGGTCACAAATATCATTGAACTCTTGCATGAATTCTAAGACTTATTTCCTTGGGGCTATCATGAGTTAAAGGGAGTACACCCTTATTTACGTGATATGAATATAAATTTGAAAAAATGTGTGCAACTTGTTAGGAAGAGGCCTTACAAGATGAACCCAAATCTGTGCATCAAGGTGAAATAAGAAATTGATAAGATACTCAAGTCTAGAATTATTGAGCCAATTGAAGAGTCTGAGTGGGATAGCCCCATGGTTATCAACATTAAGAAGGGTGGGAGGATCATGATCTTTGTATACTATAGAGAACTTAATGCTTCATGTGTTATAGATCCTTTTCCCACCCATTTTACATAAGAGATCCTTGAAGGAGTTGTAGTTCATGAGATCTACTCCTTTACAGATGGGTTTTTAAGCTATCACCAGGTGTGCATCGTGAAGGAGGATTAGGAGAAGACAACTTTCACCACTAAATGGGGAAGTTTTGCATATACAATCATGCCTTTTGGATTAAATAATGTACCATCCATGTTTTTGCGTATTGTTGTTCAGGCCTTTCAGGATTTTATTCCTAAGTTCTTGCAAGTGTATTTGGATGATTGGATGGTGTATGGTTTAGTAAAATATCACTGTGATAATCTTAGGCTCATGTTTGAGAGGTACATACATTTAAATATCTCTCTCAATATTAAAAAGTGTATCTTTGCTACACCCTTTGGAACCTTACTTGGGTCGATCATTTGCAAAGAAGGATTATTGGTAGACCTAGCTAAGATAGCTGTGATTTTGGGTTTGGAAGATCCTACCAATCAGAGTGAAGTGTACGGATTTTTGGGGCATATTAGCTACTACAGGAATTTTATCAAGGGATATGCAAAGATTGTTGTGCCTTTGGAGGAATTTCTCAAAGCTAAAGGGAAATTTTATTGGGGTGATGTGTTTTCGTGTAAAGATTGGGAATACTAATCAAAAGAAGCTAAAATCTAATAACCTCAAAGCATTGATCAAATCTACACTTAACCATCAAGATAAGAGCTTAAAGGAACAACTTTTATCATTGCATGAAACAAGATTAAATTAAACTAACGTGCCTAAGTTATCCCTACTCTTTAGATCACTAACTAAAACATGAACCTATGAAGATCAATTTACCAATCAAAGGGTGATTTTTTGTTTATTTCAAGAAGGTGAATGAATCTCACTAAAATGGGTACAAGGCCAAGTTTATATCTTTCATTACTAACCTAGCATGAAGAAATGGATGAAGAAGTTATTCCAATTGAGGAAGTAAGCTCAAGATCAGATATCTATAGTTTGGGCTAATACAAATGACTTGTAAGGTTAAAAGGGAGGGCTTAGCCTTGTATTTATAGTTTTCTCTTTGGGAGAGTTTGGAATTTTTGTGCATGTGGGAAAAAAGGTAAGCCAAAAAGCACTTTTTGATTAGGAGTGGATAAACATGCTTTATAAGAGCCAATTTTGGTTTAGGCTAGTTAAACTTGATTAACAAGTGATTAGTGACTCATTGAGAGTTGGGAGGAGTCTGATTAATCATATGTGATTGATTAAAAGCCTAGGAAGCTTGCAGAAGTGGTATTGAGGGGAATAGGGAGATATTTAGCTAATACAAGGGTTTTATTAGCCAAATTATTTTATTATAGGAGGAATACGACCAAGAAGGTGTCGTGAATGGGCATCCAAGAATCAAGTGAAGAATAGCTAATTAACGAAGTGTCGTTAATCGACCGAATTATAGGAAACACTAGGCATAAGCAGATTTTAGGTGTCTACATGACGTGCTGTAGCGGGCATTTAAGACCCTAAAGGAGAGGCTTACCACTCTACCAATTTTGTGCTTTCCTTCATGGGACAAACCATTTCATGTACACATTGATGCCTTTGGCATGGCAATTGGTGTAGTGTTGGTGCAACTAAAGGATGGAATTTAGGATCATCCCATTTGCTTTGCGAGAAGGAAGTTGACACCCATAGAGAAAAATTATATAACAATGAAGTGCGAATCTTTATCTATGATCTACGCACCTCACAAGTTTAGAAAGTACTTGTTGACTACTCCATTTATTTTCTATACAAATCATATGGCATTAAAATATTTGGTTGAAATTCCTATTTTGCAATGGTACATCTGTAGGTGGATACTTATTCTTTAGGAGTTTGACTTCATCATTGTTGTCAAACCATGTAAGAGTAATTCAGGGCCTAATCATCTATCAAGGATCAATTCTAGTGAGGATGCACATAGCATTGAAGATACTATGTTTGATGCGCAATTGTTATGGTTAAACCATGCACCCAGAGATTTGGAAGACATAGTTGTATTTTTGTGCAATGGGTTGGTGTCAGAGGGGATGAATACCCTTGAGAAAAAGAAGCTTGCTATACGGGCAACGTCTTATCAATTGATTTGAGGAGATTTGTACAAACTAGGTCTTGATGAATTCTTACGTTGTTATGTACTTGAACATGGGCATGAAGCTATTTTAGATGAATCTCCTAGAGGAATAGCATGAAGACATTATTTCGGTGACGTGACTACGCGCAAGATCCTTATGGCTAGAATTTGGTGGAAAACTTTGTACAAGGATACCAATGAATATGTGAAAGTGTGTGATAATTTTCAACACCTTGGAAATCCTAGACATAGAGATGAGATGCCCTTAAGACCTATTACAAGCACAAATCCCTTTGAGAAGTGGGTTAATGACTTTGTAGGACCTATTACACCACCAGCGCTTAGGACTGACATGCACTATATTATCACTTGCACATACTATTTGACAAGGTGGGAGGAGGAAACACCTATAAATTATTATACAGTAGCCACAATAGCAAGGTTTCTATGGGAAAATATCATTAGCAGGTTTGAATGTCCATTAAGCTTAATAAGTGATAGAGGAACTCATTTCTTGAATGAGACAATCAAAATTATGTTGGCAGATTTTATGGTAGCACACCATAAAACTACCCCTTATCACCCTCAAGCTAATGGCACTGCAGAGGCTTTCAACAAGATTTTGGGACAAACTCTTACAAATATTTGTGATGTTGGAAGGAAGGATTGGGATGAAAAATTATCAGTTGTACTTTGGGCTTATAGGACCACAAATAAAAGGTTAAACAAGGACACACCCTTTTAGTTTGTGTTTAGTGCAGAGGTTGTGCTTCCAGTTTAATTTATGTTGTCATCCCTGTGTATTGTGTGCGTAGGTGGATTAGATGATGGGAAATATATAGAGGATAACATTTACAAACTAATGCAACTAGATGAGAGGCGTGTGATTGCGTGTTAAAGTAAAAATACTGAGAAGGAAAGATTGAAGTCTTGACATGTCAGGAACATTAAGAATAAGAAATTTTTAGTTGGAAATATGGTCCTTCTCTATGATTCCAATTTATTACACCACCTAGGAAAATTGATGATGCATTGGTTGGGACCTTTTGTAGTAACCAAGATACTCGAATGAGGTGCATGTCAATTGCAAGTGTTGGATGACACCATGTTTCCCGGTTACTTCAATTGAAGTAGGTTGAAGTCCTACTATAAATAAGTTTCTTAGTGCTTGTAATAAGGTAGTATTGCCACTTAGCTTAGGTTTTAATTTTATGTTTTTTGTTTTCATTTCAGTTGTTTGTGTTTTCCTTGTTTTATTGTAATCAGTGTGCTTGCACACATGATGCTGATTATTATCTATTGATTTCATGTGCAAAGGACCACACATATGTTTAGTGTTGGGTAAAATAGGTGTAAGTGCACGTAAAATAAGTCTTATTAGAATTTTTACTTGTCGATAAGTTGGTGGACCTAAGTACACAATGGTATAAATGTGGAAAATAGATATCACAAGTGCTAATGGTATTGGTGCTTATGAAAACTTGCCCAAATGGAAGGCCACATGAGTAGAAAGTTTTTGTAGTGTAACGTGAGGTAGGAAGAAGTAGAATGGACTACTTAGTATATGGCATAGAGGATTATGTAATGTGGTGTAGGGAGGTGCACGAGAGGAGGTATGCAGCCTAGGAAGTAGTGAGCGCACCAAAAGGTTACGACTGCAAAGCAAAAAATAAAGTAGATGAAAGCATGGGAAAATTTGGAAAAGCATAATTAAATATACAGTACGGTAGTAGGTGGTAAGTAAAAAATGTGGGAGGTACTTGGAAATTGATAAAAAAGCATCGGATATGGTTTATTTTTCACCTTGACTTATAAGCAATTTGAGTGTGAAGTTGTGTGATTATGTGAAAATTTGTTATAAATCCTGAAGAATTGAACAACCCAAATCCAGAAAATACATGACCTGCTTTTTGGAGCTTCTTCATGTAGAATTTTGAGGCTGAAGAGCATGAAGGTTCATATTTGCAAAGATTTTTGAGCTAGGGTTTACATAAGCACATGTTCAAGCTAGAGCACCAAGTCAAGCGAGGGTATGAGGTTGTTGTATCATGCTAAGTGTTTGGGAATAAGGAAGGTAAACAATTAGATTATTTAGTGGAGGGAGAAGGATTTCAGATATTGAGGGAACAATTGTGATATAAGAGAAGTTAGAATCTTGTACAAAAATTAGTATGGCACCCAAACGAGCACCCACAGCAGTAAGAAAGAAGAAGGAACCAAAATGTCGAAATCAAGGAAGCACCTGAGGAGATGTTTTTTGAGATACAATACCCATAAGGGGTTATCATGGGGCACGTTTAGGAGTCCCACGTCTGAAAGTGAAAACTGAGTGATTACAATCATCGCTCTAATGCCAATGAGAGCCAAATAGAAAGTGAGTTAGTATAGAAGACCAACCAAAGGACCAAGGATGACAAACCCATTTATGATGATAAAGGGTATAATATTTTGGAAGGTGTGGGAGTATTGTAGATTTATGAGCTATCGTATTTTGGTAATCCTGGGTGCCTTTACCAGTTGTTGATGTCGATATTCCATAAGGAATTTTTTTACTTTATGATCTGAAAATGTGAGATGTAATTTTTATCACTTTTATAGTTTCCAAAGATCGTGATTTTTAACCAATTTTAAGTATTCTTGAATCCAAAATTGATTAAATTCTGATTATTTTGCATCCATAGAAGTGCAGAAAACTTGTGTAGCAAAGAAATAATCAGAAAAACTGAAAAGACTCAGATAACAAAAGAGATTGTTTACGGGGTTCGGAATTCCTACGTCCCCGGGTTCAGATTGAACCGATCCATTAATAATATTGAAATGCAAGTACAATAACTCTTACAAACAATCAATAATGAATCACAACCTGGAAATGAGCTGATCAATGTCCCAAGAACTCTTGAAAAATAGCAGAAACTGTCCCAAGAACGATCCGTGGCTCCTACAGTGTTTTCACAATGTGATCTCCCTGCAACTGTGTTAGAAAAACACCTACAAATGGAGATTTAAAAACAATCTATGAAAAAAAATCATATTTCTGAGATCAGATCTGAATTCTAAACAATTTTCATGTTTACACCAAGTCACAATTCGGACTAGAAGTGCATTGAAATTTGTGTTTTCCAACTGGCTGTCTTGAAGATCCCTGTTAAAATCTGCATTCAAAGCTTCCAAAAACAGGTTAAAAATCATCAAAAAAGATCAAACCTTACATCATTGGAATCGTCTCAGAATTCTCTACATTTCATCTTTTTACTCCAAGTGCCCAATCTGAGTGCACGGCCTTCAAAAATGGAGTTCTCTGCAATCTGGTCCTTAAGCTTCTTGCACAGACCTGTACCTCTTCTTACTCAAATAGAATATAGCTCCTTTTATATTGTTTAGGTGCCTCCTGGTATAACGGCTGGGCGCCTATCCTTTTACTCGGCCCACCCGAGTTCCATTCCCCTCCTTAGCTGTTTGTTTATCCTTTTAGGATTAAGATCCCACATTGGGCGCATGAAAACTAGGATTAGGTTTTAAAATAGCAAGTGGGTGCACTTTTAGAGTGGCAAGGAAGCCACCTAAGCCTATGTAATAGGTGCTTTGACTTTGGGGGCACATTTGGTGCGCATATGGCATGTTTTTTTTAAGGCGCCTAATCCCTCATTTGGTGGACAGTTTAAAATAAGGCGTGGGAAGTTTTAAATATATGCGTGGCATTTGGCAATAAGGCGTAGAATATGAAAAGTGGTCTTATCAAGATCATATAATTTTGACCCAATTAATATAATGACATTCCAAATGAAGGCATGTAGCCACGTGGTGGCTTGTGGACCCACCACGTCGGCAATAATACCTTAGTCCACACGGCCGCTGGGCTCCCCTCCGTAATAAAAGTTGAGCCTCTTGTTCCCAAGCACCTTTATTTTTTTACGCTTGTCGAAGGTGGTCGAAAACCAACAAACAACTCCCTTTTGCCTTTTCGCCACGTGTCGCAGCGCGATTGGTCCATTATTGACCAGTTGACTAGAGTTGACTTTCTGTTGACCGAACTTTGACCGGACATATCTAGAGCTCCCGATGTCCGTTTGTCGCGTTCTTACAGTCGTTGGAAAGCTCTCGAGATGATCTTCTACACTGACACCATTTAGGGATGTTTAGGGAACGTTTTCAAAAATGATCCCCTGATCACACCTCCCCACTGAGAAAGGCTTTTTGTCCACAAAAAGCTGTGTATCAACCCACAAAAACATGCTATCTCTTCCTGCATTGCACAAACA
This sequence comes from Taxus chinensis, assembly GCA_019776745.2. Classification (NCBI taxonomy): domain Eukaryota; kingdom Viridiplantae; phylum Streptophyta; class Pinopsida; order Cupressales; family Taxaceae; genus Taxus; species Taxus chinensis. The sequence continues at coordinate 907,920,743 of CM034146.1, forward strand.
CATACAAGAACCCAAAATAACATTATAGGTTAAATAAACGCAAATAGTTGATTAGCTAGTCACATAACCGATCAGATAATAACACCCAATTAAGCTAGTGTTCAACTGAAACGCTGCAACCCTGTCAACTCTACGCACAACTGTGAACTGCCATACCCCACTGTAATGCCATCACAAATAACTGACCAGATAATAACACCCAATTAAGCTAGTGTTCAACTATCACTTTGTGATACGGCCGATTACCAAAAAGTACAATTCCATAACACGGATCAGTATACAAGACATCTAAACTGCCCACAATTAGGCTAGTGCCCACTGCCCATCTGAAACTGTAACTACTGCAAGTATTCACTATCAGAATATAATAGACTATCAACGCCCAAAAATAGCTATAGTCAATAACTGAATCAACATGAATATGCCAAAACACTGTATCGCCATCACAAATAATAAGTCAGATAATAACACCCTTCTATAACAGAAGCTAGTGTTCAACTAACACTTTGTGATTATGCTGATTACTACTGCAAGTTTCAAATTTAGACATGCTACTAATGCCTATCCCTGCATAGTGTTTTCAACAATGGAACTACCAACCAATCTGAGAAAACAAAACATGAGTATGATGAACCTATCACTCAAATCTTCTCTTCAGTTGTTTCCATTCATTTTCAAAGCTTAAATATCAACTTAGGAATGAATCCTTATCAATCAACAGGAATCCCTAAAATATAGCTCTGAAAAACAATTTGCTTGCCTACTATCAACAATTTACTGTAGTGCAAATATAAAGTTAAGGAGTGTTTTTCCCAACCAATCACTTGGGTTTTTCCGTTTTGGTTGTTTTACCTCCTCAATACCATAATGAGTTTTAGTTAGGTTTAGCACTGTTGGTTTTACAATACTGTTCTTTTTAACAACTTTCCAATTTTGTTGTTTAGGAACAAACCAACAAACCTTAACATCATGACCATTCCTATTACAATGGGAACAAAATTGAACTTCCCTGTTTTTAGGAATCTTACCCATTTTACCATTCTCAGAACTCTGTCTACGAGAATGATTCCCTTGTTTAGGAGAGGTAACCTTCTTGCCATTTCTTGCCGTTCCTTGGTGAGATTGGTCTTTAGCACCTGCCTTATCATTCACAAAAGGCATTAACTTCTTAATCAAATTTTTCCTCTTCCAACAATATGCAACAGAATGATTAGTACCTTCACAAAATGTGCAAGGGAAAGCATATTTCTGTCTACCAAAGCTATATTGTTCCAACTGAAAGAGTGTATTAGAAGTTTTAGGATTTGATTTTCCCTTAGTGCTATTTTTAGTGTAAGTGGAAGGAGGTGGAATCTGATTACCTCTTTTACCTGTTTTCTTACACCTTTCATTGTTCCTCCTGATGGCGGAATCCTGTAATTCTAGTGGTGTAGATCCTTGGCTGTTGGAAGCTTGTCTTCCTTCAGCTGCTTTGGAACTTTCTCCAATTTCCAATTTCCCACTAGAGTAGCCCAAACCTGCAAATCGAGGCTGATCCTCTACCTGTATTGGGTTAGCATCACCTTGTCCATTTTTACCAAGGCCTGTTCCGTTAAATCCCATCTTAACCATTAGCTTAGACCCAATTCCCTTAGTGTGTTTTTCAAACTGACCCAAAGGAACATCTGAAACTGAATGAGAGGAAGAATTAAAATGTGAACAACTTACAGTGCATTCTTCTGTCATAGTACCTGCATCTGATTTGGAAGGAATTTCCTTCTTGTGTTCACCTTGTTGCAGCTTTTCCAAGAGGGCATCCTTGGTTCGTATTTCTTCCTGCAACTCTTTCACAAAGCCCATCAACTTCTTGCTCTCTTCAAGCATCTTGTTGACATACTCCTCTTTCTTGGTTATAGAGGATTGTGGCTCAGATTTTAACCGCATGATTTCCTCTTCTAAGGAATAAAAATTAGCTCTCAAGAAAGAGTTTTCTTCTTGGAGTTGGTGGTTTATGGCTTCAAGCTCATCCAGTTGCTCTTGTTTGGATGACTTGCCCATGATTCCATGTTCCTGCAAACACAACCTGTACTTCCAAAACTGCACACCGCAAAAGAAGATTAACAAGCCCCAAAATGTCTACACACTGTAAACTGAAATCAATATTGAAACTGAAGCCAAACACAATTAGAAGCTAATCCGGCAATCTAACTGCTCTGATACCAAACTTGATCTGAAAACGTGAGATGTAATTTTTATCACTTTTATAGTTTCCAAAGATCATGATTTTTAACCAATTTTAAGTATTCTTGAATCCACAATTGATTAAATTCTGATTATTTTTCATCCATAGAAGTGCGGAAAACTTGTGTAGCAAAGAAATAATCAGAAAAACTAAAAAGACTCAGATAACAAAAGAGATTGTTTACGGGGTTCGGAATTCCTACGTCCCCGGGTTCAGATTGAACCGATCCATTAATAATATTGAAATGCAAGTACAATAACTCTTACAAACAATCAATAATGAATCACAACCTGCAAATGAGCTGATCAATGTCCCAAGAACTCTGAAAAATAGCAGAAACTGTCCCAAGAACGATCCGTGGCTCCTACAGTGTTTTCACAATGTGATCTCCCTGCAACTGTGTTAGAAAAACACCTACAACTGGAGATTTAAAAACAATATATGAAAAAAAATCATATTTCTGAGATCAGATATGAATTCTAAACAATTTTCATGTTTACACCAAGTCACAATTCGGACTAGAAGTGCATTGAAATTTGTGTTTTCCAACTGGCTGTCTTGAAGATCCCTGTTAAAATCTGCATTCAAAGCTTCCAAAAATAGGATAAAAATCATCAAAAAAGATCAAACCTTACATCGTTGGAATCGTCTCAGAATTCTCTACATTTCATCTTTTTACTCCAAGTGCCCAATCTGAGTGCACGGCCTTCAAAAATGGAGTTCTCTGCAATCTGGTCCTTAAGCTTCTTGCACAGACCTGTACCTCTTCTTACTCAAATAGAATATAGCTCCTTTTATATTGTTTAGGCGCCTCCTGGTATAACGGATGGGCGCCTATCCTTTTACTCGGCCCACCCGAGTTCCATTCCCCTCCTTAGCTGTTTGTTTATCCTTTTAGGATTAAGATCCCACATTGGGCGCATGAAAACTAGGATTAGGTTTTAAAATAGCAAGTGGGTGCGCTTTTAGAGTGGCAAGGAAGCCACCTAAGCCTATGTAATAGGCGCTTTGACTTTGGGGGCACATTTGGTGGTGCATGGCATGTTTTTTTTAGGCGCCTAATCCCTCATTTGGTGGATAGTTTAAAATAAGGCGTGGGAAGTTTTAAATATATGCGTGGCATTTGGCAATAAGGCGTAGAATATGAAAAGTGGTCTTATCAAGATCATATAATTTCGACCCAATTAATATAATGACATTCCAAATGAAATGTAGCCACGAGTGAATGGTGGCTTGTGGACCCACCACGTCGGCAATAATACCTTAGTCCACACGGCGGCCGGGCTCCCCTCCGTAATAAAAGTTGAGCCTCTTGTTCCCGAGCACCTTTATTTTTTTACGCTTGTCGAAGACCGGTGGTCGAAAACCAACAAACAACTCCCTTTTCCCTTTTCGCCACGTGTCACAGCGCGATTGGTCCATTATTGACCAGTTGACTAGAGTTGACTTTCTGTTGACCGAACTTTGACCGGACATATCTAGAGCTCCCGATGTCCGTTTGTCGCGTTCTTACAGTCGTTGGAAAGCTCTCGAGATGATCTTCTACACTGACACCATTTAGGGATGTTTAGGGAACGTTTTCAAAAATGATCCCCTGATCACTTTACAGGAAGGAGAGTGCACATCAATGCGCCAATGATTGGAAGGCTTATAGGGTTACACAGACAACAGGTCAATTGACTATTGATTCGAACTTAGGAATCATATAAATCAGCATAGTATGTTGTTAGGACCGTTGAAATGAAGTACCCAATTACAGGGATTTTGTGTCTATCATGGATGTATCCAAGGTCACTTTATCCGGTTATCTAGTGAATACTCGACTACCACATAAAGTATTTAGAAGATGTGTACCTTTATGTATATCTAGATTGATGGCAAGCTTAGTGTGGTGGAGAGACAAGTGAAAAGTGATGATATTGATAAAAACTGACATGACGTGGACAGTCATAAGAAAAAGGAAGTGATCCTAAGGGTGAAGCATATGTGTTGCATTGCCGTTGTACTTATTGTTGTTCTTGTCAAAGGGTATGTTTTTTGTTGTGTATTAAGGAAAGACCTACAAAATAAGTGCAAAAGAGCCAGTCAAAGTTAAAAGTATGTAGAAAGTGTGTAAAAGTATGCAACAAAGGAAAGTGATGTCACTCCTCTGATGTATACAGAGTGTAAGAAGGATAGACAAATGTCGTGAAGGATGTTGTAGGAAGAGAAGGAATATTTTTTGGGCGTTAGACTCATGGTGCAAGAATGATATTCAAAATTTTGCGCGAGGATCTCACGCCATAGAATGAGTTTTTTGGGTGATCTCACTCTCAACCTGCGAAGTTTTTTAGGCAAATCTCACGCCACGGCTAAGAATATTCTAGTGAATAAGAAGAGGAGATGAAGGTCTAGTGTTACTCTCCTTCCATTAATACTTCCTGACATAATGCACCATTGTATGCTGGTACATCCGATGTTTTGTCTCATATTGTTCCGAAATTAGAGTTCCAGAAACTGTACTTCATTGCTTCCCGATTGAAGGAGATTGTAGAAGATTGATTACATTTTGTAATTTTATAATTCAAGAGGTCAATGCCTAAGGGCTTGTGAAACTTTTGCCCAATTGTGTTGATTTGAGAAAATTTATGTATAGTGCCCCTAGGACATATGAAGCACCTAGGGGAGGACATAGTGCACACATATGAAGCAAAAAACATGTACCTAGGTTTGGGCCCTGGTGCACTGTGTTGTATTGAGGACCCAAGTCAAGGATCTGATGTCATTTTGCATACCTCGAGTAACCTATGCATTGATGTTCTTGTACTATGGAGGCTTGTACATGTAGCTTTGAGATAGAATTGTGGCAACATAGTAGGTGACTAATTCACCTAGGATGTATGTCCCCCCTCATTTGAGGGTGCATCAATGACATTGATAGGAGTATGATGGTCCATCAAGAGAGGACTTGTAAACTGATACGAAGCTGATGCCTAATTTTGAGATCCCTATAGGGGGAGGGGATTTGCCTATGCATAGAAACCAAAGCACATGCAACGAAGGAAGTGATCACAGTTAAGGTAACAAATGTGTATAGATGCAATCAAGACAAGTATGCATATAGAAGACTATGTGTAATCAAGAAAGAAGACAAGCATAGGAACCATGGACAAGGTGGCCACCATTCGTACCTTAGTGGAGGACAATAGGGAAAATGCACTCGCAATGTCACAATAAAATCAAGGCCGAAGCGGCCAAAAGCATACAATGTGAAAACAAGTTGCACAAAGGCCATAGCCTGGACATGGTAAACCACATTAGGAATGATATTAATGAGGCACAAACAATGTTCAAACAAAGAACTAATCAGACACATCCATCGGTGTTGTATCATGTATAGGATCTGGTGCATAAGCAAATACTACACATGAAAAGCATCCATTTAGTAGGGGCCAATTAGAAGAGGATATAAACATCATGTCAAGGACAATGTATCGATAGAAGATCATAGCATGTGCTAGTAAAAGTGGAAAGTAGCATCCATAATGTAAATGATAAGGGACCTGTAGTTGAAGAAGGATTAGTTTGGTCCCTAAGAGCCTCACTGAGACTGGTATAGTGGTAAAGTGTCCTTACAGCATATACAATCAAGGTTGCAAACAAAATACTAGTTGCCAGGAAGTATGCATTCACTTGGAAGTGAAAATGCACATATGGTATGGGATTAGAAGGAAGCATAATGCACATACAACAACAAGGGAGCCATTAAGCATAAGTAAACAAGGAGCTTGGGTACATGGTGACTATGGAGCAATGCAAGTTATGTAAGGTGTGACAACAAAGATATGGCATAGAGTAATGAATGTGATGTGATGGTATGCAAGACGTGTGAATATGACTCCAAAAGAGATACTGGAGCGTAGTTGGGATGATTCTAGATATAGCTAAGAAGGTGTTGGTATGAGATGAAGTTAATTTATAAAAGACCCCTCAAAAGTCAAGAATTACACCCATAAAACAAGAGTGTGTCATCTTGAGAAATGGTTTGAATGTGAGCAATGTTATGGAGCTCAATGATTGAATCATGAAGCACAATTCAGTGTGATTTTTATGATTGTGAAGAAGTCGAGGTTCATTTTTGGGGGCACTTCTAGACCTTTAATAGTTGAGTCATAAACTCATGTAACTGTAGTGCATCATAGGGTAGAAAATTTGGATACAAGAGGTGTGTAAATCAAGTTTGTGTTAGTGTATTGCATGACTTGGAAATAGGAAGTATGAAGCACTAGAGCGCTAATGGGTAGAAATGAGATACTCCTAATAATGTTAGGATGGGGGGAATAAGTGTGATGCCCCCCAAGTGATATGATGATGAGTTCAAGTTATTCAATGTAGAAGTGAAGGGCAGAGGAGGTTCTCCACTAACGATGTTTGAGGCAAGATAAAGGTGTGTGACCATACTTCGAAGATCAATAGTGTATGAGATTGTTGAAGTACATATGATGGAAGCCCAAGAGATAATGAGTTCAACCTATGTGTAGGAGACCTAGGATGGTTGGATGCAAACCTATGTGGAAGGAGATCCCAAGGAGGTCTCTGAGCCCCTTTGTGAAGGAGACACGATGGTAGTGTTGATGCACACCTATGTGAAGGAGTAATCACAGGAGGTGACTGAGTACGGGATATGTAACAGGAGTTCCAAGGAGGTGATGAATTCACTTATGTGAAGTGAGACTAAGGAGGTGATCAGAACTTATGGGTAGGAGAGCTGACAAAGGTGACACTCCTAATGTGGATAGGAGACTGAGAGGTGATCAAGGACCTATGTGAAGTGAGACTTGAGGAGGTGAACTCCCTATGTGACCTGGAGACCTGAAGAGGTGATCAACACCTATGTGAAGGAGAACTGAGGAGGTGAAGGAGGTAAATGTGAATTCCTATAGCCAAAGGGGTTACCCCTGAGTAGGGGACTTAAAATGGCCAATGAACTTGGACTAGTGCAACTCCAAATTTGATAAACTGAATAGTTCATGTAAGAATAGGAGATCTTGAGGTCCTCTCTAATGTCTAGGTCAGGACCTAAGATAGCTCCAACAAGTGCAGTGACAACTTCATAGAGGAGGTTAAAGGCCACGGTGTGCATCACAGAATCACCATTAATAGTGATAAATTTCTTGTTGTGAATGAATTTAAGACACAAGTGATTTCATGGATACAGGATATCTATAAGTAGCGAATGGTATTGCCAAGGAATACCTAAGAGCTCTGTCACATACCTTTGATGCAGTTTTTTAGTGTGTCACAGGATAGAATTTTGAGTTTCACAAACATGGTAAATGGCCCAACTGTAATTGGAAGCTTCCCCATGGTCATATAGACTTGGGAACTGGATGCTGATTTATGAGATAGTTGGATACTTTTAGATATCGACAAGGAGTGCATCATAGATCACACACCCATGTACTAGTAACCATTGAGATGCAGGCCTTCAATTATGATTTTTTAGTGTGTATGAGGCCTTGATAGAATCCATTGATAATGATATGTGCATCATCTTAAGGAAAGAAAATACTTAGTTTTGATAGTCTATGATTTTTCCATAGAATGTAATGAGTTGTTGGAGATGCATCGGCTACTAATTTAACTGTAGGAAAATCAAGTATGTTCCTTCGATGATTTTAGGAGGCACATTCACAATATGTGCTAATTGGCAGAAGAATCCATGGGATTTCTCATCATGCTTATTCTAGAAGGATGCATTAAATATTTTGACCCTATCCGCCTTTTTGTTTTCCTATTGACTCGGATTGAGATGTCGAAGTGCCTTTCCAGGAGCTCAATTGCATTGTTTTCACCTAAGATATTGAATAAGATGTTTGAGTTTGAATGCATATGATCTCTTAAGATGGTCCCTTGGAATGCATTGATGATAGTGCTACATCTAGTTACATTTTCGATTCGTAGGAGTAGCGTAACTTTAGGGCAAGATGGCTCTAGGATTCAACGGTCTTTGGAAGTCGTATCTTAGATTGATTTCAATAAGTTAGTGACAATCCCATGAATGCCGCAAGAGCATGAAGGTTAATTATGACTGAATGTAGGGTGCAATTTGGAGCTCCGAAGACAACCTTAACAATAGACGTACCATGAACTTTTGCACTGGGCTTAGGAGATAAGATATCAACGCAAATTTGAAATTTGCTTTGAAATCGATTCAGAAGATGATGAAGCCTAATCATGATACATTAAGTGGATTTCCCATAGAGACTAAGTTTTCCTTCATGTAATTTAAGAGTATGACATAATTGATCAAATGAAGGAGATGTCTAAAAAATGATCGTAGAGGCGGTAGGAGACTTTGAACAAATAGATCTTGGAGTTCTGAGTCAGCCAGTACATTGGTCATCTTAACTAAGTTGTTCTTATAAAACAATACATAGGAAGCTAGATGCTCATTAGGTCCTTGGTTGATTTGTGCAAGTTGAGGATATGATATCTTAGAATCAGGATGGAGTGCCGACCAAGCAATGGGCTAAAGCATGATGACTTAGCAACCAAGTAAAGGACATTTTTGAAGAGTGAACATGTAGATCAAGCGCACACATGGAGGTTATTAATAGATTAAAGAATATTTATTTATAGGATGATCTATTATTAGTTATTTTTTAAAAGCATGCATGTAGTCTATTTTGGGCACGCCTATTATTAGGAGATGTATGGGTGGTGAAGGGAAATTCCCCACCCCTATATATATGTAATGTATTCCATTGTTTTGGTACCATGTCTGATTTCTAAAAGTCTATACATGTTATATAGTAGAGTTATGGTGTAGGGTTTTAATACTTGCGTATATGGCTCGGCATTCTGGTGTAGTGATAGCTATGTATCCAACTTCAATTAGGTAATAATTTTGTTATAATGGATTATGGTCATTGATATGTCTAATTATAGAGAATTCATGGTGTAATTGATCTTAGTAATTATCTGATTTATCATGTTTCCTTATTACATGTGTTTCCAAGTTAACGTATACAATGGTTAAGATTTCTTGATTGATTACTTAGTTAAATATCACTATGATTATGCATGCTAACATCTTAACAAGAAAATACAAAGGAGGGACCTATTTGTTGCGTGCGCTTTGGGTGATCATTCAGTTCATACTGAATGAAGTTCATGGGCACATAACACTCTAGTGAAAACAAAGGCTTTAGTGAAGTTTAATTTCCCCTTTGTATTCCATGTAGAAATGTGTTGGCCGAAGAATTTTTTCACTTCTTTGATTTCTTCATGATTATGCCAGTCCAAAAAGTTAATGTTTGGAGCATTCTCTAGCTATAGAAATCCATGAACATGGGCTAAACCTCGATGATGCCACTCATACATGTCTGGATCATGGTACAAGTTATCAAAAACCTTAAAAAAATAAAAATCATGGAGTCGTACGAGAAAGAAGAGCGAAGTTCAAACTTACACATATACCAAAATTCAACTGCATATATGTGCTTTTGAAGAATTTCTTCACAGAAAATTATGAAACGTTGATGCATGTAAAGGGATGTAAGGTGTCGATTTGTAATGATGCTTGATACTCTCCAATGTGAACAGTGTCATGCATCCACCGAAGGTGCTCTAGGCATAATTTTGTGTAGGTCAGGCCACTTGGTATCCACCACAATCAAAGTGAATAAAAATTTCAGTGACTCCAACTACACAATCATGTCACTTAGCTCAGAATGAGATTTGTTCCAATAGGAAAATGTCCCATGTAGATTTTTCCCGAAATGCATTATTATTTCTGGAATTTTTTTTTCTGACAGGTCTTTCAATGTTTGTTGCAATTCATCTACCATGACCGACATATGATACTTTATTTTTTTTACAAAGACCACATCACTGGATTGGCTACGATGGTGCATGATAAGGTTAAAAAAATTACCAAAATTGGGGATACCTCCCAAATCTTCTGTCATTATATCACATCAAATACAAGGCATATTCATTCAACTAAATGCTTCATAAACATGGTTTTCTAAACATTGCTTAACCAATCAGGAAAAGGTAAGGAAAGGCCATTGCAAACAAGCCTTCTATATTATATTCATTCATAGGTGTCAAGCCTATCTGAGGCCAATCCATAGTTGAAGATAGGGTTGATGTTCATGGTTGAAGACAACCACTTATAGTTTCTATCTATGTTTGCATGTTGGGAACCACATTAACAAAAGAGGAATAAATTTTATCAACATCATGCAGAAGGTTAGAGTCCAACTCCTCAAGGATTTCTTTGTCGATTTCATTTTCCAGCATGTTAAATATTGCCTTCTGAAAAAGAGAAAAAACATTTTTAGGACCAACAAACAAAGAATGAATGGTTGCGTGGTCAATAAGAACATCACGGTAGTACATGTCATAAGTGTAGAAAATCTACAGTCTTATATAGTAAACAACATAAAAGAAATAAATAGAACAATTAAATAACTTGTATAAACAGAAGAATAGTTGAACCAACACTACTGTGTGTAATCTCCATTAATAAAAGTTTCATCATAATCAGAGCTTCAACTCTTTGCAATCAATTTGTGTGTGTAGTTGTGTGCTTTTAATGCACATCCTTACTTGCTTGTAAAACAATAACAAAATGTTGCTAATAAATAAGCTTCTACAACTCTAAAAATAGAGCATTCTAAAATTAAAATCTTGCTTTAAAAAAATTAGATGCTGTGCAATAAAGAAAATTTATTATTTGAATTAAATCTAATCCTAAAAATAGGAATTTAACTAAAGCAAGACTCATGCTAAACTAAAGCAAATTAAATCTATTTTTTAATCCTTCTAAAATAGTTATGGTTGAAATTAGCAATGCATGGTGCATGCATATTTCCAACACTCCCCCTTAATTTCAAACTGTAGCTTTCACTCTTTTGGAGCTTCATTTTCTTTTTCAGATTTGTCATGCACAAGATCACAAACTCCCAAACAGTCTCTCAAATATTCAAAAACTTCTTTTGTTGTAAAAATATCTGCAAACTAATATTTGGATCTGCAAAATTCAAGATGAATTTCCTTGTTGTTTACCAGCTCCCTGATGAAATGATACTTTGTATCAATATGCTTTCTCCTCTTATGAAAAACATGATTTTTGGACAACACTATGGCTGAGTTGTTGTCACAAAAAAATTTCGTAGCTTCCTCTTGTTTCTATTGTAAATATGTCAACGCTCTTCTCATCCAAAAATCTTGACATGTTGCTCTTGTTTCTGCTACATACTCTGCTTCTTTGATGCCAATGAAACCACTCATGTTCCAAAATGAAAAGTAGAGCCGAATGTGCTTTTCCGATCATCTATACTTCTAGCACTATCACTATTTGTATAACCAATGAGTTTGAACTCATCTGAACTTGAATAAATAATTCCATGATTCCTTGTTCCATGTACATACCTCAAAATACTTTTCCCAGTTTGCCAATGTGAATCTTTTGGAGATTCCATGAACCTTGATATGAGGCTCACACCATACATGATATCAGGCCTTGTGGCCATCAAATACATAAGACTTCCAACCAAATTTTTAAACAATTTTGGATCCACAAACAATCTTTCATCCTCTTTGCTCAACTTCAAACCTATTGTAATTGGTGTTGGCGTTGGCTTACAATTCAACATGTTAAACCTTTTCAAAACATCATTTGCATACTTTGCTTGTGAGATAAAAAATTCACCTTCTGATTTTTGAAATTCAATACCCAAAAAATAATGCATAAGACCAATATTTGTCATCTCAAACTCCTTCTTCATGGTTGATTTGAATGACTCTGTAGATAGATTTCCAGTAATGATCAAATCATCTACGTATAAACAAACAATTAAAATTTTACCTTTCTCATTTATCTTGGTGTATAAGGTAGGCTCACTGCTGCTCCTACTTTAACCATTCTCAGTCAAATAAGAATCTATTTTGTTGTACCAAGCTCTAGGTGCTTGCTTGAGACCATAGAGCGCTTTCTTCAATCTGTATACTTTTCCTTCATGACATTCAATCGCATAGCCTTCTGGCTGATTTACATAAACTTCCTCTTCAAGGAATCCATTTAAGAATGCTGATTTAACATCCATATGATAAATAGGCCATTTGTTTTGAGCTGTAATTGCTAAAACCATTCTTACTGTGTCCAAATGTGCTACTGGTGCAAATGTTTCATTGTAGTCAACTCCATATTGCTACGTGAAACCTCCTGTAACCAGCCTTGCTTTGTGCTTCTATAATTTTCCATCAACATTGTATTTTGTCTTGTAGACCCACTTGACTCCTATCACGTCCTTTCATTTTAGAAGATCCATCAGCTCCCATGTCTGATTCTTCTCTATAGCATCGATCTCATCATTCATGGCTTTTTCCCAAAATTCATTCTTTATAGCCTCTTCATAATATACTAGATCTGCAGCTTGAGAAAATAATGTAAAAACTAAAAATGAATTAGTTATATCAACATTATGAATGTCACTTAGACTTCTTGTTTTCCGCTCCACAGGACTATTCGATGCAGGACTACTTTGTGGTGATGGAGTAGCTTCTAGTGTTCTCTGTGGTGTCTCTTGCATGGTTGAAGATGGCTGAAATCTTGGTGACCTCCTAACTGTAGATGGAGGTGTAGCTTGTGCTACAAATTGTGGTGCATATCTAAGATTTGTAGATATAGTACCTTTTCTGCTCTAAAGTTTCATCTATCATATCACCATGCAGAATAGCTGTTGTTATACTCATTGTTTTCTCTATACTTCCATCCCATGCTTCATTCTCAATAAACTATACATCCCTGCTGATCACAACCTTTCCAGTGACTGGATTGTACAACTTTTACACTTTTTTATTCTCTGAATATCCAACAAAAATACACTTTTCTCCTTTGTTTTCTAACTTCTTCCTTAGCTCATCAGGTACATGTGCATACGCTACACAACCAAAAACTCTTAAATGTGAAACATTGTGTTTCCTGTTATTCCATGCTTGTTGAGAAACCATGTTCCTAACAAGTTTTATTGGACACCTATTCAAAATATAAACAGAAATTACTACTGCTTCTACCCAATAATCATTTGGAAGATGTTTTACCTTCAACATGCTTCTCGCCATCTCCATGATGATTCTATTTTTCCTCTCTGCCCACACCGTTCTGTTGTGGTGTATACCTAGTAGTAAACTGCTTGTGTATAACACGATATCTGCAAAAATTCATAAACTCATTAGAAACATACTTACCTCCTCTTTCCGTTCTGAGAAATTTGATGTAGTATTCACTTTGCTTCTCCACTAATGCCTTGAACTACTGAAATGTATCAAAGACATCTGATGTATTTCTCAAAAAATAAATCCATGTCTTCTTTGTGTAATCATCAATGAATGCCATAAAATAAGTACAAGCCTCCAATAGAGGTTGTCTGCATATGTCCACATAAATATGAGTGTACAATCTCAAGTGGTTTACACTTTCTCTTGTTGTTTTGCCAATTGGGAAGGAATCTCTTCACGTTGCTTCCTCAAAATACAACCTTCACATACCCTTTCTGGTTTTTGAATCAATGGCAAACCTTTAACCATATTCTTTCTATATAATAAATTCAAACCTCCAAAATTTAAATGTCCATACCTCAGATGCCAAAGTCGTGATTCATCCTTCATGACTTAATGAAAATTTGATTGTGTTCCTTCAGCACAAGACTCAGCTGTAGTTGCATAGGAACCAGCGTAGGACTCACTTGCTGATAGTGCAAACTTGATTTGCACTGGTGTAGAACTCTATTACATCAGTGCAAGACTTTGTTACCTTAGCACAGGACTCAATATGTTTGAGTGCAGGACTCAATAGAAAGGCTGATTTGACTTAGTGTAGGACTTGGCTGCATGAACTAAGTTGCTGATTTTGCTGCAAACAAATCTGATTTCTTCTTTTTTTCAGGTTTTAATATTGAAGGGAACTATCCTATTGTTGCTCATCTTCACTTTTGCAATCAACTGAGTGCTAGGAGATTTTTCCACAATCATGCACCTCATTGTCTTCCATATAGATTTTGTATCATTTTTGTACAAGTTGTCCAATACTCATAAGGTTATGTTTCAAACCTTCAACATAGTAAACATCTTGCATACTTGTTTTCTCCCCCTGTCTTATTAGAATACTAACCATGCATTTTCCTTTCATAGACACAATATTGTTATTTCCAAGAGTTACATCACTCTTAACTGAATCATCCAAAACTAGAAAACAAATCTAGATTACCTACCATATGATTACTGCAACCTGAATCTAAATACCATACATCACCTAGACTCTCTTTTGACAAATTACATTCAATAGGGGATAAAGAAGGTATTGCTTTGGTAATCCTTGTGCATGTAATAAACATAGGTTTAGAAATAGAAACTTCCAACCTGATTTTTATTTTGGCTCTCCTAATCACATTACTTTTTCTTGAAATCATAAGCATCGTGCCCATACTTCTTGCAATAATTGCACTGAAGCATGAGACTTATCTTGTCTCTGACCATAACTCTATTCTTGATTCTTTCCTCTTCCACCTGAGTTTGATGAATTGTTGCCTCATCCTCTAGATGGACTTCTTCTTCTGCCTCTTGGGTTGAAACTATCTATCTTCTTTTACCACGACTACCTGATTGTCTGAGATATAAAATCCTGATCTACACTTGCATGTGATCGATTCATCATCTATGTTCACGATTAATTAGTGATGCATGCAACTCATCAATAGAAAACTGACTCAGATCCTTAGTTTCTTCAATAGCAGCAACTAGAGGATCAAATTTCCTAGGCAAACTCCTAAGTAATTTTTCAATAATCCTTCTGTCTTTAAGAGTCTCACCATGGGATTTTATTTGATTGACTAAGCCAACTACATAAGTAAAAAATGATTCTACAGAATCTAAATATTTCATTGCTAAATTCTCAAAATCTCTATGGAGTAAGTGTAGCTTGGCAGTTTTTACTTTCTCCTTACCTTGATATGCAACTTGTAATGTATACCATACGGTCTTTGCTCGATTGGCTGCTGCCACTCTTGGAAGAATGCTTTCATACATTGCCTGATGAATATAGGAAAGAAATTTTCCGTCCTTCTTTTGTAACTCCTTCAAAATATCTTTCTCTTCCTGAGAAAGTGCAGTATACGTTGTTGCATCAATGCACTTTGTTTACCCATCCTCAACGATCTCCCACACGTCTTAAGATCTGAATAGTGCCTTCATGGTCAATGACTAGTATTCATAATTCTTTCCATTAAATTATGATGTCTGCATACTGGATGTAGAAGCCATTTCTTGCTACCAATTTAATAAGATGTTGGAATAACCTGCTCTGTTACTAATTTGTAGAAAATCTATATTTTAATATAGTGAACAACATAAAGGAAATAAACAAAACACTAAAATAACTTGCAAAAAATAGATTAAATATCAAACCGAGCACTTTTGTGCAGTTCTCCATTAATAAAACCTTCATACTTAGAGCTTTGGCTCATTACATTGAAGTTGTGCATGCAACACACTTTCTTACATCTTGCTTACTTGTAAAACAATAACAAAATGTTGCTAATAAATAAGCTCCTACAGCTCCAAAAACAGAGCAGTCTAAATTTAAACTCTTGTTTTGAAACAGTTGCATGTTGTGCATGAGTTAAAGCAGATTTATTTGAATTAAATCTAATCCTAAAAATAGGATAAAGTTGAGTTAACAAAGAAAACTAAATCTATTTTTGTTCTCCTAAAAAGCTACGGTTGGAATTATCAATGCATGGCACATGCATATTTCAAACAAAAACTACTTTGGAAGCAGCATAATGTTAGCATGAAGGCAAACAGAATTAATCTCATTCCTTTAAATTTTGGGGAACAAATTTTGTATTGAGCGCATCATAGACACATGAATCTATGAACAAGACCATGTAGGTTGAAAACCGATAAGGGAAACCTACTAGGGATTCAAGTATGTTTACATTACCTAAAAAGGAAGTATTTTGGGATTTCTATTAAATTGAAAATCCACAACATAGGTTAGTACAGAAGGGATGAAAACCAAAAAATCAAATTTTCTACAACTACAAATAGATATTACAATGTGCAAATAGGGAGTGACCAATAATTAACTATGAAAGGAAATATAGCACCGTACAGACTCCAACAAAGTATTTTGTCTCAGAACAAGACAACTATTTATGTTCAAAGAATTTTTTTGAGGGCTATTAAGGGCTAAATTTGAGTTGTTATATTTTGTAATTTGTAAAGCATATATTCAAGACTTGGAAGTGTATGCATGTGGAAAAAAAGAGAAAAATATAATATCTAAATCTCTTAGAGCATAAGTAGATTAAAATTAAACAATTAGAAGGCCAAAAGGCATCTAAAATTGTATAAAAGATGTGAAACTTTGTGCGTAAAGGTTTTTTTGGTAGTGCAAGACGTTCTTGTTATCAAAAAATGATTTTTTTTACTTCTCTTTCTCCATATTGAATGTTTAAATTTGTGAAGTAATTATGTTTAGTAGTTTAGTGTGTATTGTTAATATGTGCATGTAATCACCAATTTCCTCGCTTTGTTCCCAAATACTATGCAAAATCATTGACTTTTTTTATAAAATTTACAGAATACAACTTTAGGATTTCATGGCAAGGAACGACATGAAAAAGTTCTAACACCACCTTTGGAAATAAATAAGGTTCACTAAGTTACAACAATGTATTATCTATGCCATAGAGATTAGGAAGCATACACATAATGATTCTCCTTGATACATTTCTCTCTCATAAATCAACTTCAGTATAGAAAACTCTTTTACTTGGAATAACAATCCTTCTTATAGAAAGTACTCTAACCATGTTGTTTAATCCACATTCATACGATTATATGCACAATCTATTCATCTTTCAAAATTCAAAATTCTCATAGTAATTCCTTCATGGAAACAAATCCCACTACTTCCACATGCATCTCATTCATGAAGAGAAACCTTCTACTCAACACATTTACAATCTTATTTGACTTACCACTTTTGAGCATAAATACAAATGAATGCCTATTAAAGAATTAGGAACTCACAACTAAAACACACA
Source organism: Taxus chinensis (assembly GCA_019776745.2). Classification (NCBI taxonomy): domain Eukaryota; kingdom Viridiplantae; phylum Streptophyta; class Pinopsida; order Cupressales; family Taxaceae; genus Taxus; species Taxus chinensis. The sequence goes on from CM034146.1 coordinate 907,938,065, forward strand.
CACACATCTTGTTTATATTAGCTTGATTATTGATGAAATTGATTGTTGGATGTTCTATGTATGCTATGATATTTTTGAGAAAAATGCCTCCACTTCTAAAGAGTTCTTACTATGGCATAAATCAATATGTCATAAAATAAATATCAAGTTTCTTTCTTCCCTTCAAGTTCTCTCTAAAGTAAATATCAATTACCTCTTGACTCACCAAATCCCATAAAACATGATGAGTAGAATTTCATTCAATTTGAAGTACCTTGTTGTGGTTTTTCAATAGCCTTCGTATTCAAAACATAAAGGTATGTCTAATTATTTAGTCCAAATGAACTCTTTTATATTTCCTTGCATGGTCTCATTGATTAGTTTACATATCCTATTCAACATTTTTATGCATAAATGAATAACATATGACAAGAAGATTTATTAGTCTACAACGCATTGTCTCGGGGATCAATGTACACATCTCACTCAATCTGTTAGACTATTTCTATAAAAACTCATTAGCCCATGAAATACATGGCATCTAAAACTTCTTTTAGGTGATGGAAACTCATGGTTGGCATCCTCAAGTTATTCATGATTCTTCAATTAACAATACTCTTTGATAGTGACTCATGAAGCCTAAGAAAACAAAATCTATCTTCATGAACTATCAATGCCTTCAGGTATCCAAGTAACAATCCTTTCTTCCTTGAATCTATCTAAAAAACTTACCTTTTGTGTGTTAATGTGATGCCCTTGTTCATCCTAATGAAGATCATAAAATCAACCAAGAATACATGTAAAAAAATTCACCAAGAATAGAGCTCGATACTTCATTCATGAGTCTCGTAAACCTACTCAATTGTATTTGTGAAACTTGAAAGGAATGACCAACCATTCATTTAAGCTAGTTGTTCTAAACATTATTCTTCCACTCATCTCCTTGTTTTGATAATTGATTTTGTATGTTTCAACCATACAAAGATTAATTTCACCCTCTGGAACCTTTGACTCCACTCCAATCATTCAAGTCATCCTGTTCTTAGGAAATAGAAATCAATACGTAATATTAGTGTCTATTGATGGATCTAGCATACAACCTCACGTTTGTCTGACCTGTGATTTTAGTTGCTCAACACTACTCTAACATGTATTACACTTTCCTAGTTGCCTCATTAGTTTTGGAGAATGCCACTCCTATAAGATTCCTTTCATGGAAACATTTTAAATCAGGTATTTAATGAATTCATGTGATCACTAATATTCCTCACACGGGGTAACCATTGCATCTATATCATTCTAAACTAATATCCTCATAGTCACGCAACAAATGAAGATATCACCTCTTCATGCAACTAATTTAATTCTTTAATGGTGATCCCACATTATAATCTATCTTGGAGATGATAATTGAAGCTCTAGGCCTTGGGTACTTCATCACTTTATTCAAGCATTTATGTCCATCAAAATCTGTGCAACCTATCTCACCAATGGATCACTCTCCATTTCCTTTTGGGCCTCTACATGGAGCTTTATGTATGTGGAGTAAGTATTTACTTGGCTACCATGCTACTTGTAATGCTGAAAGGTTTGAGCTCTTCCATCATGGACTAATTTTCTATCAAACTATGTAAGGTCTTCCTAGTAACGACTCAATAATGACACTTTTCGCTTCTGACATTAGGCAATCATATGATGACTTTTTTATGTATATCTCTTCCAATCTCAAAACTTGCTAGGATATTTCCCATTTGGACAATAATTGGGTATCACTTTAGTAGTGGTGGTGTCTTTTATTTTATTAAACTCAAAACATTTTCACCATAAATGTTTTACACAACATTTCCTAATGTCAACCACTCCCATTTGATAAATTTGTAACAATAACTCTATGAAAATTGTTGTATTCCTAAACAGATGGCTTCCTTTGTACAAGAATTCACCTCTTGAAAGAACATGGTGATTAAAAAATACCTACCTCATTAAACATTCTTTGTACCACAAAGCTAATTCCATATAAATGGGAGTCAAAGATGTAACACTTTCCTCATTATATTTGGGAATGAGAGTAAGGTTATAGCCTTTCTCAGTTCTCCTTGTTTGATCTACCCAAGGTGTGCTTTAGTATAGAGATGGCACATCACAATACTTTTGTGATTTATCCCAACATCTTAGTTATATGCATCCATGAATCCTCTATTTCTTTCCTCTTACTTTGGTGACCCATTTTTCTTCCTCTATAAATATACGTTCTCCAAGAATATTTCAAACTATCATGATCATTTTTTTACCTTGAAGTGTCTTCCCCTTCGAGTATGGTCTCCATTTTTTGTCGTGCATGTAGTATGGCCATCATTTCCTTCTCATATGTGGGTTTTAAAAAATTCTTTCCTTTTAGTTGGCAGCTCTCAAAGGCAATAGGATCAACCTTCTTGCATGAGTATTGCCCCATACCATTTCTTGAAGCATTGCATTCAACTATGAATGTTTTGGAGAAATCTGGGGTGGCCAATACTAGAGTGGTGCACATGGCCACCTTCAATTTTTCAAATGCCCTAGTAGCTTCCTCATTCCAATGAAAGGAGTCCTTCTTCAATAATTTTGTGAGTGGTGCTGTTATGCTGCCATAGTTTTTTATAAATCTATGATAATACCCTGTGAGACCTAAGAAACCTCATGAAATTTTTGAGGGCTCTTGGGAACCTTCCCATTCAACCATGGCCTTTATCTTGTTGAGGGTCCACCTTAACACCTTCATGAGAGACAATATGACCCAAATATTCCACTTCATATACCCCAAAATAATACTTCAGAAGGATTGGCATATAGTTGATGTTTCTTTAGGGCTTCCAAAACTGTATTTACATGATGTAAATGTTACTCCCATGATTTTTTGTATATGAGGATATCATCAAAAAATACTAAGTCAAACTTCCATAAGAATGGTTGAAATACTGGAATTCATCAAGCTTTGAAATGTGGAGGGTGCATTAGTAATACCAAAAGGCATCACTAGAAATTCATAATGCCTCTAATGAGTTCCTGAAGGCTAGTTTTATGAATATCAAATTTCTTTTCTCTAATTTGGTGATACCCAGAATGTAATTCTAGTTTTGTAAAATAAATTTTACTATACATGTAACTCATCTAAAAAATCATCAATGACAGGAATAGGAAACTTATCTTTGATACGGTGTACTTGTTAAGTTCTTTGTAATCTGGACACATGCACCAGCTTCCATCCTTGTGGTGCACCATCACCATTGGAATAGAATAAGCACTTTGACTATGACAAATAATACCCATTTCGAACATTTCATCTGAACCATCTTCTCTATCTCACTCTTTTACACATATGGGTATCTATAAGGCCTGATGTTGGGTGGTTGGCTTCCTGGAATTAATTAAATGACATGATCATGATCTCTTTCAAGAGGAAATCCTCTTGGATTCCTTAAAGACAACTACATGTTGATCAATAACCTTCTAAAGATTAGGATGCACGACCATATTTGGTGGTTGAACTTCCATGGATAATAATCATGCTACAAATCCTTCAACCCCCCTTTAATAATCTTCTACATTTGGTGAGAACTAACCACTTGAGGAGTTTTTTCTTTTAGTTCTCGAAGTTTAAACCTTCTTCCATTTGAATGGAAGTGCATGAACAACTCCCATGAAATTTATCTCTATGGTGCCCAAATTTGTGAGCCACTGAACACCTAAGACAATATCAGCTCCACCCATGGGAATAGAAAACATAATAGATTCCATTGTGTTGTCAATCCCAACATAAGATCTAATTTTATGGAATTTCCCTGAACATTGGATTGTGTCACCATCTACAATCATTACTTGAAATTTGGGTGTTAGGTAGATGAAATAATTTATCCTTGCTACAAGCTTATGATTGATGAAATTATGTGTGCTCCCTGAATCAATCAATATTGTTACCTTCTACTTCTTAAGGTAACCAATGACTTTGAAGGGTTTGTGGAGTGCTAATTCCTGATAGAGCATGGCATGAGATAGTGGGCTGGGGATCTCCAAATTATTCCTCTATTTTTTTCATTTCATCACTTGATGTTTCCTCATTTTCTTCCTCCTCACCGGTCCCTTCAATGTAGAACATAATTTCTTCTCACCACATTTATGACCTAGTCCATATTTGTTGTCACAGTTAAAACATAACCCTTTGGCTCTTTTTTCTTCAATTTGTTGAGGTGTCAGTCATAACTGGCCGAGGGTATGATGGTGGCAAGGTGCTATGGTATCTTTATGTTACTGAAGGTTTGTTTTCTACTGGAAATAAATTTTTCCTCTGCCCTACATGCCATGATAATAGAATCTAGAACATTGATGAGGATTAAACATGACAAACCTCATGCTCAATGTGTTCTTTAAGACCCCCAAGAAATAGTCATTCAGATACTCTTCATGTAATATTCTCTCCATACGTAAGGAAAGGTTTTGGAATTGATAGACATACTCATTTGACTAAACATGTTTGTCGTAACTTTGCTAATTGGCTAAAGTAATTCTATGACACACTAGAACTATAGTGTAATTGAAGCTCTTCGGTGAAGACTGCATCCATGTGACATTGAGGCCACATTCTTCTACCTTTGAGCACATAACCAACGATACCAAACGAATTGGTCAGGTTCTAGGTATAAGGATGCCATGTTCACATTTTTTCCTAATGGGATTTGATGAAGATCAAATAAATTCTCCATTTGGTTAATCCAATTGAGTGGATCCTTTCCATCAAATTTACACATTTCCACTTTTGGAATCATGCCACGGGCCATTGGTGAGTGTTTGTATCCTCTTGAATGCTTAAATATCCTCCTGGCTGTTTGGAGTTATTTGAAGATCCACCTATGTGTGAATTGTTAGAGAACCCATATGACTAGAATGACCCATTCATATTGTAACTAATATCAAGTGAATGAAATCCTCCAATTCATTGATCCAAAATCCATCTTCATGTTCACCACCTAAGGCTCGAGGTTTCACAACTGAATAAGCTCATTGTTGAGGTCATCCTTACTGGTACCATATTAGTTTACCCTAACCCTGAGGAGTTAGTTGACTACCCCTCTGGATACTCCTAAACTATAAGATCTAAATCCATATCAGGGGTTCCTTATTTAGGGCCATTCCTGGAGTTTCTTTCCTTTGTCCTTGGCCTCAACCATGATCTACCAATCATGATGTAGGATTTGGGCCTCAAGGTCAAAACTTACGGTTTGGGGTTTTAGGAATTCCGCCAAATTTTAAAAAACTCAAAGAATGAACTAAATAATTTTTAATCCTTTCCAAAAATATAAGAAACTTTGAAAAATTCCAAAAATTTCACCCTAGGTAGCCGAATTATGAAAAAACATAAAACTGGTATAAATTTTGCAAAAAAGTAAAAAATTATTAAAATTTGGAGAGGAGCTTACTTGATTAATTTTACCACACCAAAATAAAATTGCAGAAAAATTCACTACCAATTTTGAGATATAGCCAGAACCTTCACAATTAGGGTTTGACATAGTGCTGGCCGAGATCAAGCTTTGATACCACTTGTAATGAAATTACTTGTATAAATATGATTATTAACATCAATAGTAACACCAAATAGCACAATATTATAGATAAATTATCTCAATATGCAAGTATAATAGCTTAGCCACTTCGAGGGGGCAACCTCTAAACCATACAATAAGACTCAAATGCTCAATATGATGATCAACTACTGCCTTACCAACCCCTATATATACTATTCCTATGTTATGGCCAACACCAAGGCCGACCCACTAATGATAATATAACAGCATAAAAGAGATACATAATGATAAGAAGTTATGATAGCCACAATTCGGTTATATACATCCAATGTAAGATATATGATTAAGGGCGTAGCACTAGAATCCTAAAAATTGACAACCTAGAAAGAGACGAGTTCAAACAATCAATAAGAATCTTGCGCACCGAAGGTGTTATTGTCATTTTGTCAATTGGTAAAGTTGTCTCATCAATATTTTAACAAAGCAATTTGCTTATATACAAAAAACGAAATAGGTCCATAGAGACATCGAGGAAAAAAGGATAAATTTGAGGAATAAAATTGAGAGATCATATGTTGATGCAGTTCTAGGTAAGTATGGAACATAACACACCCATTGGTACATATTGGTGCTGATAGTTAGACATATTAAATCTATGACACATGGTACATAAAATGGGGCATAGAAACATACTAGTATCTTACATGATTCCTAAGCGAGAAAAATAGTAATTGACAATTTCAATCAATGGCCTTTTGCTTTGTCTTCATGCAGTTTTATTAGGGCCTTAGGTTCTGTGCACTGCTTGTTGAAGTAATTTGGCATAATTAGATAATTTCCCGACGAAACTTGGCACCCTTGGTGTTAATAGCAAAAATGCACTCCTATGCACTTTAAGATTAAAAAATCCTTATTAACATTTTTTCATATCCTTTGGGCTCATTTCACTTCAAAGATCCCCCTATATTGAAACTGTGGAAGTCACGGATTTCATTTTCACATCTATCTAAATTCAAACAAGTTGAAATCTTATAAATACACTTATGCTCCCAAATCAAGTAGGAGCCAATTACAATAGAATGAAACTATAATCACCTAGGATATACCATCAAGAGTGACAAGAGAATTATGCACATGATTCGTATAGAAATTGACTCAAGGAGATATTATTGCATTCTTTTGCATCACACAAACTGTAGTTGATCAACGTAGCATTATATTCCGGAAAATAAAATATTATACCTATCCCATATCATGGCTATACATCTACTATATTCCAGATCTATCCCGTTATCATTTGGGGATGTGCACAAAATTCTATGAGAAATGCAAAATTATATGTCACATTCACACATCAATCGTCAATTGTTTATTTTGACAATCAAAGGAGTAACAACACGGTGGTGGATACTAAGTTCACTTCCTTCAGGTGATCAAGTTTGAGGTCAGTGTAATGACTCCACTCATTGCATCTTGTATTTTTAGGACCTGACTTGCATGTGAGCTCAAGTTTGTCTAGATATGTGTTTCATCAGGTTAATGAACAATGTGAAACTCATTAGTGATTCCAATAAAATAGTTAACAGTAAATCGTGTTTGTACAGAAAAGATAAAATCTTGATCACTTGCTAGATGTTAGGCTATTAATCATAGTGGACCAACACCCATTATGTTCTTGTCCTTATTAATAAACATATAAACATATGTCACAATAGTAAGAATAAAAATTTAATAGATGATTAAAATTAGGGATCAAATATTTAAAACATAAATTTACATATTGTGTGTCATCAGCCAAGTCACAAGGTATTTCTTGTGCGGGCTTGAGCCAATGACCTATGTGATTTTGAATTAAAATATGTGTGTGTGTGTGTGTGTGTGTCAGAAGACCCCATTAAAGTAGTTATGCAACAAATCAAATATTGATAAAATTAAGAGATCTTGTAGATAGCTAAGAATGTCACAACAGACCAATTAGACCAGTGCTATTTTAAGACTAACTAGGGGATAAAACCTTCATATAACACTACCCATTCACAATCTAGGTTTCTTCTAAGGGTCTACCAAACATTTCATTTGAGTTCTGGGTCTAGTGTTACAATAGAAAATTCCTTTATGGGATGAAAAACTTTATGACCTTATAGTGAGAAAGGATGCATGTATTATATGGGTCAAAGGTCACATGCTTGCATAGAGAGTTTCATGTTAGTTCAATTAAAACAAGCCCCAAACAACCCAACGACCCCTTACTAAAATAGCGTACGTAGGACTTTGGAGTTACAACTTGTTCCGAACATGCAATCACAGGATAATTCCAATGTCATTCCAATTAGTCAACATGACCCAAAGTGATTGAGCAACCCCAAATAGGTGTTGTGTCCACAAGAGGCCAAACTTCCCTTAAAAGGAGAATAAGGCATGTTTACTAGTTAACGAGGTCCTAAACGTTCACATCAAGGTCATACCCACTTAAAGATGATTAATAACCCATAACCAAGGTTCTCATGGTCTAATTTTGTGTTCACTTACAATTTATGGACCTCCTAGGTTATTGATTTAATGTTTAATTTTTTAAATGTCACCATAGTACTCCCACTTTAAGTCTAACACTCAAGCACTTCTAAAAATATGGCATAACTTAAAAAACATAAAGTACGCCCTCGACTTAAGTCACTGGGACTGTAGAAAAATGTAAACATAAATTTACAATTTTGTTTTCCCTAAAAAGGTTGAGCATATAATCCCCACTATTGGATTAAATCTATCTCAACCATTAGATCCAAAACGGGCCCTGAGTTTCCCTGCACATCCTTATGGGCATTCAAAAGAGAATCTCAGGTATATCATTGTGAATGCATTTGGTTTTCCATCAAGAATAAGAGTAGAGGAAAAGAAAAAAGACAACATCCTAATGCAATAAATCATCACAACATGCTTAAAAAGCATTTCCCCCTTAAAAACAAGTGGTTTTCTAGTTTAGTTTCCAAGCATGTCTTAAGGGAGACCTAGCTATTCCTTGTGAGCATTACCCAATTGTATGTGAGGGTAGATGTGCTTTTGGACTCTACTTGTAAAATATTAAAATACTAGATTTTGAATGAAAAAAATATAATCATACACATAAAATCTCCAAATATGTGTAGTCAATCACTACTCTCATATAATAGAGTACTTGACATTATTTTTAAAGGTGAAATGGAGTAAAGACTTGTATCATTTCATATATTAAAGCCCTAAATGTATTACATCAATGAATATGTCATCTTGTATTCGATCCAATTTAGAAAATTCAAACATACCCATCATATCAATGACATAAAACTTTTAATAAGTTTGTTAAACCCATACTTTATAACATTATAACAAATCTTATTGATGACATATTACAAAGTACTTTCTTAGACAAAATTAGAAATAACTAGGATCAAGTATTGAAGCAAACTCCAAGTACAATTCAACCGTAATTGTTCCACTTTTACATTATATTATCTTTCAAACATGTATTTATGCACACTAAGGACTTGTCTACATTTCCCTCCACTTTCCATGCCATCTACTTTTATAAATAAAGTAACCATCAAAGAATTCGTCCAATGATTCCCTCCACTTTCCATGCCATCTACTCTTATAACATGAGGATCACACTGTGATCCCCAAATATCCACCATTTTAAGGCTCAAGAACTTCAAACTCTACAATTCATTTATTGATTCCAAAAATTCAAAGAATTGAAAGAACCAAGAGATTCAAAATTGAAATCAAATGTGGCCATTGGATTATAATATTTAAAATCTTGATCCACACCAATCAATGTCACACCATTCAAAAACAAACACATGAATCAAACATCAACAACACTTCTATCCATCTTATAAATTTGGTTTATTTGCATGGCTGAGCTAATCACAAAATATTTAGTTCTCTACTTGACGAGTACTACTTTATGCTACAAATTGTTGCTATTGAGGCCAAAGTCATCAATGAACCTTTTCAATCTACAAACTCCACATTCATGCTCCATGATTCATATGTATACTACCTACTATCAACTTAGCATTCATCTGCATCTACCATGTAAGTATTGCATACTGTTAGTAAATTATTCTATGAGTTTGTGACTTTCTAAATGAATCTCATTTCATACACATTACTGGGGGAAATTGTTACTAGAATTTTTCCAATGTTTCATGAATTTATTTACCATTTTCCATTATTTTTGTTATAAACATGTAGATATCTTTGCTATGAAAATTAATCTTTTATCTTATACCAAAAATTGAGCTATTTTCCAAAGCCAGAAATAAAAGAACACATGATGAGGATCCTTGATAACCAATTTTCTATAATACACATCTAGAATAACTAGAAATGAAAAATGACGGTGAATTTTTTCATTAAAAATTAATAAGAAAAATATTATGGTTTTAACACTACTTACGAAACACCAAACTTTATGCGTTGATTGAGGAGAATCTTCTTTTACTATTTCCCATAAATTTACAAATAGTCATGTTTGAATGTACAGGGTTGGTTGTAGGAAAGAAAACTACAAATCCTATGAGTTATTTTAGTGATTTTTATGCTTTTACATAGTTTGTAGTCTGATATTTAATGATGCTTACGGATGCATTTATGTGTAAATGTTCCTTAAAGACTGATCGACACCATGGTTATAACAACATTTATCACTTGTGTCTTAAGTTGTTCAGACAACTGTCAATTTTGTAAAGGAGGTGTTCCTATGCCTTGCAAACATCTATTTATGTGGTAGAAACTTCCCTCTTGAAAGTCTTGAAACAAATCATGTTAGTAGAAGTCCCATTTTTGAAAACTATCCCATAAGGTGCAAGGGTCTTCTATAGTTTTAGCTACAAGATAAATACTTTTTTACATTTTTTGTACAAATATTTTCAAATTTGATTTTTGATTACTAATTATCTATGTCTGAAATATTATATCATGTTTTCTATGTACCTTGTTTTGCATAGTATGAAAAGTTACCTGATTGTTTAAGAAATAACAAAACCCTGTATACTTGAAGACCTTGGTACAATTCCTCTCCTCTTAACTATCCATTTTTGCCTATCATCTTCGAAGTAAGCATTGGTTAAAACATAGACATTGGCATCAATTGATTGTACTTTCAATTATTTTTTGTAAGTTTAATGGTTCTACTTTTTATTGTTATATAATTACATGGGGTCAACACATTTAAAAAAAATATTGCAATATTTTACCGTCATCATGACTTGGGAACATACAACTATTGAAGAGGTAAGGCCAACTAGTGGACAAAACCAAGGGAGTCTTGATTTCCACCAAGTGAAGCACGTGAAAAAGAGGCCAACAATACACCAATTCAAGATGCCAACACCACATTTGTTCAAGATGCCAACAATAGACCACCCCCATAAGTAAACATCCAAGCAACAAGAGTGAGATCTTCAACTAAAAGAGTCAGAATAACAAGAAACAATTGGAACAAATTAGAAAAATCAGAACAAATCAAAACGTGTCATCTGTAGTGGCATTTTGGGAATAAGTCATGGAAGGAGAGAAAATTTAGAAATCTCCCCCCAAAACTCTTCTCCTTTGGCATGAGATCACATAAAAAACTCACACCTGTAATGAGATCACCTAAAAAAACTCACTCTTAGCGTGAGATCGCCAAAAAAACTCACCCTTCACAGCATTTCAGGACATCTTTCTATCCTTTTACACTCTTATGCATCAGGTGCACACTTTCCTTTATTACTAATTTTACACAATTTTACATACTTATACATACTTTACTCAAAATTTTCATATACATGAATTCGACTACTCTTTCACTCTTCTTTTACAGGTCCGTCCTTAATACACAACAAATATCATCTCACATTATCAAACACAAGTTTTAATAGCATGCATACATGTCATCCCTAGGGTCTACCTCCGCTTCTTAGTCTCCATGCTTCACATTATGATCACTTCACGCATCACTTGTCCACTCGGCATCTATTGGTTACACTCTTCTCTACAAGGTTATAAGTTATGCATCCTCTATCTACTTTATGTTATTGAGTATTCACTCAACAACATAAAGTGGGGGGAAAATTTAGACACAAAATCTATGCACTTGGGTACATGTCGAGGTCCTAGATGCATGCTAGCATTTACATGAAAGGTCATATCCATTGCTCTCTGAAATGTATCACCTGCATTGGATAAACCGAAAGGCATCTTCCTGTATGCAAATATGCCCCACTTAGTAGTGAATGTTGTTTTGAACTGTATCCTCTTCTTTGAATAGGATCTAATTATAACCATTGTATCCATCAAGAAGAGAGTACATTTCTAAACCTACAACAAGCTACAAAATCTTCTCCATAGATGGAAGTGGATAATGGTCCTTAAGGGAAGCCTGATTTAAATCACGGAAATCTACACACAACCTTATTTCCCCATTCTTTTTCCTAACTGGTACAAGATTAGCTACCCAAGTTGAGTGCTTGATAGGAAATATGATGGTTGATTCAATTAACTTATCTAACTCTCTTCTCATCAAAGGCTCAAGCTTAGGATTGATGGGCCTTTTCTTTTGCCTAACTGGCTTTGAGTTAGGTTCTAATTAAATAGTATGTTGGGATGATGAGGGATCAAACCCTTTCAAATATTTATATTCCCAAGCAAAAATATCAGCAAACTCTTTAGATAAATCAATGAATGATTGTTCCTCAAATTGAGTACGTACATTGCCAAGGTTAAGGCTCTTGCCTTCAATAATTTGTACCAACTCATAATGATCTTGAATTTATGACAGCATTGATCTGTTCTGTTTGACAGCATCATTTTCCCCAAAAATTGATTCTAATGTAACAAGGCCTTTAGGAATCTTGTTGGTTTTAAACTGCATGATCTGATCTCCATATCTGTTTTGCATTTTTTGTTGATTCTGGGTTGAAAACTCAGCTTCATCCTACATAAATCTGACTATGTGTGCATCATCATTGAAAACCTACGAATGTGTATTATTATTTGGTACAGAAGGCCTTATCACAATTCTAATATAAAGTTGTAATTTTTTGTCAGTAATATCACTAATAACATCAAACTGTGAGCCTATAGCTGCAAGTCTATCAGCATGTTGATTTTTGGTCATAGGGACACTTTGAATATTAAAAGCACTGAAATCATCTATGATATCCATTACACGTTTCTTGTATGATTTCATATGCAAATTTTTACATGCACTTAGCCCTCTCACCTGTTGTGTGACAAGCTCATTGTCCCCAAATACCTATAATTTATCAATATTTCTCTTTCTAGCCCACTCCAAACCATGAACGAGTTCCTCATATTCTGCAACATTATTGGAGCAAGCAAACTGAAACTTGATTTCAAAAAAATACCTTTGTTGTGAGGGTGAAATCAGCATTAAACCAGCTTCTGAATCGTGCTAGTTTTTTGAACCATCGAAATGTAATTTCCAAATTCCATCGTCTTACTGATTCTCCTTCTGTATTACTGGAATTTTCTTATTTTGCTCATGAATGCAATACACTCCAAGGCCTTTTTCTTCTATTTCTCTGTAAGGATCTAACTCATACATTTCACTTGTTAGTTCATCCTTAAACAAATCTAGTACACCTTCTAGTTCATGGAGATTTTGGCTGTCTATTTCTTCAAGCTCATCATCTAAGATAGCACAATTTACATTTTCCATGCTTGGCATATATGGCTCAACATGAAAATTAGAAAGAGGTTCTGAATTAATAGTGACCTTGGTTCCATACCTTGTTCTAAAGATGAGGTAAGACCAATCAGCTGAAAGATAACCTCCAATCTTAGATGTAAAGTCTCTAGAAAGACACATGCAAAGTATGGTGGAAAATCAACAACCATAACATCTTGTAAAATAGTAACACCTGGGCATGCATGCAAAGTGACTTTTAAGTCCCTGATCAATCCAATAGTTTTGTTGGATGAGCCATCTAATTGTAACACTCCTTTAACACTTGGCTCGTATGACAATCCCAACTTTTCAACAATCTTTTTGGGCATGATGGTGTTGTTTGCACCACTGTCCACCATACAATTATGCACTAAAGAGTCACCAATAATCAATGAAAGATAAAATCAAGGAGGCTTGACTACTTGTATCTGATTCTAAACTATTTTTCCAATTGTATTACCTTGTTGTCCTATTTTCTAAACATGTTGATCTGATTGAATTTGTTTAATCTGAGATTCTGATTTGGTAAAAACAACATTCACCTTGTTCTACTCCAAATCTAAACCTTTGGGTGATGTTTGCAGGTCTGAAATCTCTTTAACTAGCATATCCTTTTGTCCTAGAATGGTTAGTGAATCCCACATAGTCATAGTAACATGCAACTTTTTTCATATGATCAACAATATTAAATGGGGTTGCCCCTAATTTGGGTTGTACCTTCTGCACTAAAATTTGATCAAATTTTGCATCAACATTAAAACTATTTTCTTTTTATGGGAAAGCTAAAACAAAATTATTTACAACGATAGGGACTAATTTGGAAACATTAATAGCTTCTCTTACCTCCTACACATCATCAATTTCCCTTTTCTTTGACCTCGTTAGTGCAGCAGCCACTAGATCATCTGATGTAGGTGGTTGTTCTATCTGAGTCTTAATTGAACTTTGATCAATTGCTTCCCAATTCACCATTGTTGCCTCATGCTGAATTTGTACCATGTTTGGGTCCTCCCCTTGTAGTGGATACCCAAACTGCTACCCTTGTTGTTTTGCCTCTACTTGAGATAATTGTGGCATAACAAAGTTTGGTGCTACTAATCCTAAGGGAGACAACTACAACATTTGGAATAAAATTAGGATCCTGAGCCATATTTTTTTGGGGTTGAACTGGTACTAAGGCCCTTGAAGTAGATGGAACATTGGGGTCAGGGTTAGCAAATGGTTTAACTGTTGTCATGGCACCCTGATTCTGATATGAAGGCCTAAAATTTTGAACAAGTGGCCTATAGTTGTTGTAAGGTTGATATTGTGGCTGATATGAAGGCTGATGTGATGGCTTGTAAGATGGCCTATTGCTCTGATATTGCTATCTTTTGATCTGAACAATCTCATTACCAAAGTTCTGCATCATTGTTTTAAACTCAGCAATATTGTTAGTAGAATTTTGAGCAACGTTAGGTTGTGAAACAGTTGGAATAGGTGTCAAACTAGGTGACTGCAAGGGTGGAACATTAGGAAAAACTTGAAATAAGGGAATAGGGGGGTCTAGGAGCCAACTTTCCTTCTTGAATAATACTGTTTTCTACACTAATGGCTATGTTGTAAGCTGCTAGTAATGTAATTCCCCCCATAGACTGAATCATGACAGCAATGTTACAATTTAAGGACTTAAGATAATAAAAAAATGCATGTTGAGGGGTGGGTTTAACATTTGCTGGAATTCTATCCCCACGTATGTTGAAATCTGATATTAAAATCAGTCATTAATTCCATATGGGCCCCTTTTAATGGTTGTCAACTGTTCAACTAAGGAAAAGTGATCAAAATTATCTTCAAATTGGGAATAGAGGGCTGCTCCTAGTTGATCCCAAGTAGCAATAGTTCCAACAGCTCAAGTTTCTGTACCACTTGGAGGGCTTTACCTCTAAGGGAAGCAAAAAGCAGTCTTAATGCAACATCCTCATGAACAATATGATGGACTGAAACAATATTCCCTACATCTCTAATATGTTCAGCTGGGGTAGTTTGATCTTCTCCTGAGAAATAGGGTAATACTTTTAAGGGCTGTTGTAGGTATATCGTGATAGGCTGCTATCAATAGAGGACTGTCTAGCATCAAAGGAAACAAAAGGTAGTTGTCTTAGATCAAGCCATAGGAATGATAGGGGGTTGGGTAGTAGGATTATGGATAGGTGTATGAATAATGGGGAATAACTCTTGAATATGGAATGGATCTCACCCTTCTTCCTCTCCTAGGTGATTTAACAGGTAATTGATGAAATTCAAAAGGAATACCTCTCAATGCTAATTTGGTAGTGACTTTAAGCATAAATCTCTACTTCCCTTTTAAAATCTGACTTCTAATAAGGTGATAAATTTGCTTGTGGAAATGTTGTCCCACCAGGCATGCCAAAAACTGTTATCAATCTAAGAGTGCACCTACTACGAGGAACATGCAATAGGAACTACAGATGTTCCTCACTCCATTGTTATAATGGGAACTCTTCTAGTTGTGAAACCTACTTGTAGAAGAGAGCCTCCAGAGTGGGTTGGTTCCCTCGAGTAAACTAGTATCTTTCCTTCTGTGTGAGAAAAAGAGGAGAAAAACTTGCAAAAACAATACTAAAAAAACAAGCTAACTAAGGTGATGCACCGATATTTGTTGGATACCTCTATTCTACATACACACACTATTGATTGATAAAGTTGTCCTTGTCACTTCAAACCACCTCTATAATTAATGCCTAGGTGATTCTGAAGAAGGTGTAAATGACTGTAATAACTAAAGTGAGAGGTTTAGAAACCACTTTCAAACTAGGACTACAGCAAACACACACTTAATCAGACTGGTAGAAAACTTATAGTGAAAATCAGAGCTTAATTGCATTAGAAAACAAGCAAAGGAAAGATAAATTTAACTTACACAAGTTACTAAATAAAAGAAACACTTTGAATTTCACGCACAATGGAGGATAAAAATAACTTTATTACATCAAATAGGTGCTCACTGTAGAATTTTAGGTCCTCCCAAAAGCTTACAGAAAGTATGATGAACGTTCCTTGTCAACTCTCGGTCCTTTGTGCTTGCAATCACACTACAATATATAGCAAAAGTGTTTCCTAAAAATAAGCCTAAGAGTGACCTCACCCATTAGATCTATTATTATCCCTTTGTTATTTTTATTATGGATAATAATGATCTATTACAAAAGAGGCTCAAAGGCCATGAGCATCACTCAAATACATAGTCAAACTGAAGTTGAATCTTATTTTAAAGGAAAAATAATAAAAAGAATTACAAATATTTATTGTGATGCAAGTCTTTCACATGCAACATGTTGCTTTATTCTCTGATGTGGACATCTGTTTTGTCCCTTCTTGGTGCATGGAAAGGTCTATTCTGGAAAAAAAAATTCATTGGGCATGCATATAAAAATTGTTACCCCTTAGCATATTGTAATGCCACCAAACTATGGTTTATAATTTATATTTTTTAAATATTACCACCACCTTAGTCAAAGGGGGGCTACCATATCTATTTTTGGTAATACTTGGGGGGTGATGATACTTTGGCCTACCATTGCCTTTATCTCATGACACTTGGTGTATTCTTGATTGTTGATTTTTTTCGGTCCTTGGCTATTGATCTGACCCTGTGAAGGTATTAATGTTGGTTGTTGGCATATTTATCATGATCCATGGCATACTTGATCTCAGCCATTGATTACGAAGGTGTATTGTTTAATCTTATCCCTTGATCTTCTTCGCATTAATATTGCCCTTATCGTTTGGGCAGCAATTTTCTTGAACCGTTTGATCTTCTAAATTCATCTTGGCCATTGGATGTTGTATGGTACTTATGCATTGATTGTTCTTTTGATCTAGATCATGGGATTACTACCACTTTGGTCTGGGGCATCGATTTCATTGATCATGGTTGAATTTTTGACTTGGTCTCGGCCATTCGATTAACTTCGAAGTGATTTGTGCCATTGGATTTCATAACCATGGTTAGATCATGATTTTGTTGGAGCTTATGGGGGGAAAAGGCATTCTGTTGAGCTCATTTGCATTTTTTGATGACCATGACAAAGCCCTAGAAAAATTGTTCCAGCTCTTCATTTTCTATAAAATGGTGGCTTTTGGCATTGTTCTTTGACGATTCTGGAGCCTACACACTTGATTGTTTAGCTTGGATGACATTATTTTGATGTTTTTCTATACTTTGACCTCATTTTTTAAATGAATCTTGAAGGTATACACTTCCTTTTGTGACCCATTCCCTTTACGAATCCTGTGGATCATTTTCAATCTGTTTTTAGTGGCTCCTTTGATCATTGTACAATGACACAACCTTGCATTTTCTCTCTGGTTTTTCTATTTCTATCATTTGGCTTTGATGAGCTCAAACAGGAGCTTACAAGGGAGACAGATACCATCTTTTCCTTCTTCATCCTTGCTATTATAATGTGGTAAGTTTCTTCAGTCTGTCGACTCTCTGCAAGTGTTAATATGAAAACACGGGCCTTTGAAATTTATCCTATGTTGATTGATCTCAAAATATAGCTCGACCTCTTCCCTTATGACTGCATTTTTTTTATAACCATGATCGTTCAGCCTTATTGAACATGACTTGTATTTTTTTTTATTCGGCCTCTTGTGTATTCATAACCTCGGCCCTGGCTTCACATGTAAATGTATATTTTATAAACTCAGCCTCCTTGGTTACATTTACATCATGAACTCAGCTTTTGTTAAGTAGGCTGTATATGCTTCTTTATGGTTTAGCTTTGGGTATGTTGACTATATAGCTTGATCATTTTTCTTGAGTTTTTTATGGTTCGACCTTATGTCAACTGTATTTACTGTATGTCAACTCTCTGCAAGTGTTTAATATGAAAACATGGGCCTTTGAAATTGATCCTATGTTGATTGATCTCGAAATACGGCTCGACCTCTTCCCTTATGACTGCATTTTTTTTATAACCATGATCGTTCAGCCTTCTTGAACATGTCTTGTATCTTTGTTTGATTTAGCCTCTTGTGTATTCATAACCTCAGCCCTGGCTTCACCTGTAACTGTATATTTTGTAAACTTGGCCTCCTTGGTTACATTTACATCATGAACTCAACTTTTGTTGAGTAGGCTGTATATGCTTCTTTATGGTTCAGCCTTGGGTATGTTGACTGTATTTACTTGATCATTTGTGCTTGAGTTTTTTACTTTTGATAACCTCATATTCTTGACTCACATTTGGCTTTGAATACATTGACTGTTTATTTTGATGAAGTTCAGTCTCCAGATTCTTTGCCATTCTTTTATTCTTATAACTTGATGAAGCTTTAACTTGATCAGTAATCTGTAAATTCTATGAGCATGGATATCTCAAGTTTGATAGAACTTTCTGAAATTCATTTGATCGATCCTTTATTGCAAGCACGATTGTATTCCATTCTCTAAAATGAAGAACATGATCCATTTTTCTGGAAACTCAAAGAAAATCATTAATTTTCTTTTTTGAAATGACTTTTCCTTTTCAGAAGTCAATAATACAGTCATTGTACTTTCAGTTTTATTGATAAAGCATTAATTTTCAATTTTTTTCTATCTAAAAACCCCATTTTGCAAGGGGAGACTCTGGCAAAAAAATGCAAAATCCTTCTCTCTCCATATTTCTACAACTTGTCCATTTTGAAAAGATATGAGTATCTCTCTGATACCTTTTATGCATTGTCTATTCACTTGATTGAATTTCATTCATGCTTGCTATGTTTGATCCATTGCAGCTTTGGAAAATTGTGAAGCAGTTGGCTTTTGATTCACACTTTAATTTGGAAATAAAATGAACCTTGAATGCTTGTACTTGATGAAATTCTGAGATCACTGTATGTTCCATTTGATCATGATATCATTTTGTAATGATGAAACATAGACTTTTTGTTGATTGTTATCATTTCTTTTGAACTCAAAAAGCTTATAAAGTATTGTTGTAGCCTATAAAGCATGTATTTCAATTTTGTTTTAAATCAAAAGTCACTTTTACAAAGGGAGACTCTGGCAAAAATTTTCCAAAATGACTATTTTTCTCCAACTTTTCCAGATTTTCAACATGATTTGTAAAATTATTTCCTTCTTGAATTATTTTGATGCTTCTTTTCTTCTATAAACCATCTTGAAATGATGTTTTTTTTCCATTCTCTTGAAAGTAAACAATAGCTTCTTTCTTTCTTAACTAGTTAAACTGATCTTTTTCATTCTCATGTTGCAATCTGTTCCTGCAAAACTCAGAAATATGTTAGAAAAAATATTGGCTTTTTGGCCTCTCTTATATCCATGTGATTTTGATTTCTCCTTCATTCTTCTTTTGTGAATTGTTTTCAACTTATTTTTCATGTCATCTCCACATCTGTTTCTTTTGTAGTCTATTTCATATTTTTCCTTTCTATTTCAATATTTTTCCTTTTTATTGCTTTCTTCCACTGATTTCTCTTTATGCACTCTACTCTCTTCTAATTCCATGCCTATCTGTATCCCTGATCTGACCTATATCATGTGCTTGTATTTCCTTCTTTCAAGTAAGATTAGATGCATTGAACTTAGAATATGTATTTGCTTCAGAATAGATGCATAGGAATAAAAATGTACCCGGAGCTCAAAATTTATAGGTACTACTCTTTATCTTGTAGGTGACGAGGAAAGAAGATGAATCTGGTAATGCAGATGATGCGGAGTGGGAATGAAGATAGAAAAGGCAATTGGGTTCACTTTTACTCCTCTACTATTATTCTATAACACATGCAATATTATATTTTCCATGTATATGATGTTGTTACTCAGTCACATCCAACGGATTGTGTGGGAAAACTTGTAATCTCTTATGAATAAAGCATTAAATTGAAATAATGAGTTGACTATCTCTTTCTGCATTCATTTTTTTCTTTGATTGTACAATAATGTAAACAACTCAATATCTCAATCAAATGAATTAATATAAGAGATAAACTTAACAGAAATACATGTAACTCTAGTAAGAAACCATTAAATGAGATGTGCCTCCTTGTATGTTGTTTTACTACATTAAGCATATGCTCTTCATTTTAACTCTTTCCTACTATCTCCATTCAGACATTATTATCACTGTTTGGTTGGCGGTACTTTATTGATGGAAGTAGCAAGAAAGGAGTCACTTGTAACATTTTAATGACAGCATAGATGGATGAAATTTCATGAATCACAAAAAAATTTAATGAATACAAAGCAATAAATCTAATGAGCATGACATAATTAAGTGAAGTTGACTATTTGAAATCTGCAACTGTGAATGTAGATTCAAAATGATTAGTTGATTGCATAAAGTGCAATACGTTTACCCTCATCAAGTTGTCATATGATCCTTCATGAAGTTTTATGAAGATAAATGAGAGATTACCATTTATGTAACTAGCTTCTTGTTTGGGGACAACATTCCTAGTTTCAAATTATGACTAATCACCTTCATTTGTAATCAACTCAACTTAATGAACTCAATCTTTGTAATCTGCAACTGAAATGCCCTAATGTTTAACCAATAAAAATTTTAAAGTGCCCCATACTTATGATGACCAAAAATGGTCAACAGGTATCCAAGCTAATTTTTGTTATTGTACATCTAACCTAGACTGTACATGCAGTAGCCAATGAAAGCATCTCGCGTATGCTTGAAATGCATGTCTTACAAGGCAAGTTGGGTGATGGAGAATTTTTATTAGAGAGAGAACGTGAAGGTGTAGAAAATCCACTTTCTTCAAACCACTCTTTCAACCTTTCTTCTTTTGGTATATTGATCAACAAAAAATTGTTTCATGCCAATTCTATCGATTATAACATTATTCCAAATTTTTTTGCCATCCTGATTAAGTAAATATAGAATTTATAGATTCCTAAATTTGATTGCAATGTAGTAGTAAATGAATCAGCAATTAATTACAAAATATACCCAAGTGAATAATTAATTAAATATGGAAACCCTAGTTGCAAAGGAGAGATAGAAAGACTTAGTTGATTCATAAATAATATTAGGTTGTGCTAAAGTGACAAACTAATGAATAGAGAGGGAAAATTGTCACACTGAGCCTTAAAAAATTATAGGAGCATAAAAAATGTCATGGCTAGGGTTCCTGTGCAAGGTCGAGGGCACCTGGGGCATTAAATACCTTACTGGGTGCTTGTGACTACTCAGAAACTTAGAAAACCAACTTTGCAAGGTGCAAGATGTTTATTATCCTTCGCTTCTTATTGCTAGTATGTCACACCAAGTTCACATATGTCACATGTAACCTACAATGAAGAAATGACATGTAAGACCATTAAAATTAGATCAAATCCCAAAAATAAAATAATGCAAAGGAGAGTTTGTATTGTCCTCAGCTGTCAAACAATTGATCTTTTGATTGAGTGGTGTACTATATCTCAGACCTAATTTAGTTCTGTGTGTGTGTGTGCATAATCGTGCCCTAGGTGGCTCTTGTGCATGTCGCACTTGATAGTGAGAAAGTAGCTAGATGTAAGAAATGTAAATAGATGTGTTCATGTGCTAGATGCAGAAGTAGCAGTCCCTTACCCTTATGTGTGGATGATAGGTGAATTCTTGAATGTTCTTGACAATGGCCTTTGAATGCAACCTGGGTTGATTAGTACTTTTCTCACTTAGGAATCACATAAATAGTAGTATGTGATCATGACTAGATAAATACCCAAAGTGTGTGATTTAGTGTCTATATTTCCCTCCACTTTATGTTGTTGAGTGAAATATTGATAAAATAAAGTAGATAGAAGACACGTGCCTGATAACCATGTAGATCGATGACCAAAAGCATGTTGGGAGACAAGGAAAAGTGTGGAGTGATAAAAATGAGGAGTGTGGAAATTATAGAGGAGAAAGTGTAAAAGTGATGATGATGATGATGACCCTAGGGTGAGAAGCATATGTGTAGATGTCATGATTATACACGTTGTTGATGTCAATGTTGTTGTGATTGATGCTTTGATTGATGTTTTTGTTTTGTGATGTGACTACCACTTCCCATAAGGATGGACATGCAAAAGAGAAGAATGAACAAGTAATCAAATACACTTGTATATGATCAAAACAAGTAAAAAGTATGTAAAAATGTGAAAAATTTGAAAAAGGAACATGTGCACCTAATCCATGATGAGGAAAAGAGATAGAAAGTATCATGTATATGATGTAGAAGAACGAGTTTTTTGGGTGATCTCATGTCAGTTATGTTGAATGCGAGTTTTTTGGGTGATCTCAACCCCAAGAACTAGAAGAAGTATAGGGAGAAAATTCTAGTGTCATCCTCCTACCTTTAAATACTTCCCACAAATTTGAACACCATTGTAGGTGGTGTGTAAAAATATGATCTGGTTCAAACATTTCCAATCCAACACAAAAGTAGAAAATGTTGTGTAGTACATGCATGTTGAGAGCTAAGGATTGTGTTCCCTGTAAAAGTCGCTATGTGAAGTGTTATAGATGGTTTTCTAAACTGAAAAATAATATGTAAATGCCCCTAGTCACAAGCATCAAAGAAGGGTCAAGGACACCCAAACGATACTGTCAGGCTCGGTGGCTAGTGATTGTGTTGTGCTGAGGAACCAAGTTAAGATTTGGGTCATTGTTGTGATTGATGTCTGTGTTATACAAGTACTGAAATGTGCTATGTGATGATTGTGAATTGTTGTTTGGGGGAATAATTCACCCAAATGATGCTACCCTCCCATCATTTGGGGTGCATGCGACATCATTGAGGAGTATGTAGCCCAAAGGAGGATCGATCGTTGTGCTGAAACTGATTCCTTGTAGGGGGGAGGGAGTGTGTTTGGTAGAAACCAAGGCACACAACAAACAAAATGGCTAGGATAAAATTGTTAATACAAGTAAGATAAACATGCATATAAGATGTAAGCTATAAAATAAGCAGTAACATTGCGTAAGCTAAAGATGCAAAAAGACAAAGTAAAATGTGAAAAATGAGTTTCAAACATAGGATATCACTCCCAATGTTTCAAGACAATCAAGGCCATAGTGGCCGAAGCAAGAGAGACAATCAGAGAATAAACAAGACATAGGGAAATCCCACAAACAATGACATATAATGACGAAAGTAGGTGCAAACAAATAGTAACAAACAACCATGGAAGTAAATAGACCTGCAAGAGGAAATGCTACATGAGCACCCATTAACATGTTATAGAGATATAAAATATGTCAAAGAATGTATAATCTGATATACAGTAATGTGCTATGAAAAATGAAACAATAAGTCATAGTATATGTATGAAAGTGGATGCCCCCAGAATTAAGTTGTTTAATGACTGGTCATAGCCCTTACACCAAGCATCCATGCCGTAGAAGTAATAGATGGTGGGATAGAAATGGGTGGATCATAATAGAAATCAAGTGTGGAAGTAGTTACTACATGTGATATTAGGAAAGCCATAATGACATACAAATATATGTCTAGCATGTTAATACAAACTTGTACATGAAAGCAAAAAGAAAGAGTAAATGCGACCAAGATAACAATATGTTGTGGAGCGAGAAAATGGAATAAGAGTGTGATAGGATTCATGTGCCCCCGATAAGTAGAATGCCATATGCAGAAATGAGGTTCATTTATACATGCCCCCCAAAATCAAGAATAAATATAAAGAGTTCATAGGAAATGTTTGATATCTGATTGCAATGTAGAAAGTAAATGAATGAGAAAGTGTAAGTACAAAGAGTGACCCAAGTGAAATTAAGTGTGAAAGTGGTGAGGTCCTATTTGACAAAGTAGGACCCTCAAAAGACTTAATATGGACATGGAACTAGAGAAATAGGGTAATGACCTAAGTATAAGTAGGTGCATAAGAATAGGGTGCATAGGAAATGTGTAGGCACATGTGATAGTTCAGTAAAATGAAGGGCATGCCGGGAAAAATGTGTAGTGTGGAATTATCCATTTTGTAACATGGATAAGGATAGATTGTAGTGTGTGAGGTTCATGTGTATTGATTCCATCAAGGAGTCAAGTGTGAACATAGCACGAGAGTTATTTCATTGGAAAATTGGAAGATACAAATGTCATGTAAACTGCTGTAATAATGTATGTAGAGACTAGATGTAAATATAGATAATATATTATTGTGAAATTGCATGCTTTTTAGATACTTTTATAGGACACATGGATAATTATGATGCAACCTATTTTAAGAGTGTATGGGTGGTGAGAGTGAAAGTAACCCCCTATATATCTATTGAGGTTTTCATTTTCATGGTCAAAACCGAATGGAGAAGTATGTTGAGACTTTGTAAGATAATTGTGAAGGTTATCAAGAAACTATCCATTGTTTATGATGAATTATACATGCCCATGCATATTCTTCATGTTAAAGTTTAGGTAGTGGATTCCATGTCATACCAATGATTATTTTTCAGAATATGGTAAAAATGATTCTTATTTAGTTCAAATCAAAATGGTTGTGATTCAAAGGGCATATGGGAATGAAATGTCTATTTGATTATGGTCTAATATTATCTTCATGATATAACCAACTCCTTGAAAAATCCAAGTGTAAGTGGAAAGTGAGGGCACTGCAAGAAACTTTGTGAGATAGAAGGTGAAGCATTCAAACTAATCTGGATGAGGTGTCCATGGTAAAGATGAGGATCATGAGGTAAGAAAATGTCATCTACTATAAATTTGAATCCAAGTCAATCCATTGTTAGGGCATATAGTTTCAAGAAAGTTGATAAGGATGTTGTTAATGGAGACATATTATGAAAACTTTATGACAATAGGGCCATACTAATGGAGTTGCATGAGTTGTAGTACTTGGAAAATCCAATGTTTACAGGCCCATAGATATAAGTACTAGACCTAATTTAGATACGCAGCATGGGGTGGAAGTCAAATGGAACAATGTCTATATGTAAATGAGCTCCTTCGAGTGATGGAAATTATTTTATAATTTTCAGGTATGGATTAGTAGCAAGTGGCTGGTAGCATAAGTAGGAATAGAGTAATGGAGTATTACAGATCTATTGTTGCAATACAGGAATGGTATACGATGCATGATGATGATCTGATTCAAATCCCTCATGTAAAATAATTGGTGGAGTGGTGTTTTGCATAGTTTACATTTGATGAGTATGTTGGTCTACTAAGAAATTATATGAAAGTTTGGGAGATTGAGATCAAAAAATGGAATGTGAATAGTCTTTGGCCCAACTGTGATTTGCAAATGTGATTCCTAAGCAATAGTAAAATCATATGCTTGATAACCTTAGAGATTGGTTAAGCAATACTAATGGATAGCTAAACCTCCACAATGAATGATAGCAGGAGCAAAGGTGTAAGGTGAAATAGTGTCGATAAAATGTGCCTTATGTTGATAGATAATTGTAAATAATAAAGGAGGATTAAGTATCATGAAACAACAAGATTTTCAGCTATAAATGGAAAAGTAATTGTTGCAGAGTCTCATTGACAAATGTTGATAGAACATCTGGATGAGTAGCACGAGGAATACGAGTAGTTCATCCAAAGGACATAATGAACTTGAGAAAATTGTACTCCTCAGGATGGGAAAGAAGAAATCATGAATAGAGATAGCTTCATGATGAGAGTGCATCCTAGAAGAGGAAAAGAGAATAAAACCATGAGGACACCTAGGAATGTTTGAGTGCGTTTGGTTCACCAATGATTAAGAAAACTATAAGAATTTATAGATAGTGTTGGTGATAATGTAGTGAAATGTATATATAATTTTCATTTGAATACAAAAAAATCTTCAATTAAATATAAAACCTATGCAATAGACAGATTATTTGTTTGGTATTTTTATTGGTGGTTAATTTTTATGCTGAAGTTTTCAAGATAGAATAGAGCACACAGAATGTTGGCATTACATCTCAGAAAATTAGCACAAATTCACCTACTATGCTGGAGTAGGGTCCTTAGTACAACAGGGAACATAGAGTAGCCAAATCCTTTGGTCTGGTGCACTACAGGAGGAGGATCGGAACGATCAAGAGGCTCATAAAATAGTGGATTTGGGGGTTCTGGAGGTGGTTTGATTGTCACTTAATACTTTTTAGATCTAGTATGCATGGTCCACACTCCACAATAGTCCCATAAATTGTAATAAAGATGTCACCTGCAAAACCACAAAATCATCAAACTCCTATACATTTAAAATAATCTCAAATGAGGGGTAGAAGGTCCTTAGATTGAAAAAGTGATATTAATTGAACCCTTGCACTACCTTTCAGGCCAATGTAGTTCTATGTGTGTGTTTCATAATTTGTGACCTATGTGCACCTGTATGTCCCAACCATTTTCTAACATTCCACGTTATTTTAGCCTAGATGTAAGAAATCTAGATGTGTGCAGGAAAGAATGGTCTTCCCCCATGGGGCACCCCGAATTCTGCAGAGCTTTTCCACCACTTGTGTGTGGGTCTTTTCTAGCCATTTGACATATTTGATAATTTCTCTTTGGTTGGCAACTTTTCAGGTGTTAATTACAAAATTAGAGTAAGAGAAACCTATAAATATAAAGTTATGAGAACATAATGAGGGACCTAGCATCATCTACTACTACCACTCATCTAGAGTTGCACCCATCTATTGCATAGGCATTCACATAGCTCCATCATCAAGAAACATGCTAGGACATCTACATCACACTTCATAGGGGGAGGGATTCTATTCTATTCCATGTACACATTGTATTACATTTTCTATGTTTATCTATTTCTCGCTAGTTCATAGTGTGACTGACACAAGAGCACCTAGGTCACGACATGCACATACATACACCATAACTACATATGGGTACGAAATCTAGTGCATCTCCTAGTTAGTAGGCCCACTGTTGTGGAAATTGAGGTCATTCCGACCCATTCATTTACATATTTCTTTTTTTTATGGTTTTGATACTTCCTTTTGGTCTTTTGTTTTGTAGGTTATTCATCGTCTTGGAATATTTGGAGCATTCGACGCAATACAAGAAAACTAATGTGACAAGGAATGAGGGTTATCAATAATCTCCAGGACATGTGAAGACATATTCCAGGCCTTTTTCCCAGACTAGGGTGCCTGTTCTTTTTACTAGACCACCCATGGGTGCCCCAGTCCTCTCCAAGGTGCTCCAGTCAAGCCATATCAGCTAAATATTCCCTTAGTGGGACCCTGACACAATCGTTCCTACTTTTGAGTTATCCAGTCACTTCAAGGAAACTGTCTGATAGACATCCATTACTTAGCTGATTAGGGTTAGAATTTCATTTTACATATTTTCTTAGATCACTATCATAATTATTTATTACATTTATTTACTGTAACATCCACTTTTTATGACTTCAAAATAAGGGAATTTTTTTTGTTTTTTTACACAATGTTCTCTGTTCTAAATTCATACAATTCAAACACACCTTCCATTGCCAATCCATCTCATAACATAAAACCATATGCAACTCTAATGACTCGGTATAACACCAATCTCTCATTTCATGACTCAGTATTAAACTGACCTCTCATGTTTAACTTGTTTCAATGTATAATATTTATACTTTGGTTCTTTTACCCATTATGGGTCGCTCAAGTGTTCTATCTAAGAAGCTTATCTGAATATCTATTACTAATATTCATTTGAAATCCCGCTTTCTTAGACTAGGTGACATAAGATAACACAACTAGAAATTTGGGATACTTTTACCAAAGTTTTAAACATGTTTACCATTTTTACATTCAAAGACAACATACTCATCGAAAGGTATATGTCTTTCACCCCTCTTGAACTATTATCTAGATTGGTCTTCCATGACTTATGTCAACAAAACCTGAGTCAAAGTTTCACACTAAATAGGGGTAGCTCACATATACTAGTGTTGTAGTCTACTCGTGGTGACTAAGGATAAATAGATATAATCAATTGAATCTCATTGATTGGGTGTGTTTAGTTACCATAAGTCAACATGAGTTGACCACTACACTAGTCCATGTGTCTATCTCTATTTAGAGTAGAACTATGAACCGAATTTCCACTTATGTCAATTGAGTTAATTGAACTAAGTGGGGTGTTGAAACATAGATGGCTGCATCACACTATCCTTAGAATGACTCCTGTCATTATGAGGGTACTTTGTGGTAGCCCCTATATTACAAAAACCTAACAATTTATTTCAATGCACTAACATACTTAATAAACTTTAGATTATTAACCTTCAATTTATTATCTTGTTTACTTAATCGATAAACATCACACCTAAGGGTCTACTAAGTACGATTGATCCCAATAAAGGATTCGAAACGTAATTTTACACTAGTTGAATGCATGTAGATAAAATCTATGTTCATGCATATGAACTTTTTAATCTTAATCTATTATTTCCTTTTATCAATAAATATTATTTCAGTATCAAGTAAGAAAGATCATTAAGTTTCTTTACTATTGTTTAGCAATGTAAACAATATTGATTAAAATCTTTTTAATTAGACTTAGTGATATTATAATATTTAAATCCATCTTACTAAATCTTTTATGCTTTCCAATTTCCATTTATCATTTTCATAAAGTACACCATACAACCAATCATCAATGACGATTATACTTTATCACATAATTATGGAAAAGATACTTAGTTCTGATTTAATGATAAAAATGATGTATCCTTAACTTACTAATTAAATACTATTGTCCTATTCATGAAATCTGAAAACATAAAGAGTAGATACATAATAAGAATGCCACATTCAACTATATATTTATCATCCTTATTCCCTTTTCTGAATAAGGATCTATAAATCATAATCATCATTACCCCAAAATTACATGGTTCGGAAATATATATAGTTCCTTATCCCAGTATCAGTCTATACTTTAGAATCCATTAAGCCATGCCTATTAATATTTACGAATATTAATCCAATCCTAGTCATGCATGTTAATATTTAAGGATATTAATCATATCTTAATCATATATGACCCTTGAATAAATCAGTAATCACTAATTATTACACAACAATCCATTTATAAAAAAGAGAGTTCAATTCACTCTAAGGTTAATAAAAATTTCATAAGTTTATAAGAAGACATTTTTCAGTAGTACAAAAACTAATTGATACATCCTCATAGTTTTACCAACAAGTTCCTTTCAAGATAATTTCAATACATAAAACATCTACATGAAGAAAATGACTTCGTTAATAAAACAAATGCATATTTTTATAATTCTTTCTCATTTCACTTTTCATGAAGTCCATTTGCAAAATTGTTAGCATGAGTCAGTTCACAAGAACTAGGCATGATAAGCGCTATAATGTTAAAACAGTATGCTTTTATCTAGCTGTTTCGTAAACGGAACCCTGTTATTTATGAAAAGGTTCCAAGTACCCAATAATAAGTTCAATAAGAAATACTTCCCCAAAAGTCACAAAATCAAATGTAGAGAAGAGTCACTAAATCTATTTAAGTATCATTACCCATAGAAGAAGTTAAGTAATCCATCATAATTTAATTCCATCTATGCCACAGTATTGACAATCATTTCAACATGATATCATTCAATTGAAACCAATAAAGAAAAGAATTAATTCAAGTCCTGATATGTTCACATTGGTTTCCATTTAATTTGCTAAGAAAAGTTCTGTTATAACATAGGTAGATCCCAATCAATCAATCGAAAATGAATTGATCCAAAACATAATGACTTGACAAGAACAATATGTTGTTCCTATAACAATCAATTTCATATCAACTATGTATAAGGTTTGATATAAAAACATGAATGATCCAGCATGGAAAATAAACCTTCCTGACAACCCAGCTCTCAAAATCCTTTACTTTATTCTAAGAGGATAACTTCAAGAAAAGAAACAACTTGACAATACATATTATAATCATTTTATATCATACAAGAGATTGGCTCAAGCCTTCACAAGACAAAACAAACACACGATACAGAGTTTAAGAAGGATCTTCCATCTACAAGTTGAGTTCAATACTTATTTGAACAAAACATATCCATCACAACCATGCATCTCAAAAACAATCAATAATTGAATTCTCATTATCTCCCACATAAAATCTAAAGGAGAATGAAATCAGAATGGTTTCAAGAACAAAAATGTAGAGTACGGTCCTACCCAGAAAATACCAAGATCCAAGTTTAAGAATAGAAAACTTCCTTATCATTTATCGCTAAGAACTCTCACCTTCCAACATATTTGGATGAAATATAAATATGAGAAAGATATTGCATTCAGACATTTAAACTATCCCAAATATGTGAGAACAGTCTCAAGGTGATGTTTCGTAGGATCACACACTTAACAAAACATGTAATCGTCATCAAGGAAACAATGACAATCCAAAACTATAATCACCAAAGATAAACCATATTTGCAACCAAAAACCAATACCCCAACATGACGCTCAAAGCTTACATTTTATCATAGAAATACATAACTAAAGAAAACAAACCTAGTTCGAGAGTATAACATCCGACGGTCCTGTTAGTGCAAAATCACAACACCCCAAAATGAGTTATGGATCTAATTTTCTAAGGCAATGTCATTTGGTGTGATTACACAACATTGAGTTTTCCCAAAGTGTGGGACCTTTGCAAATGGGGAAAGCTCTCTAGAGAAGGTTGGTTCCTCTTCCTAAATTCCCTGACACAAGCTATTCTAGTGCAGGGAAGCTAATATAATCCTAATCTAACTTCCAAAGAGACATGGAGAGAAAGAAAACAAGGGAAAACCAAGCCTACACTAAAATGGTGATACACCAAAGAAGGAAAATGTTGATCATCTATCAAAACTACCATGGAACAAGAATAGGTGAGCAATGTAAAGGATGGACAAGTGCATCACAAAACCAAGGATGGATTTCACATAAAAAATATTCCAAAACTCCATGAACATAGCTCCAAAACCTGAAATGAACATCCAAACGTGCACAAATACCTACAATGAAGAAAGGAAAGAAGAAAACAACAAAGAAACGAGCAAGGATGGACAAATGCATCACAAAACACGTTTTTTATTGCTCCATAAGTTTGCATAGAACATCATTTCATGGGTAAGAGGTAAACAATGCCATTACAGAGTAGGGGAGGAGGTTCAAACTCCATTTTTGACCCTAGGGAAGAAAAGAAGGGAGGGCAGAGAAGAATGATGAACAATGTTTTACAAATGAGCCCAAACTAGCTTTTAACGCTCAAACAGAAAGAAAGAAATGAGAAAACGTGGGAAATTTTGATTTGAAGTTTCAACCACCAACAATATCCATTTAATTGGCCTGCAAAATGATGGGTTTCCATGAAAAAATCCCATAATTTGAGGTACCTTGCTTTGCAGAGCAAGAAAGAGGCCCATACTTCATTAATTTTGGTTGTTGGGGTCGTTTTCTACAACTTTTCCATGCCAGGGACATTTTCCCATTTTTCTCCCAAAAAACTCCATCAAAATTCAAAATTGAAGTGACCATCATGTGGATAATTTCACCAACTTTCCAAATATACAAAATCACAAAAATATGAGCTCTGGAGTTAGATTTCTATTCGACTATCAGATATGAGATGAAAGATATGCCCCTCTGAAGATTTAGGGAAAAAAATGGCAAAATTAGGGAAAAATTCAGGTTTTTGGGCTGAAATTTGAACTTTTTCCCTCTTTTTCAAATTGGGAAAATTTCCCAAAAAATCTCCGCACACCACTCCTCTGATGACACGTGGCACCCTCTAGTTGATCCATGGGCCCAACCTTTCCTTTTTCCTCCTTTTGCGAAATTGGGAAATTTTCCCAAAATTCTCTATGGCCCTGCCACTCCGAGACACGTGGCACCTTCTGATCTGTTGCTAAGATGTGGTTCAACTTTTCACCTTTGTGCCTTTAACCACTTTGGAAAATTTTACCAAATTCTCCCAATGTCTCGAAATCCCTGCCATTGATGTCGACGCGTGGCACCTTTTGATTGGCCACGGGGATGCGGTTCTATGTTTGCCTTCGTGCTTTTCACCAGTTTGGCAACAATTCCATAATCCTCCCACCGCCCCGATCCCCACCGATGAATGGACACGTGGTGCCTTATGATTGGCGCAGGGACTTTACCAATTTTTCCTTAATTCTCCTTTGCGGGTTTGTGGGCCAAAATTTTCCTTTGAGCTATTTGCCCAAAAGGGCTAAGTGCCGAAAAAATTTCCGCGGGTCCGCCTTGGCAAATTTTCCCTCCAAACCCCGTCGAGCCTTAACTCAAAAAATACAAGGAGTTATGAGGACTTCTTTACCTTTATGGAAAGGGGAAGAAAAATCCTATGTTATGAAGCCATTTCCATAATCTTTTGAGTGCTTCAAATGTGTGCAAATTGAAGTTGAAGCACAAGGAAGGAAAGAATGAAGGCAAGTTAGCCAAAATAAGGAGGGGACTCATTTTGGATAACAATTTTGGCAACTCAGAGGGGTCATCTGCCTACTAGATGAAGTGATCAGCTGCCTTGAAGTATCCATTAGGCATGGAGTCATGAGTAGTAGCCTATAAAATGATCTGAAAGTTGAAAACTTCCCTCTAAGCCACTTTGAAGCCTATTGAACTGGAGTTGTTTCCACCAAAATGCCACTACAATGGACTGTGCAAGAGCAAAACCATCACCACAAAAACTATGTACAAAACTGAAAATCATAGATTCTCCAAATGGAACATGAAGAGTGTGCACAAACACTTCTTCTAATGAAAGCAGACCTACCTACTCTACTCTAACTAGAAGCAAAGGTGAGCTAAACAAACCCTGTAACTGGTTGTGCAAAATATCTTTCTTTCTTCAAAATGGGCAGCCATGCAATTGATTTGGAGCTGATCATGGTTATTAGGATGAGTGGAAAATCAACAATAATCTAGTCTTCTACCTACATCAGCAAGGTGTAAATTGAAAACAACTTGAATACCTCTTTTAGTTGCTCTGCATTTGGATTGAAGAGGTATGACAGCTGATCATTGGTACTTGGTAGCTCATCCTCATGCTTAGAAGAAAACATGACTGGTTGTGGCTTCTCCTTTGGTTCCAATGAAGCCAAATACCTTATTGGGTAAGGTCTGATCCATTTGATGTGCCCATAGCTCTGATTTTCAACCCCAAAAATGGAGTCTTCTTGTGGACCTTCTTGGGTGGATGATGTGGAATAAATGATGGAATTCTTCTACTCTTTCCCTTCCTTTTCCCATGAATTACATGGAATATTTACACCTTCCAAACTTGGTTCCAATGATCTGTCACAAAACATAGGCTATTGTTTTTCAATGTTCTCCTTTGTGGTAGTAGGATCTTGATGTTGGAGAATGAATGGTGGAGAAGATAATGTTGCAATTTCAGCTAGCTCCTCCTCAAGACATTCCTCCAAGTTTGATAAAAAAATCAAACTCTTCGTTGTCCCACTGCAACAAATATTTTCACTCTTGCATGGTGACCTTCAAATATGCATTTTCTTTCACCACGTGTAGCTTCATTTTCAAACATGAAACTTGTCAATTTGAACTCATCCAAAAAAATAGACTTTTGGAGAGATGAAGCGGGAGAGAAACATGGAATTTATTGTGCCTTTTACTTACACTTTGGACCTGTTTTGTTCACCTCCATAATGGCTTCATTGATCAAATCAGCCCCTTCAAACAAAAGCAAAACTGTATCAATAATGATTCCTTCTTCTGTTGTTGCAGAAACTGACTTGATCTCATCTATTTGCTCCACTTCAATGGGGTTTAGAGCTAGTTTTTCTTCCTCCACAATGACTAATTTTGTAGTACAAATTGAATCAACATTTTTTTTGGGCTAAGTGCCAACATGGACACCCAACTCATCACCAATAGAATGATGTTTTTTCTTGCTTTACTGTTGTTATAAAATCAGCCTTTTTTACCACTTGTTCCCCAACTCCAACTTCCTCTTTTGGCTTCACCATCACAGGGATTTTTGTAATCCCAAACTTGAGAGCCCAATTTTTAGATTTTCTATCATTTCTTCCCTGTTGGGCTCCTCTTCTTACTGTTCTTCTTGATTGGGTTTCTGATTTTCATCTTCCCAATATGGATCTGGGAATGCAAGAGGATGGATGGGTTGTAAATCAACTGATTTCACATTTTTTGTAATGGTAGAGGAGGTAAAAACTCCTGTTTCTTTGGAGGGAATGATTGTTAAGGGAAAAGAGTAGAGAAATCTAAGTGGGATGGGAGACTAGGAGATGGAGAAATGGGATCAACATTTGGTACAGCAAGATGGAGAGTTTAAAACTTGACACTGTTGAGATAAAATAGATTGGGAAAGAGGAAAATAAAAGGCATCAGATGGTGTGCTTACCCGTTGACAAGGTTGCTAAATACTCCTCTCATACACCCCTATTCCTTTAGTCCACTTTGTAAGCAATGGCAACATTGCAACAATGAATTCAAGTTTCTCTTGAGGGCTTTAATACCTTGGAAAAGGTCCCACCCATGGACAAGGTGCTCTGTAATTGATTCCAAATGCTTTCATTTGTGGTTGACCCCTGGATTACACCATCTTTGCCTCCATCTTTTCAATCTTCTCCACAAAATCAGCATCTTCCATTTTATTGTCTTCATTGTTTGCATACTCCTACTCTTGGAAAGCTCCATATCCAAACTAATTTTGGCACTGCTGCTCATATGGCTATGTATGCTGATTTTGAATTTGTTCAAAATGTTGATTTGAAGGATTTGAATTACATGTTGGAGGTGGGAAACATTTTTGCTGTTGTAAATGTGAATTCCATTATGGAAATGAAGTCATGATTGTACAACTTCATGGAATGAAAGAAGATGGAAAGAAGAATGGATGAAAAATGAATGGAAAAAGGGTCTATAACTTAGAGAATGAGTTATTTTACTAGATGGAGTCGCCAAATGTGCTTTTGAATATGCCTCCAAAATGTCGAATATTTAACAAGAACACACCAACCTGTCACAAATAAAGTGGAAGACCTCTAAGGTCCCATCGGGCATGCCAAAACTATTAGTGCAAATTCAAAACACCCCCAAATGAGTTATGGATCTACTTTTCTAAGGAAAACTCATCTGGTGTGAATGCACAACATTGAGTTTTCTCCAAGGTGTGGGACCTTACAAGGTGAGAAAACTCTCCAGATTGAATTTTGTTCTTACTCCTCTATTTAGGTGTATGCATGCAATTTTACAAAGGTTCATGAGTTCAAAATTCCTACTCTAAAACTACCAAGGAGACATGGTTGAGAGAAAACAAGGAAATGGAAACAAACTAAGCAAAAATAGAGAGGTGATACACCAAAGGAGTGATGAACTCCTTGCTTTGCAAAAAATAGACACATATCATGAAGGATAGGCACTAAAACATGCACAAATTACCAGAATGCAATGAAGGATCATAAAAATAATAATAAGTACATGAGAGGATTGAAAATTGATCACAAAATATACATTATCATGCCCAGATTTGATACAATACATTGCAATAGCAAAGAGGCAAAAAACATGTTATAATCTTCATGGGAGTACTAAAACTCCTTAAAATCCACCTGCTAAGGAAGAAATAAGATATTTCAAAAGTAAGAACATCCAACCTTTACAAATGAGCCAAAAACTGGCTTTTAACCATTAAGCAGAATGGAAGAAAGGAGAAAACGCAGGAAAATTTATTTGGGACTTCAACCACCAACAAGATTCATCTAATGGGCCTGAAAAATGATGGGTTTCCATAAAAAATCTCATGCTTCAAAGTACATTGCTTTACAGGGAAAAACAGAGGCCCATACTTCATTAATTTTGGTGGTTTGAGTCATTTTCTGTGTTTTTGCATGCCAGATACATTTTTCCTTTTTTCTCCCACAAATCTCCATCAAAAATAAAAATTTAAATTCCATCATGTAGATAATTTTACCATCTTTCCAATGATATAAATAACGTGAAAAACCAAGCTTTGGATCAAAATATATGGCCCTCTGAAGATTTAGGGAAAAAATGACGAAAAACAGGGTCAAAATTTGGTCGGACGAGGGAAAACTTTAAAATTTTACCTTTTGGAAAATTTTCCCAAAAATTTCC
The DNA here is from genome assembly GCA_019776745.2 of Taxus chinensis. Classification (NCBI taxonomy): domain Eukaryota; kingdom Viridiplantae; phylum Streptophyta; class Pinopsida; order Cupressales; family Taxaceae; genus Taxus; species Taxus chinensis. Next base: position 907,974,434 of record CM034146.1, read on the forward strand.
ACTCCTCCACCACTTTAGGACATGTGTCATGTTCTGGTTCACTGATTAGATCACAGGCCGAAAACCTATCTTTTTCCTTTAGAAATTTTCATTGGGAAAATTTTCCATTTTACCTCCGCGCTTCTGCCGCTTCCGCTGCTGACTGGACACGTGGCACTCCCTCATTGGTTGGCGGGGATGCACCTCATCTTTTTTCTTTGAGCCTCTTTTTAGTTTTACCAAAAAACCAAAACTTCCCCCGCCGGTCCGACTCCTCTACCGCTAATATGTGTCAGCTTCTAAATGATCCGTAGGCCTTGGGGCCAAAATTTACCTTTGGACATTTTAGAAAAAAAGGGAAAAAAATCCCAAATTACCCTGTGCCTCCACCAACCTGTCTCCTTCTCCTCAGTGGGCCCATCGGCTAGTTTTATCCCTTTCACCTCTGCCAACTCCTTGGTGAATTCTTCAACTTCGCTCCGCCGTCCCAACCCCCCGCTGCCACATGGTGCATTCTCATTAGCCGTGGGCCTTTCTAGGGAAATTTTCCCCAAAAAACTCCATCAAGCCATAACTTGAAAATTACAAGGAGTTAGAAGGAAAATTTTACCTTTCTTGAAAGGGGAAGAAAAATCCTATCTAATGGAGCCATTTCTAGGAACCATTGAGTGCTTGAAATGTGTGAAAATTGAAGTTGAAGCATAAGGAAGGGAAGAATGAAGGAAAGTTAACTAAAATAATTAGGGTACTCACTTTGGATAACAAAACCTTCTACATCTCTTAGACACATTATCCATGCAAACAAACATATGAAACATCAATCTCTATCATGAAACACTCTAATTTGCAAGCAACGCTGACGAGGTCCAAGCACCTATAAAAAATTCACCAAGACTAGGAAAATTCATCTATCAAAACTCTTCATCATGGTTCATATGACATATCACTAGAAATATCATGATGTCTTCTATTTGAAACAACTATGGAAATCACCAAAAAAGGCACAAGACCAAATAACACATGCATATATGAAACTAGTCAAAATTGCTACAAGGACTCAAGAACTAGTATTGGGCTAATAGACATCCATCACCACAAATTGCACTTAAAAACTAAATTAATATATGGAACACATCACCATAGCCCTAAAACACATTTTCAAGAACTCCCAAGAATGAATCTCATGGAAGAAACCACCTTAGCATATTTTTTCCTACACACCTTCTTGATAAACCAAATATGGTTGGTTGAGACATTAGGGATTTCATATAAAAAAACCTATTTAGATTAAACTATTAATTATAAAAAATCACATCAGACCTCACAAATCTATTCAAGTCCACTCATTACTAATACAACATGTAGAACAACAAAATCCTTCTTAGACCTAAAAGATTGGTTTTGCATCTTTAATCCCTTTAGTGGTAGGGAACTAGGAGGAATTGTTTCATCCATTTTCTCCACTAAAACTACCCATAAATTGTCATGAGCACTTATCCCATATCCCAATCCTACTCCCACATCAAGTTTTTCATCATGACATTTTTAACCAATGACTGTACCTACAAATCTCTTCAAAACACATATATTTATGTACTTTATTAGCTCACCTTGAGCATGCAAATACCACCAAAAGGATCCCTAGAGAATTCTCTACATCCCTAAGTCATCAAACCATATTTCCCAAACAATCTCATGTCCATACACATCATATTTCTTCTATTTTTTAGAACTAGGGTTTTGAGGAGGGTTTTGACCTGTCTTTCTTCTTAAAAATGGTTCATAAAACTCTGACGTCCAAATGAATCCATTATTCTTGAAAAATTATCTTAACTCCATGCCTTAAGATCCCCTAGGAGCTCATACTCCCAATCACAGCTCACATGTTTGGGTGATCAACTGAAGTGACATATCGAGATGGGATTTTCAATTCTTAGAGATTGGTAGAGAAAAAGGATATTTTCTTGCTTCCTTCTTTGACACGTGACCTAAAATTTAGACCATAGTATTGTACCAACTTCATTAATGATTTCTAATACTCATTCATGCATGTACACACGTTAAGCTCTCTAGAAACTTTGACTTTACCATGCATACATGTCATGTATTCATTATTCTTACTTCAAAGGACCTCCACCATGCACTATTTACCTACAATACATCCTTATAGACATATCACACCTATCATACAATTTCACAATGCCTTCCACATGCTTTCAATGACTTACATATTATCACTAAAAATAACACCCTAGGATTTTTCATGAATGAATGGATGAGAAATCAGTTTTTGAGGTAACATGGGATTGTCTCCAAGTTTTGGGGCTTGATACTTAAGATAAATCTCAAAATCTCAAAATAAGTTTGGTTCCTCTATATAATCCTAATACTAAACTACTCCTACAATAAGAAATGTAACTATATAATCATATTCTAACAATCCAATGGATTAGGGGAACATAATGGTGCATGAAAATGGGAAATATTAAGGTAAAAAACGTGATAACACCAAGAATAGGGGGAAATACACTCTCAGATGAGTAGAAATAAGAGTAAAATGAAGGAGAAGGGAGAAGAAATGAGTATCATATTCCCAAAAAATTCAAACTCTCATTTCCATAGATCAAAACATAAATGAACCTTTCAAAAGAGAATTTTGAACATGTGTAAATTAGGAAAGCTATATAAATTAGGTTAGAACACTAAATAAATCCCAAATATTTGCCAACTTAACTATGGACCATCAAGATAAAAGATAAATAAGAGCTACTACTATGTATGCATTAAAAATTTGAAATAATATCAAACTAACATGTATATTCTACTCTCTTCTCTTTGAATGCTACAAAACATGAACCTTTGAATGCTACAAAACATGAACCTATAAATATCCTAGCAATCAAATATGATTGTTTGATATAGTTATCAATCTTTGAAGAACATATTTTCACCATTAATGGAGGAATAAATAGTTGGGGATGCAATAGTAATAGATGATAGCTTACTACAAATGAATAAATACTCAAATCCTAAATTCCTATATTTTATGCTAGAGGAGGGAAAGTGTTCTTAGAAAATTGAGGGGGGTAGTGGTCTATTTATATTTGTCTGATTTCAAGAAAGGGATGTTTTGGATGCATGCGGGACAAAAGGTAAGTCCAAAAATCACTTTTGGCAAGTCAAAGAAATATTTGACTAGGTTTATAGGCTAATTAATCTCATGGGACTAATTAGGATTCCTAGGTAGGCTTAGGTAGCTTTCTGGGAGAATATGGAGGAGGTTTGAATAGATTTTGGAAGCATTGGAAGAAAGAGCCTAATTAACAAAGTGGCATCAATTCACATGGAACATAATAGTTAGTATAAGTTTAGTAATAAAGTTGCTTTAATCAAACTATATGTCTCTACATTTTCTAATTACAGAGGTATTTAGAATATTAGGGAACATGTTCACAAGTGTGAACTGCTATGGCGCGCAAAGGGTATCACAACCCTAGAGCGTAAGGCCAGACAGTTGACAACCAAGTTGCAAGGGCACACGCATGCTTGGTATAGAAAGTATAACCCTCATCAAACAATGGTGGATTATACTGCTTTAAATAATGCCTTCTTGGTATAATTCCACATCCCTGAGTTTGAGCAGAAGAGAATCAGTGTTTTGAAGGAGATTCAGCAAGGAATGGCAGAGAGTGTGCGGGAGTATGATGCATTCTTTAAAACTCTCTTGTCTAAATTATCATATGATATTCACCCTTCACAGCATGCTCAATGGTTTGTTGGAGGATTGATCACCCCTTTTAGAAGGGCCTTATCTCATAAGACTTTTACAAACCCACATGAGGCATTGGAATTTTCTCTACAGACCGAGCTTATTGGTAGTGTTGATACTAGCGTTAGCCCATTCTTGGAGGCTCAGATTACTGCTATGGCTAAGCAGATGGAAAAAATTTCTGTGAACTCACCCCACGAGACTCGCAGTGGTTTATGGTGCACATATTGTGAAGTAGAGGGGCATGTCAAGGATAATGGTTTATGGTGCAAACAACACTAAGGCGATGCCCATCAATGTCTTAAAGGATACAGCTATCACTATCCAGTGAGCTAAGTTTACTGGGGACTTTGAAGTCTTGGTGCTCATTGAATTAGACAATTTCCCATTGTTACTTCGCCACCCATGGTGTTACAAGAACAATGCAAACCTTTGGTTCAACAAAGGGTACATCATATTTGAGAATAAGGAAGAGCGGGTCATTATACCCCTGGCTGATGCGAAGTCAGTGCCCTATATTGAACCTTTGGGGGACAAAATTTTGGACAAGATATATGTGCGCTCAATCAGGGACCCAAAGATAATACATCCTACCAATGGAGTTATCCAGTTTGAGGATGCTCATTCAATAAGTGATACCACTAGTTTAGAATGTGACAATTGGATACATGGAACTTATGAATTGATCGGATGGAAATTGAGAGGGTCGGTGACTAAGGTGACAAAGGCATGCATAGTCCGGAGCCTAGGAGGAAAGGAGTTACCTAAGTATTTAGGAGGAGCCTTCCCTGAGATCTTTCTACATGAGATGAAACCTCATTGGAAGAAGGATAAGGAATGGAGAGGGATGCTAAGTTATTTCCTGCTCAGCACAGTGGCATGGTGGTGGGCTACCCATCAGGAGAGCCTTTTGGAATGGCACAAGGTAAGAATTTCTCTCTCTATCAGATTCTCTAGGAGCAATGTGCCCACCGCCATCAAGGACTACCATGGGAAGGAGATCTCCTCTTTTCATATCCAGTAGTGTGAAAGGATCAGGAGAGAAGGTGTGGAATCTTTACCACCATCCCTCTAGGTGCACAAGTTGTATTCTACACTACAGGGCTGCACGCACGCATGGTACATACATTCAGAGACATGCCACTAGATAGGGAATTGGTAAGAGCTTATGGCTGACCTCATTTAAACCTTTGAGTATCAGAGTACCAAGCCATCAGTTGATAAGGCCTTACAGGGTATCAAGCACCTTACCATGGGGAATAGTATCATGGTGGAAGATAGGTTGTTGGAGTTGCTAGGTGGACCAAGTTTGGAAGTGTGCTTTGAAGAGGAGGTAGAGGAAACATAAGAGTTATAGCTTGAGCGGGTGTTTTTGGAAAAAGAGAAAGGAAAGTTGGTGTATGTGATTGACGGGGAGGAAGCAGAAAGCTTGGATGTTAGCCATTTTGTAGGGACGCATGAGGTATTGGATAGTGTTAATACTCATGTGCATGCATACCATGAGCCCTTAAGGACAAAGAGGGTTAACATCAGTTTAGGAGAAGAACCTAAGGAAGTTATTATTGGAGATTACTAGTCAAAGAAGGAAGTATCTAAGATCATTGATCTGTTGCACGAATTTGAGTATTTATTCTTGCACAGGTACCATGAGCTTAAAGGCATTTACCATTCCTTAGGGGATATGAAGATAAAGTTGAAGGATGATGTGCACTCAGTTAGGAAGAGGCCCCATCGGATGAATCCCAATTTACATGTAAAGGTTAAGGAGGAGATAGATAAAATGATAGCTTCTGGGATCATTGAAGTAGTGGTGGAATCAGAATGGAAAATTTTGATGGTAATCAACATCAAGAAAGATAGGTGGATAAGAATCTTCTTGGATTATAGGGATCTGAATGTAGTTTGTGTCATCGATCCTTTTACAACCCCCTTCACGGAAGAAATTTTGGAAGAAGTCGCTAGGCGTGAAATCTATTCCTTTACGGATGGATTTTCGAGGTACCACCAAGTCCGGATTGCAAATGAAGACTAGGAGAAGAAAACTTTCGCCACTAAGTGGGGAAGTTTTACATATACGGTCATGCCCTTTGGGTCGAAGAATGTGCCTGCTGGTTTTTCACACATAGTGGTACAAGCATTCCAAGACTTCATCCATAAATTTCTTCAGGTCTATTTGGATGATTGGATAGTGTATGGTCTAGTAAAAGACCACTGTGACAATCTGAGGTTAATGTTTGAGAGGTGTAGGCACTTGAGGATATCCCTCAAACATTAAGAAGTGTATATTTTCTACACCCTTTGGGACTTTATTGGGGCATATCATATGTATGGAGGGATTACTGGTAGATCCCACTAAATTTTCAATTATTGCGGGGTTAGGGGAGTCTACGAGCCACAACATGCAGTGCGCAAATTCCTTGGGCATACAGGTTATTATAGGAAATTCATCAAAGGGTATGCCAAGATTGACCGCACCTTTAGAGGAAGCTATCTTAGAAATAAAAGTGCCTTCCACTGGGGAGAGGCATTAGTAGAGGGCATTCGATACATTAAAGGATAGGTTTGTCACCGTTCCGATATTATGTTTTCCCTCTTGGGAAAATCCCTTCCATGTCCACGTAGATGCATTAAGAACTACCATTGGAGTAGTGCTTGCACATCTGGGTGAAGGATTTATTGATCATCAACAGTATTTTGCAAGTAGGAAGTTGACACCGGTATAGAAAAATTACACCATGACTGAGCGTGACGAATTGTCAATGATCTATGCACTTTTCAAGTCTCAGACAGTATCGTCTGGCAACACCCTTTGTATTTTACACTGACCACATGGCATTATAGTATTTTGTGAACAAGCCCATTCTACAAGGGCGCATATGTCGGTGGGTGTTGTTATTTCAAAAAATTGAGTTCACCGTAGTAGTGAAGCTTGGGAAAAGAAATTGTGGGCTTGATCATCTGTCAAGAATTGATTTAGGGGAGGATACGTAGAGTATTGAGGAGATAATGCGAGATGCACAACTATTTAGGTCATAGCGCATGCACCCTCATATTTGGAGGAGATTGCATGGTATTTTAAAAGGAAGGTGTGGAACCAAAAGGAAATGAAGGCATTAGAGAAGAAGTAGTTAGCCATACGCACCGCACCCTACATGTTTATCAGTCGAGACTTATACAAGTTGGGACGTGATGAGGTGTTGCGTAAGGGTGTGTATTAGAGCATGAACTCCTCAACATCATGGAGGAAGCACATGGAAGGAAGTATGGGTGGGCATTATGTAAGTGATGCAACCATGCGTAAGATATTAATGGTAGGTTTGTGGTTGGAAACCCTGTAAAAGGATTATAAAGACTATTGTAAAGCATGTGACCATTGTCAATGCATTGGCAAGCCAAGAAAGAGAGATGAAATGCCTTTGTCACCCTATCCCTAGTGTGAAGCCTTTTGAAAAGTGGGCAATAGACATTACATGACCCTATTGCACTAGTGATGCACATAGGACTTGGATTATGCTATGTCACCACTTGTACATGGATTATTTGACAAGGTGGGAAGAGGCAGCCCCAACTCCAGATTACATAGCAGCCACAGTGGCAAGGTTTTTGTGGGAGAAAAATTATCACGAGGTATGGATGTCCTATTGAGTTTAACCAACAATAGGGGTATACATTTCTTGAATGAGACCCTGAGGATCCTATTAGCAGAATTCATGGTGGCTCATCACAAGACTAAACCCTATCACCTATAAGAAAATGGAACCACGGAGGAATTCAAATAAGATAACTTAGTCATACCCTAACTAAAATTTGTGATTTCGAAAGAGAAGATTGGGATGATAAAGTATCAAAAGTATTTATGGGCTTACAGGACAACATATAAAAGGCTGAACAAAGCAAGACCATTTCAGTTGGTGTTTGGCGTGGAGGTTGTTCTGCTGAGTTGAATTCATATTACTTTCTCTATGCAAATAATGCACATGTAGGAGGGTTGGCTAATGAGAAAGTGTTGAAAGAAAGAATTGATGAGTTAATGAAGTTGGATGAGAGATGATCACTCACCAGGTGGAGCCTAATAATAGAGAAAGCAAAGACAAAAGGCATAGCATGATCACCACATTAGAAACAAGAAGTTTGAGGTTTGGCAGATGGTTTTACTGTATGATTCCAAGTTTCTGCGCCATCCTGGGAAGTTGAAAGTCCATTAGTTGGGTCCTTACACAATCTCGTACATCCTTGATTCAGGGAACGTGCTAGTTACAAGCATTGGATGTGATGAAGTTTCCTGGACACTGCAATGGGAGTATGCTGAAGCCCTACTATAAATAAGTCTTCTTAGTGTTTGTAAATAAGGCAATTTTTCTAGTTAGTCTAGAATTTTTCTTTATGCATTTCTTTCCTTCTGTTTCCCTTTCACGTTTTTGTTTTTTTTACACCTTGGGCACTGGTAACCTTATTGCTACTTTTTGAAAATATGTGAGTGCGCAGAGGACCACACATAGTTTTAGTGTGGGGTGGAGTAATGTGAAGGAGCACATGGTTAAAGTGCTAAGGAATTTTTTGTTAAAAATCCCAGTAGAATGGCCTGGTTGAAAAAGGAGTATGGAAAGAAAAGATGGAAAAAGGATGGTTGGTGTCAAGATAAAGCTACTTTCAGATCCCACGTACAAAGGAGGAGAAAGCGCATTAAGCAACACGAGGTAGGCGGGAGAAAAAAATAGGACAGAAGATAAGTTCCTTCGGTGTTGGTTACGCGCACACAAGAGTCTCTTCTCATGTTGGATTGATTACGCGTCAAAAGGTTGGAGGATTGTCCGCATAGGTTAGGCACGTGAGGGAAAGCACTTAAGATAGGCTTTGTTTGAAAAATCTGCATTAAATGTAAAAAGTATGGTGGTAGGTGAAGTAGCACTTAATGCTCAAAAAGGGAAAAACTATAAATAAAGGGGTTAAGAAACTTCATTTTTCACTTTGCATATAAGGAGAACAAAGTGCTTTTTGCACCTTTGCAAACTAGGGCTTCCAAAAAACTGATCCGTGTGAAGAAAAATTTGAATGGATTGAAGCATGGGTAACTAGTTCATGGATTTGTGAACCAAGAGGAAGGGATTTCATGGGCGTAGGAGAAGTTGAGAGAAGGCACCATTCTTGTGAAGGGAGTATCCCAGTTAGGGTTTGAAGAACTAGGGCACGGGTTTAAGTAATTTTCTTCACAAGTTCGAGATCTAAGGTTGGAGAGAGCATAAGAACAGAGTAACACAGAGTGATTGAAGTGGGAAGAAGACCTAGATAATGGCACCTAAGAAACTAGTTAGTACACCCAAGAAGGGCAAGGGAAAGGGAAAGGGCAAGTAGCAAGAAACTGAAGCAAGCACAAATGAAGAGTGGTATGCAGAAATGCAGTACCCAGATGGAGTGTTGTTGGGGAAGGAGTGGGAGTCCCATCTTAGGAATATGTCTGTAAATGATTATAATCATCAGAAAAGCACAATCAAGAAGGAGTTGGCGCTAGAGTTAGTGCACCCAACAAACAAGAGGACACTAGAGGGTTTTCCCATTTATAATGATGACGTGAAGGTCAAATTGGAGAAGGAAGGGTTATTACAACTCTTTGAGTTTCCCTACTTCAGGAAACCTGAGTGCTTATATCAATGGCTGATGTCATGCATACATGAGGACTATTTCCACTTCACAGGGCGTAAGATGCACATAACTCCTTAGCTCATTTCACATTTCATAGGCCTCATCTATGAAGGAGATGGTTTGGAGGATGATTTGACTGACAAGGAAGTGATTAAGGAAACTATCGCCACTTTTGCATATAAGAAGGGGTTAAGGTATTATGATGTCGCAAACATTAAGGATCTAGTAATGAAGATGGCTGCACACCTGGTGTCAAAGTTAAATGGCCAGGAGAGATGGACCCAAGTTAATAAGCCATGGTTGAATGTTTGCAGGAAGATTTCAGAGGGCACCATCTAAAACTTGTTCTGCATTCATCATGGATGAAATTATCAACTGCGTGAAGGAAGGTGACTGGATCCTTTTTGGAAATGTGCTGCTAACCATTGTGTTTTCAGAGATCAGGGTACTAGATGCATCAGATAAGTTTGTATGGGAGTACCCTGGTAGAAGACCCCTCACCTGCCAAAAGGTTTGAGAAATAATCTTGTGACACTATGACAATAGTGCACAAGCGCACATTTGGAAAAGTGGTACATACGCCTAAGGAATGCGTTTGGGGCATAGAATGGAGAATTCCCAAACAACTGCTAGCGGCCACTAGGGGAGAAGCAGAATTTGTCTATGTACCAGCATTTCTGCCTGGGTAGATTCAAATTGATAGATGAGACATAGAGCCCATGGTGCAAGCTCCCCTTTGCCTTCATATCTCAATACTTCCAAGTGGGAGTAAACAGGTTCAAGGAGTCCAAGAAGTTTAAGCTGGACCTTGGTAGTCTGGACCAGGATCACAAGGAATTGTGTAAAGGGTTGGTCTACCCTAGAAAGTTCATGCGTACATAGAATGGTACATGTCACAAGAAGTTTAAATGACAATACCCATGACTCTGCCCATTGCAGAAGGATCGTGTAGCACGCGTGTACATTCGCATAAGACCCAAGTTGAGAGAAGGGCACATATCTGGAAAACGAGGTATCTATACCTCAGGATCTAACTGGGAGGAAGAGATAACTACACCCAAATGGGAGGAAAAAGAAACCAGAAAAGAAAAATCCAAGTGTGGTGGACACACAGGACAATAGGTTCCCTAGGACAAGCGCCAGACCCAGTATGTATGCGTGTAAGAAAAAGCCCATAATCAGAGAGAAGACTCCAGAGCCAGAAAATCCATTAGACAAGGAGTCATCAGAAGAAGAAGAAATAGAGGTCACCTACACTGGAATCCCTGGTTAGGAAGAAGCATAGAGGGTAGAAGAGGATACCACCTCGAAGAAGTTGGGAACTTGGACAAGTACATAGGAGAAAAGGATGATAGTGAAGAAGAAGTAAGTGGGAAGAGGACCCTGGGAAAGATCAAGGGCCACTATCTTCAATGTACATGATTCGGAGGAGGAAGGTGGAGAAGAAGAAATAGGGGTTCCTTTTTGTGCGGTGCAAGGATAGCCAGGTAGGAGGAAGCACCCAGGACATGGGAAAAGGAGAGGAGGCTAGCATGTAGAAGCAAGAGGCTCCAAGCTCTGAGCAAGAGTAGACAACCAAGGTGGTAGAAGAAGAAGAGACAAGGAACATTGAGACCCTGGTGAGAGGACAAACTGGAACACAACGTTGAGCCAATATTGAACAAGGAGGAGGAGAGTGCAGAAGAGGAATGTGGCAGCACTAGAGGCCTAGTTTTAACTATAAGTATACCTAAGGGTACTTTCGCATGGGAGGAAGGCATGCAGAGGGGGGAGGTTGGAGATGGGTTATATTGATGATCCCAAGAAAGTGTTTCACGTGTGGTTCTAGAGTACACTTCTGGTGGAGGAGCTTGTAGGAATGTCATATTTTGATAAGGAGGTTACATATCCATGGACAAGGAAGATGATATCATGGGAAATTGAGTCCCACCTTGATGAGTCTAGAGTTTAAGGTAAGCCACAGGGTAGTAATAACATTTCCAGGACCAGGAGAAGATAACCCAGTGGTGGATACCTAACAGCTCTCAAATGAACAACTGTGCAACACGCTCAACAAGGTCTCCATTGAGATAAGCTAGACTCTTTGGGTGCAATGATAGGATCAAAGATCTGGAGGGGGAGCTGAAGAAGAAAGAGGAAGAGCTAGCTACAATGACCAAGGAGCTGAGCTAGGAAAATTTGATCAGTACCCAGTGGTAGTGGGAATTGAAGGATGAAAAGGCCAAGGTGAGTGCATTGTGTACAAGAAAGTGGAGTCCATCAATGAGGCTATACTATTGAAGCATCTGGACCTAGCATCACCCGCGTAGAAGTATGGATCTGCCTTGGGATGCCTGGAGGATTTAACAAGGGTCCTCACCATGGAAAGACAACTTCTAGCCTTGGAGTCTGCAGAAGAAGTGGCCATCGCGCCTAAAGAAGGAAGATAAGTTGAAGATCGTAGTGCTCGTCATAGAATACATCAAGGTTCTTGTTGATGTAAGGGTTGCTTCCCAGACTGCTGAGGCCATGTACGACAATTGTGCGGATAGGGACAAAGTGGCAGGCACCTTGGTCGCCACTCATGAAGTTGAACTCAAGGAGTTCAGGAGAAAAACAAGGGGAATAGGGCAGAAAGAGACAAAATCCTTGCCGAGGTTGAGAAGAAATCTGAGGCCATTGAAACCTTAAGGGTTTCAATCAAAAACCAGTTGAAGGAGCTATATCCATGTATCACATGAAGAATGGACGCACTAGAGGATATATGCAAGGAGTTGGAGAAGATCACTGATACCATGAGAACAGAAGGAGATGGGCTAAGTTTTGAGGAAGTGAGCACTCTAGTTCGGTGACCTCTGTCAGAGGGTGCAGGATGAAGTTGATGCCTGGAACAAGTTGGAGGCCAACTTGCAGAAGGATTTTCCTAGTTTGTTTAGTGATTCTTTCACTCTCCCATTCTTTCTTCTTTCCCCATTCTTTCATCCCCTTATTCTTTTTCCTAGGCGTAAGCCTATTGTATTATTTCTTTCACTAAGAGGAATGTTCCCGTGGATGGAGAACAGGCATAGTGTGGGGTGATGTTAGGCCCCTAGAATGTTGACTAAGTACAAAAGGTGCATAGCGCACGCAAGGTTCCAAGTTAAGGAAAGGTGCAAGGACAAAGCGTGCGTAGAGAAGGGTTTAAGGAAGCCCGTGGCACGCACAGACAGAACCAAGGGTTCAGGACTTAGTCAAATTGGGCGTTTTGGGTAGAACACATGAAAATCATGACCCGAATGTGCATGCAGAATGGATAAGGTGTCAGCCTAGTGACAGGTTGGCCCAGGAAGGAGCATGCTTGTGGTAGAAGCTTCTAGAAGCACATCATGGTATAAAGTGGAAAGCTCAGGCCTAGAGGAGCATGCTCACATGGAGGACCACATTCAGACACTTGGCATCGGATCTAAGGGCACTGGAGGATGAGTTGGTAGCCCAGTAAGGCTATAAATACAAGTGCCTGCAGAGTAAACAAGAGAGAACTAGAGAGTGGGTGGAGCTCTACAGAATACTGCAAGAACTCTGTTAATGGGTAATTGTATTTGGGAAAGGATGTATTGGGCAAGGGGATTGTAATTTTTCTTTTTGGTAGCATAGTTACATTAGTCTAGTTGTAATGCATGACTGTGGTCTACTTCTCTGTGACATTCTATAAATGGCTCCATGGATGTAATGAGGTTACCAGTTTATATATATATGAATATCAATGATTCTGATGCATACATATTTTTCATAAGTTCTCTTTCATTTATGTTTATGCTAAGTATGGATGCTTGTATACTTCCTTCTGTTATGGTACAAGTTATATAATCTGTTAAGTACTCTGTCTGGAATGACTGCAAGGATCTAGAGGCCATTCTGAGCTCTATGGTTCTTGTATGTCTTAAATCCTTTTGAAATATTCTAAACACAGATCATAGATGATGTTTCCCATTAAACTCACATAAAAGAGAGACTCGGTACCTGCGCGTGCCTCAGGTGAGCACCCAGCATCTGCTGGGTGATAGGCTGGCGCATGGGGTTCCTTTCTTTTGTGATAGGGGTAAAAATGACTACATGGGTTGAAACAAGATCTCAATAAAACAAAAAATATATCAAAGCTTAGTTACAAACTTAATCCAAATGAAGGATTAAGAACTAAAATAAGAATCCCAGCAGGCATTCAAGAAAGATTCGACCAATAATAGATGATTATACAACCAAACCATATGACCATCAAATGAAATAGAAGTTCCATTACAGGCCCCTCTTTATTATGGTGAACAAATTCGACCCAAATAACATTAATCAAAACCTAGTTTCACAACAAGCTAGGAGTTCGAAATTTCAATAGATTTCCACATAATCCCTGTAAAAAAATTTAAATGCTATAAGGATACCAAATGAGGAGACATATGTATATCAAAATAAAGAATCTCCATGAAATTTCCTACCCAGTTTTCTAATTAAGCAACACATCCATCTTCCAACTTTATTCGAAACTGAGATTAATTAAAACACTATCATTCCATAGAAATATTCATATCCAAAGAAACCATGTCCAGAAGAAACACACATAAGCAAAAGAAGCAGACAATCATACCAGAAAACATTCTCAGAGATGTTTTCATGAAGAGAAGTATTCTTTTAATGAAAACATTTAAATAAAAGCAAGATATTTAAAAGAGATGGGGCCTATTATGCATGTTAGTGCTCATGCCTTCTCTTCCTTGCTTTAATATTTCAAACAAATCTTCCACAGAAATATTTCCAACAAAAACGCCAATACAATCCACTGAATATTTTCCCACTTTCTTCTTATAGCTTCCACAATCAAATTTTGCCATTATTTCCGCCATGTAAGGGCAAAATCATACATGCAACATATTCAAACTGAAGGTTCAAAAAATGGAAAACAACATGCAGAGCTCAAAAGCTTGAAAAATCCAAATGAAATAATAAAAACAAAACCATTTATTTTTCCTCTAACCTCCTTACTATTCCCCAGGTGGTTTTCACTCGGGTTAAGGATCATAAATGCCAACAGGTTTGACAGAGTCCCCTCAAAAACTCCCCCCATGCCTTATCTTGTACTAGTTATAACTAATAGTTCAAAATTCAATTCCATTAAAATAACAGAGTTATCAGCTCGGAAACTTTCCACCTCCTCTATACCTTGGCCAAAGTTGGTGACAACAGGTTTATTAAATGCCACAATAAAACCTTGCAATGCATTTGGAATGGTTTCACTGCCATCCAAATCCAATTGCTAACAAATCCAACCCCCACTTCCTTAGGTTAGGTCGATGTCCATTAGGTTAGGCTCCCCTAACATTAGTTTAAATACCATAGCTTAGGACCTTAGGCATAGTTCCAAATAGCTTAGGATTAATTAGTGTCCAAACTTAAGATAGTTCGCCATTATCCTATTTAGAATTTAATCATAACAATGGATATAATCACCTTAACATAGGTTTAGGATAGGATTTAATAATCAAACACTTATATTAATTAAGTCTTAATTAATCAAAGAACATTACCTCTCGTAGTTCATAAAAATGACGAACCAGATCACCTTGAAGGGTGAAATCAAAAGATACTACAGGATGCCCCTATGACCCCAGTGCAAGCCTGGGTTTAGAAATAAAATATTCTAACTGACTAAATCAAGATAATCAAAACACTGAAAAATACCAAACATGCCTTGGATCACTGAAATTGATCCAAAGTGTGGTTAATCATGTACTTTGCAATCAACAGACTGAAAAACAAGTTCAGCATTGCAAACTAGGAAATGAACAATTTAAACCGGATTTATTTCCTTCATCCACATGCAGAATACATTAAATTTTTCAGCATAAAAAGTATAAGAAAACTTGATTAATAAATTTAGAACTTTCATGGCATGACGTTATCCAGTTTTAGAATATATAGCATATCATTTATAGCAACATGATTAATCAATTTTAAAGAGTACTCGTCTTCAAAATGAAAAATCACCTATCAACGTTGCTACTTAAATTATAGAAGTGATCAAGGATAACAGCCATGGTAGAGGCATTACATATACACCTTCCCAAGATGGATTTCTTCAAAGAATTCATCACAGGCCTCATTACCAAAGACCTCTCCACCACCATCATTTAAAAATTCAAATCCAAAGAACCGGCCTTTGCCTTTTGTTTTGGTGTATTCTCTAAGAGAACCCTTGTGCACAACTCACCCCTTGATCGACCATTGTTTCAAATATGGTCTCAAAGCATGTGTTGACACTTGTGTAGTGGGAACACAATTGCTTACAAGTGCAGGCAACGAGTGTTATGTAGAGGCACACACATTCAACAATTGTGTAGCAGCACGACATTGTGCATCATGAGTAGGATAGAAAGGAGTAGGGGTCACCAATGGTGTCATGGTTATGGAAAACAACCTCCACTCCAAAAATAAATAAAGTCTTGCATAAAAAGACAAAAATAGAAAGAGGGGAACCATGGAAAAAAAATATGCTTTAAAAAAAATTAAGAAAAGTGAACAGGCTTGGCACTCACATGAACCTTTTCATGGGCCTGCAAGCATAGGAAGTCATCTCCATAACATAACCTTCCTATAATTTCCCTATTTTAACAATTCCATTAAATTTGGATGAGAGGAAATTGTGGTGAGAGTAAGTCCCATCAGAAAGGTACACCTGATACTTTAATTCCTAACAATCCAAACGATGAAAAAGATACAAGGAGAGAATTTACAGTTGAGGCACAAGCCCTGTAACGCCTCCCAATATATTTTTAATGGCATTCTCAAATAATTTCAATTCCATCTATATCAAAATGTAACCATTACAATTTAGGAAATGCTTGCATGCCTAAACCCATATATTCATATACAACTATCATTATGGACTTGTAGTTTTGTATTCCTAACACTCCGCGACCACATACTTTTTTATATTTTGGTGGCTTCAATGTATTTTTTAAACATTAAGGAGATAGCAAACCCATGAAAATGATAAGGCATGTGAAGTTGATGATATAATAAATCCACCCTTCAATACGAGTAAATTAGTAACCCACTATCCATATTTAAGAATAGTCATAATTAATAGAACCACACATAAATAGCATCCAATGAGTCTATATCACATGACATTAAACAAACATCACACATTAACCATCCACAAGTGCATAAAAAAAATTATTTTATTTATGCTTAATAAATTAAAATTTAAAAAATATCAAGTAAAGTAACACACAACTACAGTTAAGAAGGGAGGTTGTGCAAAAGTGTTTTGAGTTTTGCATGCATTTCAAACTGAGCTTGAGAAAACCAATAGAAATATTCAAGGTGCGTCCATTGCATTGACTTCACAAACTAGTACAAGCCATGCAATATTTTTCATGCCTCCATCAAAGGCTAAGGATGGTCCAGGCATGAAGAGTTGCATGAAGGTTTTTTTCTTTTTTGTTATGATCTCAAAGTGAAGAATTCTATAGAAAGTTTCAAGGGCTATCCATTCGACCAACTCCTAAAACTTTCAAAGGTCATGCGATACTTTAATTCCTTTTACAAACCAAATGACAACACAACAACCTCTAGTTTAGAAAGGGACCTCGACATCAAATCTCAATCTCACATAAATCGATATGCACATTCTGCACCTATCATCAAAGGAAGAGAAGAAATGTCAGCCAATCACCAAATGCATTATCAAATATTTTTTATTGCAAAGTGCCCAAAAAATAAGAGTGGCAAGTGAAGTTCTTGGAGGCCAGACATTCTTCCATATTTTCCTCTAGCAGCATGTGTGAAACTCGCAAATCAATTCTCATAAAAGTGAGATCTAATGCCAGGGTCTTTGTCCCAACAAGAGACTTCTATGTTGTACTTTGGTTCTAGAAGGGAATTAAAAAATTTCATGGCCTATACATAAGGGTGGAGTGGATGGAATCACAAACCTTACATATTTTTAAAAGATTCCTCAACCTCAATCCAAAATTTATAAAATGCTCAACACCCCACACATAGCCCCCTCTACTAGATCATAACTATACATTTATTTATTCTACATTGTGAAATTAAAGTTAGACAACAAAAGCAAAATACATGACATGTACATTTTTGTGTACCCTTTAATACGTGCAAAATACATGATATGTACCCTTCAATACATGCAAGCTAGCAACTTGTAAAATATTTTATGGGAAATGAACACATTAAAAAGTGAGCTCGTGCAAGTTTATAAAAATATTTAAGGTTTTTTCATTCCATTGACTTCATAGACATGAACAAGGCATGCGGTAATTAAAGAACGATCTAGACACATAGTGTTACATGAAGTTGTATTTATTTATTTCTTTTTTCATTGAGAATTCAACTAGGAGAAGTATATATAAATATCCAAGGCCTGTCTATTCCATCCACTAACCAAACTAGTACAATCCATGCTATTTTTTAATTCCTTTCACAATCCCACGGATGGGATAGAAGTCTTTACTTTAGATGATGACCCCAACATTAATTCTTAGTTTCACAAGGATAGATATGAACTTTTTGTACCTACCATCAAAGTAAGAGGAGAAATGTTGGACAAACACCAAGAGAAATAATGAACACTCTTTTTCACAAACGCACCCAAAAAAAAGCCTAAGAAGTGGAGTTCTTGGTGGGTGGGAAGTCTTTCCTCTCTTCATTTCACAACAAGTGTGAAGTTTACAAATAAATTGTCACAAAAATGAGATCTAATGCAAGCGTCCTTATTTTGACAAGAGGTCGTTATGTTGTCATTTGGTTCTAGAAGGGAAGTAAAATTGTAGTCTTTATTTACCAACACTAGTTATGTGTGTTGGTACTTCATCCAAAGAAGTCTAGAAGCTCACCTGAAGCACGTGTAGCCACTAGGTCCCTCCTTTGCTTTGCTTATCAAGATGTTAGCATGCATATTTATATTCATAATCATTCATTCAAGATGATACATCATAGCATAAAGAGATGGAAACACATATAATAAGGAAATCATCCATGGAAGATAACAAGTAAGATCTAAATACCCATGACCAAACACAACAATATCTGTAACCCATAATAATTTATCCATTACAATCCATAATTAATTACATAACATGTAAGTTTATTATATCATTTAGAACACCTAGGCGTTAGACCAACGTGCACTCATACAGACCCAAGAATGGATTTACAAACACTCAAAACACTGCATAGTTCATACCTTCTCTCTTTGAATCGGGACTAGTCAAAATAAGGATGCACTACTATACTATATATATATACGGTGGGGACTTTCCCTTAACCGCTTTCTTACACATTCCTAATAATAGGCATGCTTATAATAGCTTGCGTGCTTTTTACTATATGCTAATAATAGATTAAGCTAAATATATACCATTCTTTAATTCTATTATTAGACTTATTCCCTGTGTGTTCCTCTTCTTAGCTTTGCATGTTCTTTTCCAAATTATAGCCCCTTGTTTGGTCACTAAGTCATCATGCTTTTATCTATTGTTGGTCTTTTCTTAAGCACCACTTAAATGTTTCTTTTCTATTTGTGGCCTCTCTATAAAATTGGCTAAGTCCTTGATCTTATACATGCACACGCGCAACCTACGAGCTAATCTATTCCACTTATGTGTGTGCCTCTTACACGCTGCTCTATTCTCTTACATGTGCACCCTTATGTGTGAACCTCTGCACTCTTTTAGTACTTAGTCAATTTGTCTCCAACCAAAATTACCCCACACTAGGGATATTGTCCATCCTTGGCAATATTTCAACAAAGAATGTCTTCAATGAATTAAATAATGAAGAAATGGAAGACCAAAGAATGGTGGTGCATATAAATGAATCAAAGAATATTAATTTTCTATTCCACATGTTCAAATTATTCCTGGAGTGGCTGGATTAGTTCCATGAACTCCTTCTTCATGATATTATCCAACTCTTCCCACTCTATAATTTCCTTTGCAACTACATCTGAAACCAATTTGGAAATATTTGGCACCTACTCATGGTTCATTTCTTCACCCTTTTACTTCAACTCCATGATAATTCCAGCAAGGCCTGATACTATTCCCTCCAATGCATCCATCTTTTGCGCAACCAATGAGCCAATTTCCAATGTGTCTCTCATGGCCTTAAGAAAATCCTGCTTCCACATAATCTCAGCCATGATCTCTTCTCACCCAACCTTATTATCTTTCTTAGCATCCTACACTTTATTAATTTCAGTTTCCTCCTAAGTAGTGTGCTCTTTGAGGATGGGATTAAAGTCTTGACAACTCTCGACTGCACACCATGCCTTCTTCATTACATATTTTCCCATCATTCTCAACACCTCATATTTAACTATTTTGTGTGCCACAACTTCCTTATTCTTTTATCATTCTGCAGCCAACTTTACTTCTAATGACCTTACACATACTTGTTTTCATGTAGCAACATTCTTAACAAGTCTTTCAAGTAGTGCAATTCTGATGGATATGCATCCTTGGCATTTCTACTAGATCAGAGTGGACTGTTGTAATTGCATTTAAAATTTGAGCAAATTTGTTGAAGGCATATTTTGTATGCTTCTCTTCCTTTCCCAACTCCTTCGTGAGTTGTTGGACCTCTTATTCTTTATCTTTATCATCCTCCAGCAATACTCTGATAGTGGCCCCACTTGTCCAAGTTTCTACGTGATAACTCCATTGCCAGTTTATTCAAAGCATTGTTGGCCTTTTCATCAGTTAGCTTTGTGGTCTTAATAGTTATGAGTATTGTACCTAATAACTTCTTCATATTTTTCCTAGCATATGCTTCATTATTAATTTCAAACTTAGGCTCCTCCATATGAGTTTGCATGTTCCAGAAAGCATCTTCTTCAGTGTGCATTGTCACTCCTTCTAGGTCTATTACCTCCCAGACATAAAATTCCTTGTTATGCATTGTTCTCTATAATATTGCTCGCAACACCTTTGTATGATTATCTATATAATTCATCTAAGGTGTCTGTAAGATATCCTCCTTTTTCCTCCTTCCTCCACTGCAATTTCCTTTTGGTACTTCCTTCTCAACACTCAGGTGTGCACTACCCCCATGTCCACTTGTGACTCCAACATCTTCTTGAAATGGCTTGTCATCACCTTTCTCTTCCTCATATCCCTGAGGGCCTTCATCACACACATTATTTACCTTTTGATGTCATTGTACAGTCTCATACTTATAATTTTCTTCATCCTTGTCTAAATTATGGGACCAGGGCTCTTCATTGTGTACAACCTCCTCATACTTTTCTTCATCGCTTTCCTCAGTTGTCATCAACTGATTCACCTTCTCCTCCTTGGAAAAACTTGTCTTCTTTTTTGGGCTTGGCTTGGTTGGAGTAATCTCTATGGACTTCTTTGTTTCTTCTGAAGTTCCTACGCCATTATATTGTCCCTTGCACCCTCTCCACAACTTTCTCCTATAACTATGGTTGAGTGTGGTTTCATCCTCTTCTTCTTCCTCCTCCTCATCATCTTTTTCCTTTTATTTTTCTTCATATCTAGGCGGGTCTCCTCTCACACCCTCACGCCCTTTTTATGCCCACAATATTTTTTCCATTAAAAATATTTTTAGAGGCTAAGGTTCTCTCCATCAATATCTTTTCCATTCTTCATTTTGAGCCTGTTATCAGCCAATTTTGCCTGCGCAAAATTGTCAAAAAAGACAATTAAATAATTAAAAATGAGAAAATTTTGAAAAGTATTACTTTGCATGGTTCATTGGACTCCTTGCGATCGTCTTATTTTTGTGATCGTTTCGGTCTTCGTTTCGTGATTTTCGGGCAAGAACTCTTCCCGTCAGGCTATAAAACGTATTAAAATACATTAAAATAATTAATTAATATTTAATTAATTAATTGCTCCTTGTCTGATTAAATTAATCACTTAAGGAGTATTTAATTAAATAAATATAAATTAAGATTCATCCGACAAGTTTTGGTGCCGGGGAAGTTAGCTTTTGTTTCCAACTGCCGGGTTAGCATCCCAAACCCGGATTTCCACTTTCCTGGCAATTTCCTTCAAATTTCCAGCACACGGGTTTTCCTTTGCCAATTGCCAAATCATGGATTGGCAAACGGGCATAAAATTCCCCATTTTCCCACATGGGGAAATTGGACGGGGATTGCCAACCCATTTTGCCATTCCCGTTGGCAATTGCCCGTTACTTTTCCCATATGCAGTTTAAGCCACACCCGGGATGAGAGGAAGTGTCGTAACTTCCTCCATCCAAGTCAGGGAAGCATCTTCTTCAGAAAGAAAATATGACATTATGCAAACGAAACCCACGCCATTGTCAGTCACCAAAAAAAAAGGAATTAAGGCAAATACATGCGCATTGTTTCTGCAAGCCGTGCCAGCAAACCAAAATCATTATCCGTTGCAGCATTTGATGGAGCGCAGGCAAGCCGTGGTTTCAAAGTTTAAGAAGCACACGGAACAGTGCGCGCGCGGGTCTAGGAACCATGCAGAACAGTGTGCGACCAATGAAGTTGTAGGAACCATATTGTACAGTGCGCGACTCATACTTTAAAATTGACACGCACAGTCTTGTTGAATGTTATTCATCTTGTTCAATATTCTATTAATTGCTTACTTGCTCCTGAAAGCTGCAATCCTACAATAATGCAAACAGTGTGGTGCGACCGAAGTTTTGGAAAGCAGACGGAACAATAGTGCGCGGCGACAGAAACGGGAAACATACGGGACAGTGCGTGATCCATACTCTATCATCGATTGATTCACTGTCTTTACTGTTTGCATTATTTTGGTTTGCCTGTGTTTTTCAAATAAAATTAAAAAAAAAAACGCGACCCAACTGTGGGCAAGTATGTTTGAAAAAATGAATTGTTTTTGCGACCTGCATTTTTCCTCAGATACTTTGCGTAATATTGCGATGGATTGGAGTCACGCTATTCAAGGCTTCATAAAAAGTTCCCCGAATCAGGAGATGAAGGTTATTACCTGAAACGATTCACTCAACATTTTATTTTTATTTTTCCTCCCTGGAAATGAACTTGAATGTGAAGGCCGACTCTTACCTTGGCCGTTTCGTGTACTACATCCTTGTTACTTGTAAATGATCTCTTTAAGAAACTCTGCAATAGGCAATATTTATACCCGTCCTACATCCAATCAGGCAATGTATTCTTTTACCAGGTTCAGAGAAACTTGTTTGCAGACTGCCAAAATACCGAGGGACAGCAAAGCAAGAATCAGTCTGTCTCTGACATGCCGAGGTCTTGACTCATCATGGCAGCATTAGGTCTTTATTTGTTGGCATTTTCTTCGTTTGAAAGGGACAATTGTGCTTATTATGGCAAAGCCAAAACATTCTTACTACAAGTGTTATATAATAAGGAAGAACCATGAGCATTGTGGTAAAACCATTCTTTTCAATGCATGAGCTCGTAATCAAGCTAGGAGTGATATGATTGAAGGCTCATTTGTGAGTTGAGTCGTCTAAACACCTAAGTGAAGAAGGAGCACATCTCGAGAATATTGTCATTCGTCTTTGCATGATTGCCCTAATTCTTCACCCCTCTATAATTCAAAGCATTGGTTCATGCGCAAGCACCTATAATCTATATCACACAATTTCTAGAGGTCCGTTGATGAAGTACCTCAAAATATATGGTAGTGACCAAAAGTTGATGATCTGGTTCTTTCACTGCCTCATTTGAAGAATCATCACAAATGGAGAAAATGGCGGCAACATCCTCCTCACAACAAGAAGATCCAATTTCCGAAGGTGATCTTTTTCAGCGTGATTATTTTTCTTCAACTATCTACGAGAACCATGTACAATGGGGTACTTGGAGAGGTTCCCACCTGGCTACATGATACCCTGAAGAATTGAAAGAGGGTCATCGCCCTTTAAACTTGGAAGCGATTGCGTAAATGTTGAATCCATCACTCCAAAAAGACCAAATACTACGCTAAGGTGTGTGTCAACGAATTCATAAATCACTTCGATGATTTTTCAACACCACCTTGGGGAAAAGGAGATGGAAAACTCTGAAGTCTCACGAATTCTGCTCGGGAGATCAACACTTTTTTTCCAGGCAGTGAATCGCAATTTTGGCTATTGAAGATCTTCCCAATGGCGAAAGACCAGAAGCTGGATTCTCTAAGGTGGCGTAACGACTACGGTCTCGTGACAAATGAATAATTCTTACTTTGAGCATGTGGAGAATTGTGAATATGAATACGAATGAGGACAAATCTTCTCACACCAAGATATTGCCAGATAGAGGGGTGGATGAATTGCTCAAACATCAAACTCTCTTTTCATTTGGAGGATTGCACAGTCCATTCCCGTACCACAACTCTTGGCCCAATGGATAAGGCACTGATAGGTGTCTTGACTAGGTGGCACATTTGAGGATGTCTACGTGTGCATACAAGTCATTTAAGTGGGGTCCACATGTACCCATTTCTTTTATTTATGTATTTTTCTTAAATGACCTTTTAACTTAAGTGGTTTCTCACTTTTTAAAAGTTGGTTAGAAAAAGTCATCATCTTATTTAATGATCATATTAAACCCTCCTTTGTAACCAACTTTTGGGTTATAAAAGGAAGTGAGGGGCTCATTTGTAAGGGTGACTTTAGAGAGGAGAAGAAGATACTTTTGTGCAAGCTTTGTTTTCAGAAGAAACTTTGTGTTCTTTGTGAAAAACATTTTGGAGTTAATGGAATAAGAACTTTGTGTCTCATTCACGTAACATTTGGTGTTCTTATGTTCATTAGATGTTAGGTGTTTAAATGTTGGCATGCAAATATTATCTTTGATCCACATTAGTAATCCACCTTTTTTTCACAATGATCAAGCTCTGAAAATGTGTGTTCCCTTTTGCATGTTCTTGTTTGGCTAACTACTCCGTTTTATTTGTGTTGGTTATTCATCTTTTCTCTTCATGCAATATTAGGCTCTGTTTTTACCTTCTTGCATGTTCTTTCATCCATTCCATTCCATCATTTTTCCATTTCCTTCATTCACTTTTCTTCCATTGATGTTCCAAAACACCCCCCACATACTGAATGTACATGTAAATATAGTTTTGGCTTTCAATAAAGGCAGCCTCACCTTCATTGAGGAGGGACTTCGTTCCCACACTGTTGCATGTCATTTGCATGCGTGCAAATCCATATGCTAACAGAGCCTAAGATAAACATAAACTCTTGTTGCATCCTTCCCCACCATAAGAGATATAGGATTGATGTCTATATTGTCGAACTCCATCATCTCCACGTATGCAAACTTATAAGGGTATACGAACTTGGTGTGCAATGTGTGGCATTCCACATCCACCTTTTTTTCATCAAAAATAATATTTTGTGCATCCCTGATCTTTTTAATTGATTCTTACAAGTACCTGGTTGTGAAGGTGAATAGTAATTTACACCAAGGGCCATTCTCCGCATTACTCATATAGAACCTTCCCAAGAAAAAATCTTCATGAAATGTGAATTATTCCTTATCATCCAAAATCAAGGGTAGCTCCCTTGTTATGTGCCACTCATCCTTGAATTCTTCATGCATTTGCTTATACCACTTTTCCACCCAGATATTATATGCATTAGTGATGCCTCCATCACATGTGTACTCTATGAATCTCTGTGCAGGGAACTTGTTATCTAAAGCATATATCTTGACCTTGTCCTGAGGCCCATCCACTACACCTATCTCCCAAAAGACTATTAAGAGCAAGATAGCACCCCAAGTTATCTTCTCACTTTTGATTACTTGTACCCTTGTTTCTTCAATGATTCCTTTGGCAATGAATTGCATAATATTGTAGTTTTTTTATGTGCCAATTTTTGAGTGATATATAACCACTTCTTATTTACTTGTGACCACCTCTCATATTTTCCTATCTTGCACTTGACAAGGCACATGGTGACTCTTATCCCTAGGTCACTTATGCCTACAACATCCATTATGCGGCCTCCGCTTTTATACTTAAGTGCAAGGGCCTCTACTCATGTATCATCCTCATAATCTGGCTCTATAATGGGCCTTGGAATATTGGATAAGTGCCAAAGGGCGTGCATGTGCAAGACCAATAAAGAGAAGGGCGCGTAGGACAGAGGTTTAAGAAGGGTTTTGGAGAAATTAGGGCATGCGCAGAAGTCAGAACATGGGGTTCATAGGACTTAGCCATATTTGGCATTCTGAAGGCACTTGAGGAAAAACATGACCCGACTAGATGTTTTAAGTGGATAAAGTGCCAACCTAGAACCTTGGAGGTCAAGAAAAGGATATTCCAAATAGGGAGTATTCCAAAAAAACATCATTATAGAGAGTGGAGGGTTCACAAGGGGATAACCATTCACCATTGGAGGACCACATTGACACTTGGCATGTGATCTGTTCAAGAGAGAAGGCATGGCAATGGGTGATGAACCTATAAAGAGAGATGCTCAAAAGAAAAGAAATACATCAAGTGATAGACAGGAGTAGAACAGAGGATGCATGGAGAGTAAGATGCGAAGTAGCTGAATGTTGCAGTAGTGCTAGGTTTTAGAGCACTTAGTGCTAAGGGTTATGAAGGATGTAATAAGCCTCTGTATGGCATTAGAGTCTGTAATAAGGTATGAATTGGGAAGGTATAGTTAGAATATCATACTAGGGAATATCTGTAAGATATGAGTCTTAGTCTTTTGATATGTATGGTCTATGATGACCTGCTTTGATTATAATGTGGCTACCAAAATCACTCTAAATGAATATATATCTAAGGGTTAGTTCTATGTATAATGTTTAAAGGTGTAAACCCTATTTTTGTGTGACTGTCACGACTCAGGTATGATTCATCGTGCTTATTAAAAATGATACTTAGTTCATTAAATTCGTTAATATGTGGATCTGTAAGTTGCCCTTCCACTTTTCTTTTAACTAAGTAAATGTATTCTCATTTTTTAAACCATCGTCCATCAATGGTAGAACCTTCTCACAATGCTCACATAAAGGAGGGGCTTGGTGCCCACACATGCCTCAGGTGAGCCCGCATTAGGTGATAGGTGGCACACATGGGGTTAGAAAGTTTATACTAAGGGTACATAAAAATGACTACATCTTGGTTCTGTTTCTGGGACCTCTTTTCGAAGCTGTTGTGAGAATGATGTGTGATGACAGAGCACTTGACCTTGGATAGTGTCGAAGCATGGTTTAAGAGCATGGAGGATGAATTTTCTCAGAGATTTAGTACTGGACCTGAGTTTGATGCACACAGATGGGTAGAAGAACATCTGTATCATGAGGTGTATGAGACCTTCTTTTGTTGTTTCCTAGTGGATTTGTATGAATGTATTTCAGGTTATGTATCTAGATCAATCTGGTATTATAGATCTCCCATGTGGACCCAAGATGACTATCAGAGGCTGCAGGATGTTGATCTAACTTGGACACGTGTTGTTGATCATTGGTGGAGAAGAGTGTTGACCAGTTACACCCTAGAATATGTTATTTCTACGTATTGTTGTCCAGAGGTTGTTAAGTTTTAGTTCCTAAAGGATCCTAGAGGATTGTTTTTGCGTGATATCCCCTTATCCATAAAGATCTTGATCATTACACTAAGTTTGGAAGCATTTCCTATGGCCAGCTAAGCTTCTTCTGAGCATTAGGCGAGGAAGCTAGGGTGGAGGAAGATGGTGGACCATGCGGCTGAAAAGGAGAGGGAAGAGAGATGACTCAAGTATAGTGAAGCACAGGAAAGGGAGTTGTGCTAGACACAATGAAAGGTTGCAAGAGTAATGGATTTATGGAGGTAGATGTTGTGGGAAGGAATTAAGGTTCACGTAGAGGACATGGAGCCTAATCAGCCTATGCTACCCCATCTTTACAAATGCGGGAGAGAGACCCCTTCATCTTCTGATGATATTTCATCACTTGGAGAAAGGAGAGTTGTCAACGTGTATCTGAATCCGCTTGGTGCCCAACCCCTGGGACTTAGTTTTCCAAATCCAGAGATAAGTATTGCTAACCCAGTTGGTATTGGTGAAAGTGACCAATCAACACCAAGGAGGTATACCTTTTCATTTTTCACATCCATGGCTGCACAATCATTTTTTGTGTTTGGAGGAATATTGTCTAGAATGACATTTGGGTAAAGTATAGGTACATAAAGCTCAGGTAATCTGGAAATGGTGTGGGACATACATCTGGTAGTGGTGAAATATCACAAACCATTGGTGCGCAGTACAGTGGGTCATTGGGGACACTAGGCATGACCACTTCAGGCATGTTACCGGCTATAGGAGGTGGATCTGGTGGTATAGGATTTGGAGGGCCTGGTGGAATTTTTTAGATCTGGGGGATTTGGTGGTATAGCAGGGACAGGACTTGATGGATCTAGTTGATTTGGTGGTGGAGGTAACACTGGAGGAAATCAAGGTTCTGGATCAGGTGGGCAAGGGCCTCAACCACCTCAGTAAGTGTTTTTTTAAATGTCTTTACATCTACCAAACTACAAAGTGTTAAGGATGTTGTAGAGCATGTACTTAAGTGTGAGTTGCTATGGTGTGCAAAGGGGATCACTACCCTGAAGTGGAAGGTAAGTTAGTTTACAACAACATTGTAAGGATTCAAACATAGTTGGTACTAAAATTATGACCCCCATCAGATAGTGGTAGATTACACCATGCTGCAAAATGTCTTCTTGGCTGAATTTCATATCCCTGAGTTTAAACAGAAGAGCATTAGCGCACTGAAGGAGATTCAACAAGGTATGGTAGAAAGTGTGTGAGATTATGAATCGTATTTCAAGACTCTCTTATCAAAAATCTCTTATGATATTCATCCTTCTCAACATTCTCAGTGGTTTGTTGGAGGGTTGATAACACCTTTTAGGAGAGCACTTTCACACAAGACTTTCACAGACCTATGGGAGGCCTTGGAGGTTGCCCTGTGCATTGAGGATGTTGGAATCATGGTTACCGGTGATAACCCTTTTCTTGAAGCTCAAATTGGCTCAATGGTAATGCATTTGGAGAATATTTCTACTAACTCGATGTATGAGACTCGCAGTGGCCTGTGGTGCATGGATATTTAGGTAGAGGGGCATATAAAGGACAGTTTCTTGAGGAGATCAGTATGTGCCATGACGGTGGACTATGAGATTTTCCACAGAGATCATGATGCAACTAGGTTCCCATGACTGCAACACTCAATCTGTAAAAATGTGTCTTTCTATTGCAATATTTGAACCTTTACTACTCATGACACCAAGGATTGTAGGTTGATTGACCAGATACATGATGCCATTAATATTGGTGTGCACCAAACTAGCCTCGCAAACAATTTCCAAGGATGATAGTCGTCACTATGAAGGGCATGCAAATGAAGGGGCACGTGGAAGAGGTTTCAAAGGATTATTTCATGGTCATGGTAACCATGGAAAAGGACAGTGATTTCCCATGTGGAACCTGTTACAATTGTGGGTCTACGGAGCACTATAAGCGTGAATGCCTGAATATGTTACAATTCTCTTGGTGTGGAAAGAAGCATAAGTATGAGGAGTACCTAGAGCTATTTAAACATATGAGCCAACAACACCGAAAGGACAAAGGTGTCCAGAATGGTAAGCATAAAGAAGGCTGACTCGCAATGGATTCCAAGGGTGGTGCGCGAGTCAGAACTAGAGCCTGTACTAGTTACAATGCGAGCTAAATTTGTGCAAGCAAGGGAAGTACATCAAGGCAGAAACCACTGGTTATTAGAGAATAGGTAATGTACATGGAAAGTATCTGGACCCTACTCATCAGAAGGAAGTGTATCAAGAGACCATGGATGTAATTTGAAGCCTACAAGGAGAGATCCAGTGCCTAAAGGAATAGTTAAGGAAGTTAGAGCAAAGGAAGAGTGTTGAGGCTCTGCAGAAGGATCTGGATGAGGTTAGGGAAGTATGCAAGATGTTAAGGCAAGATAATATCATTCCCTTTCTAGGGGAATGGTTACAGGAAAAGGTACCATGGGCCGGAGAAGAGTGTGAAAGGCAGGTTCTGCATGCTAACCTTCCTCCCCACAACCTTGACTATGATAAGGAGATTACCTTGAATGTTGTTGTGGATGGGTGGATTATGAGAAATATACTGATTGACATAGGCGTGGAGGTCAATGTCCTCACTCTAGATGCATGGCATCAAATGGGAAGGCCCCCATTACAACCATCCTCGAATGTGTTGTATATGGCTAAAAAGACAAAGTAAATGCCCATTGGTGTCTTGAAGGACATTTTTATCACTATCCAAGGGGAAAAAGTTCACTGGGGATTTCAAAGTCTTGGCACTAGCTGAGGCGGGCAACTTTCCAGCATTACTTGGGCACCCATGGTGCTATAAGAACAATGTTGACCTATGGTTCAACAAGGGATACATAAGCTTTGAGAACAAGGAAGAACGGGTTATCATCCCCTTGACTGATGGAAACTCAGCACCCTATACTGAGCCCTTGAGATAATTTCTTGATAGGATTTATGTGTGCTCTATCAGGGACCCTGAGGTGATTCACCCTACAGAAGGAGTTATTTAGTTTGAAGATGCTCAGTCCATGAGTGATACAACTAGTGTGGCATGTGGCAATTAGGTGCACGTGACTTATGAGTTAATTAGGTGATAGTTAAGAGGGTTATGTATGAGAGTGATAAAGGCACACTCAATCAAGCACCTGGGAGGAAATAAGTTGCCAAGTTATTCTGGAGGGGCCAACACTGATGTTTTCTTACAAGAGATGGAGACCTAGTGGAAAATGAGATCGAGAGAAGAGGGATGCTCAACTATAACTTTGTCAGGACTGCAACACATTGGTGGGAAAAACCATCATGATAGCCTCCTAAATTGGCGTGAAGTGAGAATCACATTCTCTATTCAATTTTCTTAAAGCAATGCACCCACTATCATACAAGACTATCATGGGAAGGAACCTTCCTTGTTCCACATCCAAGCATGTGAGAAATCCTGGATGGAAGGCATGGAATCCTTTCCACATTCTTTATGGGTGCATAATTTATTCTCCACTTTACAAGGATGTGTGTGTGCATGGTATATTCACTCCAAGATGCATCGTCAGATAGGAAATTGGCAGGATTTGATGGCTGACCTCTTTCAATTTTTTGAATATTAGAGTACTAAACCATTAGTGGATAAGGCATTTTAGTTTGTTAAGCACCTAACGATGGGAGATAGTGTCATGGAACAAGATAGAATATTGGATTTATTGGGTGAACCTATTTTGGAACTTTTCTTTTATGAGGAAGTGTCAAAAGAGGTGTAGCTTGAGCGTGCATGCATGGAGAAAGAGAAGGGAAAGATGGTCTATGTAATAGATGGAAAATAGATGGAGAGTTTTGATGCTAACCATACTGAAGGTACGTGTGAATTTATTGATAGTGCCGATAAGCAAGCATGTGCCTACCATGAGCCCCTCAAAATAAAGAAATTTAACATCAGTTCAGAAAAGGAAACTAAGGAGGCCACTATTGGAGACTATTGGTCAGCGAAGGAGGTTTCGAAGATCATTGATCTATTGCATGAGTTTTAGGAATTATTTCCACACAGATACCATGATCTTAAAAGAATCCACCACTCTTTGGGGGAAATGAAAATCAAGTTAAAGGAGGGTACACACCCAATTAGAAAGACACATTACCGAATGAATCCAAATTTTTACATCTGAGTCAAAGAGGAGATAGACAAAATGATCCCTTTAGGCATCATTGAAGTTGTGGAGGAATCACAATGGGTAAGCCCCATGGTCATCAGATTAAAAAAGGATAGAAGGATAAGGATCTGTGTTGACTATAAGGACTTAAATGGGGTGTGTGTAATTGATCCTTTTCCAACCCCTTTTATCGAGGAGATCCTAGAAGGAGTGGTTGGGTGTGAAATATATTCCTTCACGGATGGAATCTCAGGATACCATCAAGTTAGAATTACTAAATAAGACCAAGAAAACACAACTTTTGCCAATGAATGGGGAAGTTTTTCCTACAAGGTCGTGCCTTTTAGATTGAAGAATGCACCTGTTGTGTTTTCACGCATAATGGTCCAAGCATTTTAGGATTTTATCCATAAGTTCCTTCAGGTCTACCTTGATGATTGGAAGGTGTATGGACTAGTGAAAGACCATTGTGACACTTTTGTGGTTGATGTTTGAAATATGTCGGTAGTTGTGCATATTCCTCAACATCAAGAAGTGTCTCTTCGCTACTCCATTTGGAACCATGTTGGGGCACATCATATGTAAAGAATTCTTACTGGTGGATCCCGCCAAAGTTTTTGTTATTATGGGATTGGGGGAGCCTACCAGCCAGAGCACAATGCGTAGATTCCTTGGGCATATGAGGTACTACTAGAAATTTATCAAGGGGTATGCCAAGATTGTTGTGCCATTGGAGAAGTTACTAAAACACAAAAGTACATTTCACTTCGAAGAGGCGCAGCAGACAACATTTGATACATTGAAGAATAGGCTTATCATTGCACCCATATTACATTTTCCCTCTTGGGATAAGCCATTCCATGTACATGTTGATGTTTCAGGGATGGCGATTGGGGCAGTCTTAGCACAACCTGGGGAAGGGATTTTTAACCACCCCTTATATTTTTCTAGCAGAAAGTTAACACCAGCAAAATAGAACTACATTACTACTAAGCGTGAAGCACTATCAATGATCTACGTACTACACAAATTTAGGAAATATCTTTTGTCAACACCCTTCATATTCTACACAGACCACATGCCATTGAAGTACTTGGTGAACAAGCTTGTTTTACAATGGTGCATATGTCAATGGGTCATGTTGTTTCAAGAGTTTGAGTTTACAGTTGTAGTGAAACTAGGAAAGAGTAACTCAGCACCTGACCATTTGTCAAGGATTGACTCAAGGGAGGACATGCATATTATTGAGCATGCTATGCCAGAAACGCAACTATTTAGGTTACAACTCATGCCCTATAACTTAGAAGATATTGTTGTGTTTCTCAAAATGGGTGTGGCACTAGAAGGAATGAAGAATATGGAAAGAAAACAGTTAGCCATACGCGTCTCACCCTACATGTTAATTAGTGGAGACTTATACAAATTAGGCCGTGATGAGGTTTTGCGCTGGAGTGTGTTGGAGCATGAGCGTGTTGTAATCATGGAGAAATAACATGGTGGGATTACAGGAGGACACTATGCAAGGAACGCCACTGCGTGAAAAATCCTACTTGCAGGGCTTTAGTGGGAAATCATGTACTAGGATTGCATTGAGTTTTGTAAGGCCTATGACCATTTTCAGTGCCTTGGCAAGCCTGGAAAAAGGGATGAGATGCCCTTGAGGCCGAAAGCTAGCACAGAACCATTTGAAAAGTGGGACATTGATTT
The DNA here is from genome assembly GCA_019776745.2 of Taxus chinensis. Taxonomy (NCBI): domain Eukaryota; kingdom Viridiplantae; phylum Streptophyta; class Pinopsida; order Cupressales; family Taxaceae; genus Taxus; species Taxus chinensis. The sequence continues at coordinate 908,007,217 of CM034146.1, forward strand.
TTAGGACTAATTTCACCTGCCATGTGAAGGACTGGTTCATGTTATATCATCACTTACACTGACTACTTAACAAGATGGGGGAAAAGGCAATTCCTACAAGGGACTGCATAGTAGCAATAGCAACTAGGTTCATATGGGAAAATATAATCAGCATATATGGATGTTCGTTGAGCTTAACGATCTCTAAGGGTACTCATTTCTTAAATGAGATAGTTAGGATCTTGTTGGTAGAATTCATGGTAGCCCACCATAAGACTACCCCATATCACCCACAAGCTAATGGAACTATTGAGGTGTTTAACAAAATTATGAGTCACGCGCTGACAAAAATTTGTGATGTGGGAAGACAAGATTAGGATGATAAAGTTTCAGTTGTATTATGGGCATATATGACTACCTACAAGAAATTGAACAAGGTCACACCATTCCAATTGGTGTTTGGCATGGAAGTTGTATTACCATTAGAATTCATGCTACCATCCCTACGTATTGCACACGCAGGAGGATTAGCTTATGAACAAGCACTACATGAGCACATGGATAAATTAATGCAGTTGGATGAAAGGTGATCACTTTCTAGGTGGAGTTATAAGACTAAAAAGGTGCGAAAAAAATCATGGCATGATCGCCATATTAAAAATAAACAATTTGAGGTTGGGCAATGGTATTGCTTTATGACTCCAAATTTTTACGCCATCTTGGGAAACTAAAATTCCATTGGTTAGGGCCATATATAATCTCGTACATCCTTGATTCAAGCCCGTGTCATTTACAAGTACTAGATAGGATGAGATTACCAGGTCATTTCAATGGGAGTAGGCTAAAGCCCTACTATAAATAAGGCTTATGTGTAATCATAAATAAGGCAGTATTGCCATTTAGCCTAAGGTTTCCTTTAATGCATTTTCCTTTCTGTGTGTTTCCCCTTCTCATTGCTTGTTCCCTTTATTTTTGTTGTGTGCATGTTGTGTGCTGGTAGCCACTTATTATTTTCAAAAAAAATCTATGCACAGAGTACCATGCATCCATTTTAGTGTGTGGTGGAGTAGTGTGAAAAATAATACAAGCTGGTAGTGGAAGCTATGTTTTGATGGCCTAGATTGAAGAATCAACGAAGTTTGGAAGAGCATGCATGGAAAAGGTGGACATATGGAGTTTTGTGTCAAGAGAGATTTATAAAGACCACGTACATGTATGAGAAGCACATGAACAACATGATGAGGGAAAACATCAAGGTAAGGATGGAAGAATTACCTTCGGCGTTGCATGCATGTGTGTGAGGATCTTCGGTCAGCTAAGGATTTACGCGTGCCATAAGGTTGTAAGGGTTTTTTCGCACAGGGTTGGGCATGGGGGTAAAAGTGCTTGAGGCTAGCTTTAGCAAAAAAAGTCACCTTTATTTGTAAAGGTATGATAGTAGGTGGCATTTCATTTATTACAGGAAAAGAAGAAAAATATATAAGTAGAAGGTCAGGATACATTGTTATTACCTTGCATTTGTGATATTGAAGAGCTCTTTTGAACTAGGCAATCCTTGAGAAAAATTTTGCAAAAGGAGGTTGCGAATATCTTAGTGCATAACTAGTTTGAGAAGTGAACCAGTGTGCAAAAATAGTACATGAACATGAAATGAGAGGGTTGTTGAATTTTTCAAAACTCGTAACTAAATATGTCGTCTTGTGGAAGGAAGGGTTTTTCCAGGTTAGGATTCTAGAGCTAGGGCACAAGATTGAAGGGATCTTCACGTATGAGTAGAGCCGTAGAGTTGAGCAAAGTCAAGATCAAAAGGAAGAAAATAATTTTTAAACAACGTAACAAGGAAAATGGGAGTAAGGAAAGTAACCACCATTTCATCGAAGAAGGGAAAGTATAGACACCTAAAATATGCTAACTCCTAGCATTTCCTCCAATCCATTCAATTAATGACACTTCGTTAATTCCCTATTCTTCACTCCATTATCAGGTGCCCATTCACAACACTCTTTCGGTCATATTATTCCCATATTAGCTAAAACTTCCTCCTTTTGACCATTCAAAACCTCCCTAGTTCTCTCTAGACCACTTCTATTGGTTTCGTAGGCTATCTATCAGTCACAATTGGTTATCCAGGCCCCTCCCAACTCTCAATGAGTCTTTAATCACTTGCTAATCAAGTTTAACTAGCCTAAACCCTAGTTAACTATCCTAAACCAAGCTTAACTAAGCCGAAAGCATGTTTATCCTAATCTAATCTAAAAGCTTTAGTCCCACATGCACCAAAATTCCAAACTCTCTCAAGTGAAAAACTATAAATAGAAGGGTCACCTCTCCCTCTCAACCTTACACCTTGTTTACATAGCAAAATCTCTCTCACATTTGGAGATATTGGCATTAGACCTCATTTGTATTAGCTAAGCTAATAGGCATTTGATCTTGGCTATCCTCCATTAAAATAGATTCATCTTGCACCCATGCTAGGTTAGTAATGGAATAGCTAAACTTGGCCATGTAGCCATTTAGTGAGATTCATTGACCCTCATAGAGTAAACAACAAAACTGATTGCTTAAGTCTTTAGTAGGCATATTTTATTAAGCTTTCAAGAATAAAGGTTAATGATGTTTGCTAGATTTCTTGTTTAATTCAATTTTAAATGCATTCAAATAGAATTCCTTGCTCATTTATTATCTTATGGTCCATTGAGGGGCTTTGCACAAAGCTTGAGGGGCTTCAAAATCAAAATCTTTCATTGAACACATTTGACATGCCTTCAACTCATAGTTGGTGGTATGGTTTGGATGCTTCTAATCTAAATTATTATTCAAGTTCCCCCCACTCTTCTTCTTTGGATTCAGATCTAAACTACCATTCAGATTCCCACTCTTCTTCTGAAGACTCGGATCCCAACTATTGTTCTGATACCCCTAGATCAAATCTAGAATCATGGTCCTCCCTTCCTTCCTAGGACCTTTATTCCAAATCACCTCAACAATGTCTTCCTCCTTTGAAGATTCGTGTGACTCCAAGTTCCATCGATCGAGCATCTAATTTGGTTTTTGAGTCATGATCCTCCCTTTCTTCATAGGACCTCCTTCATCAATCATCTCGACGATCCCTTCATCCATCGAAGAGTTGCACAACTCAGATTCCCTCAAGTCAATCATCCAATTCAACTCCTACATCACAACTTAAAAATGGCTATGTGATCCTACTTTCCAACCAACATTACGTCATCTTATAGAAAAATGACCTAGGTCCAAATCCAAATCATCCATTGATGAGACGCTTACCACCATCCTACTTCCTCTCTTGAGTCATCTTCTTCTGTCAATCAATCTTCCCTCCTTATCGAACATATTTCTTCTATTCAACCTTTATGACTAAAGAAAAACAACCTCTACTAATTTATTTCTCTCATAATGAAGAAATAATCAGACTACATGATGATATCCCTCTAGAGGATTGCAAACAAGGATTCTTTCTAGAACTCGATATGCTCGCGTATTAGGGGAAAAATGATCCTTTTTTACAGAACATAAAAGAAGATTCTAAAGTCATGGAACTTGATTCTTCTTCTGTTATTCCATCTTCACTTTCCTCTGAGCATGATGATATGTCAGGGTCTAGCATTGATCCATGGCCTATCTTTTCGTTACCAACTCATTCCTTATTTATCATCATTCCTTAATCAAAATCTTATCTTGGGTCATCACTGAGTAACCCATCATATTCTTATATCTTGGAGCCACCCCTAGGTAGCCCTCCATTTTCTACTTGTGCATCACATCTTGGTAGCCCATTCCCTTCTATTCTTGGGGCACAACCTAGTAGCCCTTCATCCTCTTCTATCTATGGGATAACTCTGAGTAGTCCCTCCTTGTCTATACTTGGGCCACACCCTAGCAGCCCTTCACCATATTCTTCTATTCTTGGGCCATGTCCTCATAGCCCATCTTCTTCCATCTTAGGCCCATATTCTAGCAGCCCTTCGTCATCTTCTATTAGTGGCTCACCTCCTGGTAGTCCATCCTCTTTAATTCTTGGACCATATCCTATTTTTCCATCACATCATCCTTCTACCAATGACCAGGGAAATCCCACCATCATTTCTCTCATTCCTATCCTCAATCATAAGCATTCATTCCCTTCTCCCACTTCTCAGGGTCAGAAAAGTCACACGTCAGCTTATAAGAAACCCAAACAGTTTCTTAATCAAGCTCAGGTCAAAACTTCCAAGAGATTGAAAGCCCCCAACAACTTGAACAATCTCAAAATTGTAAATCAAATTTGATTCAAGAATGCACATCAACGTAATCATCAAGTATGGCATAAAGTGCATAAACCTCTAGATAGGGAACTCAAGATCCTACATAAGAAATCCATGTTTCAGGATAAATCGTAGTCATTTGTTGAGTACGATCTCACCACGATCATCGAGATCAGGGATAACATAACTCTTGATCAATAAATGCACCTAGTCTCCCTTATCAAGGAATTCATAAACATCATTGTTGGATCCTATCACATGGAGTGGCATTTTTGGTCCCAACTTTCCAAATACTATCAAAAAGCTAAAAATTAAAAAACATTTCAAAAATACAAAAAACATGAGAAAACACAACAAAAATCAAAGGTACAAAGATCAAACATTACAATCAGGTATTGCGTACACATGGATGTTTCTTTCTTCCCTTCCTTGTTATTCTTCTTAAAGTCTTCCTTCCATTTTCATCCCTTTAGTGATATTTTGGTTAGCCTATTTGCACGCATTTTGTGACATTTATCTCTATGGTATCCGTTTGTCCCTATTCTTTCATCACCTTGGTAAATTAAAGAATGACTGGCCTCTTAGAGATCCTATCACATTCAACATCTAATAAAATTGTTACGAAGAACTTTTGAACATATTTGTTGACACTAACCAATGTCGTCATCACAATCACTTCCACCTCCTTCCATCAAGCCATATTTGGTTCTTAACCCCTTCTCAAATAAGAGAGATGAAATAAGTTTTCAGAAAGAAAAAGAATCAAAATCAATCAAAAATAAAAAGCTAAAAGCTAAAAGCAAAATAAAATTGATAAATAACTCTCTTGGGGTATTTCCAATAATCTCTATCGAGGCTATGGATGCCTGACTGACAGTAGAGAAATGTTGCAATTAGAATCAAATGCATATCCGTCGGGGCTATGGATGCCTGGCTAGTAGCAGAGTAATGTACGGCTATCCTTCCACCCTTCATTCACAAATCACCTATCATCTATTAAAATCAATCATTCCTACACATTGGCTAGGGTGTCTTCACTTGTTGTCTATTAAATCTTCCCTTCAAGAGGTAATTAAATTCCATGTGTACACAGTGGGTCTCTACAAGTAAGCAGGATTAGTATGTTACCAAGTGTCTTTTTTTGGACCTTGTTTAGACTCTTGCCTTTGGATATTCACTTCTTTATCGTGAGGCTTCTAAGCTACATTCATATCATTCACATCGTTCTTCTACTTCATTCAGAACATATGTATAAGATTACTTTTTGCCATGTTTTTGGACACCTTTGTCCCCTTTCACAAAAAGCACTCTTCTCCTTCCTTTCTATGATGTGCTTTAAGGCCAACCTAGGCTGGGGGCATCCTTGCTCCTTCCCAGCACTTCATTGGTTTATATTCATCATCATGTTGAACCTATCCATAGTGGCCTTAGGTCCCGCTTCTACCCGTGAAGATTTTACCTCTGAATAATTCCACCTAATCACTAGGGCATTTTTTCATCTTCGCCTTTCATGTACACACCTAGCCTTCTACCCTTGTACATCCCATATATCGCTAGGGGCATCTAAAATTTCTTATCTTCTTGTATATAGTTTTGGAAAACTTTGAAAAATCAAAAAACATTCAAATATGTTAGAAAAATCAAAACATTCAAATATGTTTCATAAAACATCAAAAAGAATAGAAATCGTCCTACAAAACGTCACTCTTTGGTTCTCACATGTTCATGTGTGCAACTCGCATATCATCTCGATCTACCTCCATCAATAAAAACTAAGTTGTTTACTATGTCTATACTCTGGGGCACAACGAGTTCCCTGGTACTATTTCGTAGTACACATTACATTTTCATAGGACCGAAGTTTCCTCGATTATTCTCCTAGCATGTATCATTGCTTGGGGCACCATCATCAACCCTTGTCGTTAAATCACACGTGTTGGAATTGAAGCTTGATAACAAAAACATTATGTCTTATTTCTCTGTTAGTTTAGCTTGTTTACTTTCTCGTATTACATTGCATTATGTATGTTGTATGGAGTTAGGCATCTTTTACTTTCTAGTATTGCATTGCATTTTGTATGTTGCATGGATTTGGTGTTTTTAGCAATGGACATTTGTTCGTATATGGCTTTTCATGTCATACTACACTTTTGTCCATTATTTTTAATAAGGATCGATGATGAAGATCACTAGCAATATGATGAAAATAAAGTTGTTTAAAAGGAACTGGATGGATGTTAGCGCATTCCCTTTTCTTCTATATCCCCTTTCTTCTTCTTCACACTATTCTTTATCTTGTTCTCTTTTTGTCATCTTTTCGATCATCAATTTAGTTCTTCTATCACCCCATCGATAATCGAGGGGGCATCCTCCATTCTACTCATTTTTCTTCCATCCCTTCAAAATTTTCTACTTGTTTATGCTTGTCTACTTTCTTTGAAGTGACTTCGTTTACGCCACCTCAAAGAGGGAAAAATGTAGACACCTAAAATATGCTAACACCTAGCATTTCCTCCAATCCATTCAATTAATGACACTTCGTTAATTCCCTATTCTTTACTCCATTATCGGATGCCCATTCATGACACTCTTTCGGTCATATTCTTCACATATTAGCTAAAAATTCCTCCTTTTGACCATTCAGAACCTCCTTATTTCTCTCTAGACCACTTCTATTGGTTTCGTAGGCTATCTATCAGTCACAATTGGTTATCCAAACCCCTCCCAACTCTCAATGATTCTCTAATCACTTGCTAATCAATATTAACTAGCCTAAACCCTAGTTAACTAGCCTAAACCAAGCTTAACTAAGCCGAAAGCATGTTTATCCTAATCTAATCTAAAAGCTTTAGGCCCACATACACCCAAATTCCAAACTCTCCCAAGTGAAAAACTATAAATAGAAGGGTCACCTCTCCCTCTCAATCTTACACCTTGTTTACATAACAAAAACTCTCTCACATTTAGAGATATTGACATTAGACCTCATTTGCATTAACTAAGCTAATAGGCATTTGATCTTAGCTATCCTCCATTAAAAGAGCTTCATCTTGCACCCATGATAGGTTAGTAATGGAATAGCTAAACTTTTCCACGTATCCATTTAGTGAGATTCATTCACCCTCATGGAGTAAACAACAAAACTGATTGCTTAAGTCTTTAGTAGGCATATTTTATTAAGCTTTCAAGAATAGAGGTTAATGATATTTGCTAGATTTATTGTTTAATTCAAGTTTAAATTTATGCAAATAGGATTCCTTGCTCATTTCTTATCTTATGGTCCATTGAATGGGCATCCAATAATGGAGTGAAGAATAGGGAATTAACGAAGTGTAGTTAATTGAATGGAATGGAGGAAATGCTAGGTGTAAGCATATTTTAGGTGTCTATAGAAAGGACAAAGGAAAACTAGTTGTTTCCACTAGCTTCAACGAGGAATGGTACTCGGAAATGTAATACCCATATAGCATATTGTTGGGAAAATAATGGATGTCTCATGTGAGAAAGATGGCTATAAGTGACTACAACCATCGAATGAGAACCACAGAGAAAGAGATGGCATTGGAGATGGTTAGACCTACAGAAAAGAGGACATCAGACAAAATGTCCATCTACAACAATGAGGTGAAGGTAAATATGGAGAAGGACAGATTGTTGTAACTTAATGAGTTGACCTATTTCAATAAACCCGAGTGGTTGTACCAATGGCTGATGTTACACGTACATGAAGATCATTTTTACTTTTTAGGACGAAGGATGAGGATAACTCCCCAGCTAATTTCAAAATTTATCAATCTTTCCTGTGAGGGATATTTGTTTGATGATGACGTGGATAACAAGGAGGCCATACAGAAAATTTTGGAGGCCTATGACTACAAGAAGGGGTCTCAGTACTTCGACATTTCTGTGATTTCAAACCCTGTAATGAGGATGGCTGTGCACTTGGTCGCAAAACTAAATGGATAGGAAAGAGGGACCCAGATCAACAAGGCATGGTTGAACATTTTCCAGAAGATCCCGGAGGGGACCATCTACAACATCTCAACATTCATAGTATAAAATATCATCAGTGTTGCGCACAATAGGGAGAAGGTAATGTTTGGTAGCATCCTCCTTACCATTGTGTTTCTAGAAATTGGAGTGCTCGATGGGCTAGAAAAATTTATATGGTTTACCCAGATGAGAACCCCTCCCCAGCCAAGAGATTTGAGAAATATAATTGTGACACCATGACGACCTCCCACAAGGCACGCCTGGAGAAGTGGTACAAGAGAATGTGTGATGTGTTCGAGGCCGACTGGATGATACCCGAGAAATTGCCATCTCTAGTGCAAGGAGAAGTTGATTTTACAGTATACCATCATTTTTGTATTGGCAAGTTCACTTTGGCAAACAACACCAAGAGCCCATGGTGTAAATTACCATTCTCCTTCACTGGACAATATTTCCAAGCTGGGGTCAACCACTTCAAAGAGGCAAAGAGGCTAAGGTTTGATCTCAACACGGCGGACCAAGATTACCATGAGCTACAAAGGACTCTGATATACCCAAATAAGTGTGCCTATATGGATAAGAATGTCTCCCATGATGTGTATATGATAAAACCAGTAACCTTACATGTTGTTGGAAGAACCAAAGCAAGATTATATCTACACATACGAATGAAATTTGAGAAGGGAACCTATGTGGAAAATGGTTTCTCTATCCCTAAGGACCCTATAACAAGGAATAATGTCATGCTAAGGAAGAGGGAGAGAGATGAGGAACCTGATAAAAAGGCACCAAGTGCACAAATAACACAATATGTAGGCATGCAGGAGTTAGGCGCGAGGCCAAGCACATATGCATGGAGGAAGAATTCCCTTGCAGAAGAAAAGGAGAAGAAACATGAAGAGGAGGTGCCAGAACAAGAGGTTCCCCCTGTGAAAGAAGAGTCGCTAGTAAGGAAGGAGTCACCTGTAGAAGAAGACAAAGAAGAATCTCCTAGACTAGAATCGCCAGTTAGGAAGAAGTAGAAGGTAGCAAAAAAGGTGGACTCAGAAGAAACAGGGAGCTCAGAGGCTTACAGGGGAAAAAAGAATGACAATGAGCATGAATAGGCTCAGGACCATCCTATGTACGATGTACATGACTTAGAGGAAGGGAATGAGGAGAAGGATGGGGAAGAAGAAGGTGCTCAAGGAAATGGGGAGAGTGAGGAGGTAAACACCAAGGATCAAAGGATCCCAAACCTCACCAAAGAGAAAACAGAGGATGTCATGGAAAGGGAGGTAGCGGACATAATAAAGGACTTGGTGGAGTAGGAGGTAGAATGCAGTGTTGATGAAGTACTCACTTAAATGGAGAGTGAAATCATCGAGAAGGAATATGGAATCATGGGTGGAGATCCCAGCCTGGTGGTAAGCTTTCCCAAGGTAGCACACATGGGAGGAAAGGGTGTGGTAACGGCACCGGAGCAAGGAATGAGTTATATCAATGATCTTACTAAGGTATTACACGTGTGTTTCCAAAGTACCCTACCCTCTAACCAACTCTTTATATGGTCTTCAATCGAAGAAGAGGGTGCATACCCACATACGAGAAAGATATTATCTTGGGATTTTGAGTCCCTTATTAATGAGATAGAATTCGAGGTCAACCAAGGGGCGTTGATGAAAATACCAGAGTCCAAGGGATTAAACCCTCTAGTGAATACTCAGCAATTATCATATGAGAAAGTTTGCAACGTACTTAACAAGGTGTTAGTGGAGGTTGAGGCAAGACTCTTTGGGAGGAATGACAGAGTAAGGGTTTTGGAGGAGGAACTGGAGAAGAAGAATGAAGAAATCATTAAGAAGAGCAAGGATCTGAAGCAAGAAGATTTGATCAGTGCATAACTAAAGCGTGAACTAAGGGAGGAGAAGCTAAAGGTGTGTGAGGTGTATAAGAAGATAGAGACGATTACATATGCCATCATCTTGAAACACCCAGACATGGCCCCACCTGAGTAGAAATACGAGTCACCCTTACAATTCTTGGAAGACTTAACCCGCATCCTTACCATGGAGAGATGGTCGTTCGCATTAGAATCAGCAAAAGAGGCATTGGCATGCCAAACGGAGGAAGAGAAGAAGAATATTGGGGAGACAGTTACATGGTATTCTAAGATCCTTTGCACTATGCAGACTGCCACACGAATGGCGTAGGCCATGTATGATAACTGTGCTGATAGAGACAGGGTAGAAAGCATACTAGTTGCTACACATGAGGTGGATCTAAAATAATTCTAGGAGAAGAATAAGTGAAACACGACAGAGTGGAATAAAATCATAGCCAACATTGAGAAGAAGATGGAATCAATCGAAGCCTTATGGGGTTCAGTTAAGAACCGGCTTAGGTAGTTGTATCCCCAGATCACCTATAGAATGGACATACTGGACGACCTTAACAAGCAGTTGGAAGGAATTTTAAATATGTTGAATGCTAAGGGTGACAAATTGAGCTTTGAGGAGGTCAGTGCTCTAGTGGGTGACCTACTTCAGCAGGCATAGGGTGAAGTGAATTCCTGGGAGAAGATTGAGGTGACAGTAAGGAAGGATTTCCCACTCCTCTTGCAGCAATAGCAAGTTCTTCCATTCTTCATTCTTCCATTATTCCATTCTTTCATTCTTCATTCAATTTTTTAGGATCCCACCATTCTTTATTCTTTGAAGAATCAGTATGTTTCCAAGGATGGAGAACAAGATTAGTGTGGGGTGATGTTGGGCCTTGGAATATTGGCTAAGTACGAAAGGGCACACGCACATAGGACCAATAAAGAGAAGGACGTGCAAGGAGAATCTCGTAGGAAAAAGGTTTAAGAATGGTTTTGGAGAAACTATGGTGTGCATGGAAGGTAGAACATATGGTTCATAGTACTTAGCCATGTTCATAATTCTAAAGGCACTTGAGAAAAAATGTGACCCAACTAGGCGTGCTGAGTGGATAAGGTGCCAGCATGGAACCTTGGAGGTCAAGAAAAGGATATTACATGACGGGAATAGTCCTGAAAGACATCATTACATAGATTGGAGGGTTCACAAGGGGATAAGAATTCACCATTAGAGGACCACATTGACACTTGGCATGCGATCTGTTTAAGAGAGAAGGCATGGCGGTGGATGATGAACCTATAAAGAGAGATGCTCTGGAGAAAATAAATACATCGAGTGATAGATGAGAGCAGAACAAAGGATGCATAGAGAGTAAGATGTAGATTATCCTAATGTTGTAGTGTTGCTAGGGTTTAGAGCACTTAGTGATAAGAGTTTTAAAGGATGTAATAAGCATCTATATGGAATTAAAGTCTGTAATAAGGGATGAACTTGGAAGGCATAGTGAGAATATCATACCAGGGAAGATCTGTAAGAGATGAGTCTTAGTATTTTGATATTTATGGTTTGTGATGACCTGCTTTGATTATAATGTGTCTACCAAAATCACTCTAAATGAATATATATCTAAGGGTTTGTTCTGTATATAATTTTTTAAAGGTGTAAACCCTCTTTTTGTGTCACTGTCATGACTCAGATCTAATTCATCGTGTTTATTACAAATGATTCTTAGTTCATTTAATGCATTAATATGTTCATCTGTAAGCTTCCCTTCAATTTTTCTTTTAACTAAGTAAATGTATTATCATTTTGTAAACCATCCTCCATCAATGGCATAACCTTCTCACAATTATCACATATAGGAGGGGCTCAGCACTCATGTGTGCCTCGGGTAAGCGCCCAGCACCCGTTGGGTGATATGTTGGCACACATGGGGTTAGAAATTTGTACTAAGGGTACATAAAAATGACTACAATCTCAAAGCATGAACTACGTAAACTTGTAACTCTTCTAATTTGTTGCACGGTAATGTGCATTCTTATTCCTATAAAATAAAAGAAGTCCTCATGAACATACTACATAATCCATTAATACAATCATTTCAGCTTGCCAAAGAAAGATAACTCATACAACTGGAGAACTCCTGCGCTCTCCAAATCCTTTGGTACTATGTTATCATAGACCAACTACCCTTCTGCAGTCTTCTAGTCCATTTTATTCATCACCTCATTTATTTCAGCCTCATGTGCCTCTAAGTGATTATTATAGCCATTGATCTTGTGCTTAGTCAAGTGTGACTCCCATGGTTTCCCTACAATCACTTTTCCAGGTTACTACATCTTTAAAAACTAATTTCTAGCACATTATCCACCTTACGCTTCTTGTCCTTCCCTTGCCCTTTTCATTTCTCTTGTGTGATACTATGGGTGCTTTCTTCAGTGTCATTGTTATCTTTCCCAACTTCTTTGAAAATTCAAACTTGAAAATTTTAGAAAATTTATGCAATAAGTGCTGATAACACTTACCCAACATGCTACAATTGTCAAGCGTTCAACTCCAAATCCTTGTACTAATACGCATTTTTCTTTAGTTTGCAACATGTAACCTCGTTCCCTAGTTCTGCAACTTAAAATTCTACAAATTCACTTTTCTTCAAACACTATCTTTGGGAATGCAAACCCTCGAACCTCTATGTATTATCAACATCCATGCCTTCCTTCCATGCTCTTACTTCCATTCAAAAGAGCTCTAAATCTGGTCATGTTTAACTTACTCTAGTTCGTCTCAAATTTCCTTCACACAAACTCTTCGTACTCACAGACACAATTTGCACTTAATCGCTCTTTCAATCGCTCTAAATCTTCAATATACAAGGTAAGAATGAACTCACCCACACTCACTTTATAGTTCTCAAAAAAATTAGTGCATTAATTGATCCTCACCTACCATCAATAAAGCATTAAATGCACTTTTTACTTTTTTTGATTTTTCCTGCTTTCTTCCAAACGCGGCAGTCATAACATTCTGGTGTGCCACTACTTTTAAGAGTGTAAACATCCTTGCATGTATCTTCTTGTGCCACAACCCCTCCTCCTTTACGTCATATACCAAGTATTTTTTCCAACTATTTCCTCCCTCGCATTACAATGCATAGCCTCTTACTCACATGGTTTCCTGATCTAAGAAATTCCTTTCAAGCATCATCATTCCTAAGCACCTACAGCACCTTCATTTTTCATTTAAACATACCCATCTCATATCCATCGAGCACCTATTATCCATTTTTTCCCCTGGTAAAAAAGGAAAAGTTGGTAAAGTTGGACTTGGGCAGTTGATAGGGCTCTAATGGTGAATCTATAAATTTCAAGTAACTCCTATGATTTTTGGCACTTGCAGTTGATTTTGGGGCATTTGGGATCATTTTCCACAATTTCCCTTCTTCTAGAGGCTTTAGGTTCTCACACTTAGCCAATTTGAGAAAAAATGGATAAAAAGGAAAAAAATGGCCTTGGGGGCACTATACTATGTTTTCCCTAGTTTTGGAACTCGCTACTTGGCTCAAGGACTTAGAAAAATTAATAAAAAAATGAGAAAAGGGTCAAGTTTTAGTGCATTGCGGATAAATCAAACTTTAAGGGCCCAGAGGGTACACAGGTCAATGGGTCTTGAGTTCCCCGGGCGGGTGAAACGCCCGCAATGCATTAGAGAGAGATGCCTCCTTTGTATTGCGGAGGAAAAGTGTTGTGTGGGTACAAGAGTCCTACAGGGAACAATTTCCTTGTGGGGTTGATTTCTCTGTAGGTGAGGGGTAGATAATTTTCTAAGGACGAGACGAATTGTGTGGAGTGCGGGCACAAGAGGCCCGCGGGGACGTGTTCTCTAAAATGTCCAAGAACCTGTAATACAAATGGGATGAGGCACAATTCAAAGCGGATATTATGGGGACTGTGGGCCCTTCGAGCCCATGAAGAGGAAAGTAAGGAGGATTCTTGTACGATGATGCGATGGGCCATTTATAGTAAGTAATGAGGCCCCAAAAACCCACAGGTCAATCATTGAATTTAGAGAAACTCGTAAACCCACCAAGAAGGAAGAGAAGGTAGAGTTGGGCAGTGATACAATGACTCACTACTTGGAAGTAATGGTGGGTCATGAATCTAAGTAAATCACTTCTAAAACTCCACAAAGTAAGAAGTGAAGCAATGTTAATCCACAAACTCGATTGGCCATAACTTTTTCTCACGTGCTCTAAATCTCAAAAAATTATACTCGTTGGATTCATAATTCAAATTACATCATCATATAATCAAAAATATAGATTTTTGTGGGATTAGGTGGGTGAAAAAATAGGGAAAACTTCTTTGGTTTAAACGAACACTTCCAGCTAGGTAAAAGAGCCATTAATGAAGACATGGAGGCCATTTTCTTCTTCCATAAGAAAAAGTACATTGGGGAATGGATTTTCAGAGGTGCCCATGCTTTTTTCAAATCAATTAATGAAAGTTTTTGGTGGGTGAAGGGGGAAATATGGGATTTTATCTCTCTCTCTTCTCTATCTTCTTGTATATATTGTAAAACTTCTCATTTTGAGAAGGGGGGTATTTTAGGATATGGGGAAACTTTGTCCAATTTTTTTTTTCAATGTCTATGAGCTGTAAGCCTTCACATGGACTCTCCAAGTGTATTTTTTCCTTTATTCCACATATGTAATGGACTATGCATATTATGGAGCAATAAAAATTGTGTATTGTGGTGTTTTCTCAACCCTTTCTCATTTTTGTTTCATTCCCTTACCTCTCCATTATTGTTGTTCTATTATGTGCATGTTTCTCTCATTTACAGGTTAATGTTGTTATGTTTCATGGAGGTTTTATGGTGAATGAATACTTTGGACTGTGTCATGGATATCTAGCCTCTCCTTACTGCATTTTCCTTCTTTCTTCTCCCTCAGTAGGATATTTCCACACCCTTTTTATGGTGTTATCACCACCCTTAGTTTAGGATTTCATTTTCATGCATCTCTCTTACCATCTCTCTCTCTCCCTGGTCCCTTGGAATTGGTATTTTAGGAGTAGTTAGATACATTTCCTTCCTTAGGAGTAGTTTAGTGCTAGGATTAGGTAGAGGAATCTGGCCTTCTCCAGAGGTCCATCTCAAGTTGCAAGTCCCATAACTTGAGAGATGGTCCCATGTTAGCGAAAAGTAGATATCTATCATAGAAAAATCTCAAGGTGTTATTTTTTACATAACAATGTTGGCACACTCAGTGGGACGGGTTTGAAGCACCTTAACAATTTTCTTCATCAATTTTAATGTTCTCTTGGTGAAGATTTCAACCTTTTGAGGCATTTTCAAGCATATCTGGTGATTCCACTTATTCAAACAACCCATTTTCTGAGTTTTTGACCTTTCCCTTTCTTTCATTTGTTTTCATTCATTTTCCTTTTCTTTCCATATCTTTCCATTTTCTTCCATTCATGAAGTTGTGCAATCATGACTTCATTTACTTCCTGGTATTTTCATTTACAGCAGTAGTTCCATTTGAATCCACCTCCAACCTTGCCAGATTATTCTTCAAGCTACTTTAGCACACCTCCAGATCAATTTTATAGATAAAATCATATTTAGTATGTATGTTCCTATGAGAAAAATAAAAATCAATTTGGTTATTCACAAAACAATGGAGTTATTCAAGAGGAGGAGTATACAGATTTTGGAGGTTATCCTAAGCCTGAAGATATTGATTTCAAAGAAAGATTCAAAGGATGGAGGAAAACATGGTGTAAACTAGAGCCACATACCACATAAAGGCATGTAAAATTAGTTTCAGGATCTCTTGTAAATGGGTCAACTCGATCCCAAACTAGTTCAACCCTCAGCAGAAGCTGGATTTCATGGTTGGAATTTTGCCCCATATTACAAAGTGGTTTGAGTTTTTGGAGGCTCATGAATCTAGTGTTAGGAAACCTTGTGAATGGGAAAATCCTGCACTACCACCTCATAGCCTTCTCACTACTCTTCCCTAACCTACACCATCTCAGCCTGAGTTTCACATCCCTAGTTTATTTCCTACTACCCCCATTGAGAATTCCCCTTTTCCATCTTCTTCCCTTCCATCCCACCTCTAATTCTCTACCCTTTTCCCTCCCAAATTTCCATCTCTTTCATAAGAGAGTATTCCACCTCCCCCACCATTTAAACCTTTGCAAAAACATCCAGAGGCTAAATCCTTCTCCCACTTTATAAAATCAAATTTGCATGTGTCTGAGCCTCTGAAAAAACTAGTTGTAAATCATGAAACATTTGAGATTAAACAATATACTAAGGTCCCAATTTATTTGTTACTTGAAGATCCATTCCTCAGTAAATAATATTTTGAAGACTTCATGGCAGCCAAGGCTAATTTCCATCCTTCTAAACAACATGAGGCACGTGTAGATTTTGAAGAACAGATTGAGAAGGAGAAAGATAAAGCAAATCAAAATCAGAGCTTCAATGATTAGATCCATAAGTATGAAGAAAGAAAGGTTCATCATCAAGAACCTAGCAATCAGCCTTCTCCATCTTTTCCATCAGCTAAGGTGAGTCCTATTCTAGAAAATCATGAAATACTGGTAGAAGAATGGACTGATTTTGAGAGCATAGTGGAAGAAGAAGAAGAAGTAACCCAACCTACTGCTACAATTACTCCTATTTTCATTGGAAAATTTGAACCTAGGGAGACTAAAATCAAAGGGTTGCAAGAAAAGGAAGAAAATATTTCAAGTGAGCAAGATGTTTCAATGGAATGTAGTGATCCCCATTATTCTACATGTTTAGAGATTGCTGCATGTTTTGAAGGTTACATCAATTCATCAAGAACTTCTTAAAACATTACAGCCATTCACGAGGAGCTCCATGCCATAGAGAAGGGAAAATCATATTCTGAGGTTGTGAGTGAAGAGAAAGACATAAAGGAAATTTCAAATCCTTCTTCCACTTAATTCTTGCAATAATCTAATTTTTTGGACGAGTTTGAGCTCTCAAAATTCACGTTAGAGGAGGAGGAGAACAAATATGATGACACCATTCATAAATCATTCATAATAGAAAAATCAATTTTGGAGGACGCAGAGTTGTTTGTAGAGGCAGAGCAGTGTTCAAATCAGCTTGCAAGTAACCACCTTTTATAGGAAAGTCTACAAAATAACTCCATTAATGGAGTTGAGCTTCAAAGATATGGTAAAATCATGAGGATCGGACCATTAGTTTCAAAGGTTGTGTGTCCAATCAGATACCTTGCCAATTTAGAGCTAAAATTGTAGTCACAACAAGTCACTTTCACTATAGACCATGAGGATGATCATCAAAGTACCAAAGGTCAACAACACTACCTCCAACTAAATGTTGAGCAACTTGAGGAGGTATTAACCTTGTTTTTTTATGATACTTTGAAGAATTTGGGAGTACAAGGCATGCTTACATTTCCACCATGTGCTTTTGTTGTTAGAAAAATAATATGGCTACATTTTATGAGGAAAGGATGATACTTCTCACAACCTATTGTAGGTTTTATTTAGCCTCCTTTTCCTTTGGTTAGAGTAGAGTAGGTAAGTTTTCTTTTATCAAAATAAGTGTTTGTGCACACTCTACATATTTCACTTGAGACATGTATGACCTTCCTCGTTGCACATAGTTTTTGTGTGTCATTTTTGATCTTGCAAAATCCATTTCATTGGAGGCAGTGTTCATGGGGAAACTAGTTCTTTTCAAGTAGTTCCAAGTGCATTTCAAATCAGCATGTGTTTCCAACCTCTGCAATGCTTCATCTGTTGCCATGATTTAGTTCAGCTTCTTCAAACCTGGCATAGAAATCAGTTTTTTGGGATGGTTCAGATGTTTCATTCATCCTTGTCTCAATAGATCAGATGGAGAGGAAAGAGAAAAGAAAATTATAGATTTGAAACAATTTTACACTCTATCAAAAATTCAATATTTTCTTATAAAAGATGGAAAATTCAAGCAAAGAGCAGTTCCACATTCAAGCAGCACTTCAAATGGGCTCAAGGGGCAAAATTTCAGAGTTCAAGATCAGATTTTAAATTAGGAGGCTAACTCCATGCCCAATGGATGATTCAAGGCCTCTAATCAACTCATCTAGTAGGCAGATGTCCCTGTGAGTCTCCAAATTGTTATCCATTTTTACTCCCTAGGTAAAAATAGACAACTTGAGAAAATTGGACTTGGGCAGTTAATAGGGCTATAATGGTGAATCTACAAATTTCAGGTAACTTTTATGATTTTTGGGGCATTTTGGATCATTTGGTACAATTTCCCTTCTTCTAGAGGCTTTAGGTTCTCATACTACACCAATTTGAGTAAAAATGGATAAAAAGGAAAAAAATTGGCATTAGGGGCACTTTACTATGTTTTCCATAGCTTCGCAACTCTCTACTTGGCTCAAGGACTTAGAAAAATTCATAAAAAATGACAAAAGGGTCAAATTTCAGTGCATTGCAGATAAATTGAACTTTGGGGAGCCAGAGGGTACATGAGTCAGTGGGTCTCGAGTTTCTCGGGTGACCAAAAATCCCACAATACATTGGAGAGAGATGTCTCCTTTGTATTGCAGAGACAGAATGTTATGTGGGTACAAGAAGCCCGCAGGGAACAAGTTCCCTATGGGGTTGAGTTCTTCACAGGTGAGGGGCATTTTATTTTCTAAGGGTGAGGTGGATTGCATGGAGTGGGGGCACAAGAGGCACGTGGGGAATAAGTTCCCCATGGGGACGTGTTCTTTGAAAGCACCGAGTGCCCGCAATACAAATGGGATGAGGCACAGTTCAAAGTAGGGATTATGGGGAGTGCATGCCCTTTGAGCCCACGAAGCACACTTGGACCTTGTACCTGGATCAACCCAGTTCCCTGCAATCACTTTAAACCTGCAAATAGGAAATTAAGGTGAATTTTGTGCTGTGATGCAATAGGCCATTACTGGTATGTAATGAGGCCTTTCTAACCTGCAAGTCAAGCAATGAAGTTAGAGAAATTCGTAAACCCACCAAGAAGGAAGATAAGGTAGAGTTGGGAATGATATGATGACTCACTACTTGGAAGTAATGGGGGGTCGTGAATTCGAGTAAAGCACTTTTAAAACTCCACAAAGCAAGAAGTGAAACAATGTTACTCCACAAATTTGATTGGCCATAACTTTTGCTCAAGTGTTCCAAATCTCACAAAATTATACTCATTGGATTCATAATTCAAATTACTTCATAATGGAATAAAAAATATATAGTTTAGTGGGATTAGGTGGGAAAAAATATGGAAAACTTCTTAGACTCGAATGAACACTTCTAGGTAGGTAAAAGAGCCATTAATGAAGACATGGAGGCCATTTTCTTCTTTCACAAGCAAAAGTACATTGGGGAATGGATTTTTAAATGTTCCCATGCCTTTTTCAGATCAATTAATGAAATTTTTTGGTGGGTGAAGAGGAAATTTGGGATTCTATCTCTCTCTCTCTCTCTCTTCTCTATCTTCTTCTATATATTGTAATACTTCTCATTTTGAGAAGGGGGATATT
This sequence comes from Taxus chinensis, assembly GCA_019776745.2. Taxonomy (NCBI): domain Eukaryota; kingdom Viridiplantae; phylum Streptophyta; class Pinopsida; order Cupressales; family Taxaceae; genus Taxus; species Taxus chinensis. The sequence goes on from CM034146.1 coordinate 908,026,878, forward strand.
CTGGGATATGGGGAAACTATGTTTAATTGTTTTCTCAATGTCTATGATTTTTTAATCCTTCACATGGACTTTGCAAGTGTATATGTGTCATTATTCCACGTATGTAATGGACTATGCATATTATGGAGCAATAAAAATTTTATATTGTGGTGTTCTCTCAATCCTTTCTCAATTTTCTTGCATTCCCTTGCCTCACCATTATTGTTGTTCTAATATGTGCATGCTTCTCTCATTTATAGGTTAATTTTTTTCATTTCATGGAGGTTTGATCATGAATGAATACTTCGGACTATGTCACAGATGTCTGGCATCTCCCTACTGCATTTTCCTTCTTTCTTCTCCCTCAGCAGGATATTTCCACACCATTTTTTTGTTGTTATCACCACCCTTAGTTTAGGATTTCATTTTGATTCATCTCTCTAACCCTCTCTCTCTCCCTGGTCCCTTGGAATTTGTATTTTAGGAGTGGTTAGTTGTATTTCCTTCCTTAGGAGTAGTTTAGTGCTAGGATTAGGTAGAGGAATTTGGCCTTCTCTGGAGCTCGATCTCAAGTAGCAAGTCCCACAACTTGAGATATGGTCCCATATTAGCAAAAATTAGAGATCTAACCATAGAAAAATATGAGTGTGATAATGTTTTGACATAACAACACTTTTATTACAAAATCATCGCGCACACCTCTAAACTAACTCCAGTCCAAGTATTAGGATCACAATCTCTCTTGCGCGCAGTTACATGTTTCCACCACACACTAAAAGTATGTGTAGTCTTCTACATGGTAATCATCTCCTATGTGCAAATGCACTTATTACAACAAAACAAAACATTAAAGGTAAATATAATCTAAGTGGAAATATTTCCTTATTACAAACAGAAGGAAACTTATTTATAGTAGGGCTTCAACCTACTCCCATTGGAGTAACCAGACAACATGGTACCATCTAGCGCTTGCAGTTGAAAAGTGCCTAAATCTAGTATCTTGATCACTACAAAAGGTCCTAACCAATGGACTTTCAACTTCCTTTGGTGGTGTACAAACTTGGAATCATACATAAGTACCATCTTTCCAATTGCAAAATACTTGTTCTTGATGTGCCTATCATGCCAAGCCTTCTATTATGCATTTTCTATCTTCCAAATCCAATACGCAATGGTGTGCCACTCCTCTAATTACATCAATTTGTTAATGTGCTCATCCACATCTTGTTCATCATCCAATCCACCTACGTGTGTAATACGTATGGATTCTAGCATAAATTCCATGGGTATTACAATCTTCATGCTAAACACCAACTAAAAGGGTGTGGCCTTGTTCAAATGTTTATAGGTTGTTCTATATGCCCAGAGTATGGTTGTTACCTTTTCATCCCAATTCTTCCTTCCAACATCACATATCTTCATTAGTGTTTTTCCTAAGATCTTGTTGAAAGCTTTAGTACTGTCATTATCCTAAGGGTGATAAGGGGTATTCTTATGGTGCGCCACCATAAACTTTGCCAATAAAATTTTCATAGTCTCATTTAAAAAATGAGTTCCTTTTATCACTCATTAGCCTCAATGGGCATCCATACCTGCTAATGATGTTTTCCCAAAGTAACCTTTATGTTGTCGTTGCAGTGCAATATTTTATAGGCACAACCTCTTCCCACCTTTTCAAATAATCAACACATGTGATGATGTAGCACGCACATGTCCTATGCATGGGTGGTGCAATAGTTCCTACAAAATCAATAGCCCATTTTTTTAAAAGGCTTTTTGCTCGCTATGGGTCTCAAGGGCATTTCATCTCTATTTCCAAGCTTTCCAATTCTCTGATAGTGATCATGTGCTTTGAAAAAATCCTTGGTATCTTTGTATAATGTCTCCCACCATAGACTTTCTAAGAGTATATTTCGCATGGTCACTTCCCCTACATAGTTTCCTCCTACGATTCCTCCATGCACTTCCTCAATAATGGCTTCGATCTCATGCTCTAGAACACATATTCGCAAGACCTCATCTCTACCTATTTTATACAGGTCTCCTCTAATAATCTGATATGGTGTGGCACATATAGAAAGATTACTTCTTATCTAAGATAATCATTCCCTCTGGCGTAGTACGCAAAAATACTACAATGTCTTCCAAATCAGCTGGTACACAATTCAACCTAAACAACTATGCAAGATTCATAGTGTCTTCAATGCTCTGCATGTCCTCTTTAGAATTGATCCTTGAGAAGGGATCATGTCCCAGATTTCTCTTGCCTAGCTTTACTACGACTCTAAAATCAAATTCCTAAAAAAGGAGTATCCACCAGCAGATGTGCCCTTACAAAACAGGTTTGTTGACTAAATAGTTTAATGTCATACAATCTGTATAAAATATGAATGGTGTGGCCAATAAGTATTGTCAAAATTTGTGAAGTGCATAGATCGTGGACAATTCCTCCCACTCTGTAGTTATATAGTTGTGCTCGGCTAGTGTTAACTTCCTGGTTGCAAAGAATATGGGATGATCCACCTTACCCTCTTCTGGCTGTGCCAAGACTGCACCAATAGCCATGTCAAAGGTATCAACATGTACATGGAAAGGTTTGTTCCATGAAGGGAAATGCAAGATAGGAGTAGTGGTAAGCTTATCCTTCAAGGTTTCAAACGCATGTTGTTGCGTGTTACCCCAATAAAAATTTCCTTTGTCCTTGATAAATTCCTCCAGGGGTGTGAAAATCTTTGCATATCCTTTGATGAATTTCCTATAATAACCATTTTGCTCCAATAAATAGTGCACTTCACTCTAATTGGTAGGTTCTTCTAGTCCCAAAATCACTACAAACTTTGTTGGATCTACCAACAATCCATCCTTGCAAATGATGTTCCCAAGTAATGTACCAAAAGGGGTGGCAAAGATACACTTCTTAATGTTGAGAGAGATGTTGAATTTCCTACATTTCTCAAACATCAGCCTTATATTGTCATAATGATCCTTTACTAGGCCATTGACGGTCCAATCATCTAGATAGACCTGCAAGAACTTATGAATAAAGTCATGAAATGCCTGCACAACTATGCATGATAATATTGATGGCGTATTATCCAACCCAAAAAACATGACAGTATATGTAAAACTTTCCCATTCAGTGGTGAATGTGGTCTTGATCCTCACACACAATACGCACCTAGTGATTTCCTAAAAATCCATCTGTGAATGAATAGATTTTACACCCTGCAATGCATTCAAGGATCTCTTCCATAAATAGCATAGGAAAAGGATCTATAACACATGAATCATTGAGTTCCTTATAGTCAACACATATCATGATCTAGGCATCCTTGTTAATGTTGATCACTATGGGGCTAACCCACTCACATTCCTTAATTGGTTCAATGATCCTAGACTTAAGAATTTTGTCAATCTCTTCCTTGACCTTCAAGCAAAGGTTTAGATTCATCATATAAGGCCTCTTCTAAATGGGACTTGCATCTTATTTCAACTTAATCTTCATATCTCCCGATGAGGGATGCACACCTTTCAACTCAAGATAACCTCTTAGAAATAGGTCCTGAAAATCATGCAATAATTCAATGATATTCTCTACCTCTTGTTCTAACCAATAATCTCCAATGATATCCTCCTTATGTGCATCATCAGTTCCAATATTCACATTCTTAGTCATCATAGGTACATGGTATGTGTGCTTTCTCATCTACATATTCAATCACCTTGTGCACACCCTCAGTTTGGTTAATAGCTAGGTTCTCTCTTCTTCTTCATCAATGAAGTAAACCATTTTCCCTTTTTCCTTCTCTCTCCACGCGCATCCTAGCTAGATCTCTTTTGTTTCCACTACACCCTCATTCACCTCAATCTCAGGATCTCCCAAGAGCTAAACCATGATTTCCTCTGCCTTTGTGCTATTGCCTAGTGTGATACGCTTTATAATCTGTAAGGCCTCATGGATTGATGGCTTATTAGAAAAATAATCAAAAGTATGAGCCATACCTTTAGTCATATCGTGCCAACTTGTAGTCTCTTGTTTTAGCTCAGTATGCACATACCATGCACACGTGCAGCCCTTCAATGTTAAATAGAACTTATGAACCCAAAGAGATGGCAGTAAAAATTCTTGGCCTTGTGCCTGTTGTCTCTCAAATTTGTGGACGTGTACCAAAATAGGAGTCTTCCCATCATATTCTTGAATAAGAGAGGGTACATTATTCTAAGTAAACCTTGTCAAAAATTCTACTCTTACCTCACATCAGCCCAAAATATTATCTTTGTGTGTAACCCACCAGCGTGCTGATGTTATGTGTAAGGTATATACCATCGTATTTTGTTTATCCCCCTCATTTTTCCACTGGTCTTCCATGGCGCGTAAGAAAGAATCTAGTTTTTCCTCTCTACTATACTTGGGTAACTGGGTTTTTCTCAAACGCCTAGCCGTGCGCAGCCTGATCATCTGAGTGACCCTTCCCATAACTTTGCATCCGACCATTTCATATGTTTCATGGGCCCAACCGTCATAAGAAACACTGGTGGTGTCACTAAAATATTGTGTGTCTTCCCACTAAAGTACACCTTCCATAGATGGTTCCACATTCTCAAGGTCACTCACCATTTGTGCATAATCCTATTCAGCTCTTTTTCACTCACAAGCTCAATGTGTGATGTTAATTTTTCGCATTTAATAATCTTAATGTTAATTAAATATTGTAATGGTTATTTTCCCATTTTATAATATATGTATTTAAGTATTTTATAATATAGTAAATAATTCATGTTAAAGTAATAAACAGTTGATATCTAATTAATGTATATATTAGCATTCAAACACATACGTAATGCAAAGTAAGGTCCTTAGAGTTTCCATAATAGAAAGAATTGTGTCCAAAATATGGTTTTCTAGGGTGATTGTTGAGGCACTTGAACTCTCTTTCAGAGGTCCTTCAATTGAAAAAACTAGTAGCCCTGGCCAAGACACTCCAAGGTGTACGATGTACCCTTGGTTGGATATAATCAGTATACCCCCTTCCCAACAAGTCCACCACTAACTCCCAAGCCTTCCACAATCTTCTATGTTGGGTCTTTAAACAATTAAAATAATTCATTATAATTAATAAACAATTCATATATTAAATCCTTGAGCACACATTTTTATGTATATCCCATTAAATTCCCACATCACCGGTTTAAATAACTTTCACCGGGTAGGTTTTCCAACCAACATGCCTTTTCATAAAAATAATTCACCAATTAATTACATACACTTATAGCCGAAAAACTAACTTTTTATTATTCCACCCTATTTTACAACCAAATAACTTTAAACTTAATTTTATATCTTTTCTCTTGATTAAACAACTTTATAATAACTATTTCATTTTCAAATTAAATAATATTCTATCTTTATTTTTAGGGAATTTTTCATATAACATTTCTCCCCTCCTAAATTAGTTGTTGACAGTAGCTTCATCTTTCTATTTTTTTAATTCTTTTATTTTTCTATTTAAATTAAATTATCAAAAACTTTCCTTATATTAATACAAAACAAAACTTTTGAAAAAAAAAATCAATATTTTCTTAATTCTCTTTCTTATTATTTTAACATTTAACATTTAATCCCTACCTTCCTATTTACTCTAATCACATGTTTATTAAAAAAACATCTTGATTTTTACTTATTATAGTTTTTAATCAGTCTAGTTTTTTTTAAGTTACCAAGGCCTTATATTAGGTTAGTATGATTTATTAAAATCATATAGGTTTATTTAGGTGCCACAAGGGCACATAAGACAACTTTAATTAATATTTTAATTGGTTTATAAAGTGACATATAAACCACCTTACAAACGTTACACATGATCTTTAGACCAATAAAATAAAGTACTTAGAAAATCAATATAAATGTTTTAAAATTATACTTTAAACTTAGGTTAGGTGGAAATTTTATTTTAATTAACCACTTAGCATACAATAGACATAGGTTTGGAATAAATATCCCTTAACATATAGAAAATGTCTCCGAGTAATTTCACCAACCCAAATTAACCCTTTTTTATAAGCTTTTCACACAACCAATGATAAAATTCAAAAACCTACATTCGTGGAACATGTCTCTAATATAAGAGACCTTGTTTTTAACTTGGATTTTACCTAATTTTTATTTCTTTTATTTATTTTCCACGTAGTAAAACAAAACAATTAAATATAAATGTAAGTCTAATGTGAAAAGTATTAAAACAAAAATTATAATGTTTGTACGAGAGATTTTTTTATCGTTATTATAATTTTTTATTTTTTATTTTAAATATATAATCATTTGTTATTGAATTCTCTATTAAAAATTCTAGATTTTTTTTAATAAGTTTGATATTTATTTATTTACACTATTTATACAATTATTTAACCCATGTCACAAGTTGTATAGGATTAATGGCTCTGATACCAAAATGTGATGTTACTTTTTCCCATTTAATAATCTTAATGTTAATTAAATAATTTGTAATGGTTATTTTCCCAGTTTATAATATATTTATTTAAGTACTTTATAATATAGTAAATAATTCATGTTAAAGTAATAAACAGATGATATCTAGTTAACGTATATATTAGCATTCAAAACACATACGTAATGCAAAGTAAGGTCCTTATAATTTCCACAATAGAAAGACTTGTGTCCAAACTATAGTTGTCTAAGGTGATTGTTGAGGCACTGGAGCTCTCTTCTAGAGGTCCTTCAATCGAACAAACCGGTAGCCCTAGCCAAGACACTCCAAGGTGTATGTTGTATCCCTGGTTGGATATACTCTGTATACCCCCTTCCCAACAAGTCCACCACTAACTCCCAAGCCTTCCACAATATTCTATGTTGGGTCTTTAGTACCTCCTGGTTAGATATACTCTATATACCCCCTTCCGAACAATTCCACCACTAACTCCCAAGCCTTCCACAATATTCTATGTTGGGTATTTAAACAATTAAAATAATTCATTATAATTAATGAAAAATCATATATTAAATTCTTGAGCACAAATTTTTATGTATATCCCATTAAATTCCCACATCACCGGTTTAAATAACTTTCCGGGTAGGTTTTCCAACCAACACACCTTTTCATAAAAATAATTTATCAATTAATTACATACACTTATAACCGAAAAACTCTTTTAGCTTTTAAGTATTCCACCCTATTTTAAAGGGGTTCCTAAGTACATATCCTCCCACCCTATTTTAAAGGGGGTCTTATTTTATATTTTTCCTTAGAATTAATCTTTGTAAAATAACTTTAAACATAATTTTATATCTTTTCTCTTGATTAAACAACTTTATAATAATTACTTTCTTTTCAAATTAAATAATATTCTATCTTTGTTTTCGGGGAATTTGTCATATAACACAATGTAAGGTGCAACCTTTACATCATCTAGGGGTATGACAACGTGCTCCTAATTTAACAAAGAACGAAATTTTTTAAACCCTAGATATTTTAGATTCACAATGCAATGATAATGCAATAAAGTATAGATTTGGCCTAAGCAATAAGCTAGAGAAATATAAAACCCTAGGTGCAATAGAGGGAAAAAGAGACTTAGCTGATTTTGTAATAAATCCTAAGGTGTGGCGAGCTAGAAAAATTATGGAACAGGAGGAAAGACTATCCCAACTAAGCCCACAAAATTATAGAGATGTCAGAAAAGTTGAGACTAGGGCACCTAAATTGGGTCAGGGACGCCTAAGCACCAGAGACCTTCTGTATATGCTTGTGACCTCGCAGAACCTCAGAAAATTATTTTTGTAGTGTCGTAAGATGTTCACTAATGTTCTTTGTTGATCGTATGTAGGTTATTGGAAGATTGTCGAGTTTTCCTATACCCTACAAAACATAAGACCTCATGCAAAGCCCCAAAACACATCAAATCCTAAAAATAAAAAGATGTAAATGGGGAGTTGGAATGACCCTAGTGATCACTCAACAAAGTGAACTTACAACCATGCGATGCACTACATCTCAAAATCCATGTAGTTCTATGTGTGTGTAGAATCGTTCCCTAAGCGGTCTTATGCAAGATGCACTGAAAAGCGAGAAATATCTAGATGTAGAAATGTAAATAGATGTGTGGATGTCAAAATGAAATTCCCCTCTTATGAAATGTATGAAAAAGAATGTAGTCCCTTGTCCCTTGAATGAATCTAAATGGATGCTTTGATGCTCTTGAAATGCCTTTGGATGCAACCTTAGGTGGTAGTAGTAGATGTTTAGAGCTTGGTCCTTTATTATGGTCACATAATTTTGTATTTATATGATTCCTTGTTTGAATTTCTTAATTAACCTTTAAAAGGTCGATCACTAAGAAAACAAGATTCCCAAAAGATAAAAGAGGCCCTCAAGGGGCAAGTAAGATACAAAGAGGTCGGGGGCACCTAGAGGGGCGAGTGCGCCTAGGCGATGGTGTCCTAGCTGGGCACTGGTGTCTAGAGCCAAGAAATATAAAATGATGAAATTCAGACTGAGTAGTGAGGTGTGCAAGACCAAAGAGAAAGCAAGCAAGAAAGAAAAGATGCCAAAGATAGATGTAAATTACTAATTTTCTCACTTAGGAATCATATGAATACTGGTATGTGATTAGGACCTATAAATGTACCCAAGTGCATGATATAGTGTCTACATTTTCTTCCACTTTATGTTGTTGAGTAAATACTCGATAACATAAAGTAGATCAGATATGCGTACCTAATAACCATGTATATTGATGGTGAAAGCGTGCCAAGGAGTCAATAAAAAGTGTGGAGTGATAAAATATGAAGCATGGAAGCTAGAGAAGAGGAAGTGACCCTAGGGGTGAAAGCATATGTGTTATGTTGCATTATACTAATTGTCTTTGTTGCTTGATGTGTTTGATGATGTGACTACTACTTCCCATTAGGATAGACCTGTAAAAGAGAAAAGAAAAAGAGTAATCAAATTCATTTATATGTGAATAATTTGATCCAAGTATGTAAAAAGTATGTAACAATGCAAAAAGGAACATGTGCACCTGATCCGTGATGAGTGAAAAAGGATAGAAAGTGTCCTAAAATAATATAGAAGAACGATTTTTTTGGGTGATATCATGCCAAGAGTGAGTTTTTTGGGCGATCTTACGCCAAGTGTGAGTTTTTTGGGTGATCTCACACCACGATAGAAGAAGTGTTGGGGAGAAAATTCTAGTGTTATTCTCCAACTCTGACTACTTCCCAACGATTTATACACCACTGAAAATGGTGTGATCCTACTTTTTTTAAGTTCAATCCATTTCGATCCAATGTAAATAGAAAAAATTAGATAACATGCATGTTGATTGTTGGAGGATTGTGCCTGTTCTGTGAAAACTGTTGTGTAAAATTCTAAAAATTGTGTTTATCTGAGAAAAACTTTGTAACTGCCCCCTGGTCATAGGCACCCAGGAAGGGTCAGGAGCACCCAAGCACTCATGTTTGTATATGGGTGCTAGCATTTGTTTCGTGTTGAGGACCCAAGTCAGATTATGATCCTGTTATGTAACTATATACTCAGTTGTTCATGTATTATGTAGGTCTGAACTGTGACTGTGTACTATTGAATGGGGTGACTAATTCACCCAATGTGTGCCCCCTCATTTGGGGGTGCATGTGACATCACTAGGAGGATGCGGCCCAAAGGAGGGGATTGGATGTTGATCTGAAACTGATGACCTGGAGGGGGAGGGAATGTACATGGTAGAAACCAAGGCACATGCAAATACAGTGGCTAAAAACATGTGTTAGTGCAAACAAGACAAATTCTCATATAAAAGACAATGTGTAATCCAGTAAGCAAGAAGACAATGTAGACTGCAAAAAGTAGGTTTCAAATATGGGACATCATTCACAATGTCACAAGACAATCAAGGCCGAAGCATACAAGTATTGAACAAGCAAGACATAGGGAAAATTCCACAAACAATGGCATACAATAGAAAACAATATCAAGCAAAATAATAAACAAGCATGGTAGCAAAAAATTCTTGCAAAGAAAATGTTGCACATGAAGCACCTGTTAGCATGATAGAAAGATAAAAATTATGTCAAAGCGTGTATGATCTGATATAACTTTGTGTGCTAGTAATAATATAAAGTAGTATATAATGAAATAATAATACCTGTAGTGTGTACAAAAGTAGATTCTCCCAAGAGCTGTTGTGGTACTTGTAAGAGGTACAATGCCAAGAATTTATGCTACGTGTAAAAGATCTGTGTAAAGTCTACATTCACAACTAGAAGGCAAGTGAATTTGCATGTGTATATCGAAAATATAATGATATAAAAAATATTTTTCTAGTATAGTAAGAAAAGTGTACAAGCAATTATAAGTTAGAAAGAACAATGTGTAACCAAGATATGCAGTATGCTATGAGTGTAAATGGAATGGAATACAATGCAAGTGTGATAGGAGTAATGTTCCCCTCGATCAAATGTAAATAATTATGTATGAGATGAGGTTCATTTATAAATGCCCCCTCAACAGTCAAGAATGAACCATAGAATGAGAATGTGTCATAGGGAAAAGGGTTGATATTGTATGGTACATAGATATGATCAATTAAGTATAGAGCATAGAAACTGAGTGAGTTTGGTGAGGTTCATTTCATATTTATACCCTCATCAGTTGATTATGAACCGTAAAACTAGAGTGCATCAAAGGGAAGTGTGTTGTGATGAATGTGTGCGAGAAATATGTGTCATGAATGCACAGCGTGTGAAGTGTGTAATGTGTATGATGTGAGGTTCATTAAAGTAGTATGCCCTCAACAGTCAAGTGTGAACTGTAGCACAAGAGTGCATCATTAGGTGATGACAATACAAGTTGTGTGTATCAAGTTTTTTAATGATGCTTAGAGATATGAAATATGAAGCATAAAGAGTAGAAATGATAGACACCTGAGGATGCTAAGAGAGGGGGAGTAAGCATGATGCCTCCAAGTGTGCCAATGATGGAGATCTATGCAGTGGTGCGAGAGATACCATGTCATTATGGGAGAGGATTATTTTTTTCATGATATGAAATAGATCTAGCACAATGGTAGGCATAAGTAACAATAGGACCATACGATAGTGGCGGAGTTTGAAATATGTCCTGGCCATCAGTAGAAGGATTATTTACTTTGACAAAACAAATTGGGAACAGAAGTGGAGTAGAATGGGGAGGAATCTTAAATGGTGGAAGTCTAGAGAGACCATCTAGAGTTTGTTGGTCTTTTTTAGTGAGTGGTTGTTTAGTTTAACTTGGTAATGTGATAGAAGACTTTACATGAGGAGGTGTTTGATTGATCTTGAGAGGTGGTTGTTGAGGCGGCTCTTGAATTTTCGTAGAAGAAATGTTAGTAACGATGGTATGATGCTCATTAGACATAGATGAATCAGATTTAGTAACCCAATGAGATTTAGCAATTGGCGATGAACATGTAGGAGCATTTTTTCTAGCAAATGAAATGAGACCATAATACTTAAGGTGGTCAATTTTTCACTTAATAGCATAGCAATCATTGTCATTATGTCCATTAATTTGATGATAATTGAAATATGGATGACCTTAATATTTTGTAAGTTGATAAGAAGGATAAAAATGAGTAGATGGCAAGTTGATTAATTGATGAGTTATGAGATGCGGAAGAATATCTTGTTACATAGTATTGAGATCAAAATTTAGAGGTGTGGGGAGTGGTAAGACTTAGGGTTCACTAATATGAGCACATGTAGAAGACATAGAATGAGGGATGAGAAGAAGAACTAGTGTAATCCTAAGAAGCATCCTTAAGATGATGGATTTCATATTTAAGTGATGTAATCGTGGATTCCATAGTATAGAATTTATCTTGAAATAAAGAATGTAATGCTTGAATTGATTTACAAATAGATTGATTGACATTAGAACTAAAAGGGTCATCAGAGAGCGATCGAAGATGGTACTGACTGTGAAGGCACCATTTTTGATAAGGTGATACATAAGGGTCATCCTTTACAATATGGGTCATTTGAAGCAATTTAAGCAAGGAACTTTAGAGACCTTATGAGCCATCCAAGAGTGTCTAAATGGATGGGTTCACCAAATGATTTAACAAATATTGAAATTTGTAAAACCCTAGATATTTTAGATTGGAGATAAAGTCATATCTCTTTAAGCAATGAAACCCTAGGTGGGAATAAGAGACATCACAATAAATCCTGAGGTGTGCCGAGCAACTAGTGGAATAGGAGGACAAACTATCGTAACCAACCCAGATTTCAGAACTATCAGAAATTTTGGGAGGGCGCCTAGATTGGGTCTTAGGCACCAAAGACCTTTTGAGTGCTTGTGACGTAGAACCTCATCAATTTTTGAAATGTCACAAGATGTTCGTTGATGTTTGTTTTTTATTGTCTGTAGGTTGTTGAAATATGGTTTGAATGTAACCTGCCAAACATGACCTATTGCAAAACCCCAAAACACATCAAATCCTAAAAAGAAAAATATGCGAATGGGGAGTTGGAATGAGCTCAAAACCCGATAGAATACTTACAAAGCGCTACACTACATCTCAAACTCCATGTAGTTTTATGTGTGTGTAGAACCCTAGGTGGCTCTTATGCAAGATTTTAACGAGCAATATCTAGATGTAGCAATGTAAATAGAACAAAATGAACTTCCCCTCCTATGAAGTGTATGTAGAAGAATGTGGTTCCTTGTCCCTTGAATGAAGCTAGATGGATGCTTTGAGGCTCTTGAAATGCCTTTGGATACAACCTTAAGTGGTAGTAATAGATGCTTAGAGCTTAGTCCTTTATTATGGTCACATACCTTTGTATTTATATGATTCCCTTGTTAAAAATTCATAATTGACCTCTAAAAGTTTGACCACCAAGAAAGAAATATGCCCAAAAGATAAAAGAGGTCCAAAAGGGGGTGAGTATGATACAAAGACGTTGGGGGCACCTAGAGGAGATGAGGGCACCTAGGCACTAGCGTCCTGGCTGGGCGTTGATGTCTAGAGATAAGAAAAATAAAGCAGTGAAAGTCATACTGGGAAGTGAGGTGTGTAAGACCACAAAGAAAGCAATAAAGAAAGAAAATAGGCCAAAGATAGATGTCAATTACTACTTTTCTTGCTTAGGAATCATATGAATAGTGGTATGTGATTAGGACCTAGAAATGTACCATGCATGATTTTCTACATCTCCTATGTGTTCTCAAAACTAATATATCTCTTGTTGAAGCGCATTTCTAAATTGTTGGCATAACACCAAGGGTGCCAAAACAGTGCTGGGAAATTATCTGCATCAACATGGATATAACACTTCAAAAACATCTAGTGAACTTTTCCCCTTGAATAGTGATTGAAGCATAGTTGTAGTACACCAATATATATGACCCTTAACTAAAATTCCAAACTACAACTATGTGGTTAAGTATAACATGGGGATATGGTGTAATCTAATATAAGAGGACTAAAACGACATGTAAACTACACTAAATGCAATATGGAATGATTTTAAACAATTAGCTAATCAAATGAAAGTAGAAATGCTAAGTATGCAAGATATGTAGAAAGGAAAGTGACTTCGGTTGATTGCCGAAGATCTCGTTGGCATAGGTCTTGTAGGTTTCACTATGAGATTCCAAGAGGCAAGAATAATTGTATAGAAGTCTCGTAAAGACTAGGATATGGAGGATCTGGAATGGATTCTTTGCGCCCAAGAGGTGTACTGCGGGTGCCCTGGTTTACAAAATGAGGCATCGTGGTGCCCTAGTCTGTACAATAGCTCCATAACTAATTTGGTCCTTTCAGTGTTCGCACAGGTATTATGAAATATTCCTCATTTTCTGTCACACTGGATTCACTGCACTACACCTGGTACCGAATGTATAATCCAATAATGTATAGATGAATTGCAAGATGACCCAAAAAAGACAAATAAGTATCAAAACCCTAAAAATAAAATATGCAAAATGAATGGGTCAGACTGACCTCAGCTAGTCACAATAGTGGGCTTACTAAATTGAGCATTGCACTACATTTCAGACCCAAATGTAGTTTTGATGTGTGTGTGTGTGTGTGCATCATGTGCCCTAGGTTCTCTTGTGTCAATTGTACTTTGTGAAGTAGCGAGCAATAACTAGATGTAGAAAATGTAATAGAATGTGTGCATGGAATAGAATAGAATCTCTCCCCTATGTTTGATTGATGAAGATGAATCGGCCTTGTAGTTGTGATGGAGCTAATGGATGCAAATTATCTCCAAATGGATGCAACTTTAGGTGGATGATAGTAGTGACTAGTGCTTGGTCCCTCATTATGGTCTCATAACTTTATATTTATAGGGTTATCTTGATCTAATTTCATAATTAACCACAAAATGGTTGACCACCAAAAATATAAAGATCTCAAACAGCTAGAAATACCCCAAAAAGTGGAGGGAAAGTTTAAAAAGGATCGGGGCGCCTCTTGTGGGACTAGGGCGCCCATGGGTGCCCCAGTACTAGCTTGGCCACCCTAATCAAAGCTAAAATGGCAGAGGATGATAAAAACCAAATCGAAATGTATGCAGTGAGGTTCATTTGGTTTTCCCCCTCGAATGAACCATAAACAAGGGTGTGTCATTGAGAAATGGTCAAAGTGTGTGTGTTGTGTCTAGCGTGTTGGGATGATTGTGCATATGTGTTGTGATGATATGTGACCTAGAGATGATGTGTGTGTGACCCCTGTAGCTGAAGCATATATCATGACAAGATGAATGTAGGATTGATGATGTAGCCTAAAGCATATATCACTACAAGATGAATAAAGGGAGTGGTGATGTAACCTAAAGTGTATACCACTACAAGATGATAGAGTAGGTGAGCATTTATCTTATAGCGTATGTCACTAACCTAGGAATGTCACATGATGGAAGGTCAAAATGAGACATGTGTGAGTGTGATAAGGTCCATTTGATGTGTAAACCCTTGGCAATGAAGTATGGACTGAGGAACTAAAGTGTGTCATAGGGTAGTGAGTACAGCATGTAGAAAGATGATGTAGTATGTATAATGATAAGAGATGACCATATGATGAATAGAATATGTAATGTACGATGTATAATATGTAATGCAAGATATAATGTATGGTGTCTAATATGTAATGTACAATGTATAAGTTATAATGTATGATGTAGACTAACTAATGTAATATGTGCGCGAGGTAGTATATAAAACGTTAGAGTCGTAGACCATGAAAGTGTTGGATATGTATGATGAAAACAAGTATGATTTTTGATATAAATATATGTAAAGATTGAAATGATATAGACTAATTGTAAAATTTATAACACGAGACATGATATGTGGTGCCAAATGTGAAGTGTGTGGGGTTCATGTGTAGTAATCCATCAACAGTCAAGTGTGAATCGAAGCACAAGAGTGTGTCATCAGGTAGTGACGACGCTAAAGTACGAATGAGTATGTGTATGTGAGAATATTGATGTATGGGAATGCAAATATGATAGATGCCAATATTATTAGGGGGGATGTATTAGATGTGATTCCTCCAAAGTGTACATGAATATGTGGGATAATCATTGACCATGAAAGATGAATGTCCTCCATCTGACACATGTGATGGTGAAAACATAAGACTATGCTCTAACAGTGGTGGTATAGTGTTGATGAATGAATTTTATGTGCATGTGATGGGTGAATGTACGATGAAGGACATGGCATCACAAAATGAATCGGTGATGGATATCTACGTGATGATAAATGTGAAGATGATGAAGACCCTTATGGAATAAACTGAGGTGGTGACCTATGTCGAGATGTAGTAATTGTCCTAGGAATGGACCTATAGATATATGTAGGACTAGTGGAATGATATGGTCATGTAGACGATGCTCGAGTAGGTGAGCTAGGAGTAGACTATGCTTTGAGTAACAGAGAATGTGATGTTATTTGAGTAGAATGTGATGTCGAGTTCACCAAAATGATTAACTAAAAATGGGCATATATAATAGTTAATCTAATCTAGAATGACATGTAAATGCATTAAATAAATGCAATAAATTACTATGGAAAATGACCCAAGCAAATATGAAAATTAAAATGTTAAACCCTAGAGTACTAAGAGAGTTAGAATGAACTTAGCTGATTAGAGAAGCTCGTTGGACTATGTCGCAGAAATGACTGGAGGAACAGGAAGCCAGAACGACTGTACATAGGTCTCAAAAAGGATAGATATGAGTTGTCTAACTAGACTGGAGTGCATGGAGAGGGACTGGGGTGCCTATGGGTGCTCTAGTCTACAAAATGGGCACCCTAGTCTGTGTAAAATGTCTAGAACTAAGTTTAACTGGCCCAGAAGGTGATCTAAAACCCTCGTTAGGTTTCGCATCAGATTCATTGCACTGCACCAGGTGTCGCTGATAATCCCATATATATATAAGACCTATAAAAGACCAAAGAGGAATATCAAAACCCTAAAAAAATGCAAATGAATGGGTCAAGTTGACCTCACTGCCACAACAATGGGCTTACTAACTGGGTGTTGCACTACACTTCAGACCCAAATGTAGTTTTGGTGTGTGTGTGCATCATGTGCCCTAGGTGCTCTTATGCCAGTCGCACTTTGTGAAGTAGTGAACAATAACTATATGTAGAAAATGTAATAGAATTTGTGCATGGAATATAATAGAATCCCTCCCCCTATGCTCGTGTGATGCAAATGAACCAGCCTTGCCCTTGTGATGGAGCTAATGGATGCAAATGATCTCCAAATGAATGCAACTATTTGGATGATAGTAGTGACTAGTGTTTTTTCCCTCATTGTGGTCTCATAACTTTATATTTATAGGGTTCTCTTGATCTTATTTTGTATTTAACCCTAAAATGGCTGACTACCAATAAGATAAATATCTCAAACGGCTAGAAAGAGCTCAAAAAGTGGCAGGAAAATTCAAAAAGGATTGGGGCACCCTAGTGGGACCAGGGCACCCATGGGCACCCTAGTATTAATCTGAGTGCCCCAATCAAGCCTAAAATAACGTAAAACAATGAAAGTTGACTAGGCATGCAGGTGCAAGAGGTCAAGAATGACAAAAGAAAATAAAATAAGATGGCTAAAATAAGGGGGTTAATTAGGCCATTTTCATGATGAGGAGCTATTTTTGGAGATGGTGTGTGGAGCACACAAACTGGTTAAAAACTTGCATGACACGCATTGGCTATTTTTGGAGGATCGGCTATGAAGCACTTTGCATGGATATAGGCTGAGAATAGAATACTACTGATAGTTAACTAAGAAGAAGTCTATTGTTAGTGCACTTGCATGTGTGGCTATTATTGTAACGTGCGTGTGGCTAATAATAGCATGTGACCTATTTTGGGATTAGATAAGTGGTGAAGGGAAAGTCCCCACCCTTATAAATATGTAGTGAACTGTGTAGCATAGTAGGGCATGTGAGAACTGAGTTATTGTGAGGTTATGCTGCCAAATCTGATGTGTGCATAGACTATGGTACTATCTATTGTAATAAGCTTTATGTGTATTTATCATGTTTAATGCAATGGAATGTGTTGGCTGAATCAAGAGTGTCAAATCCTGAGTATAATTGGTTCGTGCATGCTTGATTTCATCATGGTTATCTCTTAAGTCTGTTATTCTCTAGATCTAGATCTGAATATGTACTGTAGAATGATATATTAGTCATAGATCTGAATGCTTTAAGTCTTCATCATGCTAACATCCTGTAACAACAACCCTAAAGAGGGGCCTGGTACCTTTGCATGCTTCGGGTGAGTGCTCGGTCTAGGCTGAGTGATGTGCCAGCATGCCTGGGCTTTTACTGGTGAATTCTAGGTTGCATCATTGGTTCCATTTCCGGGACCTCTTTTTCAGTTGTTTTCAGGATGGTTCGCGATGAAGACATACCGGTTGACCCTAGCAAGTGTTGAGGAGTGGATACATGATCTAGAAGAAGAATACGCATGAAGGTTCAACACTGGATCTGAGTTTAACACACGTGTATGGGTGGAACATAATCTGTATGACAGTTTATATGAGAGCTTCTTTGTTATCTTTCCAGTAGAATTGTATGAGTGGCTGATTGCTTATGCATCTAAATGGAATTGGAGGTATCACACACTTGTCTAGATGCAGGAAGAATTTCAGACCCTTTATGATGTTGATCTAATTTGGACTCACGTTATGGATACGTGGTTCCATGGTGTTTTGAACAGTTATATCTTGGAGTACTCAATTTCCACTTATTCGTGCCCAGAGGTAGCTGAATTCTAGTTTTTACGATATCCAAGGGGAACTTACCTGCAAGGCATTCCACTGGTGATCAAGATCCTGATGGTAACTTTGAATTTGGAGAGAAAACTGATGGCTAACTAAACCCCACCACACAGGGGCAGGAGCAGGTTTGGTGAAAGATGGCAGACCTAGTGGTAGAGAGGTAGAGAGAGGAAAGGTGGCTTAAGTATAATGAGGCATGTGAGAGGGAGGTAGAGAAGTAGTGGGAGGTTGCAGAGAAAATGGCATTGTGGAGAAAGATAGTTTGGGAAGGAGTTGAAGTTCATGCAGAAGACGTGGAACCTGAGCATCAGGAACTCCCCCATTTGGGAAAGCATGACAGGGAACCCTCCTTGGCCTCATGTAGAAGCATGCTAGTAGAGATGACCTGGGCCACGGCATGCATCTGAATCCACCTGACAACCTTTCCCTTGCACTTGGTTTTCCAGCATCTAGTACAACAAACAATCAACAAGCTAATTCAAGTAGTGGGAGAGTAGGAGTGAGTCTTATAAGAGGCACAACGATGGCAGCACAAATGAATTCATTGTTATATGGGAGTACCTTTTTGGGTGTATCATCTACACAGAATTCAGGCACGTAGATTTTTGGACTATCTTCTGGGAGTAGTAACACTTTGCAGACTATTGGGGTATAGTTTCAGTACTACTGTTGGGACATAGGGAAGTACATCTTCTGGTCTGACCCAGCTACAGAGGTTTGGGATCAGGAGGTATAGGTGGCTCTAGCTCTAGTGGATCTGGTGGTTCTGGAGGTAGAGGAAACACAGGAGGTTCTGGATCAGGTGGGCAAGGTCCGCACCAACCCCAGAATATTTACATGGAGATGTCTCTTCATCTTCTAGAGTATAGGGGCATAAAATATGTTGCTGAACACATACATATGTGTGAAATAATGTGGCATGCAAAAGGAATCATGAATTCTGAGCATAGGGAAAGTCAATTTCTACTACGTTACAAGGGCGCACACACAGTTGGTATAGAAATTTTGACCTTGATCAGACTTGTGTAGACTATACAACTTTAAAATATGCATTCCTTAAAGAGTTTCACATCCCTGAGTTTGAGCAGAAGAGTATAAGTGTGCTCAAGGATATTAAGCAAGGCACTACTGAGAGTGTCAGAGAGTATGATGCCCATTTTAAAATGTTGTTATCTAAGCTTTCTTATGATATTCATGCAAGCCAACATGCACAATGGTTTGTTGGAGGCCTGATTACACCTTTTAGGAGGGCACTATCACATAAAACATACACTGATCCACGTGAAGCACTTGAAGCAGCCTTACACGCTGAGGTAGTTGGAAGTATAGACACTGGGGTGAGCCCATTTTTAGAAGCACAGATCACAACTATGGCAAAGCAGTTGGAGAAACTATCGAAAATTCAGCACATGAGATGCGCACAGGGATTTGGTGCATAGATTGTGAAGTGGAAGGTCACACAAAGGATAGTTTTCCCCACAGATCAGTGTGCTCATTGTTGTTAGATTGTGAGATATGCCATTTAAACCATGATGCTAGCCGTTGCCCATTACTACAATGCACGATAAGGAAGAACATTTCATGCTACTGCAAAATTGTAGGTCCATGACTCATGACATGGAAGACTTCCGGCTGATTGGTCAGATCCATGATGCTATAGATATTGGTGTATGAAAGAAAGGAGTTTTAGATAACTCTAAAGGAAAGAATGAGCATCAGGATTGGGATCACAATCAGGTGTGCTATGATCGGAATGAAGGGTGTTTTGAAGGCATCCATGGCTGAGGTCGAGGATACCATGGTGGATTTGGAGGATGAGGCTGTGGTGGTGGAAGAAGTGAGTTCCCTCATGGAACGTGTTATACATGCGGATCTCCTGACCACTACAGGTGTGAATGTCCTCAGAATATTACATGTTCTTTCTGTGGAAAGAATCATAGCTATGAGGAATTCCCAGACTTGTATGAGCATCTTAGCAAGCAACATAAACAAGAAAACAAAGGTGCAGGGATGGTTAGGATACAATGCACTATGGAGAATCAGTGGATGCCTAAGTTGGAACCAGAATCTGAGGCATTGCAGGTAAAGATCACGACCCACACTGAAGCAGCATGTGCCAAAGAAGCATTACAGCAGAAGCCTACCATCACTAAGGAGGAGGTTCTACATGCATGGTACCCAGATCCTTCCCATCAGAAGGAGGTTTATAGGAAACCATGGAGGTACTCAGGAATCTTCAGGGTGAGATACAATATTTAAAAGAGAAATCATGGAAGATGGAGCAAAAGAAAGCATCAGAGATGGTCCAAACTGATATAGATGACTTGAGAGAAGTGTGCAAATTGTTGCGCCAGGAGAATATCATTCCACTATTGGGGAATTGGTTAAAAGGAAATACTCCACGTGTAAGTACTGAGACTGGATGACAGATCCTGCATGCAAATATTCCCCCTCATAGCCTAGATTATGACAAGGAAATAACTCTGAATGTTGTTGTGGATGGGTGGCTATTGAGTAATATACTGATTGATACTGGTGTGGAAGTCAATGTTCTTACCTTAGATGCATGGGAACAAATGGGGAGACCCCCATTGCAGCCATCCTCTAATGTATTGTTCATGGCTAATCGGACTAAGGCCACTCCCATCGGAGTTTTAAAAGATGCATCCATTACCATACAAGGAGCCAAGTTCACTAGAGACTTTGAGGTTTTAGCACTGGAAGAGTCAGATAGCTTCCCAAGCTCTATTGGGGCATCCTTGGTGCTATGCAAATAATGTTGATCTTTGGTTCAACAAGGGTTATATCAGTTTTGAAAACAAGGAGGAAAGAGTTATTATCCCTTTAACAGATGGAAAATCTACACCCTATGTTGAGCCCTTGAGTGAAGAAGACCTGAATAGGATTTATGTATGCACCATCTGGGATCCAGAGGTGCTTGAGCCATGTAAAGAAGGAATCCTTTAGTGGGAGGATGCACAATCTATTAGTGATACTACAAGTGTTTCTTGTGATAATTGGGCTCATAGCACTTATGAGTTGGTAGGGCACGAAGTAAAGAGCATATTTCCTAAGGACAAGAAAACCATGTTATGTCAGGAGAATAGGTAATAACTCAGTACCTTGTTACACTGGAGAAGGAGATCCTATGGTGTTCCTATGTGCCATGGAGGAACAGTGGATAGACCCACTAGAAAGAAGAAATATGCTAGCATATACACTACGTGGGACAACAGCGTGCTGGTGGGTGGTCCACAAGGATAATCTTGTAGGATGGAATGAAATTAGGATTGCTCTTGCCACTAGGTTCTACAGGAGAAATGCACCTACTCAAATCTATACTTATCATGGTAATCAACCTGTTCAACACCACGTTCAGAAGTGTGAGAGACTCTGGACAGAGGGGTAGGAAGCTTTACCACCTTCACTCTGGGTGCACAAGTTTTATTCCACTTTACAAGGTTGTGTGCGTGCTTGGTATGTCTATGCAGAACTCCATAGAGAGACTAGAAATTGGTAGGATTTAATTGTAGGAATGGCCCAGACATTTGACTTCTTCTCTACCAAGCCTCTGGTGGAAGAAGCATTAAAAGTCATAAAGCACTTAACTATGGGAGATAGTGCCAAGGCTGAAGAACTCCTTCAGGAGTTATTGGATGAAGGAAACTCAAGAGTGCATTTTGTTGAAGAGACAGAGGCCGATGCCACACTACTTCAGCATGCTTTCCTTGAGAAAGAAAAAGGAAAAATGGTCTACTTAGTGGATGACAAAGAAGTAGAAGATCTGGATATAAACCATTCAACAGGTAGGCGTGAGGTGTTGGATAGTGCAGATAAGACCACGCGTGCCTATCATGAACCTATGAAGACAAAGAAGGTGAATATTGGATCAGATGTTGAGCCTAAGGAAGCCATAATTGGAGACTATTGGTCAGACTCTGAAGTGGAAAAAATCATAGAGCTACTATGGGATTATCAGGACTTATTCCCTCGAGGGTACCATGAACTTAAAGGCATGCATGAATCATTAGGGGAGATGAAGATAAATCTTAAAGAGGGTGCATGCCCAGTTAGAAAGAGACCCTACAGGATGAACCCCAACTTGTGTGAAAAGGTCAAAGAAGAGATTGAAAAAATGTTGAAGTCTGGGATTATCAAGCCCCTTGATGAGTCAGAATGGGTTAGTCCAATGGTGATCAGTATCAAGAAGGATGGATGGATTAGGATCTGTGTGGACTACAGGGAGCTGAATGTTGCATGTGTGACTGATCCCTTTCCTACACCATTCACTGAGGAAATACTAGAAGGTGTTGCAGGGTGTGAAATCTATTCATTTACAGATGGGTTCTCTGGGTATCATCAGGTTAGGATTTCCCAGGAGGATCAGGAAAAGACTACTTTTACTACTGAATGGGGTAGCTTCACCTATACTGTGATGCCTTTTGGTCTAAAAAATGCACCTGTTGTATTTTCACGCATAGTTGTTCAAGCATTCAAGGAGTTTATTCACAACTTCTTACAGGTTTATTTGGATGATTGGATGGTGTATGGATTAGTTAAGGATCATTGTGACAATCTGTGCTTAATGTTTGAAAGATGTAGATAGTTGAGTATCTCTTTGAACATCAAGAAGTGCATATTTTCTACACCATTTGGGATACTGTTAGGACACATAATCTGCAAGGAAGGTTTGTTGGTTGATCCAGCTAAGGTTGCAGTCATTATAGGCCTAAAAGAGCCTACCAGTCAGAGTGAGGTGTGTGGATTTTTGGGTCATACAGGATATTACAGGAAGTTTATTAAAGGATATGCCAAATTTGTCACACCGTTGGAGGAGTTACTGAAAGGGAAAGGTACGTTCTACTGGGGAGAACCGCAGCAGCGTGCATTCGAGACATTAAAGGAGAAACTTACTACCATGCCTATTCTACATTTTCCTTCATGGGACCAACCATTTCATGTACATGTGGATGCCTCTGGCATGGCCATTGGCACAGTATTGGCTCAGCCTGGAGAAGGTATTATAGATCATCCTATCTTGTTTTGCTAGTAGAAAGTTGACTCCTGCAGAATAGAACTACACAACTACAGAGTGCAAAGCTTTGTCAATGATCTATGTGCTACATAAATTCTGACAGTACCTACTGGCTACACCATTTTTCTTTTATACAGATCACATGGCATTGAAGTATTTGGTAAACAAACCCATTTTACAAGGGCACATATGCAGATGGGTACTCTTATTTCAAGAATTTGATTTCACAGTTGTGGTAAAACCAGGGAAAAGTAATTCTGGACCAGACCATTTATCCAGAATACAGTCAGGAGAAGAAGCACATGAAATTGAAGATACCATGCCAGATGCACAGTTATATAGGTTACAATGAGCACCATCAGAATTAGAGGACATTGTTGTCTTTCTATGAACATGCATGACACCAGAAGGAATGAAATCCTTAGAAGAAGAAACAACTTGCTATACGTGTGACACCCTATATGTTAATTAGTGGTGACCTGTACAAGTTAGGTCGGGATGAAGTATTGTGTTGTTGTGTACTGGAACATGAGTGCACAGATATCATGGAGGAAGCTCATGGTGGTATTACAGGTGGCCACTATGCAGGTGATGCCACTATGTGCAAGATTCTACTCACTGGATTATGGTGGGAGACCCTGTATAAAGATTGTAAGGATTATTGCAAAGCTTGTGATCATTGTCAACATCTTGGAAAACCAGGACAATGAGATGAGATGCCATTAAGGCCTATTCCTAGTGCAGAGCCATTTGAGAAATGGGCTATAGATTTTGTGGGTCCTATTTCACCAGCTACGTGTAGAACTGGATCATGTTATATCATAACTTGCACAAGATTATCTGACAAGGTGGGCAGAAGCAACACCTACAAAGGATTGTACAACAGCTACAACAGCTAGGTTTCTATGGGAAAATGTTATTACATGGTATGGATGTCCTTTAAGTTTGACCAGTGATAGGGGCACACACTTTCTGAATGAGACAATCAGAATTTTATTGGATGAATTCATGATTGCACACCATAAGACTACACCATATCATCCTCAGGAAAATGGGACTGTTGAGGCTTTCAACAAAATTTTGAGCCAGACATTAACAAAAATATGTGATGTTGGAAGAAAGGATTGGGATGATAAAGTATCTGCAGTACTTTGGGCATATCGAACAACATATAAAAGGTTGAACAAAGCCACACCATTTCAGTTAGTGTTTGGCGCAGAAGCAGTTCTTCCTATGGAATTCATGTTACCTTCTTTGTGTATTGCACGCTGGAGGTCTAGCTGATGAGAAAGCATTAGAAGAATGGATTGAAAAGTTAATCAAGTTGGATGAGTGATGAGAAATAGCATGTTGGAGTCAAAAACAAGAGAAGGCCAGGCAGAAAGCATGGCATGACAGGCACATCAGGGATAAAAAGCTTGAGATAGGACAGATGGTGCTCCTTTATGATTCTAAATTTTTGTGCCATCCAGGTAAACTCAAAGTACATTGGTTGGGGCCGTATGTTATCACTCACATACTTGAAACATGTGCTTTTCAATTAGAGGTGCTTGATGGAATACGGTTACCTGGATACTTCAACGGGAGTAGGCTGAAGCCCTACTATAAATAAGTCTTCTTGGTGTTTGTAATAAGGCAGTGTTTCCATTTAGATTAGGTTTTCAATTCTGCATTTCCTTAATGTGTTTCCTTCTTTGTCGCTATGCTTTGTCAATTTAGTTGGTGTTTTTGTAATAAGCATGTTTACGTGCCAGAAGCTAATTACTATTTGGAGAATTTTTATGTGCAGAGGACTACACATACCCTTAGTGTGGGGTGGTTATTGATATCAGGTACATGACTGATGAAAATAAGTACACATGAAAGGAACTAACTGCTACGGGTGTTATTCAAGTTGGAAAATTGAAAAAAAAAATATTGCTTCTGGAAATGAGGACCATAGGTGGAGGTAAATGAAGAAACAAGTATAACGTGAGGTAAGCAGAGGCCATGTGAAGACTACCAGTGGAAGGCGTAGTGATGAGGTACTCAGGTGCATGGAGGCGCTGAAGAGAAGTCTATAGCTAAAAGGTAGGAGGGTGCACTAGAAGGTTATAGCTTGGGGCATGAAGATGTACCACACGGAAGGAAATGAAAATGGTCGATTAATGAGAGGATTGTTGGTAGGTGGAGGAGTAATAAATGCACTAACTTTTTGAAAATCTATATAAGGATGGGATGTGAGTTCATTTTTACCATTGCAATTAAGAGAATTTGAAAAGAGCTAAAGTGAATGAATGAGAAATCATGTTGAGGTGCGAAGAGTGTGAAACCAGACGTGGAGAGAAGGTTTGTGCATAGGAGAAGCTTGTTCCCATAGGTGAAGGGTTTGAGTGAAGCAGATGTGTTACAAACAAGCTAGGGCATGTGATTTCCACTAGGGCATGGAGATTTGAACTAGGGTTTCAACTTGCTCTTGATTACAGAGGGAAGAAAAGAGAGATTTTTCAGATGGCACCAAAGAAAGCACCCGCAACAGGAGTAAAAGGGAAGAAGAAGGTCGAAGTGGAAGAAGAAATTTCTCCCGAGAGTAATTTCTCAGAAATGCAGTATCCAGAGGGTGTGATCGTGGGACAAGAATGGGATTCCCACATCCATCAATGTAAAATCAGTGATTACAACCATCGAACATCAGATAATAAGAAGGAGCTCGATGCGTTGTTGAGCACAAAAATGAACAAGCGCACAACAGAAGATATGCCAGTGTACGATGACGCTGGTGAGAAGTTACTAAAGCAAATTGGAGTCTACCAGTTGTATGAGCTGCCATACTTTGGGAAGTATGAACCATTGTATCGATGGTTGATGAGCAGAGTCCATGAGGACTTCTTCTACTTCACTGGATGGAGGGTTAGAATCACAGCTGCCTTGATTTCAACAGTGACAGGACTAAGGGCCTCAGGAGTGGATCTGGAGAGTGATTTAACTGATAAGGCCACAATCCTGGAGACAAGGAAGGAGTTGGGGTATACCAAAGGTCCATGTGGCATGGACATTGACAAATTGAAGAAGTACCCAGTAGTGCAAGGAAGCTACACATCTTGTAACAAAGTTGAATGACCAAGAAAGGTGGTCGCAGGTAAACACAATGTGGCTACACGTTGCAAAGAAGATGTCTCAAGGAGTGGTCTACAATATTGTGGATCACATAGCAAAGACAATCATTGAAGAAGTGCAGACATAGGTGACAGAATAAGTTTTGGTGCTATTTTATTGTCTTTGGTGTTTATGGAGATTGGAGTGCCCGATGGGCCAAAGGAGAAGATTTGGGAGTACCCCACGGAACACAAATATCTGGCAGAAAGATTTCAAAAATACTTGTGTGAAGGATCAATGAGTGGACCATTCAAGCAGAGGGTGGAGAAGTGGTATGATAGACTCCATGCAGTGTTTGAAGAAGAGTGGCACATACCCAAGGAGTTGCCTTCGGTGGTGGGTAAGGCAGTATAGTTTGCAGTCTACTAACATTTTTGCATCACATGGATTTGCGATGAAGGATGGGGCTTGGAGCCCATGGTGAAAAACTACCATATGCCTTCACAGCAAGATATTTCCAGGCATCAGTTCACTGGTTTTTAGATGCATGCCACCTAACCTTCAATGCAGACAAGGTAGATTTGACTACCACACTCTGAGAAAGAATGTATATCCAGGGTGGAATGCCTACATTGAGAGGCTTATCTCAGATATTATAAGCATGAATCCTGTAAGCTTGGTAGTTGGGGACACTAGAGTAGTGCTTGTGTACCTTCAACTCAAGCCCAAGCTAGAGAACACTAAGTATGTGGAGAATGAGTTTGTGCTCCCAGGGCCGCCAAAAGGTAAGCATACAATGGAAAATGTTCCAGCACCTAAGCCCACAGAGACAATACAAGTAGATGATGAAGAAGAGGAGCATGAAGATAGTGGTGGTTTGGAGCACAGAGGGAAGAAGACAACCTCCAAATAGGGAAGAAGTTGAGTGCATGACTACTCCACCCCAGCCACAAGAAGGAGATGATGAGGACCTAGATGCAGTACAAGGAGAGTGCACTTCAAAAGAGTATTCAGGAGAACAAGGACCCAAGGTGCTACTCCACAATCAGTGCACAGATCACCTCGACTCTCTCCACAGAAGGAGACAACTGAGAAAAGAAGAAGGAAGTTGAAGCTGAATGAGGAGGTGGAAGAGTCTGAGGAAAAGTGCCCAATTCCCCTACACCTCCAGAGAATGTGGAAGAACCAAAGGATGAAGAAATGAAGGATGGAGAAGAGGGAGAAAAGGAGGTAGATGAGACAGTGACCAAGACTGCTCAGGGTACAGTAGAACAAGCTCCAAATCTTGAAGCCCAAGTTCCTAAGGGGCCAAGATCAAAGAGAACAAGTGGAGAATATGTTCCACCAGTCATGGGCTATGCCGAGGACACAGGTAAAATTGTCTGCGCCCATTTTCAGAGCACAGTGACACAAAAGGAGTTGTATGGCTGGGAGCTGATGGATGAAGATATGGCAACCATGCGCACAAGGAAGCAACTATCATGGTCGATGCACACACACATGGATGAACCAGAATTTGATGTATGTGAAGAGTCATGTGTATCAAGGAGGTTGAAGAAGACACCTCAGGCCAGACACATAACAGTAAAGCCTACTGTTATGTCAGATGAACAAGTGAGCAATGCTTTGGTGAAGGTCTCAACAGAGGTGGCACGGTGAAATATGGATAAGGCTGCAACAATTAGGGTGCTGAGGGAGGAGATCAAGACTAAGGATGTAGAAATAGCGTGCCTAAAGCAAGAAAAAGACTTGGCATAGAAGAAGAACATTGTTTTCATCAGCATGGCAGAGGAAGTTGGGGACAATATCATGAAAGCAAAGCCACACTTAGAGCCAAAGGTACCCAAAACATTTCCTTGGACAATGCATTATGTAAGTACCTTGGTGGACTTAGTGCTTGAAGATGAACCTCTGTGCATGCCAGAACCAAAGGATCCAGCACAGGAAGTAGAGCGAGAAAAGGCTTTGGTGATGAGAAAGATTGCATCATATGAGGGGTTGCTTCAGAGCTTGCAGGAGGAACTGAAGAAAGCAGATCAAGCGCTGAATATTTGTACAGCCCCAGAAGCCAGTTATAAGAACCAGGACCATTTTGGAAGACAGTGAAGTCCTGAAGGCCATGAAAGATGAGACCTTGGGCCACGCAAATGATTAGCACTTGTCAAGTCAGAAGCGTGAGGCCCTTACAACAGCTCAAGAACCACACAAGGAAAGGTTGGATGAGCTTGGGAAACTCATCACACAAAATATGGACTTATTAGAAGGAAGAATGACTGCCATGTCCAACATTGTGTTGGTCTTGCAGAATGAGAAAGGAGAGATTGCAAAAGATGAGTTAGAGTCAATTGCAGTGGATATCCCAGAAAAGGTAGAGGCTGCGCTCAATGATTGGTAGACTTTAGAGGTGGAAATAAAAGAAGAATATCCAGAATTGATTCTTCAGGTTGAAGCAGAAGATACTGCAGGGTAAAGACATTCTTTTATTCATCAAAATTATTTCTATTCTTCTATTCATATTCTTTGATTCATTTTGGAGACAACCATTGCCGGGGCGAAATGCAATTAGTGTGGGGTAATGTTGATCAGTTAAAATATGGAACTTAGCAAAGAACATACAGAAGGTTCACGTGGAAGAGAAGAGCACATTCAAAAGCATGGAAGGATCAGAAAGGAATCACGTGTTGAGGACAGAGACAGATTCGGGACTTAGCCATTTTCACGATGAGGAGCTATTTTTGGAGATAGCGTGTGA
This sequence comes from Taxus chinensis, assembly GCA_019776745.2. NCBI lineage: Eukaryota > Viridiplantae > Streptophyta > Pinopsida > Cupressales > Taxaceae > Taxus > Taxus chinensis. The sequence continues at coordinate 908,056,022 of CM034146.1, forward strand.
AGCACACAAACCGGTTGGAAACTTGTGACATGCATTGGCTATTTTTGGAGGATCAGACTACGAAGCACTTTGCATGGATACAGGCTAAGAATAGATTATACTACTGATAGTTAACTAGAAGAAGTCTATTGTTAGCGCACTTGCATGTGTGGCTATTATTGTAATGGTGCGTGGCTAATAATAGCATGCGACCTATTTTGGGATTAGATAAGTGGTGAAGGGAAAGTCCCCACCCTTATAAATATGTAGTGAACTATGTAGCATAGAGGATGTGAGAACTGAGTTATTGTGAGGTTATGCTGCCAAATTTGATGTGCGCATAGACTATGGTACTATTTATTGTAATAAGCTTTCTGTGTATTTATCATGTTTAATGCAATGGAATGTGTTGGCTGAATCAGAGTGTCAAATCCTGAGTATAATTGGTTTGTGCATGCTTGATTTCATCATGGTTATCTCTTAAGTCTGTTATTCTCTAGATCTAGATCTAAATATGTACTGTAGAATGATATATTAGTCATAGATCTGAATGATTTAAGTCTTCATCATGCTAACATCCTACAACAACAACCCTAAAGAGGGGCCTGGTACCTTTGCGCACTTTGTAGAATGTAAATACCCCCAAATGATGCCCCCCTCTTCAGGGGCACATGTGACGTTGATGATAGGAGAATGCAGCCCCAAAAGAGGACCAACCAAATAAATTATACCCTATAACTCTACCCTACATGGGGAATGGAATGTGCTTGGTAGAGAACAAGGCGCGCACAAACAAAAAGGCTAGCCAAAGACAAGTGCTAGTATGAGCAAGCGTGCATATAGAAAACAATGTATAAGATATCAAGAAAAGTAATTTGAACACACAAAAAGACAAAGTAAGTTGCACAAAATGGTTTGCAAACATGGGACATCACTCATGATGTTGCAAGACACACAAAGGCCATTATGGCCACATACAAACAAACAAGTGTGCACAACAAACAATAGCAGACAATAGAACAAACAAGTATGGAATCAAATACCCTCCATAACAAATGTTGCACATGAAGCACCCATTAGCATGTTAGAAAGTTAACTAGTATGTCAAATGCATGTACAACCAAGTAATGTAAAGTGCTAAGTATGAAATGAAACAATAGCACCTAGAAGAGATGAATGTGGATGCCCCCAACGACCAGTGTAGTAAGGGTAGAAAGTGAGCATCTGTGTTGTGTGTAAGTGACATGTATCTACGATCACAACTAGAAAAAGACATGAATGCGCATGTGTGCATGATATAGATAAATGGCATACAAGTAATCTAACTAGCATGTGTAATAAAGTGACCATGAACAAACATAAGTAAGCAAGAGTAAAAACAACCATAATATGTAGTATGTTATGGATGGATGGAATGTAATGCAAAATGTAGTGATAGGAGCCACTTTCCCCCTGAGTGAATGGAAATGTGTACACTGAGGTTCATTTGGTTCACCAAAATGATTAACTAAAATATGGATTTTAGGAGTTAATCTAGACAATATAACAATGAAATAAATAGTATAAACCGAAGTATAGATGCTAACTAATTTTATTTTATGTTTAATTAAATTGAAATAGGAGGGATAAGATACTAACCTAAAAATTACTTACCTCATTATGATTCTAGAAAGAATAGGATGATGCGCGAACAAATCAAAGTATGATGGTACAACCCAAGAAATTATAGAGGATGAATATTTGACCAGACTGGGGTGCCTGGGAGAGGATCAGGTTTCCTGTGGGTGCCCTAGTCTGTAGTATGGGCACTCTGGTCTACAAAACAGCTCAGGACCTGAATCTGGTAGTCTCATTATATATTCGCAATGTCTTGATCCATGTTGCGTTATTGTCACAGTAACTTTGCTTATGTCTTCGTAAACTTGTAATGAATATCTACCTATAAACTCCCATACAAAGCATCAAATTCCTAAAAAATAAAGATGCATATGAAGGGGTTAACTTGAGCTTAGCTACCATAATAGTGTACTTACAACTAAGAGTTTCACTACATTCCAAACCCAATGTAGTTTTGTGTGCTTGTGTGTGCAATTATGTGCCTAGGGTTCCCTAGCGCCAATGATGTAGAGTAAGGGGAAATAGTTAGATGTAAAATGAAAATGGTGGATGGAATAGAATGAATATAACCCTTTATATGCATTGTGTGTGATGAAATGATGCCCAAATGTAGTCCCTTGATTTAGTATATAGCTAGCCCTTGGTGGTAGATAGTTCTCCCTTAAGATAGTATGTTATGTTTATACAAGGATATCTTGCTCAATTTTTGACACTAATGACCCAACATGTCGACTAGTACCTAGGGGAATGAGAGGGAAAAATACAAAGACCAACATCAAAACTCTAAATTAGATGCAAGTGTTTTCAGGACCAGGGTTCCTAAAATGAGGACTGGGGCACCCATGGGAGCCCCAGTTCTACCCTAGGCACCCTAGTCAAAGATTAGAGATGAAAAATGACCAAATAACGACACCTAATACTCCCTAAGAGACAACCAGAATAGTGCAAGCAACTGATGAATGTGAAAGACAAATAATAATGGCAAACGACTAACTGATGACAGGAGTAGGGGATAGGTCATTAGTGAATACTTTTCTTACGTGAGATCCTATATATAAAATAACATATTTGGCAGTATAAATGTAATAGTAAGTGCATGATTTTGTGACTACATTTATCCCCACTTTATGTTGGTGAGTGGAAATCTCGGTAACATAAAATAGATAGAGATGCATGCCTGAGAGAAAATATAGAGAAACTTGTGGTGTAGTAGAATGCACGTATGTGGTAGTAAAAGCATTTCGAAAGAACCATATAGCGTGTCGAACCATGGATCATCATGTTGATCCATGTAACATAGTAAAAAGCAGAATATCATGATGAAGTGCACAAAATGAGAGCGATGATAGAAATGGTAGATGACTAAATATTTTGAACATTATATGATGATGATGAGATGGGTTATAGAGTGATCAGTTTCTGACCCAAACGCATGTACACGAATAATCAACCGAAGGATCTGGGCATCTTGCCGCCAAAGAAAGACTGTAGGGAGAAAAGTGTATTATTCTTAAATCTCTAACTACATCTTCAAGATCTCTCTGCTACAGAGAAACTCAGATCAAATATTTATGGCTTTTGGATCCAAATAATTTTGATCAAATAGTTAACCCATATAGGAGTGGTATAGGAAAGGCACTCTTGCCCCCACTCCACAAGTGTCAGTGCAATGTGATGGCTTCCAAGTTAGGTCATCTAGAAGAAAACACCAAATTGATAGAATAAATTCCCACGTTAGGTCATATGGGAAAGGAATGGATGTAACTCCCAAGTTAGGTCATTTGGGAGGTCGATTGTGCTAAATTTGTGTTGATGATAAGATTTCGATTGTTAGAAATTTGAACACATTGATTATTTGATTGGTTACTCATAGATATATTTTACACTAGTTGCCCCTAGGTTAGGTCATTAGGGGAATCAATAGAAATCAGTGAAATATTGCATGGAGAGGCATTAACGCTTATTTCCCCTAGGTTAGGTCATTAGCGGGAAGTGATGAAATTTCGCATAGAAAAATTATATATTTTTTGCCCCCATATTAGGTCATTAGGGGGAATTAATGGTGAGATGTCGCACAGTGAATTAGTAAATGTTTGAAAATAATGAGTTGGTAGTGTTGATTAATCGCATGGTAATGTAAGGGGAATTATATGATGACCCCAATGATATGCCCCCCTTTACTTGAAATGGGAAGTGATGAGAAGAACGAACACTAAGCCGAAAATAAGCATGAAATAGATAGAAAGTGAGAAATCACCAAAAATGTGTATGAATTGGATGAAAGACAAAGTCAAGGGGAGATAATGCACGTGTAATGTGTTTGTGATGATGGTAGGTAGAATTCTAAAAAAAATTCATAAGCGGGGTGTAAATCAGAGTAGACACGCTCAAGATATGACAAAAATGGTGTAGTGTGTTTAGTTGTGAGAATAAGCGCGAAATAATGACTATAGTAAAGTAGGTGAAAAAGTAATTATAAGTATTAAAGTGAAAAAGTGTTTAGTCACTTCATTTGTTGTTTACACAATTTTGAGATTGAGTGCAAAGTGACTGAAAATGCTGCAAGTGAGAGCAACATGTCTTATCCAATTTGAGAATAGTGGCAACTGTCGTAGCGTCACACACAACTGCGGAGTTGGTAAGTGTGTTATTTTTCAAAAAAATACAGTGTAGAAGACATTTTTGTTGAATTTTTGCAAAGTGGAGAATTTTAATTTTCTCAGCATTTTATACCTAGACATTAGTGGTGAGGGAATTAGTTACCCCTGGGAAAGGAGCACCCAGATCCGGGCGCTAGTGTCCTGCTCTTGGGTGCCCCAGTCCTGCATCTGGGTGCCCTAGTCCAAAAAGTGTGTGTATGGCCTAGAATGGTGAAAATATGATTTTGGATGCGTAGTAATGTGATAAGTGAGTGTGTTTTGATTTGTGTAGTGTTCTAATGTTATGTTTGTTGTTGCTTTTTGATGTGTAAAGGGATATTCACTCAAGGGAGTTTTGTGGTGGTTTTCATTTGAGTATGTTACTTGGATTGGTCATGTCAAATGATGATTGGGATGTCATGGACTGTGCTAGCCTGTGGCATATAGCACGGATGGGGGATTTTCCCCATAATATGCCCATGTTGACTGCATTATGTGAGAGGTGATGCACAGATATGTGTACATTTTAGTTACCTACGAGTGAGATGACTGTTATGTTGGAGGATGTGTATCGTATATTATGGTTTTCGATTACTAGAGAGAGAGTACAGGTGATGTCATTGGAGGATATGGAGAGACAGATGTGTGTTGTTAGATAGTATTTTACATGGAATCGAGTACCTACCGATACCTATATCAATCTAGATGTTATCTTACGGCCTGGGGTTTCACACTTGCGGAATTTCATAGCAGTTGTGATTACTTCATCTATATCAGTGAAGGGAGGAGGTGTAGGCATCTTGTATAAGATGCATGCTATATGTTGGCGGATTGAGGAGGAGGGTACTAGATATGTGTGGGCACAGTGTGTGTTGGCCCACCTATACAGAGATATATACCGATTTAATCGATGAGTATGGTGGTGGGATATGAGCCACTACACTATTGCACGTATGAGCATATGAGCATATAGCCATGTTGAGACCAGTTGGAGGTCCACAAGGAGAGTGGGCTAGGCTAGAGATATATACAGGGAGGTGGATTAATATTCATGAGCGTAGGATGGAAAAAGATACCTACATGGCACTGATAGATAGGATGGGGCCTGAGGAAATTACATGGAGGTCATATCATGACTATGGGGGATGGCCTAAGGATGCTATAGAGTAGTGGTGTATTCATAGGGCTATGTGGTTAGAGGATCGATTCCTAGGAGTTACAGAACTATTTTAGGTGGAGAGAGTATCGCGACAGTTTGACATGGCTTAGGATGTGCCCCCAGAGCCATATATATGGTTGAGAGCTATCAGAGCACGTAGGAGGGCCAGAGTGATATCAAGGCCCACAACAGGGCAATTATTACCTCCAAGGCCAGATGAGGTAGAAGCAGCGATAGAGTTGATAGATGTAGACGATGCAGGTTACACAGAGGAGTACCATTCATGGTGGATGGCACACTGGTGGGTATTGTTGTTCCCATTATTTACAGATCCAGCGGGTTTACCACATAGAGGAGGAGCAAAGGGGGAAGCCCATGCCCCCAACAATATAGCAACAGTTGTAGTTAAGTGTGAGTATTTGGACAATTGTGTTTTGTACATTTTTATTTGTCTATGTTATAGTGGTGATTATCTAACATGTTGTGTTATTTGTTTTATAGGTGATGTGTATTGGTCCCTAATAGTAGACACATTTATCTGCACATTGACACGGAATGTGCCGAATGATATACTTGATGGAGGTATACTTGAGCAAGTGGATGATAGAGCGGGTGAGCATGCCCATTTATTTGAGCTAGTGACCATAGCAGTGATGACATGTATTGTGTTACTAGGCAAGAGGGATGAGGCACATGAGGAGACTCAACAAGCCAGAGAGGCAGTGGGTGGTGGTCCCTTGGCGCAAGATATGTTTCCATAATACATGGATTTACATCATCAGTTTTTAGAGCAGTCTACGGAGAACACCTTATTGTGTAGGCAAGTGGAGAGATATTGAGGCCACAAACAGTGGTGCAGAGTTAGTGGCAAGGCATCTATTTGTAGACACAAAATCATGCACTTTAGACATTATTTAGTCCCAGTCTCATACTACTATTTAGTGAAGAAAGTACTAATTAACCCGCGCCTTTTGGCCACCTTCTTTTATTTTTATTTTGTCATTCCCAACCTTTTACACCTACATGTCTAGTCTGTTTCGGTCATCTTCTATTATTTTAGCATCGACTGGGGCACCCAGGCTAGTCCTGGAATGCCCATGGGCGCCCTAGTCCCACCAAGGGTACCCCGATCCTCTTCACACTTTCCCGCAACTTTTTGGGCCCTTTTTATCAATTTTTAATCCTTATCTTTTTTGTGGACATTCATTTTAGGGTTAATTATGAAATTATATCAAGAGAACCCTATAAATATAAAGTTATGAGACCATAATGAGGGACTAAGCACTAGTCACTATTATCATCCATCTAGAGTTGCATCCATCTATTGTATTAGAGATCACTTGCATCCACATAGCTCCATCACAAGGCACAAGGCTAGGTCATCTACATCACACACAGCATATGGGGAGGATTCTATTATATTCCATGCACACATTCTATTACATTTTCTACATTTGGTTAATGATCGTTACTTCACAAAGTACGATTGGAATAAGGGCACCTAGGTCACATTATGCACACACTCACCAATACTATATTTGGGTTTGAAATGTAGTACAACGCTCAGTTAGTAAGCCCATTATTGTGGCAGCTAAGGTCAGTCTAATCCATTCATTTGTATTCTTATTTTGTATGATTTTAATACTCCTTGTTCTTTTGCAAGTCTTTTCATCATCTTAGAATATTAGCAACATCCAGAGCAGTGAAACGAAGTTAATGCAACAAACAACGAGGGTTTTGGACCATCTTCCGAACCTGTTAAGATCAGTTTCAGAGCATTTACACAGACCAGGGTGCCCATTTTGCAAACTAGAGCACCCGTATGCACTCCAGTCCCTTTTCAGGTGCTCCAATCCAGCCATATTACTCAAATCCATCCTTTTCGGGGCTATTACACAGTCATTCCTACTTCTAGATTCTCCAATCATCTCTGCAACACAGTCTCACAAACATCTTCTATTCAATTGAGTTCTTTCCTTTTCTCTCTTGCACATTAGGGTTATCATTTCCCTTTTCGTAGTTGTTTAGGTCATATTTATATTTGTTTACAACATCTATTTTACTTTATTTACATTTATTCATAGCTTAGATTAACTATAATAGTACCCATATATTTACATTTTTAGTTAATCATTTTGGTGAACCCAATCATCCACGTTTCTAGGATCTTCACTCATAGCCTCTCATTCTAGGGTTTCTTCTCTTTTCACCATGGCTCACTCTCATACTGATTTCATCGAAGAACATCTTAAGGCCATTAATGATCATATTGTTGAGCACCCTCGAGATCTAGACTTGCTTTTACATGTGGCTCTTGAGGAAGCTAATAATTTGGCAGAACTTAACACTTTGGTGGCTATAGAAACTTTTTTTTCCACTCAACCACTTGCTTCCACTCTCCCACCTATCTCTACTATTCTATTTTTTATCACTACTCGTACCAATCATTTTACACCACCCTTAGTTTCTTATGTATGGCAGGTTTCCTCTATTGGCAACCGAGACTTAACTTCTCTTTATCATGACCTTGAAGCTCAAATATGTAAGTTGCAATAATCCACTTTTCATGAATCACCATCTTTAGATTCCACCTTATTGGTGAACAGTCCATTTGCACCTTTCATCCCTACTTACTTGCTTCCTCCCAGCTTTTTCACCCCTAGGCTTCCCATTTTCAATGGACATGGTGACCTAAAAGAGCATCTTCAAGTGTTCCATGTAGATTGTCTAGATTTTTTTGATGATCATATTCTCTTAGCTAAAATATTTCCTCATAGTCTCCATGACTATGTGATGCATTGAATTTATGACCTACATGCTCATTTGGTAACTTCATTCACACATCTAGCCAAGTCCTTTCTTACACATTTCTCCATCAATATCGGCTCTAATATATCTTACACTTAGCTAGCACAACTTAAACAGGGATCCAATGAACACTTCACTAACTATGTTTTAAGGTATAAAAACAATCAAGATAAAATGACACGTGTTTGTATACTCTGAGCTTCGGGACTTGTTTATACATAGTCTTTTACCACCTCTCCAAGAGAGTGTTCTCTTCGAAACCTCTCCTTCATTTGATCATATCTGCCATACTTTTAAGCTTCGTGAGACCAAACTTCTCTCCATAGGAAAGCTTAAGTATCAGGAACAGGCTTCATCTTCCACTTGTTTTCAAAACAAGACATCATTTAAACCATCTATAACTAAACCTACCAACACTAAGATCACTATCAATGTTGTTACTCCTTCTAAAGAGACTCAGTCACAAAAACCTAGGTGCACACTTAGTAACCTTCCAATGGCTCTGCATCTTATATTGAAACAACTTCTAAACAACAACCTTACTACTCTTCCTCCACCACTTGAGTTAGACCCATCCTGGGTCATTAGTGCATGATCTATTTCACTTCTCAAGGCCATTGGTTATCCTCCATCGCAAATTAAATTCCCTTTCAACAAACCCTTTGGTTTTGTCAAACTACCTATTGCAGTTGATCCTCTTACAATATTTGTGCATTTCCTCATAGGAAATATAGTTGATGGCTGCGACATGTTTCTCGATCTTAAATGGATTCGTCTCTTTCAATCTATCATTTCTATGAATCATTTGTGACACAAATTTATTCATAACAACCAAGTTATTTCTATTGACTATGTCCCTCCATCTACTCCATGGTCATCATCTCCTCGCACAGTAGCTAGCACACCACATACTTCATCTAACACATCACACTCCATGTTACTCAATGCATAGTATATGCCTAGTTCACCTACTTGAGCATCGTCTAAACGACCACATCATTTTTCTAGTCCTACACATCAGCATAGGCCCATTCCTAGGATAGCCAATGCATTAAGATGTGGGTCCCCACCTTAGTTTATTCCACACGGTTTCTCATAACCTTCGTATTCAGCATCACGTAGATCTCCATCACCGACGCATTTTACTACGCCATAACCTTCATCATATATTCATCCATCACATGCACATAGACTTCATTCATCAGCACAACATTTGTCTACCATACCACTACTATTAGAGAATAGTCCTACGCTTTCAGCACCACAGGCATCAGATGGAGGACCCTCGGCCTTCACTATCATTGGTTAGTTTACTCATTCATATATACTTAGGGGCATCGCATCTATTACTCCCCCCACTCAACTTAGCATCTATCATCTTTGCATTTGCATATAGGAATTACCATCACACGTTCTAACATTGACCACTACCTGATGACACACTCTTGTGCTTCAATTCACACTTGACTGTTGAGGGATTACTATACATAAACCCCACACACTGCATAGTAGGTCTTACACATAGCATATATTCACATATCATTTTTCATAAATCATACATCATATTAGTTGTCATTATGCATACATCATACTTCTATTGCCTAACGTCACATACTATTGATCATATTTTTCATCCTACACACTTCATACTATTAAGTTATTTACACATATTGCATTACATTCTACACATCGTGTCTCTACACTACATCTCACCTCATTTGTCTTACATTATACATTTCATCTACACTATGCATTTCCATCCTACGCATCCTTTACATACTATGCTAGTCTTCATCACCTATGAGTCTAGCATTATATCATCTTACACATTACCTTACATTCTACACATCTAGCATTACATTCTACCCATCACATATTTACACATCGTACACATCATATGGTCGTTTATTATTATCACACATATTGCATTGTCTTCTACACGTTGCACTCACTACCGAGGGTTTACAAATATTTAGTTCCTCGGTCCATACCTGACTACCAAGGGTTTACAAAACAAATGGACCTTACACTCATCACATGTTTACTATTTTACCTTTCATCATGTGATATTCCTAGGTTAGTGACATATTCTTTAGGCTAAATCATCACCCATTCTATAATTTTTTAGTTGTATACACCTTAGGTTACATCACCACTCCCTCTTGTCATTTCATAATGATATACGCTTAGGGATAAATCATCACTCATCCATTCATCTTATAGTGATGTACACTTAGGATAAATCATCACTTATACATTCATTTGGCCATGATATATGCTTTGGCTATAGGGTTCATGTACACATCATCGCTAGGTCATATCTCATCACTACACCAACACATTCATCACATCGCATTAGACACACAACACATTTTGACCATTTCCCGATGATGTACTCTTGTTTATAGTTCATTCTTGACTATTAAGGGGGCAAAAAAATGAACCTCATTGCATACATTTCCATTTACTCGGGGGGCACGTGGCTCCTATCACTCAATTTTTTATTCCATTCCATCCATCTACAACATACTACATATTATGGTTGTTCTTACTCTTGCTTACTTTTTCTTGTTCATGATCACTTTATTACACATGTTAGTTAGCTTACTTGTATGTCATTTATCTATTTCATCCACACATATGCGTTCACATCTTTTTCTAGTTATATTCACATATACAGGTATCTTAAATACTGCATGGATGTTCACCTTCTACCCTTCCTACACTAGTCGTTGGGGGAATCCACATTTGTCTCTTCCATTCACTATTGTTTCATTTCGTGCTTAGCACTTTACATTTCTTGGTTATACACACTTTTGACATACTAGTTATATTTCTAACATGCTAACAGGTGCTTCATGTGCAGCATTTGTTATTCATGGCTATTTACTTCCATACTTGTTTGTTACATTGTCTGTCATTATTTGATTTTATATGCGGGCCTTGCCCTATGTTTGGTGTGCACACTTGTTTTTTGTTTTCATCCATGATGGTTTTGTGTGTCTTGCGACATCGTAAGTGACATCCCATGTTTCTGACCCACTTTATGTGGCTTCCTTGTCTTCTTGTGTGTTTATACTACTTTTCTTGGTAGCTTGTACATTGTTTTCTACATGCATGCTTGTTCATACTAACACTTGTCTTTGGCTAGCCATCCTTGTCTGTGCACATCTTGGTTCCTACCAAACACATTCCCTTCCCCCTGCATGGCAGAGTTTCATAGTACATGTGGTTGGTCCTCTTTTAGGGCCACATTCTCCTATCATTAATGTCGTGTGCTCCCCCAAAAAGGGGGGCATCATTTGGGATTTTTACAGTTTACACAATACATTTACATTGGTTCAGTTCATTACACTTTCCTCCCTTGGCATTTTGGGTTTACATACAGTAAGTGAGTTTAGACCAGTCTATGAACTCCATACACAACAAATTTTATAGGACATGGAGTCCTTAGCATTTAGGGAAATAGTTACCGGTTAGAGGATACAGTGGAATTCCTCCCAATACTTCTTTTGTCAGCGTCAAATCACCCAAAAAACTAGGACAACATAGAGATATCTTAACACATTCAGGGAAGTAGTTAAAGGTTGGAGGACACAAAGCAATTCCTCCCTATACTTCTTCTACCTATGATGTCGGATTGCCCAAAAAACTCTGACAGTACAAGATATCCTTCTTCACTCTTTCTCTCGACATGGATCAGGTGCACATGTTCCATTTACGCTCTTTCATTTACGTATTTTACATTTACATACTTTTACATGTGTCTTTTACATTGCATTTTTATACATACATGCATGCATATTTGACTACTTGATCATTTTCTCCTTACAAGTCTGACCGTATGAGAAATAAGCAGTCAAATGGGGGCAACAACAACAACAATGGCATCAACAATAACACTTCGTGGTAGTACACTTCTCATACTAACCATGTAGGTACACTACACACATCAACATCAGCACTCGCATCCTGTCCTAGGTTCACTCTCATCACTTTTTTGCGTATTTTCATCTTTAATTTCCATGTTCCATCATCTTTTTGTCATCCCATGCTTTTTCTATTCCTTCAGCATGTCTTCTTTGTTACTCTACATTAGCATCAGGTACGCATCTCTATTTACTTTATGTTACCGAGATTTCTACTAACCAACATAAAGTGGGGGAAAATGTAGACACAAAATCATGCACTTTAGAAATTATTTAGTCTCGGTCTCATACTACTATTTAGAGGATTTTTAAGTGAAGAAAGTACTAATTAACCCTTGTCTTTTGGCCATCTTCTTTTATTTTTATTTCATCATTCCCGACCTTTTACACCTACATGCCTAGTCTATTTCTGTCATCTTCTATTATGTTATCCTCAACTGGGGTGCCCAGGTTAGTACTGGGGCTCCCATGGGCACCCTGGTCCCACCAAGGACACCCCGGTCCTTTTCACACTTTCCCACCACTTTTTGGGCTCTTTCTAGCCATTTTAGATCCTTATCATTTTGGTGGTTGGCCATTTCAGGGTTAATTATGAAATTAGATCAAGATAATCCTATAAATATAGTTATGAGACCATAATGAGGGACCATGTAATGAAATTACTTGTATAATTCAAATTATGAGCAACAATAGAACACCAAATAACACAATATTTCAGAATAATGAACTCAATATGCAATTAGAATAGCTTCCCCACTTCGAGGGGGCAACCTCCAAACCATATAATAAGACTCAAATGCTCAAATGATAATGAAATACTACCTACAATCCCCTATATATACTATTCATATGTTATGGCCATCACCAAGGCTGACCCATTAAGCATGAGAAAGTATAAATTATATAATAAAATGATATAGTAAACCACAAGTCGGCTACTCATATCCTAATACAAGCAATAGGTTAAGGGTGTAGCATGCCCTTCCCCTTCAAACCAACATTGTCCTCAACGTTCAATAATATTGGATATTGCCACAAAAAATCTTCATCCTCCCAGGTTACATCTTCTATGCTCAGATTCTTCCACTTGATCAGATATTCCTTAATGTCTCTAGTTCTCAGCCTCTTAGAACGTGTTTGTAGAATCTTCTCTGGCTCCAAAATGATTCTTCCTTCCTTGTCAAGTTCTGGTAACTCTGTCTAGGCTTAAAAATTATGTCCAATAACCTTCTTCAGGCATGAAACATGGAATACTGGGTGTATGTGTGAAGATGGAGGCAACTCTAGTTTATAAGCAACACTACCAATTTTCTGTAGAACCTGATAAGGGCCATGATATTTAGGAGCAAGTTTGTTGTCCTTTTTCTGTTGCTTTAGGGATAAATATTTGTAAGGCTGGAGACGTACAAAAACTCAGTCACCAATTTCAAAATGTCTTTCACTACGGTGTTGATCTACTTTTTATTTCATCATGTTTTGTGCTAAAGCTAAATTCTCCTTCAAACTAGCCAAAACCTGTTGTTGATGTTGAATGTGTTCCTCAACATCTCTGACCTTAGTTTGCACCCTCAAGGAGGAAGTGATAGAAGGTGGATGGTAACCATATAATGCTAAAAATGGGTTCATTTGAGAAGAGGTATGAAAAGATGTGTTATACCACCATTCTGCAAGTAGTAGCCATTTAATCCACCTTTCTTACTTATCTGATACAAAACAACATAGATACCCCTCTAAGCATTTGTTGACCAGTTCCATTTTCCCATTAGTTTGAGGATGACAAGATGAACTGTGAGCTATCTTAGTACCCAAACATGACAATAATTCCATCAAAAAATTACTTGTGAAAATAGGATCACGATCACTTACAATTATCTTTGGGGTTCCATATATCCTTTGAAGTGTCTCCAAAAAATAGTTGCAACTGTACTGACTGCAAATGGATGTGATAGGGGAAAAAAATGGGCATATTTTGTGAGCCTATCCAAAATCACAAAAATAAAATTCTTACCCTCTGAACAAGGCAATCCAGTGATGAAATCCATGGAGACCTCCTCCCATCTCTGGCTAGGAATTGGTAAGGGTTGCAATGGACCTAGTGTCTTAATTGTTTACCCTTTATTCTATTGGCACACTAAACATTCTGATACAAAATTTTGTACATCCCCTGTGAGTCCTTCCAAAAATAATTTTCTTTTTATTCTATTATATGTCTTCAAAAACCCAGAGCATCCTCCAACAGGTGAGGCATGTAGCTCTGCAAGAATCTTATGCTTCAACTTAGAATCTTTACTCAAGTATAACCTGTCCTTGTACCATAGGGCTTTACCTTTCCACTCAAATTTGTTATATGTCATAGATCCTTGCTTTATATAATGTATTATAGATTGTGTATCCTTGTCTTGATCCCATTCCAATCTTTCTTCATCTACCCAATCAGTTGTCAACATGGACATTCCACATAGTAAGGCATCTGCGGATGTATCCCTTCTGGACAACGCATCAGCTACTACATTTTCTTTACCCTTTTTGTATATGATTTCAAAATAATAACCCAACATTTTTGTTACCCACTTTTGTTGTTCCTCAGATGATAACCTTTGCTCCAAAAATTATTTGAGACTATCATGATTAGTTTTTACCTTGAAGTGTCTACCTATGAGATAGGGCCTCCATTGCTTGACCGCATGAAGAATAGCCATCATTTCTTTCTCATAGACAGGTTTGAGTAGATATTTTCCTTTGAATTGGTGACTCTCAAATGCAATTGGTCTTCCTTCCTACATTAGAATTGCTCCCAATCCTGATCCTAAAGTGTCACATTCAACAATGAAGGTTTTTGAGAAGTTAGGAGTAGCCAAAACTGGGGTGCTACACAAGGCTTCCTTCAGCTGCTCAAAGGATTTAGTGGCTATGCGTCTATCCAATGGAAGGCATCCTTCTTTAGCAATGTAGTGAGTGGGGTTGATATTCTATCATATCCCCACACAAATATTATGTAGTACCATGTTAGTCCGAGGAACCCACAAAGATTTTTGAGAGTTTTGGGCCTTGGCCATTCCACCATAGCTTTGATCTTCTAAGGATCAACTTTGAAGCCTTTATGGGATAAAATGTGACCCAAGTACTCTACCTCTTATACACCAAAAGAACATTTAGATGGCTTTGCATAGAGAGTATGTTTCTCCAAAACTTCCAACACTTTATTTACATGTTGTAAGTGTTCTTCCCATGTCTTACTGCAAATCAATATGTCATCAAAGAAAACTAATACAAATTTCCTTTAAAATGGCCTATAAACAGTGTTCATCAAGCTTTGAAAGGTTGAAGGCGCATTTGTAAGACCAAAAGGCATTACCAAAAACTCATAATGGCCCTCATGAGTTTTGAAAGTTGTTTTATGAACATCTTCCTCTTTTATTCTAATTTTATGGTACCCCGAACAAAGATCTAATTTTATGAAATAAATAGCACCATGCAAAGCATCAAGTAAATCATCAATTACTGGAATAGGAAACTTATCTTTGATGGTGTACTTGTTGAGTTCTCAGATAATCTGGACACATCCTCCATGTTTCATCCTTCTTATGTACCATGACCACTGGTGAAGAATTTACACTCTGGCTAGGCCTGATGATACCTACCTTCAACATTTCCTGGACCATTTTCTTGATCTCACTTTTCTAGGAACATGGGTATCTATATGGTCTGATGTTAGGTGTTTGGATCCCTGGAATCAACTAAATGGCATGATCATGATCCCTAAATGGTGGTAGTCCCTTTGGAATTGCATCAAAAACATATGAGTGAGCATCAACAATCTTCTAAAGAACAGGTGGCATTGAAGACTCTATATTTTATACTTCTATGGAAAATAACTTCTGCTATAAATCCATCTACTCCTTTTCTGAGAACCTGTCTACATTTGATGAGAGCTAATAATCTGTGGAGACTTAGCTACCATCCCATTCAATTGTATTTTCCTTCCATCTGAATGAAATCGCATGAACAATTCTTGGAAATTCATCTCTATAGTACCTAAGGTTGTGAGCCATTGGACACCCAAAACAATATCTGCCCCTCCCATAGAAATAGCAAACATAGGTGAGTCTAACATGTAGTCTCCCATGGAAATCTTGATACTATGGCACTTTCATGTGCACTTGACTGTCCCACCATCTGCAATCATAACTTGCATTTCTGGAGCTAGGTAAATAAAACAATTGAGGTGGCCAACTAACTTACTATTTATGAAGTTATGAGTACTCCCCAAGTCAATCAACACCGTCACCTTCTATTTTTTGAGATAGCCAATAACCTTGAGTGTTTGAGGAGTACTAATACCTGACAATGCATGGCAAGAAATTGTAGGTTGGTGATCCTCTACTTCATCTTCTACTGGTTCCTCAGCCTCTCCTATCTTTTCAGCTTCCTCATCATCCTCATTACCTCCGTCAATATAGAACAACTTCTTCTTAGCACATTTGTGTCCTGGTCCATATTTTCTATCACAGTTAAAACATAATCCTTTTTCTCTCTTTTCTTCCATTTGTTGAGGAGTCAGTCTAATTGGCCTAGAAAATGAAGGGGAAGAGATACTATGGTCTCTGGTGTTAATGAAAGGTGGCCTCCTACTACAAATAACTTTTTCCTCTACTCGACGTGCCATGATAATAGAATCAGAAAGGTTGAGTGGATTAAACATACATACCTCATGCTCAATGTGGTCCTTAAGACCCCCAAGAAACAGGTCATTCAGATTCTCTTCTGGAATATTCTCCACCCTTAAGGATAGGTTTTGGAATTGATGCACATAATATTTGACTGATCCTATTTTCTGTAACTTTGCTAATTGACTAAAGTAGTTCTCTGAAACACTAGAACTATAGTGCAATTGCAACTCCTCGGTAAAAACTATCCAAGTGACACTGAGACCATTCTTCTGCCTCTGAGCACATAACCATCGATACCAAACGAATTGGTCTAGTTCAACATACAGGGATGCCAATGTCACCTTTTGTCCTGATGGTGTTTGATGTAACTCAAAGAAGTTATCCATTTGATTTATCTAATTCAGGGGATCCTTACCATCAAATTTGCACATATCCACTTTTGGCATCATGTTTTGTGGTTGCGAATAAGTTGGATTCTGATTGGGCTGAAAAAGTGATCCAAAATGGTTATTTTTTCCATGATTTTGAACTAAAGATCCTCCTTGGTTGATATGGGCCGGATTTGGGCTATACTGTTTACCCTTTACATGTTGCATGATATCATCCAACCAATGATTGATTTGGTCTATGTCTCCTTTAGAGGCCATCTCAGATTGTACATTTCACAACTCATACTCAAGTTGGCTCACCTTATGATCAATTGAGGTAAACCCTAGTGCTGAGGAATCTGTATTTACCCCTTCTGACTCCATTTCTTCAATCACTACCCCATCTTTATCTGGGGTTTTAACCGGAGTAACCAGATTCTTTTTTGCTCTTGTGGAAGGCCCCGCCATGATGTCAAACCTTAGGGTTTAGGGTTTTGATACAAATTCAGCTTAACAGGAAAAAACATAGAGAAGATACTAATACTAATTTTTTGAGATCTTTCTGAAAATGTAAAGAACTTGAAAAAATTCAACAATTTGCACCCTAGGGAGTGATTTTATGAAAAAACCTAAATTTGTAATAACTTTTGCAAAATAAATCAAAAAAGTCTAAAATTTTTAGGGAACCTTACTTGAAATGTTTCACAACTCTAGGTAAAAATATCTCCCACCAATTCTCTCTGGTTCATAATATATGGCGGAAACAAAAAATTAGGGTTTTTACCCTAATTTTGGCCCAGATCGCAGCTCTGATACCACTTGTAATGAAATTACTTGTATAATTCAGATTATGAGAAACAATAGAACACCAAATAACACAATATTTCAAAATAATGATCTCAATATGTAATTAGAATAGCTTCGCCACTTTGAGGGGGCAACCTCCAAACCATATAATAAGACTCAAATGCTCAAATGATAATGAAATACTACCTACAATCCCCTATATATACTATTCATATGTTATGGCCATCACCAAGGCTGACCTATTAAGCATGAGAAATTATAAATGATATATTAAAATGATATGGTAAGCCACAAGTGGGCTACTCGTATCCTAATACAAGCAATAGGTTAAGGGCATAGCAGACCAAGCATTGGTCATAGGACTATCATCCATCTATAGTTGCATCCATCTATTATATTGGAGATCAGGTTTGCATCTTGTTGATAGCTTTATCGCATTTGGAGACAAAGATAGGTCATCTGTATCACATAATAGCATAATGGGGAGGATTCTATTCTATTCCATGCACACATGTCTATTAAATTTTCTACATCTGATGTTATTGTTCGCTACTCTCACAAAGTGTGACTGGCACAAGAGCACCTAGCTCACATTATGCACACACTCACCAGAAATACATTTGGGTCTAAAATGTATTGCAACGCTTAGTTAGTAAACCCACTATTTTGGTAGTTGAGGTCAATCTGACCCATTTATTTATATGTCTCAATTTTTTAGGAAAGTTAGTTTAATACTCCTTGGTATTTTACATGTCTTTTCAATCATCTTAGGAATATCAGTGACATCCAGAGAAGTACAATGAAGTTAATGCAACAGACATCGAGGGTTGTTGGACCTTATGCCAAACTTGTGAAGATCAGTTTCTGAGCTTTTTCACAGACCAGGGCACCCAATTTGAAATAGAATAGAGCACCTGCAGTGCACCCCAATCCCTTTTCAGGTGCTCCAATCTAGCCATATTACTCAGATCCATACTTTTTTAGGGCTACTACACAAGTCCTTCCTACTTCCAGATTTTCCAGACATCTCTGTCCTAGGAAAAGTCTCGCGAGAATCTTCTATTAAACTAAGTTAATTTCCTCTTCTCTACTTGCACATCAAAGGATTAGCATTTCCCTTTTCGTAGTTGTTTGGGTCATCTTTATATTTTTTTACAACATCTATTTTAATTTATTTATAATTGTTCATATCTTAGATTAACTATAATAGTACCCATATATTTACATTTTTAGTTAATCACTAGTTCTAGGGCCAGCAACATTACTTGAGAGTGATAGTGATGATGGAGGTGTAATTAGTAACAATTATTGTATATGATGTAGGGGAAGTTCCTCCCATTGATGATTGTATTCACTCTACCATGTATGAACATGTGTGATTTATAGATGAAGAGATATTTTTGGTGTATTGATGTGTATGATTGGGTCATTAAAGTTGGGATGTATGTGATGTGTTTGTAAATTGTTAATGCTCAAAAACAACAATGGAATCTAGAAAACACATAGTTAGTATAATGATGATAGTTGAATAAATGTACTCCTTCTAGATGATGTATGATGATCAAACTAACGTGTTGTGAGGAATGTGTAGAAGTGGTAATGTAATGTAATCGTAATATGTTAGTGTGATAAATGACTCCAAGGAAGTATTAGCAATGCCTCCAGCATATGGATGGAGATAGATTCATTTTAATTAATACCCCTTAATAGTAAATAAGATGAATCTTGTCAAAGCAAGAGTGCGTCTTCGATAAATTATTGCAGTGCACTAGATAAATGATGGAGCACATGATGAAAGGTATCTTAGAGAAAAACCCTCAACAGTTTTGTAAGAACTGTAAGAACTCCAAGTGCGTCCATTAAGGGGTAAGGTGATAGTAATCACCTACCAAAGACCAAGGTGCATCTGAAATTTACCTAATATTTTACAAGATTTATTATAGTATGTTTTATAATATTTACTGTACTAGTCATATTTTTATCTTTGTATTTTGGCAAAACTCTATGGGACACACTTATATGCTTTGACCCAATGTGATGCGATGGATAACGTAGAATATGATGGATGAGATGATGCAATGGTGTCATTTATTTTATGGCCAGAGAGCATTCATGAGTAATAAACTATAGTGGTGGTCGTATCATGGCCTAAGCACCAAGTGGAGGAGATAATCAACTGTTGTAGAAAATCTCTGACTTTAGGTAGAGGAGAGGTGATCGCTCACATGAACGAGAGCCAAAGTGTGATTATTTTATCCTAAAATTATTGCAATCTGTCATGAATGGAAGACAATCATTGTCCATAAACCATTTACTGTGATGATAATTACAATAAGCCAAATGTGTCATCACTACGTTGTATCTTGTGAAAGTGGATTATGTAGGTTTTATGGTAAGATAATTAGGCACTCATTTCAAGTAAGGAAAACAGCAATAGGTTGAATTCTAGCATGATGTGGAGAAATGCAATGGCTCACGCAATATAGTATGGAGTGATTTAGGAGAATCATCATTGTCGCGAAGTAAGATAAAAGTACATTGTGAGTAAAATGGAGTAATTGATCTTGTAAGGAAGAAGGTGTAAGACTGTGATAGGATGCTCAACCACTTTCGATTGGAGGATGGACTAGATGGTATAATAGAAGTTATATGTATATGGAGGGTCACATGACATTTGCTGAAAGGAGATCTGTCTCTAGATCTAGGACAAATGTAGCAAGAAGAATGTAATGACTCACATGTATCATATTGTAATCTTTGTTTGAGCGCAGGAATCAAACCATTCTTATACATTGAAAAGGAATTACTTCTCAAGGGCTAAGTATGGAATATGAGTTGATATATACAAGCATTGAACCTAAGATATAATCCTTGTATAGGTCTTAGATAGCCCTGAGACAAAAGTACTTTGGGTAAGCGGTCCTGATAATATTTAGGGATTGTTGATGATAAAACGACAGAGGTTAAAGTATCTTTGGTGTAATTGAAAGTACTAATGGACCTTAATGGAAGACGAGTGTCTTGCCAGTTGTAACTATCATAAATAAGACTGTTTATAAAAGGACTTAAGCAATAATTTATCATTAGAGTAAGAGGTCATAAGCATGAGGTAATGTAGAAGATGAGCATAGGGTCACCAGTAGGATCAAAATTATACTAAAAATGGGGATACATTGTAGTTAATCTAATCTAAAATGAGGACATGTAAATGCAGTAAATGACTAAAATAGGAAAAGGACAATTTAAAAACTATTATAATGAAAATGCTAAACCCTAATAATAACAGATTTACTAATGATGCTAAAGATGATTAGAGAATTAAAGGTGCTATCACATTGGATGTCTATGGACAGAAATGACTAGAAGTGCAAGAGGAAGCTCAGGAAAGACTGTGCAAAGGTAACAAAAAGATTTTCCTGGTTGATCTAGCTATGGATTAGAGTTCCTGCAGAGAGGGACTGAGGGGCACCTACAGAGGTGCTTTGGATCTATCTGAATGTGCACCCTGATCTGTGCACAAAAGGTCTGAAATTGAGTTTCAGGGGCCTGGTTTAAGTCTGGGTCTGAAACAATCTTTATTGTCGAAAACATCAGATTTGCACTAGGTTCGCTAAATGTCACTGAATAATCCTATATGATAGAAGACCTATAAAATACCAAGAGGAGTATTAGAATGCCCTAAGAAAAAGAAGAATGCAAATGAATGGGTCAGACTGACCTCATCCTGCCAAACTAGTGGGCTTATCACTGAGTGTTGCACTACATTTAGACCCAAATGTAGTTCTGGTGAGTGTGTGCATCATGTGCCCTAGGTGCTCTTGTGCCAGTCACACTTTGTGAAGTAACGAGCAATAACTAGCTGTAGAAAATGTAGATAGAATGTGAGCCTAGAATAGAATAGAATCCCTCCTCCCTAAGAATTGTGTGATGTAGATGAACCAACCTTGTTCTTTGTGATGGAGCTAATGATGCAAATGATCTCCAAATGATGTAACTTTAGGTGGATGATAGTAGTGACTAGTTCTTGGTCCCTTATTATGGTCTCATAACTTTATATTTATAGGGTTCTTTTGATCTAATTTCATAATTAATACCTGAAATGAATGACCACTGAAAAAGATAAAGATTCAAATGGCTAGAAAGTGACCCAAAAAGTGGTAGTGAAAGTTCAAAAAGGATTAGGGCACCCACTAGTGGGACTAAGGCACCTATGGGTGCCCCAGTACTAGGGGTGCCCTGAAATCAAGGACTAAAATAATGCAAAATGACGAAAAGTGACGAGGTATGATACGTGTAAGAGGTGCAGGAATGATGAAAGAAAATAAAATAAGATGGAAAAAAATGTGGGGTTAATTAGTATTTCCTTCACTCAAAAACCTTCTAAATAGTAGTATGAGACCATGAGCTAAATAATATCTAAAGTGCATGATTTTATGTCTACATTTTCCCCCACTATATGTTGGTGAGCAGAATAGCTCAGTAACATAAAGTAGATAGAGATGCGTAGATGATGTCCATGAAGATCATAGTAGAAAATTCACCAAAGGACTAGACAAAGCGTGGAATGACAAAAAAGATGATGGGGCATGGAAAGTATAGATGAAAAAAATGCAAAAAAGTGATGAGAGTGAACCTAGGGTGGAAACGCATGTGTAGTTGATGATGTGTGTGATGTACCTACATGGTTGGTATGGTGTGTGTTTCTGCGAAGTGTTGTTTTTGACATTTTTTTGTTATTGTTGCCCCCCTTTGACTGTTTTTTTCTCAAACGATCAGACCTACAAGGAAAAAATGATCAAGTAATCAAATATGTACGTATGTGCACATGATCCATGTTGAGAAAAGAGAGTGTAGAAGGATATCATGTACTGCCGAGTTTTTTGGGCTATCTCACGCCACCCTGGATGAAGAAGTGTAGGGAGAAAGCTACATTATTCTCATTTCTGTAACTGCTTCCTAAATGTGTGTGAAGATATCTCTGTATGTCCTATTTTTTTTGGGTGATCAGACCACCACTGGCTGAAGTAATGTACGAAGGCACACCCATTATAACCTCCTAGCCTGTAACTACTTCTCATAATGCTAAGGACACCATGTCTTGTAAAATTTATTATGTACGAGGTTCATAGACTGGTTTGAACCCACTCACTATATGTAACCCACAATGCCAAGGGTGGAAATTACACTGAATTGAACTGGTATAGAAGAGTTGTGTAGAATGTAAAAATCCCAAATTATGCCCCCCATCTTTTGGCACGCATGGATGTTGTTGATAGAAGAATGTGGCCCCAAAAGAGGACCAACCACATAAACTGTACCATGTAACTCTACCTTGCAGGGGGTACGGAATGCGCTTGGTAGAGACTAAGGCACACATAAATAATAAGTCTAGCTAAAGACAAGTGTCAGTACAAAACAAGCATGCATATAGAAAACAATGTATAAGCTACCAAGCAAAGTAATGTAAACAAGCAAGAAGACAAAGTAAGCCACACAAAGTGGTTTGCAAACATGGGAAATCACTCACGATGTCACAAGACACGTAAAGGCCACCATGGCCACATAAAAACTAACAAGTGTGCACAACAAACATAAGGCAATGTCCACAAACAAGATCAAACAATAACAGACAATAGAACAAACAAGTATGGAAGCAAATATCCTTGCATAACAAATATTGCACATGAAGCACCCGTTAGCATGTTAGAAAGATAACTAGTATGTCAAATGCATGTATAACTAAGTAATGTAAAGTTCTAAGTATGAAATGAAACAATAGCACCTAGAAGAGACAAATGTGGATGCCCCTAGCGACCAATGTAGGAAGGGTAGAAGGTGAGCATCCGTGTTGCATGTAAGAGACCTATATCTATGATCACAACTAAAAAAATATGTGAACGTGCATGTGTAGATGATATATGTATGACATATAAGTAATCTAACTAGCATGTGTAATAAAATGAACATGAACAAATAGAAGTAAGAAAGAGTAAAAACAACCATAATATGCAGTATGTTATAGATGGATGGAATGGAATGCAAAATGGAGTGATAGGAATTGCATGCCCCCCAAGTGAATTGAAATGTATGCAGTGAGGTTCATTTTTTTCTGCCTCAGTAGTCAAGAATGAATCAATAAACTAGAGTGCGTCATCGGGAAATGGTCGAAGTGTGTGTTGTGTCTAACACGCTATGATGAATGTGTATGTATTAGTGAAATGTGACCTAGTAATGATGTGTCGCGTGAACCTTTTAGCCAAGGCATATACCACGACAAGATGATTGAAAGATTGATTATGTAGCCTAAAGCGTATATCACTACAGGATGAATGAAGGGAGTGGTGATGTAGCCTAAAGCGTATACCACTACAAGATGATAGAGCAGGTGACCATTGAGCCTATATCCTATGTCACTAACCTATTAATGTCACATGATGGAAGTTCGGATGATGAATTTGTATTAATGATAAGGTCCATTTCATTTTTAAACCCTCAACAATCGAGTATGGATCAAGGAATATGGTAGTGAGTACAGTGCGTAGAATAATATGTAGTATATGTGATGAGTAAACGACCAGAAGATGAGTAAAAATGTAATGCATAGTGTGGTAAATAGTAATGTAGTATGTAGGATGAGTAGTATATGATGTTAAACGTGTTGACAATAGGAGTGTGATATGTATATGATGAACATTAATATGATGTGTAAAGTATGCATGATATGTAAACACACGATGGTAGAAATGATGTGGTCTAAATGTAGAATGTATGATGTAAGGTGTAAGACATATGACGTGAAATGTGTGGAGAAACGCACTGTGTAATACCTATTGTGTAGTGTGTGGGGTTCATGTGTAGTAATCCTTCAACATTCAAGTGTGAACCAAAGCACAAGAGTGTGTCATCGAGTAATGAAGCCGCTATAATGTATGTATGACTATGCAAGATGAGATGATGTTAAGATGAGGTATGAATGAGTGTTAGGAGCATAATGTAGTACTTTGTAAGGATGTGAATGAATGATAATGCAAAAATGAGAGATGTGTTAATGCTAATGTGATGGGGGGTATGTGATATGTTATTCCCCCCAAGCATAGAATATGAATAATTGATCATGTAATGTCATCTAAGAGATCATCAGTTTTAGGGTTAAAATCATATGGATAAGCATTAGATACTTGATAAACAATAGTGTCTAGTTGATCACATAACGATCCATGAAGACGTAAGTTCTACATGCCCATGGCATATTCCTCATTAATAAATGGAGGAAGTGGACAACTGTGCACATACCAACAAGTGAGATTTTGTGTATAACCTAGAAAAGAGCTATTGCAAATGAAAATACGTCCAAAAGGCATATGAAAATAGATGTCAATATGATCAGGATCGAGAGTGCCCCCAACATAATCAAGCCATGATTTCCCTAATGTAAGTGGTGAAGAATGAGGAGTGCATGATAGATAGACAGTAAGATGAAAGACACATAACCCATAAGCAAAATAAATATTGATGAAACCATAATAGACATGAGAATCATGAGGAGGAGGATAGAGGTGCTCAAAAGAAAAACCGAGTCGAGTTAAATCCTCATGTGTACATATGGTTTCGTCACATGTAGGATCAAATGGAATATGTTCCCAATATGATTCATTCATGAAGAGGGTGCAAGTAAATGCTGGGCATGTTAATGTAGGTGGTATATGTGAAGGTGTAGGTGATAGAGTGATGTCCATAGACTAGACATGCCCTTGATAAGGAATCATAGCAGTAGTAGTAGTAGGTGGCATAGAAGAAACTACATCTATCATACAAATGGTACCATCCAATGGTGGTAAGTGAGGTGGTTCTTCCCTAGGTTGGGGCTCGTCTATAATATCTATGTGTGGAATATGAAGACTAGTATTAGGATCCCAGTCACAATACTAGAATGGATCGTGGTCATGAAAAATGGTGTACTAAATACTTTCATGTAATAATCTTACACAATTAACTAAAAATGAGGATATATGATAGTTAATATAACTAAAAATGGGGATATGGTGTAGTTAATCTAATCTAGAACGACATGTAAATGCAGTAAATAAATGTAGTAAATGACTATGGAAATGACCCAATAAACTAATCTAATGAAAATAGAAACCCTAATATGCAAGAAGAGTGAGGAAGTGACTCAAATGATAAGAGGAGCTCATTAGATTGTGTCACCGAAGTGACATGAGAAATAGGAAACAGGGGAAACTATGCAGAGGTCCTAAAAAAGGACAAATCTGGACTGATTCTCTGGAATGGGGTGTCTGAAGAAGGACTGGGGCACCTGCAGATGCTCTAGTTTGTAAAATGGGCACCCTGATTTGTGCAACAGGTCTAGAACTAAGTTTTACAGGTTCGGTAGGTGGTCTAAAACTCTCGTTGTGCGTCGCATCAGATTTGTTGCACTATGCCAAGTGTCACTAATAATCCAACATGTATAGAGGACCTGCAAGAGACAAAAAAAGGAGTATCAAAACCCTGAAAAAAGAAGAATGCAAATGAATGGGTCAGACTGACCTCAGCTGCCACAATAGTGGGCTTACTAACTGAGCATTACACTACGTTTCAGACCCAAATGTAGTTTTGGTGTGTGTGTGAATCATGTACCCTAGGTGCTCTTATGTCACTCGCACTTTGTGAAGTAGTGAGCAATAACTAGATTTAGAAAATGTAATAGAATGTGTGTATAGAATAGAATAGAATCCCTCCCCCTATGCTTGTGTGATGTAGTGAACCAGCCTTATCCTTGTGATGGAGCAAATTGATGCAAATGATCTCCAAATGGATGCAACTCTAGGTGGATGATAGTAGTGACGAGTGCTTGATCCCTCATTATGGTCTCATTATGATCTCAAACAACTAGAAAGAGCCCAAAAAGTGGCAGGAAAGTTCAAAAAGGATTGTGGCATCCTTGGTGGGACCAGGGCACCCATGGGTGCCCCAGTCAAAGATAAAATGGTGGGGGATGATAAAAAATGACTGGGCATGTGGGTGCAAGAGGTCATAAATGACGAAAGGAAACAAAAGAAGATGGCCAAAAGATGGGGGTTAATTAGTACTTTCTTCACTCAAAAACCTTCTAAATAGTAGTATGAGACCGTGACTAAAAAATGTCTAAAGTGCATGATTTTGTGTCTACAAACACATTAGAGCATGGTTTTAATTAAGGTCTCCCCATCTAATTCTAGGCATCCAAAGTTATAACATTGACCTTTGCACCTGTGTCAATCAAAATGTTACTTACTAGCCAACCATCTATCACTACATCCATTGTAATCTCATTGTCAAACTCGTGGTTATGAAGTGGTAAAATCGCACGAAGGATATGATGATCTCGTTTAATCCTAAGGTGTGGTACCTTCTCAAGCAACCATTATCCTAGCAAAGAAATTATGTTCTTGTAGGCACAAAATCACGCACTTTGGGTAATAATCTAGTCTCGATCACATACTACTATTCATATGGTTCATAAGTGAGAAAAGTATTAATAACCTATGTCTTTGGCCATCTTTCATTGATTTTTGTTGCTATCTTTGGTCTTACACCTTTATCGGCGCAATTTGTCTTTTCATACTTCGATTTTACCCTTTCTAAACTAGGGCGCCCAGCCAAGATGCCAACACTAGGCACCCTCATCCCCTTTGAGTATCCATGTCCTCTTTACACTTTGCTCTTACTTTTTGGGTCCTTTCTATCCGTTTGAGCATCTTATCTTTTTGGTAGTTGGAATTTTCGGGGTTAATTTTGAAATTCAAGCAAAGGAATCATATAAATATAAAGTTATGTGATCATGATAAGGGACCAAGCACTCTAGTTATCACCACCTAAGGTTGCATCCATATAGGCATCTATAGCTCCATTTGCATCCATCTAGCTCCATCACAAGGGACAAAGGTTGGTTCATCTGCATCACACTTCATAGGAGGGGAATTTATTCTATTCCATGCACACATTGTTTACATTCTACATCTATCTACTTACTCACTACTTCAAGTGTGACATGCACAAGAGTAAACTGGGGTACGATTCCAAACACACACACAAAGAACTACATTGGGTCTGATATGTAGTGCATCTCTCAGTTGAAATTCCACCATCGTGGTGGTTGAGGACAGTCTGACATCTTCATTTACATCTTTCTTTTTTAGGGTTTGATGCTTTGTTTGGGATTTTACAGGTGATTTATTTATTGTAGGTTTACGACGACATCAACGATTTAAGTGTGACATACACGCGACAAGCAATGAAGGATTTGCACAATCTGACGACTCTATGAAATTGGCTTCCAAACCTTCTACGCAGACCATGGTGCCCAAATTTTAGACCAGGATGCCCCAGGTGCCCTAATCCATTTTTCAGGCACCCCAGTCTAGCCAAATCATGCAGATTTACATTTTCTCAGGCTCTTGTATGACGGTCTCCCATTCATGTTCAGTCAGTTTTCATTGCGACACAATCATGTGACCTCTGTGAATCAACTAAGGCTCTTCTAACCCTCTTTGCACATTAGGGTTTTTACATTTCATTGTTTATCTTGCTTGGGTATTATTTCAGTATTTATTTTTCATTTATTTACTGTAAACTTGCATTAGATTAGGCTATTATTTATATTTTAGCATAATCATTTTGGCGAACCCGTACTTGACCACTTTCACTCTTAGGATCATCATCTTTCCTCTATCATGGGTCGTCAATTTCCTCAAACTATGTCTGATTTACTTAAGATGCATCCCAATTACCAGGTTGTTTTGCAAAAAACCTTAAACACCATGTATCTTCCTTAAGATATGTCACCACACAAAATAAGTCCTATCTTCAATCATCTATCTAACAACCCTAGCCTTTGTGATCCTACATCTAATCAATCCATGTTGGACTTAATTCAAGCTTTGCATTCTTTATTTCGAGAAAAATTTCAAGTTATGGAATCCATGATTGCATCTCTTAAATTTGAAATCCAACAACTTAAGGACTCTTCTCAAGCTCATGTTTGTTCTCCTTCTACATCTCATCTTTATGTTATGTCTTCTGCATGTGCTCATATTAGTGAGCCTCAAGTATTACCATTACCGGATCCTCTCATGTTTTATCGCAATGCTAAGCAATACGACATTCTTACTAAGCTATTTAGTTATCAAATGCTTGCTTTACCATCTACTCAAGGTAATCCTCCTTACCGACTTACAAAATATCAAGGTCGTCCATATTGGAATTATCATCGAATCAATGGACATAATGACAATGATTGCTATGGTTTACAACAAAGAATCAAACATCTTGAGCGTCAAGGCTTTATCTTATTCATTGCACAACATCACATTACATCATCCCCTCTAATTGTTACATCTCAATGGGTTCCTAAATATGATTCATCTATGTCTAATGAGCATTAAGTCATCATTACGCAGGTTCCTTCTATAATAATTCAAGCACCTCCTAAACAAACACCTCTCAAAATCAATATAACACCTCCTCCTCTCAATTCATATGTGGCATCACCAAGTCAAATTACGCAACCGCCTCTCAAAATTAGTCCACTTTCCCCTATCAAGTCTTCTGCAGTGTCATCAATACCACCAAAGTTACCACCATTCAAGGTTCCTCCACATCCTACTCCACTTTAGTTTCCAATTCATTTTGTCAAAGCAACTACTCTTTCTACCAAGGGTCAAGACACATTTATGCCACCATTGCATGGTCATGTTTTTACTTTTGCCACACATGCTTCCACTGCTTCATGCAAACTTGGTCCTTGGTAGAGGGCACCTGATGACGTACTCTAGTCTCACAGTCCATACTATACTATTGAGGGTATATAATCAAATGGACCACATCACACTCACACACTCAACGAAATTCCTAGATTAGTGATATACACCATAGGCTAATTCATCACTTCCTCTAGCATCATTTAGTGATATACGCTTTAGGCTAAATCACCACTCCTTCTACTCATCTTGTAGTGATATACATCGTAAGCTACATCATCATGCACGATTCATATTTATGTCACATATCATCACTACACATTCATCACATCGCATTACACACAACACATAATTCGACCATTTCTCGATGATGAAATCTCATTTACGGTTCATTCTTGACTGTTGAGGGGGCATAAACAAATGAACCTCACTACATACAATTCCATTCACTTGAGGGGCACATAGCTCCTATCATTCACTTTGCATTACATTTCGTCCATCCACAACATACTGCATATCTTGGTTGTTGTTACTCATGCTTGCATTTACTTGTACATGTCCATCTTATTACAAATGCTAGATATATATCTTGTATGTCATCATATTTATCATACACACATGCACGTTCATTTTCCTTTCTAGTTGTGATCACAGATTATATAGGTTCATTACATGCAGCATGGATGTTTTGGCACAATATCTAGTACTAGTCCCACATCGGCTCCTGGGGGCATCCACTTTCATACACTATAGGTGATATTGTTTCATTTTGTTTTATAGCACACTACTTTATCAATTATACATGCTTTTGACATACTTGTTATCTTTCTAATATGCTAATGGGTGCTTCATGTGCAACATTTGTTTTGCAAGATTATTTGCCACCATGGTTGTTTGTTACATTGCTTGTACTTGCTTGTCATTGTATGCCTTTGTTTTCAGGATTTTCTCTTTGTCTTGTGTGCACACTTGTATGCTTTTGGCTTTTTCGGCCTCAATTTTCTTGTGATACCGTATGTGGTGTCCCGTGTTTTCAACCCACTTTTCGCAGTCTACATTGTCTTCTAGTGCATTGTTTTAGCTTATGCATTGTTTTTTTAGCTTACAGGTTTTATTCGTCTTATACAAGCATGTTTGTCTTTACTTATACTAACAGTTGTTTCCTAGCCACGTTTTTACGTGTTCCTTGGTTTTTACCAAGCACATTCTCTTCCCCCTGTAGGAAACAGTTTCAATTTCAGCAGGTTGGTCCTCTTTTAGGCTGCATCCTCCTACATCGACGTCACATGCGCCTCCAAAGAGAGGGGCACCATTTGGGTGAAATAGTCACCCCATACAGAGTATACATAGCACAATACCAATACAATATAACATAGTTCAGGGCTTAGAATTAGATTTGGGTCCTTAGTATAGTGGTGCCTTTCCTAGAGCACCTATAACCAAGGGGCAGTAGCATAGCGACAGGGTTCAACACAGTCTACAAAACTCTACACAATGGCTTTTACAAGGTAGGTTGTCCTTAGCACATGCGTTTGTAAACATCATCTGTAGTGGTGTTTTATTCTGAGGATCAGTTAAAGGTTAGAGGATAAACCAAACCTTCCTCTTTATACTACTGTCGTGGCATCGAATCACCCAAAAAACTAGATAATATAGAGATCTCTTCAGTTTCTAGAAGCTGTTAAAGGTTGGAGGATAAATCAGACTTTCCTCCCTATACTTCTTCGGCTAGTGCCGTGAGATTTCCTATAAAACTCACACTTTATTGACATGATTCTTTCTACACTCTTTTCCTCACCACAAATCAAGTGCACATGTTCCTTTTTCACATTTTTTAGCATTTTCTTTTACATGATTTTTATACATATACATGTGCATTTGAATACTTGATAATCTTCTCTTTTACAAGTACATCTGTATGGGAAGCAAACAGTTAACATCCGTAACATCACACACATCGATACTAACAACAAGTACATCACACACATTGGAATTCACACATGCACTTTCACCCTAGGTTCACTTTCATCACCTTTTTATACTTTTGCATCTTTAGTCTCCACACTCCATCTTTTTATCATTCCACGCTTTTTCTAGTCCCTCAGCACACTTTCTATGCCGATCTACACAGATATCAGGTACACATCTCCATCTACTTTATGTTACCGAGATTTTCACTCACCAACATAAAGTGGGGGTAAATGTAGACACAAAATCACACACTTTGGGTAATTATCTAGTCTCGATCACATACTACTATTCATATGGTTCCTAAGTGAGAAAGTATTTATTAACCCATGTCTTTGGTCATCTTTCGTTGCTTTCTATTGCTACCTTTGATCTTGCACCTTTATCGACCCAGCCTGTCTTTTAATACTTCAATTTTACCCTTTTTGGACTGGGGCACCTAGCTAGGATGCCAACATCAAGCACCCTTGTCCCCTCTGCGCTCCCCTGTCCTCTTTACACTTTACTCTTACTTTTTGGGTTCTTTCTAGCCATTTGAGCATCTTATCTTTTTAGTAGTCAGCCTTTTTGGGGTTAATTATGAAATTCAAATGAAGGAATCATATAAATATAAAGTTATGTGATCATAATAAGGGACCAAGAACTAAGCAGTAGCTATCACCACCTAAGGTTGCATCCATCAAGGCATCTATAGCTCCATTTGCATCCATCTAGCTCCATCACAAGGGACAAAGGCCGGTTCATTTGCATCACACTTCATAGGAGGGGAGTTTGATCTATTATATGCACACATTTTTTACATTCTACATCTATCTAATTTCATGCTACTTCAAGTGTGACACACACAAAAGCAACCTAGGGCATGATTCCACACAAACAAAGAGAATTACATTGGGTCTGAGATGTAGTGCATCACTCAGTTGTAAGTCCACCATTGTGATGGCTGAGGACAGTCTGACCCCTTCATTTGCATCTTTATTTTTTAGGGTTTGATGCTTTGTTTGGGGTTTTACAGGTGATTTATTTATTGCAGGTTTACGACAACATCAAAATTATAATTTTGACATACACGTGACAAATAGTGAAGGATTTGCATTATCTGACGACTCTGTGAAATTGGATTCCAGACCTTCTACATAGACCAGGGCACCAAGATTTCAGACCAGGGCACCCCAGGCACCCTAATCCCTTTTCTAAGTGCCCTAGTCTAGCCAAATCACGCAGATATGTATTTTCTCATGAACCTATGCGACGATCTCCCATTCCTGTTTAGTTGGTCTTCATTGCAACATAGTCATGCGACCTCAGCAAATCAACTAAGGCTCTTCTAACCCTCTTTACACATTAGGGTTTTTTACATTTCGTTACTTAGCTTGCTTTGGGTATTATTTCAGTATTTTATTATTCATTTATTTACTCCAAACTTACATTATAAGGCTATTATTTGCATTTTAGCATAATCAGTTCTCATGGTGCAGTATCTTGCATACTTCCTTCATATCATCTACATATTTCTGTGGAAACTCAATGTTCTTCATGTGTTCCCTTTCATGTGTCTATTCCTTCAAGCATTGGATCTCACCCTATAAATCTCTAATTACTCCCATGGTTTCTTGGTAGATCTCCTTCTTATGAGTCACATCTAGGTACTTAACATGCATAATCTCCTCCCTCCTGATGAGAGGTCTTGTTTTAAAAGGCTTACAGGAACGCGCTTCTTCTGCACGTGTAGTAACTAAGACAAGTTAAAGCTTTGGATCAACCATATTTTTAGGTTTCCATTGTTCCTTATTCATGCACTCTACCTTGATCATTCATGCACCTTTGTCCTTATTTTTGTTTTTTACACATATGTTCATAAAGGTCTGAGCAATCTTCAACTTTGTGTGCTTTGTCATAGTACGCGTAGACCTAGTTCTTAGGATGTTTGCGCTAGTAATGATCAATGGAAGCACAAGTATACCAATTCCCATGCGTGAACCCTCCTCTACCCACCATGACCCCTGCCCCTATATCCACCTCAAAACCCACCATCTTCGTTGTTGCACCCTTCATTAGGCTAGGCTTCTTGTGCTCGAGAACTACTTGCCAAAGTGGTATGTCACAATCCAATCTTGCATGCCTCATGAATTTGCTCTATCAAATGGAAATCAACTATATCATGGATATGTACATAAAAATTCTTACAGTACATGGAGACATTCTTCATTGTTATGCACTACAAGAAGGGGCAATTCTGAACATCATGATTCTTGCGGAAAATCTCATAAGACTGTAACAGTGCGTGTGCATTCCGTCGTAGACAACTATACTTAGTATGCCCTTCCACATCACAATAAATGCACCATAACCCACTACGTGTCTCATGCACCAAATTGGCAGAACACTTTTCCAATTGTTTAGCCATAGCTGATATTTGCACTTCAAGAAAAGGGCTCACTCCAGTGTCTACACTCCCAACTACTTCAACGCGCAAAGTTGCTTCCAAGGCTTCCCATGGATCAGTAAATGTTTTTATGTGATAATGCCCTTTGAAACAGAGTCAACAATCTCTAATGAACCATTATGCATGTTGGCTCTAATGAATATAATAAGATAGCTTTGACAAGAGAGTTTTAAACCGATGCATCATACTCCCTCACACTTTCAGACAATCCCTGCTTGATGTCCTTAAGTGCGCTAATACTATGTTTCTCAAACTCAAGAATGTGGAAGTCAGCTGAGTAGGTAGTTTGCAGTGCATCATAATCCACCACAATCTAATTTGGATCATACTTTTTGTACCAACTATGTGCACACCCTTTAAGTGTGGTGGGTAAATTGACTTACCTTTATATCAAAATTTGTTATGCCCTTAGCTCTCCATAACAATTCACACTTGTGAACATGTTCAAACCGCATAATCCACACTTCTTTACTCTGGAAACTGAAGATACATATCAAAGAAGACTCAAGGTGTCGTCTATTGTGGTTGTAATGGTTGTTGTGGTGATTATTGGGAACCTTGTCCTAGGATGGGGCCAAATCCCAAACTTGAACCTCCACTAAGATTTCCTCTGCATGGTGGCTGACATGAGCCTCTTGTTATGACCTATGAACCAGAAGACAAACTTCCTTGTGTCCCAGTTGTTGTGCTGAACTGGACACCAACTATATGTGTTGTAGCATCACCTATGGGATTACTTCCAACGGTCTGCGTGCCAACACTTTGTCTTGATGATGCACCTAAAAAAATACCACCAAAATTACTAGTTTCAAACACTGACACCTATTGCACTACCATGTGCATGCCCTTGATATGTCACGCTTCCTAAGTGATAACTAAAATGTGTCTACTTGTGTCTCCTACCCAAATTTGAGATTCTACTTTCTATCCTTCACTATGATGCTCTTCAACAACTACCTCTATATTGGAACACCTTATGCAAGGGCTAGGAGGCCAAGATGAGTCAAATGTGCACTTGCGATTCTCATTCTCTCCTCAGACTTACATTCATCATATGTCGATGGGGTCTCTCTATTGCACTTTCCTAGTGTCAGGAGGACATGATATTATGGGCCCTCGCCTTCTGGAGGGTCCTCATCACTTCCGCTAGTCATCACTCCTCTTGACCTTAACGCCACATCCACCACCCTTTGTCGCACATCATTATATCTGCGTTGTCTTTCCTCTCTCTGTCTTTCTTCTGCCATGGCTTCCGACATCCTTCCCACACCTACTTCTGCCCCCACGTGTAGTGGTGTTTTAGCTCACTATATGTAATTTCTCCACTCCCAATTCTAAGATCAAGATCTTGATAGCTAAGGGTATTTCATGCAAATAAAATCCTCTTGACTTAAGCAAGAACCAAAACTCTACTTCTTCTGGCCAAGAATATGTACAAATTACGTATTTCAATGTATAGTTGCGTAGTACACCTTCCCACCAACTATCCACAACTTTAGTGCATGGCTCATCTGAATCAAAAAATGTTTTATAGTCTTCCTGTACCCAAGCTTTCTTTCCTAGTTTGACACCTCTATTTGCTACATATGTCACTAATCACTTGTATAACTCTACTAGGAAGAAGTTGAAGAACATCTCATACAAGAAAACATATAGATTATCTTCTACCCACTTTCGTGCGTTAAAATAAGGTCCATTACTATATCTATCAGCCAATTTTGACTGCGCAAAATTGTCAAAAAACAATTAAATAATTAAAAATTAGAAAATTTTGAAAAGTATTACTTTGCGTGGTTCATTGGACTCCTTGCGATCGTCTTATTTTTGTGATCGTTTCGGTCTTCGTTTCGTGATTTTCGGGCAAGAACTCTTCCCGCCAGGCTATAAAACGCATTAAAATACATTAAAATAATTAATTAATATTTAATTAATTAATTGCTCCTTGTTTGATTAAATTAATTTTTAAAAAATCACTTAAGGAGTATTTAATTAAATAAATATAAATTAAAGTTCATTCGACAAGTTTTAGTGCCGGGGAAGTAAGCTTTTGTTTCCAACTGCCGGGTTGGCTTCCCGAACCCAGATTTCCACTTTCCTGGCAATTTCCTTCAAATTTCCCGCACGTGGGTTTTCCTCTGCCAATTGCCAAATCATGGATTGGCAAACGGGCATAAAATTCCCCAATTTCCCACATGGGGAAATTGGACGGGGATTGCCAACCCATTTTGCCATTCCCGTTGGCAATTGCCCGTTACTTTTCCCATTTCCCCCTGGCACTTAAGCCACTACCCGGGATGAGAGGAAGTTGAATTAATCCTCGTAACTTCCTCCATCAAACCCAGTGGAAAAATTCAGAAGCTTCTTTTTCTTCAGGAAGACATAATATTTTGTTAACATTATGCAAGAGAAATACATGCGCATTGGTTGAAGGAAAAGACAGGAAGGAGAAGGCATTTGGAGAACATCCACGCACTGGAGAACCAATCATACAAAAAGCCACGCATTTGTGGAAGAGATAAAGAAAAGAATTTTAAAAGGCCACGCCTGGTAAAGAAAGAAAGGAAAAGTTTTTAAAAGAAAATAAAAGGAATCCAATCCCACACTGCAGGAAGAAGGGAGAAGACAACAAAGGCAAGAATAGTTTTCCATGCATGCAGAAAGGAGCAGCTCAGGCCACGCACCAACTAGAGGAAAGAACTTTCCACGCGCCACGAAGAAAGGCGCCAGGATAGACAAGACAGCATGAATCCACGCATCTGAAGGAGAAGAACACCAGAAGCTTTCCATGCATGCAAAGGATGAGAATGCAGAAAGCAATTTTAAATCCCAGGCCAGAGCACTTTCCAAATAATGAGGAGCAGCCTCCAGCAATGCCTGAATGTTTCACACCAAATTTTATCGACCATCTTCATAGGAGTTTCAATGATCCACAGCTAGCCGCAATTCAGTGGGCTGCTATGCATACATGCACCTGGTACAAATGGAGTTGGGTCTGCTAGACGGCAGGAACCCTGGCCCTTCACTTTGGTGCAAGGTCCACCAGGGACAGGAAGGACACACACAGTCTGGGGAATGTTGAATGTTATTCATCTTGTTCAATATCAGCACTATTATGGTGCACTGCTTAAGAAACTTGCTCCTGAAAGCTACAGGCAATCCTATAATAATGCAAACAGTATTGGCACAGGATCAATCGATGATGTTCTTCAGAGTATGGATCGCACACTGTTCTGCATGCTTCCTAAACTTTTCCCTAAACCACGAATGCTTGTTTGCGCTCCATCAAATGCTGCAACAGATGAATTGCTACAGTGTGTTCTGGATCGTGGATTCATTGATGGTGAAATGAAGGTCTGTACCCTGATGTTGCGAGGGTGGGTGTGGATTCTCAAAATCATGCTGCACAGGCAGTATCAGTGAAGTGTAGAACTGAAATTCTCCTAGGAAAGTGCCGTGAGAAAGTAATTGGCTATATGCAGCAGCTACGGGGTAGAGAAGTAAACTTATCTCAGAAAATCAGTGGCCTCCAGAGAGAGCTAAGTGCGACAGCTGCCGCAGGGTGATCCCAAGGAACCGTTGGTGTTGATCCTGATGTTCTGGTTGCACGCGACCACAGTCGTCATCAGTTGTTGCAAAATCTTGCAGCTGTAGTAGAAGAACGAGATAAAGTTCTAGTTGAGTTGTCTCACCTTTTCATTTTGGAAAGTCGCTTCCATGGAAGAAGCATGCAAATCTTGAGGAAAGTTTTACAAATGAGGCTGAGACTTACTGTTTCTAGTAGTGGCCGGAAGTTATTCCAGGCCTAGCCCATGGGTTTGATATGGTGGTTATAGATGAAGCTACAACTAGTGAAGTTTGTTTACCACTTTCATTGGGTGCTCAAGGCGTGTTCTTTCAGGGATCCACAGCAACTGCCTGCAACAGTAATTCAGGCAAGGCATGTTGCAGTATAGTAGAAGCCTTTTTGAGCACTTCCAACAAGCAGGTCATCCAACTATGTTGTTATCTGCTCAAATCGAATGCATCCTCAAATTCGGGTTTTTCCTTCAAGATATTTTTATCAAAATGAATTAAGTGACAGTGAGAGTGTTACCAGGAGACCTGATGAAGTTTATTACAAAGATTCTCTATTGAGACCTTACTTGTTTTATGATGTAACTCATGGAAGGGAATCTCATAGAGGTGGATCTATTTCATATCAGAATATTCATGA
Source organism: Taxus chinensis (assembly GCA_019776745.2). Classification (NCBI taxonomy): domain Eukaryota; kingdom Viridiplantae; phylum Streptophyta; class Pinopsida; order Cupressales; family Taxaceae; genus Taxus; species Taxus chinensis. Next base: position 908,094,366 of record CM034146.1, read on the forward strand.
AGCACAATTTGCTTTGCAATTATATGAGCATCTTCAACGGGTCATAATCATGGCAGCATTAGGTCTTTATCGGTAAAGGTATTTTCTCATCGTTTGGAAGGTACAATTGTGCTTATTATGGCAAAGCCAAAACATTCTTACTACAAGTGTTATATAATAAGGAAGAACCGTGAGCATTGTGGTAAAACCATTCTTTTCAAAAATGTTGGGTTAAGCTCGGTATTCAAGTGAGTTGAGCCAGAGAAGAACTCAGGGAGTTCGGTTCTGGAAAGAAGGTAAGACGACACGAAGGGCATGGATCGCCATGGGAGTTTGAATTCAAGTTGAAAATGCATGAGCTCACAATCAAGCTAGGAGCGATACGATTGAGGGCTCATTCGTGAGTTGAGTCGTCTAAACACCTAAGTGAAGAAGGAGCACATCTCGAGAATTTCTCATTCCAGTCATCATTCGTCTTTGCATGATTGCCCTAATTCTTCAGGCCTAATCAACAACACAACACTATAATTCAAAGCATTGGTTCATGCGCAAGCACCTGTAATCTATATCACACAATTTCTAGAGGTGGAACTCGTTGATGAAGTACCTCAAAATATACCAGCCCAACTTGTGGAAGTAGTCACAACTTCTCAACCAAAAGTTGATGATCCGGTTCTTTCCCTGCCTACATTTGAAGAATCACCACAAATGGAGAAAATGGCGACAACATCTTTCTCACAACAAGAAGATCCAATTTCAGCAACACCCGAAGGTGATCCCCTTCAGCGTGATGAAGATCAATTCCCAACGAACACGAGAACCATGTACAATGAGGTACTTGGAGAGGTTCCCACCTGGCTACATGATATCCTGAAGAATTGAAAGAGGGTCATCAAGCCAATAGTGATAAACTTGGAAGCGATTGCGTAAATGTTAGAATCCATCACTCCAAAAAAGACCAAATACTACGCTAAGGTGTGTGTCAACGAATTCATAAATCACTTCGATGATTTTTCAACACCACTCGTTCACAATGGGGCAAAGGAGATGGATTTCCAAGACTCTGAAGTCTCACGAATTCTGCTCGGGAGATCAACACTTTGGGATGGTGACAAAGACAAAGGACATAACTCCAGGCAGTGAATTGCAATTTTGGCTCTTGGAGATCTTCTCAATGGCGAAAGACCAGAAGCTGGATTCTGATAAACCAAGGTGGCGTAACGACTACGGTCTCGTGACAAATGAATAATTCACCATGGAAAGGTACTCTGAGCATGTGGAGAATTGTGAATGTGAATACGAATGAAGACAAATCTTCTCACACCAGGATATTGCTCAGATAGAGGGGTGGATGAATTGCTCAAGTTTCAAACTCAGCACTCTTGTCATTTGGAGGATTGCAGAGCACAGTCAATGAGTTCATTCCCGTACGATCGGGATAGGTGGACTCTTGGCCCAATGGATAAGGCACTGATCTTAGGTGTCTTGATCTAGGTGGCACATTGCTGACTAGGATGTCTACGTGTGCATACAAGTCATTTAAGTGGGGTCCACATGTACCCATTTCTTTTATTTATGTATTTTTCCTTAAATGACCTTTTAACTTAAGTGGTTTCTATTTTTAGTCACTTTTTAAAAGTTGGTTGAAAAAGTCAAAGTCACTTAAGTGCCCTATTTAATGTGCATTTAAAACCCTAACTACTTTGTAACCAACTTTTGGGTTATAAAAGGAAGTGAGGGGCTCATTTGTAAGGGTGACTTTGAGAGAGGAGAAGAAGATACTTTTGTGCAAGCTTTGTTTCAAGAAGAAACTTTGTGTTCTTTGTGAAAAACATTTTGGAGTTAATAGAATAAGAACTTTGTGTCTCATTCATTGTCTCTTGTAACATTTGGTGTTCTTATGTTCATTAGATGTTAGGTGTTTGAATCTTGCATGCAAATATTATCTTTGATCTTATTGTCAACATTAGTAATCAGTTGTTCTAGTTCACAGTGATCAAGCTCTGACTATCTACTTGCTCATGTGTGTTCCCTTTTGCATGTTCTTGTTTGGCTAACTCAAACTCCGTTTTATTTGTGTTGGTTATTCATCTTTCCTCTTCATGCAATATTAGGCTCTGTTTTTACCTAACTCTTGCATGTTCTTTCAGTTCATTCCATTCCACTCCTTTCCTTCTTTCTATTCCATTTCCTTCATTCACTTTTCTTCCATTGATGTTCCAAAACACCCCCCACATACAATTTTGAATGTACAGATGTAAATACAGTTTTGGTTTTCAATAAAGGCAGCCTCACCTTCATTGAGGAGGGACTTCATTCCCACACTGTTGCATGTCATTTGCATGCGTGCAAATCCATATGCTAACAGTTTTTGGTGACTCCGCTGGGGATTCAGAAATCGTTAACCAGTGCTTGGTTAAATCTTTATGACTATCCCCTCTGCACAAGCTCCAGTTCTTCAACCGAACCTTGTGCCCGACGAATATTTCCAAGGAGACATTGCTGCCAACCTTCGAATAGTAGCTTGGGAAAACCGTGAAAGCTTGCAGCAATTTGTGGCTGTTGATAGAGCCATTGACAGAGAAATCTACATCGAAGACCTTAGAAGAAGAGCACCCACACTTGTGGCCAGAAGACCTCTTGGGCACGTGTTGATAGTTGTTCACCGACGCGGTCCTCTTCCACCCAGGTAATAAGTTGTATGACTATTACAGGTAACCCACCTATCTTGCAACCAAATCTTGTTTTTGCAGATACTCAAGAAGACATATCATCAGATTTGAGGCAAGCTATTTGGGAAAAGCGCACAAGTAACCATCATTTTCATCTCGCCGCATCAGTACTAGATAACGAAGAAGAGAAAGCTGCGAGAGTTGTTAGAGTTATTCAGGCGCAAATAGCTCAAGAAAGAGAGCAAAGAGAAAAGGCTAGAGCTGGTCGGAACACGCCAGTGATCTCTTCACCATAAATATTCCAAACTGGAAGGAAAGAGGTTTACGCGAGGAGAAAAAGCTAAAGGTCGATCTGACCCCACTTTTGACTTTCAAGGAAAATTTGGTTTCAAGTTATCTCCTCCCAAGAAGAACACACCTCGTAGATCTGCAAGCCTTGCATCAAGTCCTGAAAGAGCAAGCAAGGAAGGAATCACTACCAGTCAAGCACTTGTCCTTGCTCACATTGTTTTACCTTCGCATACCACCTTTTCTCCAATGGCAGCCAATGTACCATGGGGAAATGCCATAGGCCCATTGGCCTTACCTGCTCGACATGAACTCCCACGAGGATCAAGAAAGATTCTTCCCAAGTTCGACGGAGATGGGAAGACGTCACCAGATGATCATATTTCTGCCTTCTTCGCTGCATGTGCTGTTTTGTCAGTAGAATATGAAGATGTTGCTATTCGTCTCTTCGTCGAGACATTGCATGATATTGCTGCAGATTGGTTTCATCATCTACCCAATGGATGTATTACAAGTTGGGATGATATGAAAACTAAGTTTGAAAATCGATTCAAAACAGCGGAAGATGAACATGCTCTTCTTGCCCAACTATCTCAGGCAAAGAAAGAGCCTACAGAACCCATGAGGAATTTCGTGGCCAAATTCAACAAGATGGTAAACAAAGTTCCCACCGGGATTCGTCCCAACCTTGATGGACAAAAATGTTTCTTTATTAATGCACAACAACCAGAAGTGTGCTATCAGCTAAGAAGGGCCAGGGTGGCTACTTTGGAACTTGCTCAATCTTTGGCCATAGAAATTGAAGATGACTTAATCATGGCAGGAAAATTCAAGAAAAATTCCCTCAAAGGAAAGAGTCAAGAAACTCCCAATGTTTCAGAAACTATACTCACTAAGTTGGCTAATGATGTGCTAGCTTTGAAGAAGCAAGTTGCTCAAAGTAGTAAACCTGCTCCTTACAAAGACATCCCGTGAAAAGGATACGTTCCCAACAAAGCCAGGATTGCAGGTGCTCCAACGAGGCTTGCTATTGAAGCAGCTCCCGCAACTAATTCCAAATGTGATGTCATTGAAGAAAGTGATGATGAGATTGAAGTCGTCGAGGTTGATGAGGAAGAGCCTGATTCTGAGACATCTGAACCTACAGTTGAAGATCCTGAGGAAGAAAGTAATAATCATTTCTTTGAGTACCGTTCCGATGAAGAAGATGAATATGAAGAAATTATAGAAGATATGAATAGTCAATCCTTCGCTGTCTTCACACGCTCTCAGAAAAAGGACCAAGATACCACCAAGGTGGGAGATAAAGAGGTTTCCAAGGAAACTCTCAAAGAATCCAAGATAAAGGAGGCTCCTAAAGAGTCCAGAGATACTGAGGTTTCAAAGGTCAAGACTATCTTAAAGAAAGGAGAGCCTTTGTTAGATCAATCAGTTAGTAAACCAATTACGAAGAAAACTTCTTCTTCCACATCCGTATCAACCAAGCCTGAGACCAAGGTCAAAAGTGTGCCATCATCAAGTTCGAAAGAACTCATATCTGAGACTTCAAGTGCAATTACTTTGCCTAAATTTGATATCATTGATCATATCAATAAAACAAAAATTTCCATGTCACAGGCAGAGTACTTGAAGTCCAACAAGGATCAGCTCGAGAAGTTGGTCCAGTTTATCAAAGGCGACTCTACTGTTCATTCCTCTAAAGGAATTCTAAAAACTCCCAAAGATGGGAAAACTCAAAATATTGTGGCGGCCACTACACCTTCAAATGAAAAGATCGAACCTTTCTTTGTGTCTTTTCTGATCAACGGATGCAAGTTAAGTAATTGCATTATAGACTCTGGAGCCTCGGATAATGTGATGCCGGAAAAAGTAGCACATGCTCTTGGTTTGACTTGTACGAGAACATTCGGATCATGTTACTCTATGGAAACCAAGCAAGTTCCTCTGATCGGGCAGATTAAGGACGCCCAAATGGTTTTAGCCCAATTCCCTCAAAAGCGAGTTAAGGTAACTATTTTAGTTGCTGATATCCCCGCCTCGTATGGAATGTTGTTGAGCAGGAAATTTTGTAGGGATTTGGGTGGTGAGATTCAAATGGACTGGTCTCATGCCATGATTCCTATCAATGGAGAAATGAAGAAACTTATGCCGGAAGCTCAGGCAAAGTTCACAGTAACTAAAACTGAAGATCCTCGCGCACAGATCCTTTTCCAAGGCTCAAGTATGGGTAATTATATGATGACTACAGAAGTTCATACCCCTGAGATCACTTGCCAAGATTCCAATGAGATCTGGACTCTTGAGTTCGATGGAAGTTGTTGCTCAACGGGCTCTGGTGCAGGAGTGGTGCTCATATCTCCAAATGGTAAAATCTTTCCTTTTTCCTATAAACTCGAATTTTCAAATACTAATAACACTGCAGAGTACGAGGCATTAGTCCTTGGCCTCCAAGTTGCAGAAGAGAAAGGGATCAAAAATCTGGAAGTCTTTGGAGATGCGGAATTGATCGTGAAACAAGTAAGAAATCAGTTCCAGGTAAAGAACGATCGTCTGAGACACTACAGAAATAAAGTTTGGGATGCAATAGAAGTTTTCGACGCTTTTTCCATTAAATCTGTCCCTCGTGAAAAGAATGACAAAGCGGATTCTCTAGCAGTCTCAGCATCATTAATGATTCCTCATTCAGAATTTGATCAAGACAAATACACCATTGAAATGGTTTTTAGGCCAAGTGTTCCTGACAATGCAGAAAATTGGCAAGTATTTAATGATGATCAACAAATTATTGCCTTCTTGGAAAAGAGAGAAAATTTTGAACAGTTGTACTTTGAAGGAAGTGATTCGGCATTTCGCGAATCAACTACCTCACCCATTCAGGAAGGAGTTGAGAACGAAGATCCTGGTGATGGCATCATTCAACTCAAAGGAAATAAAATTCCCAAAGGATTGGTTTCACTCGAAGAACTTTTTGACAAACATGACAGGTTTATTAAAGAGAAAGAGCAGGCAGGACCTGCAAATTCTGCTGACTATGAGCAAATTAATATCGGCACCAAGGATAAACCTCGCCTGATCAATATTGGTAAATGTTGCTCGCCTGAGGAGCGCAGGAAATTCATAAATCTCCTTACCAAATACTCTGACGTCTTGGCATATTCATACGAAGACTTGAAGTCTTTCCAACCCAGGGAAATGGAGCATGCCATACCCTTGAAGCCTGGCGCAGTTCCATTCAGGCAAAAGCAAAGACAATATAATCCCAAGATTGCAGGGACAATATTTCATGAAGTTCAAAAGATGCTAGATGCACGAATAGTTTTTCCTATTCGACATTCGACTTGGATAGCTAATATTGTACCGGTTCGCAAGAAAAATGGAGAAATTAGGATTTGCGTGGATTTCCGCAATCTTAATCAGGCGTCCTTGAAGGATAACTACCCACTGCCAGTCATGGACCATATTCTGCAGGCAGTAACTGGATCGGAAATGCTATCTATGCTAGATGGTTTCTCTGGCTATAATCAGATTGAGGTGGCTAGAGAAGATCAACATAAAACTGCATTCACTACCCCCTGGGGTACGTTCGCATATAGAAGAATGCCCTTCGGTTTGATCAATGCTGGTGCAACTTTTCAAAGGGCCATGGATATGGCGTTTGCAGATTATAAAGACAAGATCATTGTGATATACCTAGATGACTTGACAGTGTTTTCAAAGAAGCGAGAAGATCACTTAAGAGATTTAGAGAAAATTTTGCAAAGGTGTAAACTTCATAAGATTTCTCTGAATCCAAAAAAATCTGTGTTTGGAGTTACAGAAGGTAAACTCCTAGGTCATATTGTTTCTAAGGAAGGAACTAAGATCGATCCTGAACGCGTTCAAGCTATAAAGAATCTTTCCTTGCCTACAAGTAAACCTGGAGTCCACTCCTTCTTTGGAAAGGTGAACTTTTTGAGAAGGTTCGTGCCAGATTTCACCGAGCTGACTAAAGAAATCGCTGATATGATGAAAGGAAAAGAATCTTTCAAATGGTCAAAGGAAGGTAGAGAGGCATTTGAGCAAATCAAGGGTGCTATTGCAAAAGCTCCTACATTGGTGTGTCCCGATTTTAAGAAGGATTTTATAATTTATTGCTATGCTTCACCACACACAATCTCTGCCATTTTGACTCAGCACAATCAAGAGGGGATTGAATCTCCTATCGCATTCATGAGTTCGGGATTCAAGAAACATGAACTTAATTACACTCCTCTTGAGAGACATGCGTACGCGGTGGTAAGAGCCCTGAAACACTTCAGGTATTACGTGTTGAATTCTCACACCAAAGTCTTAGTTCCAGACACCGCGGTGAAATCAATGTTGACACAACAGGAACCAGGATCTAAAAGAGGTAATTGGGTCTCCAAGATCCAAGAATATGATCTGGACATCAAGCCTACCAAGTTGGTTCGAGGGAGAGGACTCTGCCAACTCATTGCAGAGAATGAACCACGAGATAACTCTGAAGAAGAACTAGTTGAAGGAAATTTACCATTGGTAGTTTTTGTCAGTACCACGGATGAATGGTATTCTGATATTGCCTACTTCCTCACATATGGCGAGTGTCCAGAAAATCTGACAGCTAAAGAGAAATGAGCAATCAAACTAAGAGCTGCCAGATACGTCATTTGGGATAACACGTTGTTCAAGAAAGGAATTGACGGCATGTTCCTCAGATGTGTTGATAAAGAACAACAGCCTAGGTTGTTGGAAGCCTTCCACAATCATGCTTGCGGCGGTCATTTTTCTGGCCCAGTAACAGCCCATAAAATTCTGAGAGCACATTATTACTGGCCCACTATGTTTTCTGATGCTCAGAAATGGGTGACCAAATGTGAGGCCTGTCAACAATTTGTTGGAAGACCAAAGTTGGCAGCACTGCCTTTGAAGCCAGTTGTCATTGAAGAACCCTTTCAACAATGGGGTTTAGATTTCATCGGGGTCTTGAATCCTAATTCTAGCGCTGGTCATACCCACGTGCTCACCGCCACTGATTACTTTACAAAGTGGGTAGAAGCTATACCGGTGAAACAAACATCTACTGCAGTAATCTGTGATTTCATCAAAGAAAACATATTGGTTCGTTATGGAATTCCTCACAAGATCGTGACTGACAATGCCTCAAATTTTTCTTCTGCAGAGATGATAGGTTTTTGTTATGGATATGGGATATCTTTGTCTCATTCATCAGATTACTACCCGCAGGGAAACGGTCAGGCTGAATCCAGCAACAAAAACCTCATTACCATTGTGCGCAAGTTAGTCGAAGAAAATCAAAGAACTTGGCACAAAAAGTTATACGATGCATTGTGGGCTGACCGCATAACTCCCAAAAGGGCAATTGGGATGTCTCCATTTCAACTTCTGTATGGAACTGATGCTCAAATTCCCGTCACATTGGAGCTACCAGCGTTAAAATTAGCTCAGGCAGTTGATGATGAATGCTTCACCAATGCATTAGATAAAAGGGTCATGTTTCTAACCAAGCTTGAGGAACAAAGAAGTCAAGTGGCCAACAGGATCGAGGAACATCAATCCAAGGTAAAGAAGTTGTTTGACAGGAAAACTAGAGAGAGACAGTTTCAAATCAATGACTTAGTTCTTCTCTGGGATAAAAGACGTGAGCCGAAGGGAAAGCATGGGAAGTTTGACTCACTGTGGCTGGGACCGTTCAAAATAAGACACTTCTGTGGAGATAGTACCTACTACTTGGCATATCCTGATGGAACTCATTTGCCTTTGCCCTACAGTGGGCAGTATCTCAAATATTACCAGAATTGAAAACGGGTTGTTCCCCGTATGTACATAGGTAATTAGGATTTTGGTTTGTTTGTTTCCCTGTTTTTCGGTCTCCTCTCTTGTGTCGCCCCATTTTTGTGCCCCATCTTTCTGTGATCATGTTCATGACTATTTTGGTCTGGGTCCGTTGCTGCGTCCATGAAGTCCTTGTCCCCAATCAGAGCCAGCTGTTATCAGCCAATTTTGACTTCGCAAAATTGTCAAAAAACAATTAAATAATTAAAAATTAGAAAATTTTGAAAAGTATTACTTTGCGTGGTTCATTGGACTCCTTGCGATCGTCTTATTTTTGTGATCGTTTCGGTCTTCGTTTCATGATTTTCGGGCAAGAACTCTTCCCGCCAGGCTATAAAACGCATTAAAATACATTAAAATAATTAATTAATATTTAATTAATTAATTGCTCCTTGTTTGATTAAATTAATTTTTAAAAAATCACTTAAGGAGTATTTAATTAAATAAATATAAATTAAAGTTCATTCGACAAGTTTTAGTGCCGGGGAAGTAAGCTTTTGTTTCCAACTGCCGGGTTGGCTTCCCGAACCCGGATTTCCACTTTCCTGGCAATTTCCTTCAAATTTCCCGCACGTGGGTTTTCCTCTGCCAATTGCCAAATCATGGATTGGCAAACGGGCATAAAATTCCCCAATTTCCCACATGGGGAAATTGGACGGGGATTGCCAACCCATTTTTCCATTCCCGTTGGCAATTGCCCGTTACTTTTCCCATTTCCCCCTGGCACTTAAGCCACTACCCGGGATGAGAGGAAGTTGAATTAATCCTCGTAACTTCCTCCATCAAACCCGGTGGAAAAAGTCAGAAGCTTCTTTTTCTTCAGGAAGACATAATATTTTGTTAACATTATGCAAGAGAAATACATCACGCATTGTGAAGGAAAAGATAGGAAGGTAGAATGCAAAGGAAGTTTTATCAAAATCTAAACAAATACCTTTCCACGCATTGGCCGTGGAAGAGATAAAGAACAGTTTTCCACGCATGGTAGAAGAGAAACAAAAGTTTTTTTAAAACAAAAAAACAGCAAAAAAAATCCTTCCACACACGTGCGCTGGATTAGACAGTCAAAGCAAGAACAATTGTTTTTAAAGATAAAGATAAAGCCCAGGCCATGCACCAATAGAGGAAAGAACTTTCCACGCGCCAGGGAAGAGAAGGCAGCCAGGATTAGATCCAAGATAGCATCCCACGCATATGAAGGAGAAGAACAAAGAAGCTTTCCATGCATGCAAAGGATGAGAATGCAGAAAGCAATTTTAAATCCCAGGCCAGAGCACTTTCCAAATAATGAGGAGCAGCCTCCAGCAATGCCTGAATGTTTCACACCAAATTTTATCGACCATCTTCATAGGAGTTTCAATGATCCACAGCTAGCCACAGCTGGTACAAATGGAGTTGGGTCTGCTAAATGCAGGAACCCTGGCCCTTCACTTTGGTGCAAGGTCCACCAGGGAAGGACACACACAGTCTGAGGAATGTTGAATGTTATTCATCTTGTTCAATATCAGCACTATTATGGTGCACTGCTTAAGAAACTTGCTCCTGAAAGCTACAGGCAATCCTACAATAATGCAAACAGTATTGACAGGTATTGGCATAGGATCAATCGATGATGTTCTTCAGAGTATGGATCGCACACTGTTCTGTATGCTTCCTAAACTTTGCCCTAAACCACGAATGCTTGTTTGCGCTCCATCAAATGCTGCAACAGATGAATTGCTACACGTGTTCTGGATCGTGGATTCATTGATGGTGAAATGAAGGTCTGTCACCCTTGATGTTGCGAGGGTGGGTGTGGATTCTCAAAATCGATGTTGCACAGGCAGTATCAGTGAAGTGTAGAACTAAAATTCTCCTAGGAAAGTGCCGTGAGAAAGTAATTGGCTATATGCAGCAGCTACGGGGTAGAGAAGTAAACTTATCTCAGAAAATCAGTGGCCTCCAAAGAGAGCTAAGTGCGACAGCTGTGCAGGGTGATCCCAAGGAACCGTTGGTGTTGATCCTGATGTTCTGGTTGCACGCGACCACAGTCGTGAAAAGTTGTTGCAAAATCTTGCAGCTGTAGTAGAAGAACGAGATAAAGTTTTAGTTGAGTTGAACACCTTTTCATTTTTGCTTCCATAAACAGCTGGATCAAATCCCAGGCCAAGTTTTGCAAATAATGGAAGCAGACTCCAGCAATGCAAGATTGTTTCAGTACCAAATTTTATTGAAAGTCATAGGTTGTTTGATATGTAGAGGTTAAGCACAAGCTCAAGTTTAGTGCAAATAAACAATGCATTACACTATTCACGCATGGGTGCTGCAAGGAGAAGGTTGTCCACAGGCAATTAGCAACAGGCAACAGTGGAGGAACATGTTGCAGTACAGTAGAAGCCTTTTTGAGCGCTTCCAACAAGCAGGTCGTCCAACTATGTTGTTATCTGCTCAGAATCGAATGCATCCTCAAATTCGGGTATTTTCCTTCAAGATATTTTTATCAAAATGAATTAAGTGACAGTGAGAGTGTTACCAGGAGACCTGATGAATTTATTACAAAGATTCTCTATTGAGACCTTACTTGTTTTACGATGTAACTCATGGAAGGGAATCTCATAGAAGGTGGATCTATTTCATATCAGAATCATTCATGAAGCACAATTTGCTTTGCAATTATATGAGCATCTTCAACGGGTCATAATCATGGCAGCATTAGGTCTTTATCGGTAAAGGTATTTTCTCATCATTTGGAAGGTACAATTGTGCTTATTATGGCAAAGCCAAAACATTCTTACTACAAGTGTTATATAATAAGGAAGAACCGTGAGCATTGTGGTAAAACCATTCTTTTCAAAAATGTTGGGTTAAGCTCGGTATTCAAGTGAGTTGAGCCAGAGAAGAACTCAGGGAGTTCGGTTCTGGAAAGAAGGTAAGACGACACGAAGGGCATGGATCGCCATGGGAGTCCGAATTCAAGTTGAAAATGCATGAGCTCACAATCAAGCTAGGAGCGATACGATTGAGGGCTCATTCGTGAGTTGAGTCGTCTAAACACCTAAGTGAAGAAGGAGCACATCTCGAGAATTTCTCATTCCAGTCATCATTTGTCTTTGCATGATTGCCCTAATTCTTCAGGCCTAATCAACAACACAACACTATAATTCAGAGCATTGGTTCATGCGCAAGCACCTGTAATCTATATCACACAATTTCTAGAGGTGGAACTCGTTGATGAAGTACCTCAAAATATACCAGCCCAACTTGTGGAAGTAGTCACAACTTCTCAACCAAAAGTTGATGATCCGGTTCTTTCCCTGCCTACATTTGAAGAATCACCACAAATGGAGAAAATGGCGACAACATCTTTCTCACAACAAGAAGATCCAATTTCAGCAACACCCGAAGGTGATCCCCTTCAGCGTGATGAAGATCAATTCCCAACGAACACGAGAACCATGTACAATGAGGTACTTGGAGAGGTTCCCACCTGGCTACATGATATCCTGAAGAATTGAAAGAGGGTCATCAAGCCAATAGTGATAAACTTGGAAGCGATTGCGTAAATGTTAGAATCCATCACTCCAAAAAAGACCAAATACTACGCTAAGGTGTGTGTCAATGAATTCATAAATCACTTCGATGATTTTTCAACACCACTCGTTCACAATGGGGCAAAGGAGATGGATTTCCAAGACTCTGAAGTCTCACGAATTCTGCTCGGGAGATCAACACTTTGGGATGGTGACAAAGACAAAGGACATAACTCCAGGCAGTGAATTGTAATTTTGGCTCTTGGAGATCTTCTCAATGGCGAAAGACCAGAAGCTGGATTCTGATAAACCAAGGTGGCGTAACGACTACGGTCTCATGACAAATGAATAATTCACCATGGAAAGGTACTCGGAGCATGTGGAGAATTGTGAATATGTGAATACGAATGAAGACAAATCTTTCTCACACCAGGATATTGCTCAGATAGAGGGGTGGATGAATTGCTCAAGTTTCAAGCTCAACACTCTTGTCATTTGGAGGATTGCAGAGCACAGTCAATGAGTTCATTCCCGTACGATCGGGATAGGCGGACTCTTGGCCCAATGGATAAGGCACTGATCCTAGGTGTCTTGATCTAGGTGGCACATTGCTGACTAGGATGTCTACGTGTGCATACAAGTCATTTAAGTGGGGTCCACATGTACCCATTTCTTTTATTTATGTATTTTTCCTTAAATGACCTTTTAACTTAAGTGGTTTCTATTTTTAGTCACTTTTTAAAAGTTGGTTGAAAAAGTCAAAGTCACTTAAGTGCCCTATTTAATGTGCATTTAAAACCCTAACTACTTTGTAACCAACTTTTGGGTTATAAAAGGAAGTGAGGGGCTCATTTGTAAGGGTGACTTTGAGAGAGGAGAAGAAGATACTTTTGTGCAAGCTTTGTTTCAAGAAGAAACTTTGTGTTCTTTGTGAAAAACATTTTGGAGTTAATAGAATAAGAACTTTGTGTCTCATTCATTGTCTCTTGTAACATTTGGTGTTCTTATGTTCATTAGATGTTAGGTGTTTGAATCTTGCATGCAAATATTATCTTTGATCTTATTGTCAACATTAGTAATCAGTTGTTCTAGTTCACAGTGATCAAGCTCTGACTATCTACTTGCTCATGTGTGTTCCCTTTTGCATGTTCTTGTTTGGCTAACTCAAACTCCGTTTTATTTGTGTTGGTTATTCATCTTTCCTCTTCATGCAATATTAGGCTCTGTTTTTACCTAACTCTTGCATGTTCTTTCAGTTCATTCCATTCCACTCCTTTCCTTCTTTCTATTCCATTTCCTTCATTCACTTTTCTTCCATTGATGTTCCAAAACACCCCCCACATACAATTTTGAATGTACAGATGTAAATACAGTTTTGGTTTTCAATAAAGGCAGCCTCACCTTCATTGAGGAGGGACTTCACCCCTCCGTCATCTCACATCCATTCACTTCTCACTCTCACTTTTCTTTTTCTTAAATTTAAATAAATCCCATCTATTTACTCACCTTATTTAATTAATTATCAAATGGGCTCCATGTGGACCCATTTGATAATTAAGATTTTGGCATTATCCCCCATCTCTCACAAATTATTCAATCCATGGGTATTAATATACCCATCTGACACCCCCTTTCTTAAATTCAAATGGAATCTATTATCTCACCTACCATGTCAATCATGCTCCCCACTCCATCTAATAAGTCAAACCGTGGGCCCCACGTGATCACATCATACCTCTTAACTCAGGTTACTCTACCCAACCCCGGTTACTTGTTAACCCCAATCTAACCTCACCTCCAAGCTATAAATATGGGTTTTTCCCCATATTTCAAGGGAGACCGACCCAAAGAGGAGGAAATAAGTTAAAATTCTGGGAAAATGTTGTTTTGAATTCTTAGCTTCTTGTTTATCATTTATATCTCATGATGTCCTGGTAACGACACTGTAATCCCCACAATACTCTGCTCATGATTACTTAGTTCATGTAGCATGGTTTGGTTGCACGTTGTGTTTGGATTAGATCAAGAGCATCATCTACATACCTGCACGTCAAGTTCCTTTGTTCATCAGCTTGCATGTTATCTATTTATCTTGTATTTTATCATTATCTTTCTAGACACGGGGGTTGACATCCTCCAAGGGAGTTAAAATCCTCTTGGAACCGGCACTGTCCGGGCAACCCCCGCATATTGTTATCTAATCTTATCTGTTTCAGTTTTGCAGATCTATCTTCTTTATATCATACATCTATCTTCTTTGCGCCCGTAGATCCACATCTGCATCTGAGGTCCTAAGCCCTCCATCATTTGAAGTTGTTGGTGGCTTCTAGTATCGGCTTTCACCCGTGCGAGAATGAAGTTTCCTGTACAACATTTGGCATGCCCGGTGGGACCAGATCCTAGATCTGGTCGTTTTGTTTGTTATTTTACTCATCTTTTCTAACTTGCTTGTTTGCAATATCTTAGTATTTGTTGATTTCAGTTTAGTATGGTCACTTGTTGAAATCACCAGGAGGTACGTGCTCTTCTTGTTTTCTGTTGAAATCTACCTGCATGGGAAATGAATCTGGAAATTAACCTTACTCACCTAGTTGTCATCACGTGATATATATTTTGCATCTTTCGTTTTTCTGACTCACCTATTACATGGGATTTAGTATTATCTTTGTCTGTTTGGCGTGTTACTTACACTTTGGTTCATCTTTCTCCATCACGAGGTATGTGGTTTTGTTATTTGGAAAATTATTTTTATTTGGTGGTTTATAATTGATCAATAGTTTTATTATTGTTGCTATAAAACAATTAATTAATAATAATATATAAATAAATAAATGTAAATTATACTTAAAATAAATTAGAATTAAATAAAAACTTAATTAGAATCCTAACTATCCCCTACCTATCTACCCCATAATTCACTATCTACCCAATCTCCCATCCTCTTCCCTAACATCTCCAACTCCACAATCACTCCCCCACCTTCCTCTACTCACTCCTCACCTGAGCTCTCCATCTGACTCCACCACTTCTCCCTTCCTTCCACAACCATCTCCACCTAACCCACTCGCTCTTACCCATCGAGTCTCCCTATCCATATTCCATCATCTACCCAACTCCCCTATCTCCCACTCTCTTACACCTCCCGACTCATCCAACCCCATCCTCTCCACCTGAGCTTCCTCTCCTTCTCCCACTCTTCCCACTCCCAACTCCTCTCCTCTCGACCCCCAACCTATCCCCCTCCTCACACAATCTCCATATCTAAGCTCACTGCACCTCACCTTCTCTCTTCTCACCAAGATTGACCCTACCTTCCTCTTCTGAACCCCTCTCCCTCCTCACCTCTCCCAAGTCCTTCACTCCTGCTCCCTTCTCACTCATACTCACCATCACTCCGATCCTGAGCTCGCCATCTCCTCCACTCCTCCCACACTTCTATTCCTCTCCCATGGCAGACTCCCTCCACACTTCCCTTTCTCCTCCATCGGCCATCACTTATCTACCCATTGAATCCATTGAGCTCTCAATCTTCCCCCCATGATGCTTCATCCCAGAGCTCCTTCATCATCCTCTTCACCTCGAGCTCCATATCCTCCTCACCAGCTCTCTCCAAGCCACTCACTCACCTTCCACGTCACAGCTTCTTCCCACGACCCAACCTTCACATCTCCCTTCCACCTCTCCCTATCCTTGACAGCACCCATGAGCTCCATCCTCACAACTCCCTGACCTAGCCATCCACCGTCACTTCCATTTTTCCCTTCCATCCTATCCTGCCATACGGAATGACCCCAACATCTTATCCTATCTCGTTACCCATCCTCCTCTCGTAACATTTCTTCTACTCTCACCATCTCCTTTCCAATCCCCTATCTCCAACAACTCAGATCCCATATCCTAGTTCGAGCCAACTCCCTCTTCACCATCTACCATTAATCTAATTCCCTGAAATCGAATTTTCCCAAATAGAATCATGAGTAAACATCCCACAACTTTCTGATGTCTTCATCCAACTATTTCCACATCATCCTTTCACCATGTCCAGATTTGCTTGAATGGTAGTGAGCTGTACAGTTTTGTCACAATATTGCTTTCTAATTCTCACCACAAGGAATTATTCTGCACCGGTATCATTACTCACAGAAATTCCAATCTCATTCGCAACGTTCTATAAATTCATGAGCTTGTAGTCATCTTGCTCGGAGAGCTCTTGCAAAACATTTCATTCACAACATCCATTATAAATCAGGGGAGCAACATTTTCAAATATTTCCAGATATTTCAATTTGCGCACTATTTCCTGCTCCATCAGGCAGATCTTCTTTTTCTCTGTAAAGTTTCAACCAGTGACGAGCCTCCCATTGATCCTCCAAATTTTCAATCCACATCCACATAAAAATAAAATAAAATATGTATTCCCTTTACATCCCTATTATTCATCGAATCTTCTCAAAGTTCATCCTTTTCATGTAGTTCTTGAGTCGAGGCATCAATCTTCACTCTTCAAAGAAAACTATCCACTCTCTATCAATTCCTATTTCCAGGTCAGTTCAAATTCATGTCAACACATTTGGCATATCATGCATTGACATAGCCTCTTTTGATACCAATAAGCTATTACAATTCTTTACAACCCCTTCTGGCCATGACTCAATCCCAATCACATACACCAACCCATAATATTTTTCATTTACATCTCCATCTGTGATTCTCATTAGAGGTCATCTCCATGTGAAAAGACATGGCCATGTGCATATGGCCCACTCGACCCACATCCCTTCTCAATCAAACCAACCACTCCATTTCGACCAATTCACTTGTTCAATCCAAATCAACTAGTCAACTCATTCACCAAATTAATTGACTTTCCATCACCACTATCCAATTTACATTAGTTGCTTTTCATTTCTTACATCATGATTATTTTGTACTTTAGAAAATCTATATGATCTAATCATTTTTTTGTGACTCTTCCAAAATTTATTTCCTTATTTTGTCATTTATTAATTTTTGTCTAACATTTTTTCAGTTCAATTTGATCACTTATATCCCTTTATATTATTATGTAAGTCAAATACCTTTATAGTTATTTATTTATCTTATAACTAATTTTATAGCTCTTTTTTTTTATTCTAATTGAATACGAGGTCGAATACATTTAATATTTCATAATAGTTTATCGCATAGTATTAGTTTCATTAGATTTATAGGATTTTATATTCTATTGTTTGCTTCCTAGTTAAATTAATATTAGATTAATTAATTTAGATTATTGTTTCATGATCTAAATTCACTATTTTTTTTGTATAATACAAATGATTTACGACATTTGCATCATTCTTCTTAACCATATTAACTAATTACATTTATTTTCTTTTGCAGAAAATTAACAACCTTGCAACCATTAAATCATGCTGTCAAAGACCAATATTGGCGCTCTCAAAATCAAACACATCACAAAAAACACTTTTACTGACCTCATCCAATTATAAACGGTGCCATTTTAGGGTACCTAGGCATTTCGGGCCACTGACTGGCACTTCCAATACACCATTATCACGTGCAATCAAATAACAAAGGAAAAGTGATTCTCCAGGTTTTCCTCATTTTTCTCTATTTTCTCTTTTCTGCATTGAATTTTCCCTTTTCTGAGTGATTGTCTACATCGAATGTCACATTTCATTTTGGATTAAAATGAACCTTCTGCATCCTGCTTGCTCACATAGCCTAAATAAGGGGTTTAACTCTCTGCATTTCACTTATCACACACTGCCTAAAACTGCACGAACATAATTAACACATCAAAACATTCCTCTCACCTGGTTAACTGATTGGGACTTAAACACCCAACAGGAAACCGTCTCAGACATCTCCCAATCCAAAACTATCTGAAACCAACCTTAGAATTCTTTAGGCACCTTCATTATCCATTTTACTTTTTTTTACATCTCGTAATTAATCATGATGATAAAAAATATGTTGCTTGATTTGTTTGTCAACAAAATACATAAACAAATGTTTCTCTATTTCACACCTATTGTCACTCTCTCTCAAATTGAGACAAAACAACAATCTCCTCCATCCAATGATATTACTTCTCTAACGATCTCACCCAACAAGATTCTAAACTCAAAACCACGTCTTCAGTTACCCAACCTCCAGTCTCCATGGTCTCACCTCATGAGAACCATGTCATCCAAAATTGTCCCCACCTTGACACCAACCCTCATATCCCTCATCAAGCTAATCTTCCTAAACTGATCACACCACCATCTCCCCGCTCCTCTAGAGACACTTGGGCCTCCTCCTAACCCCATATATGACTTCTTACTCCAAAAATATCCTACAATCTCTCAATCCTCCCAATCTCCTAAATTGGTGGATCGCATTCCACCCACATCCCATTTTGACAATTCTATTTCATCCACTATTAATAGGCTTGTCCAGCCATCTCAACCTCTTCACACTTACATTCCTGCCCATCGTATGCTCCAACCATCTCAAAATCTTAACACACATATCCCCTTATCATTTACCACAACAACCTACCCAACTTCAACAAACACATCATGTCCCTATTGTTCAAAGTCAGCCTATGCAACAATCCCAACCCATGACACATGTTAGTCCTTACCAAGCAACTCCCCAAACACCTACATATCCGCAAATTAATCAATTGTCTTATCAAACCATTCCGCAAACATCCTATCCACAAACTTATCAACCACCTTATCAGATGCTTCCCCAACTACCCATACATCCACAAACGCATCATTCGCCTTATCAAACTACGTTTCAAACCACACAACCAATCCAATCTCAACCTTACAACACCTCGAGTGATCAATTCATGCCTTAATGAATCGGTTAGCCAGTTTAGAAACCCTTACCGTAGCACCCAAGAACACCTTATCCTATGAACACATCTGTAATGAACCCATTCATCTGTCGGTTCCAATCAAACCCTACCCTCCTCATTGGAAACTTCCTACATTTACTAAGTTCAACAACAAGGAAGATCCCCAACAACATCTCCTCGCATTTAAACATGCATGTTGTCTTATTGTGCATGATCATGATCTACTTCTTCGCACTTTCCCCATGTCTTTGTCTGGTCCCGGGTTGGACTGGTACAACAGTATCCCACAACATTCCATATTCTCTTTCACTCAACTTGCACAGTTGTTCTTAGAACACTTTTCTATCAATATCACATGCAAAACCACTATCGCTGATCTATATACCATTCGATAGTTTGAAGATGAGCCCATCACCGACTTCATCACGATGGCATGGTGTTATAAACCAACTATCCTTCACTCTCCGCAAACTGAACTCATTGAATTATTCTCACGTTCGTGTGCAAAACATATATCATCTACTTTGCAGATCCAATCATTCTGAACCTTTGATGAAGCTTTCACAATGGCTCGCAAACTTGAAACCCGTGCCATTGAGCAGGGTCATCTCAAACTCAGATCGGCCAAACCTAAAGTTGAATCTACTAAACCATTCACACATAATGACAAGTTTAAGGGTGCAGCCAACACTATGGTCATTAAACCCTCATCCCCATCTATGTCAAGCACATGGTCTCAACAACGATCCCCTCAATCAACAGCCAACTACACTCCCTTGGGAGAATCATACAGTTCTGTGTTTGATAAATTGATGACTGTAAACTCCATCCAACTTCCTCCCATACGACCCGTGGACAACTCGCAAGCCAAGCCTATTTGGTATCACGAAGCCCACTATTGTAAATATCATCGAGTCAAAGGTCATGACATTGAGAAATGTCATTCCTTCAAAGATCGTGTCCAACAACTCTTAAATCAAGGGGATATCCAAATTGATAGCTCCACGGCGCAAACTAATCAACCACCAAGAAATCACGTCACCCCCTTTACATCTCAACTATCAAATGCTTGTATGGTTAACACTGTCAATCAAGATCCCATCTTATCACTAACTCTGCATGTTCCTACAGTGGACATTATTCCCACCCTTATTCAGAACCTGTCACACCTATCAACTTTTACTACTTGTCTTGAACCTACACCTTCTCCTATCCTTATCACATCCACATCAAATTTGACTATACCATCCACTTCATCCACTTCAAACATACCCCAATCTACCACATTAGATTCATCCTTAGCACCTATTTCAGCCCCAATGATATCCACACATATCCCTACATCTCTCACATCTATTCCTTCACCCACATCTTCCTCAAACACACCTGTTACTACACCTACATTACTCACAACCATCCCAACTAAACTCAGTTCTACTACATGCACCCTTACAACCCCACCTTTGACATCAACCCCATTAGCAAACATATCATTCTTACCCCTCGAAACATTTATGAAACAACCAGTCCCATCTACTTCTACACCCGAAAATGCTCCTGCATTTGCTGCATTACCCATAATGTCTACTCCATCGGTTATCACATCACCCACATCTCCAAATATCCCAAATATGCCTACATCTTTATCTATCCCAACTACCCCTATATCTATCATATCAACAAATCCACCTATCCTACCTTGACATCTTTACCTATATCTTCGCCCATGGCCACATCACCAGTTTTATCCCAATACTCTTTTGCCTAATCCTTCTATCACACCAACCAAATCCTCTCGATCTGCAACCCTATCAAAGATACCCTTTGGAACATCTACTGAACCAACACATCCACCTAAATCAAATAAAGATGGTTTACATTCTCCCTCTACAAAATCAACTCTTTCCATGCCAAAACCAAAACAATCCACATCTCACATAGATATCATTAATCGCATCATACAAACACCTATCTCTCCATTAACATCCTCATCTTGTTTTAGGACATTTTCTCCATTAATAACCACACCACCACTATCAGATCCTCTGGTTGAAATTATTATCATCCCTACTAGGAAGGTAAATCTTCTCGGTTGAAGTCTAAGGCTCAGGGAAAACATCCCCGACAGTCCCTATGCATCCTCGAAAACATTCAAGTTTTCCCTCTTCTCAACAATCCAATGCCACAACATCTATTTTAGGATCAGTCTCTCCATCTACAACATCTTGCAACAATCAATCCACATCCAAACAATACAATCCTTCAACCAAATTTGATTTGTCCTCCAAAACATGAAATTCACCCATCCAATCTACATCCACTTTTTCTCCTAACTCCAAGCTGAGATATCCTATCAAAACCCACAAGAGTTACCTTCCCCATGACACTTCAATGGGGTCTTACGCAGATATCCTTCAACATTTAACTCAAATATCTACCATCACACTTCCTCCCATTAAAGCCTTTAATCCCTATGGTCCCAAGCCATCATGGTTCAATCCTAATTGTAGTTGCGCTTATCATCGTACCCTGGGCCATGACATCGAACATTGTAAGGCATTTCAGACAATTGTCCACAACCTTATTGAGAAAGATGATTTCCTCATTCAGGGGAAAGTTCCTTCTCCATCTACATTGAATCCAATTCATATCCCATCTGTTGGGTCTCCCATGATTCCTCCATCCACATCATCCCTTAACATCCCTCCTGCACATGACATTCCTCCTAAGGAAGGTCCTCCATTGTTCATCAATACCGCTTATCTTGCCAAACACACTTGTGGTCTCCAATCGTTTATCCCATCCAAATCTAAAACAATCTCATCTAAACTCTTTCGACATCCTTTAACTCCTTCACATTTAACTCATTGGGGGAACAACCTTCCCTTCCCTTGAGCACATCATCCGTACAAATCCCTTGTCACTAGGAGACTTCGCTCCTTGACATTGTTTTGTCTACCTCCTTCACATTCATCCAATCTAAACTATTTCTCCAAATCCTCATCTCATTCAAATCCCTTTTCACTGCCTCACCTTTTTAAGTCCACCATTGTGGCCATGTTTATGCCCTCTTTTGGGGCACCATCTTTTTCATCGAAGTCCTCTTTTGAGGCCATGTTTGTCTCTCCATTGAGGGACCTTTTTCTTGAAGTCCACCATTGTGGCTATATTTGTGTCTCTTTTGGGGACACTGTTTATTTCATCAAGTCCTCCTTTGGCCATATTGTCCTTCTATGTTTATGTCTCTCTTGGGGCATCATTTATTTTCATCTAAATCCACCGTTGTGGTCATATGTTTGTTTCCTTCAGGACATAGTTTTATTTCCTGCTTGTCTATCATCTCATCTTATTGCAACTTCATTGTCTTCCCTCTCTTGGTGGTAAACCAGAGACGTAACCTCTTAATGCATTGCACTTGCGACCAGTCTACTGTTAGCATATCTACCAATGAGCACTTAGTTATATCCTTAGATTATTCCTCCATCCTTAGCCCCTTCCATTTTTCATTGTAATGATCTGAATTATGTGGTCCACCTTCACTACTTTGATATGACCCCATAACCATTACATCCATCACCTTCTCATTCTCCTATTGCAGCCATGCAAAGGGTCTAGGGTGTCTCTTGTACATTCCTTATCCCCTCCTAAGTGGTTTACTTAGCTATTCCCAGCTCTCCCCATGTAAAGCTAAAATTCATGTATGCAAAAGGAAAAATCAAAGTTATCAAAAATAGACTGATCCCTCGAAGGACAGTTGTTCATGCAAAAAGAAAAAAAAAAAAAGCATACAAATCAAAAATCAAAGAAAAATCAAAAGAAATAGACGATCCCTTGAAGGACGGCTATCATATTATTCTTGCCATCCATATTATGTATAAAGTAGACCATACCCTTGAAGGATGGCTACTCTGTTATTATGGCATCTGGAAGGTTTCTCACATTGATTAGCCTTCATTTTATCAACATTTTCCGAAAGCTTCCCGCATTGATCAACTTTCTGCTATTGTTCTTTCTCTTTCCCAGAGCTGGGGCATAGACTTAAGGAACACCACCTTTGGAGAACCTTCTTCCCGCGTACAAGTTACATCTCAAATCCCTTTGGTCATGTCAACATTAGGATTACGAGCATCTTTCATCCATATTTCCCTCATAGTATTTTGGTATAACTAACTATTGTTGGTTATGTATTAACACCTGCTATTGGCTACAAGTGCAATGCCTTGAGTGGTAACCTTTCTTGTTTATCTCTAATCTAGTTTGAAACATAGTTTCCTTGTATGCCCTTGCTACAACTATGTTTCATTCATCTCATCAAGGTAATCATTTTATCAAAATCACATCAAATTTCACACTATTTATCCATAATATCCATGAATGTGCTCACAAATACACTTTTTGGTTTGTGAATTCTACTTGATCACTGTTGCAGTTTGTGAATCCTACTTGAGGATCCTTCTCAAGGAAAGTTTGTTATCCTGCAGCTCCTTATCTCCCAACATGTTCAACAATGTCTTTGATCCATTGCTCTTCGCTCCCCATTTCCACTCATCCCCATTTGTCTCCACATCATCCTTCTCACCTTTCTGTCCCCTTGCACCATGCCAGATATCTTACTTGTCTTTCCTCTTGAGTTTCCCTTTTCACTCTTCTACTTTCAGTTTGACAATCTTACTTAACCATCCATACAACCAGAGAATCTTAGTTAAGGTATATCTTCTTCCTTGGATCCTCCCACTGTAGAAGCTTCTCCACCATTTCCTCTTTCAACAGATGACAATCACCACCACAAACGTCTTTCCACTCCTCCTTTTGCTTGACACTCTTGCATCATCACTCCCACCACGTGGGCATCCCAATTAAGGATTTCCCTTACACTCTCCATCTACACTACATATGTTCCTCCATCCACTCATGTCACACTCCTTTGTTTCCTTATTATCACTTTGATATCACCTCCTTTCATCTCTTGTTCCATTTTGGTATACACTGCTCAGTCTTTTCATCATCCTTCTTCTTCTTCGGCTTGGCGATCCTACTTAACCGTCCCCATCACAGGGAAATCTTACTTAAGAGTTCCTCTTAAGAATGGTTTTCCATCTGACCCTTCCACCTCCCATCATATCTTCCTCATCTTCTGTCTCCCACCTCTCATCATACTCATCCACTCTAACCAACCATTCCACACCTGTATCCAATACAATGTTGTCTTTCTCCTTCCATATCGTCACTGTCGGTTTGGTGATCTTACTTAACTCCTTCCTGGCATGACGATCTTACTTAAGAGTCCCTCTTAAGCATGATTAGTCATCCTGCACTCGCCCACTACCCCACATTCTCTCCATCTACATTTTCTCATCATTCCCCATCATCACATCCTCTCACCTCCTCTTTCATTCTCACAAACACCACTTCCTACTTGCTCCTTTTTCATCTCCATCATCCATCGCTGGGTAATCTTACTTAACCATTGCTTCTCCATTCATTTCGTGTCTTGTTTCTTCATTTTTCTCTCATTCATTCTCATCCACTGCATCCTCTCCTCATCTTCATCTTCCTACACATCGTTATCCCTCCTTTCTTTACTCTTTCCACTCCATCTTCTAGAGTTCTCCCACATATCTACCCCCATACTTACCCGTCATTTTCATTGATCATCCCCTAACATTCTTTCATCATCATATTCTGTTTCCATGCTAGTAATTATCGGTGGAATTCTCCTAAAAATCACTCATCCCCATTCTGCACAGTCTGAATCCTTTTCTTTGACCCCCTCCATTCTATCTTCATTCCTTCCTTCCTCTGTGCCCTCTGATCATTATCGGGGGACTTCTCCTAACGTCCCTTCATTGGCATTCCCCCTTCCATTCTTCATTTACTTTCTACCTCATCTCATATTTTGTCCCATCCTTTCCTACTGATCATTATCAGTGGATTTCTCCTAACATCCATTCACTGGCATTGCCTCTCCTATCCCTTCCTCTCTTTTTCCTTGCCACCTCTCCATCTTCCATTCTTCCTTGCCAATTTCTTCATTATCTTCATCATGCACCCTCTCTCTATTTTCTCGTCATCAACTTATCCTCATCTCATGCATCTCTGCTTCTTTTCCAATCTGTGTCATTCCTCCCCTCAAGCTTCTCTTTATGTTCCTTATGCTTCTCACTCTTTATCAAATATCTTTTCTTGGTTCCCTTCCTTTCTGCATAATTTTCTCCGTTGTCTTCTCCTCCTTTCTTATCCTCATCTTATTTCACTTCCTCTATATCGTCTTCCTCCTTGTTTTACCTCACACTTCCTCCTTACTTCCCCATCGATAACCTGACTCTTCAGCGTTGTCCCATCTCCTTTATCATCTCACCATCCACATGCATTTCCATGTGGTCAGTTCCATATTATTTGCCTTGGATTTCCTCACTATGATTTGCTTCCTTCAATTTTATTTGCTCTATCATCTCTTTCATTTTCCATTACCTCTCTACCTTCCTCTGCTTCATCCTCCTTCACACCTTTCATTTTAAATAACTCTCTCTTTTTCATAATTTCACCCTCTGCTCTGTTCTTTTCTTGTCTTCTCTTTGCTTTTCCTTCTTCATTTCCCCCTTTCTCTATAATCCTTCTTTGTTATCTTCTTCCTCCCCTTTCATTCCTTCTTTTCTCCTCCTCCATCTCCATCCCTCTATTCCATACCCCTGTCGCCTTCACATTCGATCTTTCTTACTCTTCTCATAATCAACCAATCCTCATGTCTATTCCCTTTTCTCTTTCTCAACATCCCTCACACCTGACATTCACGGTCAATGCCAATGTTTCTCTGTTTATGTACCTGACATCGATCCATTTCATTACCGTTCTCATTCTTCTCTCTACAGCATTGACCTCTTCTCTTTTTGAGAACCCTGTCACATCTTTTATCTTGCTAGTCCTCTCGCAGGGGCATCATCATATCCATTTCTAAGAATATCTTCCCATCTTCCTTTGACATTTTTGTCTTGGAAGATACCATAACGGCCATCACCTATCTGATCTTGTTCTCTTCCATGAATATTTTCTCTACTTTTGTTTTGTCACAAAAGTATCTTGACTTCTTATCCTACTTATCGAAGAAACGAGACTTCTTTGTCTTTTTCACCTTCTAATTTTCTAACACTTATGCATCTTTCCTATGAAACATGATTACCATCATATTTATCACCCTTTTAGGGCATTCTATCTCACCCTTCTATCCTATCTGCTCATCATGTGCACATTTATGATTATTCCCCCTTGGGATATCTTATTTCAACATCCATCTATGTCTTATGTTGGGGCACCTTTTCATCCTTGTACTTGTCAACGCATATAACTCACTTTGTGTCCTTCTTGTGCCCCGTGTTGGGGCATCATTATCTTCATTCTCGTCCTTTTGTGGATGCATATTTTTTCACATGATTCCTCACAGACAAAGGATTGCACATACTTTTCACATTCAGTTGCACATATTTTGATGTTTTCCTATGACCCATTGGTCATCACGGTTTACATCCATACTGCAGTGGTCTTCACCCACTCACTGGTCTGTAGAACGTTGTCATATGTCTCTCGTTGAGACCGCAATTGTCCTCTACGATGTGATATTGGAGTCACCGCCATACTTTTTTTCATTGTTATTGCAATCTTTTTTTTCCTGGGGCATCTTGCCTTTGGTCATGTCTTCATCCATCCTCAGACACATATTTCATCTAACCCTTTTTGTTTTTGTCTCATGGCTTGCTATCACAAACCACTCAAAAAAAGGGGCAAATGTAGACACCAATTTTTGGTATAGACACCCCTCTGTCATCTCACATCCATTCACTTCTCACTCTCACTTTTCTTTTTCTTAAATTTAAATAAATCCCATCTATTTACTCACCTTATTTAATTGATTATTAAATGGGCTCCATGTGGACCCATTTGATAATTAAGATTTTGGCATTATCCTCCCATCTCTCACAAATTATTCAATCCATGGGTATTAATATACCCATCTGACACCCCTTTCTTAAATTCAAAATATGGAATCTTTTATCTCACCTACCATGTCAATCATGCTCCCCACTCCATCTAATAAGTCAAACCGTTGGCCCCACATGATCACATCATACCTCTTAACTCAGGTTACTCTACCCAACCCCGGTTACTTGTTAACCCCAATCTAACCTCACCTCCAAGCTATAAATATGGGTTTTCCCCCATATTTCAAAGGACCTGGACCAGAAGAGGAGGAAATAAGTTAGAAAATCTGGGAAAATGTTGTTTTGAATTCTTAGCTTCTTGTTTATCATTTATATCCTCATGATGTCCTCATAATGAACACTGTAATCCCCATAATACTATGCTCATGATTTGTTAGTTCACGTAGCGTGGTTCTTGTTGCACGTTGTGTTTGGATCAGATCAAGAGCATCATCTACATACCTACAGCATCAGGTTTCTTTGTTCATCAGCTTGCATGTTATTTGTTTATCTTGTATTTTATCATTATCTTTCTAGACATGGGGGTTGACATCCTCCAAGAGAGTTAAAATCCTCTTGGAACTGACACTATCCGGGTAACCCCCGCATATTGTTGTCTAATCTTATCTGTTTCAGTTTTGCAGATCTATCTTCTTTGTATCATACATCTATCTTCTTTGCGCCCGTAGATCCACATCTACATCTGAGGGTCCTAAGCCGTCCATCATTCGAAGTTGCTGGTGGCTTCCAATATCGACTTTCACCTGTGTGAGAATGAGGTTTCATGTACAACACATTCATTCAAGATGATACATCATAGCATAAAAAGATGACAATACATATAATAAGGAAATCATCCATGGAAGATAACAAGCAAGATTTGAATACCCATGACCAAACAAAGTAATCTCTATAACCCATAAACATTTATCCATTACAATCCATAATTAATTACATAACATGTGGTTGATTACATCATTTAGAACACCCAAGCATTGGACCCATGTGTACTCATACAAACCCAAGAATGGATTTACACCAAAAACACTCAAAAACCCTGCACAGTTTGTACCTTATTTTTCTAAATCGGGACTAGTCAAAACAGGGATGCACTCCATATATATATATATATATATATATATATATATATATATATATATATATATATATATATATATATATATGGTGGGGACTTGCCCTTCACCGCTTTCTTGCACATTCCTAACAATATGTGTGTTTACAATAGCTTACATGCTTTTTACTTTGTGTTAATAATAGACTAAGCTAAATATATACCATGCTTTAATGATATTATTATACTTCTTCCATGTGTGTTCCTCTTCCTAGCTCTGCATGTGATTTTCCCAATTATAGCCCCTTGCTTGGTCGCTAAGTCATCGTGCTTTTATCTATTTTTGGTCTTTTCTTGAGTGACACTCCAACTCTGTTTTTCTATTTTTGGCTTCTCTGGAAAATTGGCTAAGTCCTTTATCTTATGCATGCACATGTACAGCTTGCACGCTAACCTATTCCATTGATGTGTGCACCCCTTGCACGCTACTTTGTTCTCCCATGTGTGCACCCTAACTTGCAATCCTCTGCGCTATGTTGGTACTTAGTTAGTTTGTCTCCGACCAACAAAACTATTATATAGCTTGTACATATTGGTGAAGTGGATGGAATGCACACACGTTAAAGGTTTTTAAAAGCTTCATGAACCTCGATCCAAAATCTATGCAAAGCTTAATACATCAAACATAGCCCCCTCCACCGGATCATTACTATATATTGCTTTACTCAATATTGTGAATTTGAAACTACACCACATAATCAAAATACATGACTTGTAGAGACTCGTGAAGTGGAAGAACTGCCCAGTCCATTGACTTCACAAATTTTTGCAGGCCATGCAATATTTTAATGTTTTTCATTCTAAAGGATGACAGAGCACCCTTTTGCTAAGGCAAGGATTGTAGCATTAAATTTCAGATTAAAAAAAAATCGATCCATTGGCTTGAAAGTTTTGTTTAAGCTAAATAACTAAAATCTCAAAAATATCAAGTAAACAAAAACATAGTTATAGCCAAGCGGAGGGGACATGCAAAAGCTTTTTTGGGAGCTACACACATTTTAAACAGAGTTTGAGTAAGCTTATAGAAATCTTTAAGGCATGTCCATTTTGTTGACTTCACAAATCTATACAAGGCACATAGTTTTTTAATGCCTCTATCAAAGGAAAGGACGCTTTAGACACATAGAGTTGAATGCAACTGTATTCTTTTTCTTTTTCACTATGAACTCAAATCGAAGAAGTCTATATAAATATTTAAGGGTTGTTCATCCCATTAACTCCAAAAATTTGTAGAGACCATGTAATATTTTAATTCCTTTCTCATATATGTGGCCTGTACATAATGGTGGAGTGGATGGAATGCACAGACCTTAAAAATTTTCAAAAGCTTCCTCAACCTCAGTCTAGAAATTATACAACACTCAAAATGCCAGACATATCCCCCTCAGTCTGACCTTAACTATGTATTGTCTTACTTGATATTGTGAATTTGAAGCTATGCAACATAAGCAAAATACATGATTTGTAGAGATTTGTGTAGCAGATCAAATATTTTCTAACTCAGCAAAAGCACATTTCACCAAACACTTTCCATACATCCATAAACATTTTGTCACAAAACAACTACAAATTCATTAGTTGCAAGTAAAACATATCCAATTATATTTCATTAGAGGGAACAACGGAAATTATTTTCAATATTCTATAGATTCTAAACTAAGATCGATGAAACTTCTCAAACTGTACTTTATTTTCTTCTTTGAAACCAAAGGGAATGAAACTCTATTTTTTTATTTCTTTTTCGCTATGGACTCAAATCGAAGAAGTCTATATAAAGTAATAAGGGTTGTTCATCCCATCAACTCCACAAATCTATAGAGGCCATGCAATATTTTAATTCCTTTCTCATACCTGCAGATTGTACATATTGGCGGAGTGGATGGAATGCACAAACCTTAAACTTTTTCAAAAGCTTCCTCAATCTCAGTCCAAAATGTATACAACACTCAAAATGCCAGACATAGCCCCCTCCACCGGATCTTAACTGTGTATTGCCTTACTTAATATTGTGAATTTGAAGCTATGCAACATAAGCAAAATACACGATCTGTAGAGATTTGTGCAAGGGGTCAATTTTTTTTTTAACTCAGTAAAAGCCCATTTCGTCAAACACTTTCCATGCATCCATAAACCTTGCCCCCCGATTCAACAAACAAGACATTGTCACCAAAACAACTAAAAATTCATTAATTTCAAGTAAAACATTACACAAAACTTGTTTCCAATTTAACAATGAAGTCGATGCATTCATAAATCACCCACTTTATTTTGCAAATGCTTTAATGATATTTTTCAGAGCCAAAAATTGGAAACGTAAATCTCTACAATATTGTCAAACAATTTGATTGCATCAAACATTTTCCAAATCGCCAAAACCCCATTTTGTCAAACATAATATTTTTCACAGCCAAATATTTGGAAACATAAATCTCGACAATTTGCCTGACTAGAAAATACCATTGACATAAGTTTTTTGTGGGTTGATGACTGATTTGCAAAATAGTCACCTCTTCCCTAGCCACCGCTCTCAGACCCGCCCTCTGCTGAACCAAAAGTATTGATCACAATACATATAACATTTTATTAAATTGCTTCTCCCGCACGACTGACATCTGTCTTTAAACAACATGGAACCCCTCTCGTTGACCATGCGGTGGGTAACCAATCCCAAAATTTCAAAAAACCCAGGCGTCCCCAGGCATATGCATCAACAATGAAACCATTAAAAACTAGGCCTACCACATGAAGGAGGCAAGAATCAACCCCTCATACCCATAATTTTTTTCATGCCACATACATTTTGAGGTTTCTACAGTGCCTAGAGTAAAAACCAAGACATAAACAAAACCGCCAACATGGGAAACCCATCTGCAACAAGACAAAATAAGCATTGTAGAAGGATGATCGATGCCCAAAACTATTTCCACAGTCTTACATCTGCACGAAAACCCTACATGCAGTCGATGCGAACAGTAGCAACGCAACCCTGACTGTAAAGAATGCCTATCGGCGTGAATCACTCTAAAATCATATCAAGGCAGACTCTAAAGAATGGACACATAGGTGAAGTCCTCATGACAAACACATTATGCCATACACCATGGGGAATCAAAGTCACCACTCAACTCAATGTTGGATTTTGATGTTCAATGTTACATGTCACAGTAAAACTGTTTGGCAGTCTAGAAAATTATATGGATGTCATTTGACGTTGAAAATTTAATATGCATGTCAAATTTGTTTTTATAATAACTATTACATAGTTAAGTTTTATACGGATGTTGATGTTCTTTGTAATATTCTATCATACTTATGTGACTTTTATTTAATTATGGATAATAGACTGGACTAATCAATTTTATAGTTTTCCACATATTCATTTTTCCCCAAAAAATTAATGTTGCACTAATCAATTTGAAGATACATAAACATCATTAAAGTTTATGAGAATATTAAAACATAATTTTAAATAACAATTTAAAAATAAATTTAAAGAAAAGGATAGAAATGACTCACTTAATGCAAACTTACAATTTTGTAGAAAATGAGTTCCATTTTCAACTTCCAATTTCTAGGCTTGTAAGGTAGTCTTCTAATTTCACATTTTTTGCTAAGTCTCAAATCAATTACATGATCTATTATCTAATATTTATTTATAAGAAATCAAACCAAAAAAGAAAATGAATTATAAATCGGAATCAATAAATTACAACTAAACAAGAAATCAAATAAATCTAAAAAATAAATCAAACAAAACTAATTAAAAAGCAAAATTAATGGATGTTTCTATTTTATAGATATGCATATATTTATAATTTATTAATAAGATATTAAGATAATTTTATTATTTTTATTTTATTTACATTCCAAAGTTTCCATTTTCATTTATGTTATATTTGTCATGAATATGACAAATTTATAATATATAGTGTCTATTTAATATTTTATTTATTAACTTTCTTATATATATACACATATACATACATATATATATAATTATGACGGTCAAATTTTGAATATACATGTCATTTTGAAATTTAAATTATATATTTACATGTCATTCATTGACGGTCATATTTTAAAAGTAGTTGTATTTTTGACATTTAAAATGACTAAAAACGTCAAAACGCCTTGCAAAATCCAACACTGGGAGCAAAACTTCTATTTTAATATAAGCTAGAATTATGGTCGGAGTTTTAAACATTATTAGTCATATAAAATCTTAGAAATGTCGCTTGATACATGTCAACCAAAGCCACCCGGTTTGAATTATTTGACGGAGAATATCGACAGCGTGCAAGGTAAGTTTGACGAAACTTTTTTTTTAACATTTGACGGACAATATCAACGGCGTGCAAAGTTAGTTTGACGAAACTTTTTCTTGAATTTGACGGATAATATCGACGGCGGGAAGGTGAGTAGTTTGACGAGGCTTTTGTCCATGTTGGGAAAAACAAGTACACAGCAAAGACAGGTGGAACAGCCTTGCTGTCCGCCGTCAGCCAGAATTGACAGCGCGGCATGCGGACATCGCCGGGATTCGAACCCCTGACCACCTGGCCTTCACGCGCGTTTCGAACCCTCGACGTGAGATATTCCATTTCCTGCGCATTTAGCTTTTTAATCATAAAAAATTAACTTTTTATTTAAATAATTAGAATGTCTTTCGAGGAGAAGGAATCTGAGCTGGACAGGACATTTCGCTTTCGGTCGCATGGGACTTTTTCTCTCAGCGGGTGGGCATATGGACTCGTAATCTTTTCAGTGGGTGGGCATATGGCCTCGTAATTTTTTCAGCGGGTGGGCATATGGACTCGTAATCTTTTCAGCGGGTGGTCACATGCACTTCTATAATCTTTTCCGCGCAGCCGCCGGCTTTTTTTCCGTCCGACGTGTTAACTTCTCGTTGGCTCTACATTTTATCGATCAATCATTCATAAGTAAAGCCATATCTCCAGAGAGAGAGATAGAGAAAGAGGAGCATTTCAGTTAGTTTTTTTGTTGTGGAAGCAGGAGGTCGGGTGATCGAATCTCCAACAGCTACGATTTATATTTTTCGTTTGCCAAACCCTCGTCCTCACACTCATGTCGGTAAGTTGTATCGCATTCGTGTTTGTCTTATGAAGGTTTCCGTTATTTGTCGAAATGAATTTGTTAGGCTTTTCTGTTGTAAGAGATTAAATTGCAGTCTTCAGATCTCTGCAATTTTTCTTGCTGGCTCATGAAATTGAAGATTTAACCTATTTTTGAGATTCATCCGATCTGATGTCGTTATATCGAAGTTTCTCTCTATATTTTTTATTTATCCTAAAAATAATAATAAGTCTCAGAAACGGGGGTAAATTAGAGGCTTTTTTCCATCTAAATCCGTAAAACAAACCTGGAACTTTATATAATCAGGGCGAAATAACGATTTTTTTTAGACTGCTCAAATAAATGGCTTTGATCGCTAGGCCGTTATTTCGGATGATTAAAATGCAGTAATAAGAGACATTAACATTTAGAAAGGATATAGTTCAGGTGCAGAAGGGATTGCTGTGTAATTACAGGTTTAAAATAAAGACCTAACCGGAATATAAAGGGAGATTTTCCCGGATTAACGGTAACTAATTCTCTACGGCGTGTTGTTTTTCGTTAGTATATCTTGATTGTTCACTGTAAACAATCTATTTTAGGTTTTAAGAGGGGAAAAAGAGCTATAATTTTACAGGTCTTTATTTAAACAAATTTCGTTATTTGCTATATTATTATTAGTTTTGGGAGCTTTTCTCCTTCAAATTGCAGAATTACATCATATTTGAGGGAAAATTTCGGTTGCTTTTCTTGGTTTTGTCCATATCTATAACCAACTATGAGATATTAAACCTTTGTCCTATAATTTTGTGGATCGTAATGAGGGTTTTCCGCTTGTGGAGTGTAATTTTGTGGATGATATTGAGTGTGTTTTGGACTCATGGGGGTGTGTACCAGATTGTTTTGTGCCTGTGTAGGCTTGATCAGTTTTCTTGCGTGGATTTGAGGCAAATTATATGGAGATACAAATTCGTAAATTACCATTCTGAAACATAGATTGAAGAGTTGGAAAATAATATTCTCCCTCAATCATATCTTATCAGTTTTCCGACTCTGTGTTAGTTTGAAACATGTCTCCTGACGTCTGTCATGTGTATCTTCATACTAGGATATGCTAAAGGATGTCTATTGATATCTCCTGGCATGCCCTCCACATTTTTTGTGGGCACTCACGTCTCCTCCTTTCTGTATATGCATTAAGAGTGTTGTGAATGAGGACGAAATGTTGAAGATGATGAGTACCGTTTGTTCTGTATCTCGAAGAAGTTGAGAAAAATACAAGGCTATTTGATTAAGCCAAACCATTTTTTTTAAAATCTTGATAGTGCAGTAAAGGTATCCATGCCAATGAGCAGCTTATGCTTGATTTGGTGCAAATATTTTTCCTATTTACTGTTTGAATATGATTTGAGCTCCCCTAATGGTTTTAACTTTTACCCTAAAGGCTTTTCTCTATATCTGGAACAAGTTTCTTCTGGGTTAATGTGTTTTCTTTTTGTGTTTGTTTTAATCAAAAATTTATTGCTCTCTACTAAATAGAATCTTCATTAGATGGAGTCTCAGGTGATGCAGCTGTCTAAGATGAATTTAGAATCCCCTCCAATAGGTGCACTCTTTTACTTATTCTAGGTGTTTGGTCATTGAACGAGAAATTCAATCAGTTACTACTAATGGTCTTGCAGACTTTAACCAAAGCTAGAAAACTCATTGACTCAGCACTTATCATACACACACAGAGGGACAGACTTACCCTTGTCGTAATCTGAATTTTGCATCATGTTGTATCCTGACCAATAACTACAGGTATCATTGGGGTTGTGGTTACTGGTTACACTGCATAATCAAGTCAGTCTGAAAAAAACCATTTATGTTCAATTATGCATGTTACATCATTGGAGATAGTATCAACATCACAAAGGCAGCATTTACATTGTAGCATTGGAAAATGGAGTTACTCAATTTATCAGACAGCTTTCTTTATCATACATAAGTAGTACTTGGTGGTCCCATATGTTTTGTTTTATGTCATGGAGTATCCAGCATGTGTGTGTTTTCAAATAAACCATTGAGGGCCATGTTTGGTTGGTTCTTTCCTGGAGGAGTGGAGAGTTAGGCCTACAAATATCTTAGCATGGTGCAGGTTTTCTCATTGGTTAAATTTAACTGCTATGACTTTTCATGCAGAAAAATTCCATTCATTGCGTATTTAAAATTATTTTGAGTAGGCTGAGAGAAATTCTTTATTT
Source organism: Taxus chinensis (assembly GCA_019776745.2). Lineage (NCBI taxonomy): Eukaryota > Viridiplantae > Streptophyta > Pinopsida > Cupressales > Taxaceae > Taxus > Taxus chinensis. The sequence continues at coordinate 908,129,950 of CM034146.1, forward strand.
CTAATCATTGTGAGCCTGATAAAGGTTATTTTCACAGAGTTTTTTTTTTCTTTCAAGTTGCCCTTTACCATCCTACTTTATGTTGTCTATCACCCGATGTTTTAATTGCACCTCTCTGATTTGTGACATCACTTGGTCTGTTACCCATTGTTTGTGTAGTATGTATAAATTTGAGCTGGTGAATTTCATTCATCAACTGATCTTTTATGTTGAGATCAGATTAGCACTGACCTTCAAGTCATTATTGGATGTTAACCCTTGTCTGATTTTTCATATGCTTTTATTTTTTTGTAAATTTCAGATGCGTTCCCAAACTTTTATCATTGATGCGCATTCTGCAGTATTCTTGTTGATCAAGCTTTGAAGACGGTTTGAGAGATTTTGCAAGATAATCCCATAAACATTTATTTATGGTAGATTAGCACTGACCTTTAAGTCATTTTCGGATGTTAACCCTTGTCTGATTTTTCAGATGCTTTTATCTTTTGTAAATTTCAGATGCGTTCCCAAACTTTTATCAGTGATGGACATTCTGCAATATTCTTGTTGATCAAACTTTGAAGACGGTTTGAGAGATTTTGCAAGATAATCCCATAAACATTTATTTATGGTAGATTGGAAATAAGTTAATAACTCTTATTATCTTTATCAGCATTTGTGTGAATCACCAATCTCATCAGTGTTAGTCATCATTGTACTTTGTGAGTCAAGGTTTTCCAGGGTTGGATGCCCTTTGATCACTTGCTGAAGCAGGCCTATGTTTTTCTTGTTGCTTGCTGTCCAATTATTACCTATTCAGCTTGAAGGCCTTATAGAATTTATATTAATTGCTTTCATTTCTAGTGATATTTCAGTGCGTTCTAACCTGATGAAAGAAATTGTCTTTTTTAAACTTTGGGATGGTTCAGTGTCAGCCAACTTGATGAAAGTAGTTGCCTTTTTACACATGGGTTGTCCAGGTCAATGTTCTTGTGTGTTCTGCAATGGTGTTAAAGAGGGAATCTGTTATTGCATCTGGTTTAACTTTAATTTCCACTACTGTTTGGAATTTATTCTTGCTAAGCTTACTTGAGATCACCAGCTCACACCGGCCGTGGTACCATTCTAAGGATGAAATTCTAAGCATTATGAGCTCTTTATCATGACATGCCCACGGATTGAACCGCTTTGGCGCAGCACCCCATTAACAGGGAATCCATCAAGTAATGGGCCACCAAAACACAGAGTGAAATTTTGAACTTTTAATCTCTGATGAACAAGAGACACCAATTGTCATTACATCACTACTTGATGGATTCCTATTTTTTGGATTTTGATTTTTTGTCTTAATTAATTTTTTCCTGATCACAGTAACTGACCCATATTTTAGGAGTGGGAGCATCCTCAATTTGCAATAGTATGCATGTCTCTTGTTTGGACTCTTGGCGCATCTACCTTTGGCCTGCCTGGGCCATATGAGTTATGACACTCTTTAATCTGTCTAGTGTTTCGTGGGTTCTATCTCGTATCTTGGTCGGACACTTGGCCCGTATCTTTGGGTTGCCTTGGCCGTTTGATTCATGATTGTCTTAGGTTTGTCTAGTGCTTCTTGGGCTCTACTTGGCCCCCCTGGGCCCTTCCCAGGTTCAACTAGGACAAATATCTGTGATTGTCTTGCCCGGAGTTTAGACCACATGCTTCATGTTTGTCTCAATCTGTTCAGTGTCACCTAGGCTCTGCCTGGGGTCTATTGGAGTTTGCTTGGGGTTTGTCTCTGCATGGTTCAACGCAGGTTTATATGTGGCTTTACTGGACAAGTGCATTCAGTCATCATGCCTGGTGTTTACATTTGGCTTTCCTAGGGCCACATGTGATGTGAAAAAGACCAAAAGTCATTCATTTATTGGAAATATAATTGCACACGGAGTGTTTGAATGCAAGTCTGTCAAACTTCCTAACATAAGATTATAATGTCCATGTGAAATTGCAATTATCTGGAATTGTGGAATTATCTGAAATTTCAATTATTGGAATTATGTGGAGACTGTAAGATTTTGCTTTATACTTTTTTCATTTTTTTCCAAGTAGATGTGAATTTTCAATAACTTGGTTTCAATGCAAGGCTGTTGTACTCAACTTTCAATTGAGCCTTCGTCATTGTTGTGAAATTTTGCACCTTCGTAAAAATTGCATAAAATTCTCCCTTCCAGGAAAAATTAAAATGTTAGGCTAAATGCTGTAATTTTTATCAATGGGCATCCCATATGATTGTAATATGTCCTATTAATTTAAAAGGGAAGTAAAACCCCCTTTATTTAATAATGGGTGCATAAAGTAGGTGCTCCTTTTAATATAAAAGGTGATTCCACGAGCATGGAAGGATAAAAAGACGTTTTGCCTTTAAAGTAAAGATTAAAAGCTTCTGAGCTTTTATATTTTTAGGAATTCAGGGGAGATATTTGCAGCAAAGTGTTTTTGACGGGAATTCGCCAATATGGTTAGTTTTGAGGATGAGGATGAAGATGGAGATACTTTAGAGGAGATGGTGATGAATGAAATACATCAACAGAATTCCCAGAAGTTTCTGCATGCAGATCAAGAGTATTTTTTGTGTGCGATTAAGTGGTTGAAAGCATTGCATGTTGCCCACAACAAAACATCAGATCTTCTTGTCTTTTGTAATAAACAGAAAGAACCTCTCTATTTTTTGGATCGGATCATTTAGATGCGGGTTAATCTTTTTGCCATGGAATTTTCCAGCTCTCTATGAGAGATTTCATTGTGAATTCATAGCCTTCACTTTTTCTTGCTGTTTTCTATTTGTTTATTCAGAGTTGTATGCATTTAAGTAAATTGCAGCACTTGATGAATATTTTGTGGCTATTTTCTTGCCCTTATTCTGGAATTATGTCTGAATGACTCAATCTATTTGCAATATTGAAATATCTATCTTTTGCATTTAGTTGTGGTTGCTGATTTATCGAATTATTAGTTCTGTGCTGTCATTCCTTTGAATGGGTGTTAGCATTAGATGCTCTATATTACTGCATCGCCTTTTATTTATGCATTTACTGCAATTTCCCCACTCTTTTGACACCCAATCAAATTTTTAGATTAGCGCTAGAATGGAAGGAAGCTGACATTATCCGAAGTATGTTCCGTGATCAAGTTTCACAGAATAGAACTTCCCATTGTTATGCTCTGACCGTGGGCTCATCATAATCAGACATTCAAGAGCATCAACAGTCACTGTTAGAGTAAACAGGTTCATCCAGAAAGAAAGCAAACAGTGATATTAATTTAGGTTCTATGGCACAGGAGATGTGCATTGTATACCTGTGATCCTCTTTAACATGGTTAAATTTCATTGTCACCGACCGCTTTCAAGTAAAGAAAGTGATTGTTGGTAAGGAAGTAATATCTAATAACAGAGAGTTCATAGCTTGAGTTTCCTTTCTGATATTCATTCCATAGTTATGATCAGTAATTGTTCTGGATTTCTATATATTTAAGTCATACACATGTAAATCCCAGTAAAGTACAACTGTTCATAGTATCTATAGACTTCCCTTTTCCACGTTACTGTAAACGAACATGAATTAGATTCCTCTGTATGTGCTCCCAGTAGTTATTCTTGTAAAGCGTGATGGAGATTTATGAACATTTCCAACTGCTAAGTAGTGACAATATATGTTGGTGAGCAAGCAGAATCTCAAAACGGTCAGGGTTGAAAGTAAAATAGGGTTTCCCTTGCTTTCTTTTTGAGTTTTCTCCAATTGTGCTTTATTCTTTTTCAGTATGTAATTAGTGTAGTGATAATGGGACTTAGGATTGGAAGGGACTACACAGATGTCTACACAAAACTCCACCGAAAGAAAACGATCCATAATTAATAAAGAGAAACGTTAACATTTAAGAGTTCAGCTGTACCAATTGACAACCCTTTGTTAAAGAGGCACGTTGTCATTGTTTCATAGTTTGAAGTTCTGAGTTAAAAGCTCTAATCCAGTAATTACATATAAAACTATAAGTGCATCTGCAACCCCGAGGAAAAAGGGAGTTGCCATGTTTCTAAATTCTGTCCACTTAGGAAAGTTGCTACATATATTCCAGTTTTTAAATAATTTTCATGAATAGACTAATAGTTTATTATGTTGCACAACTAATTGGTGCCTGTAGTTGTACATGATTGAATTTTATGGAAGCTTGTAAATGCCTAGAACTGAAACTAGCTTGGTATGATATTTGTATCTCAATTAAAATTTAGATCAGAGTCAAATTATGATTTCCTTCTAATTATCGTGTCATTGGTAGTGGCAATATTTATGTATTCAGTGCTTTGTTAGAAACAGTATCTCATTCGATTAGGATTTGAAACAACTTTTGGATTGGGTTTAGAAGGAAACACTCCCGTTTTAGTATACATGAAGCTGGCAGAGCTCTATAAGTTTGATAGGAGTAGAAAATATTAGTTAATGATAGTTTTGTTAACCCACTCATGGTAGTTTATTATTAGGTGTTTCTTGGCTGAAAGTTCAAACTCAGGACACAAATTGCACTCATGGTAGTTTAGTGTTGCTCTAGTAAGAAGTTTCTTGGCTGAAAGTTTGAATTCTGGACGGGAATTTTCGGTGTCACCAAATATGTCTGCACAGAAACAATCCATTTCATTACATTGCTAGTTTATTTTCCTTTAGTAAAGTAGCGTAACACATTATTTTTCTGAAGAGTTCATCTGATGAAGAAATGGGCTGAATCTGGTTTAGTAATTCTGATCCCAGGGTGTGAATAAGTCTGGCTCCTAGATGAAACTCAACCAAGGTCTTCCATGAATTCATGGATATGTGTGGAATTATCTTGGACTTGTGGTGTATGTATATCTTGCTTGTTGGTCCTCTATGCTTGAGTAGTCTTATTGTGAAATCCCTCAATATGTTGTTTCTACGCTAATGGGTTCATTCTTAATACAATCCAGTTGTTGCCAGTCTTTGCAGTTTTGGGTCCCTCATATTTGCCAAATGTATTTATGTGCTTCTCAGTAAGTGATGTGTAGTCATAAAATCTTGCTCTAGCAAGGGCAATAATTTTTATGTTTTCTTGACCTTTATATATGCCAAACGTATTTAAGTGCTTCTCTGTAATTGGCACTTGTCTTTAAAATTTGCTCTGCCAAGGGAAATAATTTTAATGGATTCATAACCTTTGTGTTATGCCTGTCTCTTCCATATGTCATTTTCAATTTTAAGACCCAACCTGAAGGAAAGCTTTTATCCATAAGGGAATATTTACCGGGTTATAGCATAACTGATGAATGTATATCTTTGTCGGAATGTTCCAGCATTCATGGGATTGATAAGGGAACCGATGTTTGTAAAATCACCCCCCCTATTGTTGTTTCCCTGTATTTTGATGAAGTCAAAACTGCTTCCTCTAGTTGACTGGCCAAAGGCTTCTGAATATATTTTTTTTTATATGTTGGTATCTTAGTTAATATTCAAAGCACTCATTATCTAATTTATGAATATATGTGGAATTATCCTGAACTTGTAGTTTATGTATATCAGAATATCTTACTTGTTGGGCCTCTTTTCCTGAGTAGTCCTATTGTCATGTCCCTTAGTATGCTGTTTCTATGCTAATGGGTTCATTGTTAATACGATCCGGTTGTTGCCAGTCTTTATGGTTTTGGGTGCCCTCATATTTTCCAAATGAATTCATGTGCTTCTCAGTAAGTGATGTGTTTGCTTAAAATCTTGCTCTACCAAGGGAAATAATTTGTATGTATTCATAATCTTTATATTTGCTAAGTGTAGTTAATTACTGAGACTTCTCAGTAATTGACACATGTTGTCTTTAAAATTTGCCCTACCAAGGGAAATAATTTTATGGATTCATAACCTTTGTATTATGCTTGTCTTTTCCATATGTAAGACCCAACCTGTAAGAACACTGATATCCATAAGGGAATATTTACTGGGTTATGGCAAACTTGATTAACTTATATTGTTCTCGAAATGTATAGGCATTCATGGTATTGACAATGGAACTGATGTCTGAAATTATCCCTTCCCCCCACCCTCCCCACATTGTTGTTTCCCTATATTTTGGTGAAGTCAAAACTGCTTCCTCAATTCTGAATTTATGTTTGACTTTTAAAATATTGGTATCTTAGTTAATCTTCAAAGCACTCATTATTTCCAATTAGGTTTGACTAGTTCTCTCTTTACTTGCGCTTATTGAATTTTGAAGAAATGAGCTTATGGAAGAAGTCTCTGGATTGTTACCTATTTTAGCCGAGTATTTTAGGTACCAAGTAAGACTGATGAGAGAGTTAAAGAAATTTAAACATTACTGGAGTAAAACTTCTAATGTGGTGAAATTCGACAAAGCATGCTCATACAATAAAAAACTATTGATTGGATCTTGTTGAAGGGTTGACCAAGAATGTTTTGGTGGCATTCCTCCTTTTCTCATGTTCTTGCTAAGAAGATGATCTTTAAGCGATTTGTAAATTAATTTATAATGTCTTTTTCAGAATTAATTTCCCAACACAGCTATCTTAGTAGTATTTCTCCTTTTCTAATGTTCTTGCTATGAAAATGATCTTTAAGTGATTTATAAATTAGTTACTAATTTCTTTTTCAAAATTGAATTCCCAATACATTTATCTTCTATGCTCATATTCTAGTGAATAATCAAGGGTTAGTATCATTGTTTAACAAAGCTGAATGCTTATGGTGACGTTTAGATATCCTGCAAATAAACTGTAATGGGTGCAATTGTCCAAATTGAACCAAGCAAACTTTGAAGAACTATTTTCATTCACAAATTTGATCACAAAAAGGGGATATATTTTGTATTAAAGCCTCTGATAATGGCTTTTTAAAATACTTGATCATATTTTGTGTACGGAAATTTCTTTGATTGACTAATGAAACCTTTGTAATATCTGGGCTTCGTATTTTCTTTTTGTATCTTTCTTCGAGTTTATTGTGTTGATCATAATCTCTGTGCGAGAAGGCACTTGAAAATACTGCTGGGCAGTGACATCAACAATAGGCAAAATCCTGAATGCCAAAGCATGGAACCATGTATTTACTGCTACAGTTATCATTATCCCAAAGTACATTTGACATATGAATTAACTTCAAAGCCATACCATTTCTACTGGTAGCATAAGCATTTTCAGTTGTCTGCTAATGTCTTTATGTTTGACTCCATAGAGGCTAGAGGACAGCTAGTTTTGTTGAAGTTTGACGATTAGCATATTACAGTAGTTTCAAACCACTTTGTAGCAAAATTAAGAATGCATTAATTAGTTCATAAATACTTCAGAACTAAAGATGGCTTGTATGTGCAATTAATTCCATGTAAATCATAGTTTTGGTTTAGACCCGAGGATATTGATGTTTTTTCATTAAGATGGCATGACATATATTTTAGACTTGAGGATATTGAAGTTTTGTCATTAAGATGGCATGACATCTATTTTAGACTTGAGGATATTGAAGTTTTGTCATCAAGATGGCATGACATCTATTTTAGACTTGAGCATATTGAAATTTTATCATTAAGATGGCATGACATCTATAATCACCTGAACTTTTTTCAGAAAGTCTTTTCATTTGGGGGCAGACTCTGTTAACCACCACATGAACTCAATTGTGTGTGACAACCCTGTATGGAAAATAATTATTTCTTTGACCTATATTCACTTACTTTTGCTGCTTTCTTAAATGTTGAAGCACAGTAAGACCCTAGCCCAGTTATATGAAGTACACTTGTGAAACATGCACAGGCATGACATATTTCATTAAAGGTATTCTGGAGGCTTTGCAACTTTAATATTGATAGTCGTGATGATATAAAATAAAAGAAAGTTGCCCCTATCGAAACAAAGATCAAAGATTTAGTTCTCATCCAATTGGTATGCTTTCTTTTTTTTAATACGACTGCAGGTTTATCTTGAACCATACTAATCTTGAAAATCTTGGTTTTTTGTTAAAAGCCTCTCGTCTGTTGGCCATATATATTAATAACATAATTAGTCTATTAGTCAATCATTCATTTCCTGATAAAATGTTTCATTAACAGCAGGACAAGGGTCGTCCGCTGCCGAAGTTTGGTGAGTGGGATGTGAATGACCCAGCTTCAGCAGAAGGATTCACGGTAATTTTCAACAAAGCTAGAGATGAAAAAAAGACAGGTGGTAACACTAGGATCCCAGGTGCTCCTGCAGATTCTCCTGCAAAAGATGATGACGTTTATAAGCATCATGGAGATCAGAATAAATCAGCCACTGTAGGTTCCTAAGCATTAAATACTGCTTTTGATTTTGTGCTGATCAATTTCTTAATAACTTGTCTACTAGCCCTACTATCTGTTTACTTATTGTCATTTTCTGGTGCAGAGAAAGTGGCTTTGCTGCATGCAGCCAAGTGCTGTCGAGTCCTAGCAAAATAATTTCGATCTTATAGCTTATGGGGTGTTACTTTTAATTTTGAAGAAATTGGTGTAGTTGATTGTACTGGGAGCTCGGCTGTATTATAGAGGCCTGAGTTGCAGCAAGTACTTGACTGAAGATCCCAGCTGTTTTATATTAAAATTATGATAAAAAGAGAGAGGAGGAAGGGGTGGTATACATGGGTGTTATGCTATACTGTTGTTGTTTACTACTGCTCCTGTTTGTATATGATTAGTCTTCAGTGTACTGGTTTGGCTCATTTGTACACCTGAGAGCGAAACAAAAGGTTTTATGTTTGTTCAGCTTTGAGGCTCACTATGTGGTAGGTTAAAGTTCCGGAATCTTACTATTTTTGTTATGAAGAAACTGAATTTGCCATCCATTTCTACAGAATTATTTTATTTTGCATGCTTGCTTAAATGTTCTAGATACATAGATGGAATAGGGTTCCATGCGCACTTGGTTTTTGATTTGGTTTTCAACATTTTATGTTTTATGCTGTTAAATGAAACATATTGCTAGAGTTAAATTGGAGTTAGCTGTAGCTGTAAACAAACCACTCTTCCCTTAGAAGTGTTTCGACCATGACATGCCAATGACGTGTTAAAAGTTCTAATCCCTAACCCAAGTACCTAGGTTCACATTTCACCGCTTCTAATGCTATCAGAAATAGATCTTTGAATACTATTGCGGCGAATGATTCAAAATGCTGGCAGGATGGCAATTTTTTTTTATCTTTAGTTAACAGTGGTGTATGGCTCCAGTTACAAGCATGTCATTTACTCCTCTCATAGATAAACACGAAGGGTGAATGTAGACTTTTTAGTAATCCTGCAATCTTTTAAAGGAAATATATATGTTTCATCGAAAATAATCTCATGAAAAATGTGGCATTGACTGAATTCAATGTGTTTTTCTCACTCTTAGTACTCCTAAGAAAAGGGGAGTAATTGACTAGATTTTAAGGTGCAAGGTTCGTGTCTGCAAGAGTGGTATTAATGAAAAACAATATTTCCATGAGCTCAAGAAGAGCTTTTCCTCGAAAAATTAACTCGCGTGGCACATCTTAGTTGGGATTGTGCTCCCTGGATTGGGCAAATTTTCATATCTTACAACACTACTATAATGGCTTTACACTGCGTACCATTCCAAAGCATCATTTGCAGCATACCATAGCATCCTACTACTGTTCTATCAAAGCTAACAAATACCGTAATACAATAATTATGAGCAAGATTGCTCTCATCGTACACCTACAAATCAAAGAAGCGGGTAAGCTTTGTTAGCTTTAATGCTATGTTGTGTGATTCAGGACTAGCAGAGGACGGTTTTACTTTCTGCTTTTTGGGCAGGTGCTGCAATGTTGGCAAGACTTCATTCGACATGTATATATTACTTCGAGATGCGTTTTACAATGGCAGCAAGGGGTGGGATGTGATGGTGTGGCCGTGAATTTTTATTTTTGACATTCATTTGTCCATCACATGAAAATTCAAACCTTAAAATTGACATTCACTAGACTCTCACTCAAGTGTTTTTTTTTTTTTGAATAATTCAATTGGAAAATTTTCAACCTTAAATTTAATGTTTATTTAACTGTCACTTACAGCTTTTTCTTATTGCTTGGAAAAAGTCAATTATAAAATAGAAATATCTTGGTCTTTAAGTTAAGAAGCTGAAATTGATATTTCTCAGCATATTCCAGATAGATGTATTTAAGATATCTGTACTAGTTTATCTGTGTTTTATTTGGTAACAGAGTGTAGTTTTTCCAGAATCTGGGAGGTTATTCATTTAATGGAGAAACTTATGATTTGTAATGGACAATTTTGCATTAAACACTTGGATAATGTGGTGATGGACTTGGAATAATCTCAGAATATTGATAGTCTATCTTTATTGAGGGTTTGGGCTCAAATACATACGTATAAGAAAATTGGATTTATGTTAAAGAAGTTGGATCGAAAAATTATAATATTTTTGTCATATAGATTTTTAAGCTTTTTATTTATAGAAAATATATTTTCTAAGGCCAACATGTGATTTTTAGGGTGCAACTATGTTAGGTCCATATATCATTAGATGTGATATTTTTGTAAAATAAGTAATTGAGTTATGAAGTAATGTGGTTGTGACATATATATTGATATCTCTTGGCATTTTTCAGAGATATAAACTAAATTCCAGTTAATTTCAAACGGGATCTTCCTTTGTGTTTTCCCTTGAAGGTTAAAATGATGGGAATATTAACAAAAATTGTGGGATGGAAAATCTTGATTGGTTTTCTTAAAGTTGGAAGAGAGGTTTTACTCTTGACAATATTTGAGGTGTGGGTTCAGAATATAATATTTTAAATATTTTAGTTGATAACAAGGTTTGGAGTCAGATTTTTCGGTTGAAGTAGGGCTTCTTGATGTCTCCTAATCGTCGGGTAGTGGAAAAGCTCTTTTCTAATAAAGTTAATCTGAAATCTCGATGAATTACCCTTGCTTTTGGTCATTCCAAGTAGGAATGGCTTTTAACTTGTCTTGGAAGGGGACAATTTGGGAATTCTAGAGGAATTGGATTTATAATCATCTCTGATTCTAGTGAGCGATTTCCAAGATTATGGATTTTTTCAACCCCGTACTTTTTATTTATTGCTTTGTTTGTGTGGCATGATGGTGGAGTATGCACTTGTTTGACAAAAGAACCAAGAGGATATAAAGCCAACTTCCTTGCCTTGTCTTTGTCATTTTGGTTAGCAATGGGATCAAAGATGGACGAGTTTGGATGCAAGACGTGCCTCCACATTTTCATTTTGAAGCTATATTTTTTTTTTGCAAGAAAGGTATATGCGTCTCGGTGCAAATTGTGAGTCGATGTACACGATATGTAGAGAAATATTGGTAACCCGAAATGAACTCATTTGGTTGGGAAAATCCATATGAGTTTCTTGTAAACACATGATATCAGATTGCATTAAATCATGGTCATAAAGAATGTCTTCTTTGTGAACGCAAGGATTGCATGTATTTAGTGAAGAGATGAAGATGCATCGAGACAAAACAATTGTGGAGTAGTCATTATCAAGATTGCATCTTGCTTCAAGTTACAAACAATCATTCTTGCAACAATTGCTGGTTTAATGTTGAAATTGTTTTTTGATAAGGGGATAACAAATACAAATTGTTGGTGCTTCTGACACGTAAAATATTTGTGTATGCCAAACCATGGCCAACCACTCCAATAGGGCTAAATGCAAGTCTATCAAGTGTAAGCTCCTGGGCTCTATGTATTGTGCGTGTGCAACAAAGTTAAACAAAAAACTATTTTTAGACTGTGACATATCTCCTCTATGATGCTTTACGCAAGGGCCTAGCAATACGAACAATTGGAACCCAATCAAATTCAATTTGGGACGTATGTATGTGTGTGTATTTGGATATTTGTGCATGACCAATTCTTGAGTAATTAAATTTTATCCACACTGAGTCAATTTCAATTGCCGTCGTATAAGCTTTGAAAATCATGTTTGAGCCATTAACCAATCCATCTCGAATGTTGTAGTTTCCAACAAACAACTCAACAAAAATGTCTTTCTTTAGTTGTACTTTTTGGCAGCTCTGTTGTTTTTTAGTAGGTTTGTGTCACTTCATATGATTTTTCTTGTTCGTCAATTGAATAGATGACAATTTTTTGACTTGGAACAAGTACCAACATTTTGTCATTGTTTTTGTTGACATCTAAATTTTTGTAGAAGAAAAATGAAAAAGTTGGATTGATTGGCATGAGGCGTATGCAAGAATGATTTAAGAAAGCAATATCAATTGTAGAGTGTGTTCTAATACAAATTGTTTGGAGTATGGTGACAAATAGATGGTCCTCTAGCACATTGTTTCATTTAGTTCAAAAAATGAGACATTTTTGTTGGAAATCATATGCAATTATTTCTCTTGAAACTAGGATTATCAAAGACAAGACGATCATTTACAGGTTGTGCTTGATAAAAGTCACTGTAAAATATCATGTTAATGCCACCAAAGTATGTTGTTGGCATGCCTTTTATTTGTCTGAGTCATTTGCCTGTGAAGTATAATAGCTAGCCTCCAACCAAGGATATCTCATCTACATTGCAATTGATCATAATGTTTTGCCAAATTGTCTAAATGCTCACCATTTAGTGGAAGGAGTTAAAATCGATTCAAAGGCAATAGGAGAGTGGAATGAAGAGTTATACCCTAGCATTGTAGGTTTCCTTTCCAATTAAAACCAAGAACAAAGCTTATTTTTCTAAGGGGTCACTACTCACCAAAATATTGTAAATGTGCATGAGGGTTTTAAATATCAATTTGGTAACAAAGGTTTTGACTATGCCAACACCACCAATCAAGAAACGATACATTGGAGTTCTAAGGTATTTAAAAATAAATAAAATGTCTTTTACAATGGTGAATTGTTTTTTCTTCAGTATTAGCATGTCTCTATAGTATATGTCATTGTCTTGTATGCAAGGGTGTTTGCTTATTTTGAAATACCGTTTTTTGGTGTTTGACACATTGCATGACTAAGTAAAGGAAAATCTTGTTGTATGTCAGTCTTCCTTTGATTCTGATTGTTTCTTATGGAAAGGGTTTGATTTTTCATTATTGGTTACAACAGATTCCATACCATGCAGGGTTGTTTCAAGATCTCCCCATTTATATTGATATCATAACATAATTTTGACTCATTCAAAAAAATGGATATTTGATAAAATGTGTATGCATCTGTTCATGTTTTGAAACCACTTTCCAATGATTCTTCAATGCTTGTGAATGGCACATAAAGCACAAGTCTTTCACGGTAATAATTGTCAATGTCTAAATGTTTGTTGTAATTCACAAATCATGTGACAAATGGTTTTGTTGCGGGTTGTATTTTTTTTAATTGTTTTTGCTATACATGGAAGAAAATTCATCCAAAGACATGGTTTTTATAAAAGGTGGGCATGCCATGTAATAGTCCATGATGGATCAACATTTCATTTTCTCATAGTGGTCATGATCTTGTTGCATCAGTGTAGGGGGGTTTAGAATGAATGTATGGTCTTTAGACTAAAAGTGTTTATGAAAGTACATTTTTGTGAACTATTGTTCAAAAGAATAGACAACACTATATGAGTTGCTTGTTGTTTGGACATTTGTTGTGTGTTTAACATCATATTACCAAGGATCCGAAGCATTTAAATGGCATCAAGGTGCATTGTTTAGTGTTTAAAAACAAATTCTTTTGAATGTTTTTCTCATAGATCGATCAATTTTTGTCATAAATGACGAACAATATGTCACCATTGCATGTTTTAAGCACAAACAATGCATTAGTGTTTGCTTGCCACAACAAGGGAATTTGCTTTGCAAAACTATTAGTCCATGATTGACTAAACTTTCTTTTCAAGAATAAGGTTGGTTGTTTGAGCATTGTTTGGATTGCTTGTATGTAGTTGAGTTCATCTATGCCAAGCTCTTCAAGGAACATATCAAATGTAATCTAACTTTTGTATCGACTATTTTCAAGAGCAATAAAAATAGAAATTTCATTTGTAATGACAACTTCATGCTCCTCTAGACATAGTTCAATTATCTTTGGTTGTTTCATTGGTGGTTGTGGGAGATTTATCTACAATGTGGGCATTTTTTGTTTTTGCAACTTTGCATGTGGTAATGTTGTTGCAATTTCACTATATCTTGAGGAAACAATTCAGTGTTACAGGTTATGTAATTGTCTATGAAGGCCTTGATGGTTTGATTGTCACTATATCTATAAATGAGAGCATTTTTTATCCAAAGAAACCAATGACTATGGGCATTACCTCAGGTTTGGAATTCAATGATTAAAAAGTAGCCATTTATTTCTCCAAAAAAGAACTATCCTGGCAAAGTAGTTGTTTCAAGGCATTTAATCCATGTTTATAATAGCGAGTGCAAGTGACAGGATCATGTTTTGCCAAAAAGATGTCATTATGTAAATCAAGAGGTTGGGGTCCAGCCACATGAAGGACATGCCAATAACGATTGTATAGTTTTGTAAGGGCTATAACTAGCAATCGCGCGATGGAGCGTGCGATGTGGACACCATAAGGGATCGGAGGGTTTTCTGTTCCATAATGTGAGTTATATTTTCCTGTGTAGTGGAACACAACGTAGGTAGGAAATGTAGTAGTAATTGTATGTAGATGGATTCTGGGTTGATTAGTGAGCATGATGAATAAATGAGTGTATGAATGAACCAAAATGAATATCTGTTAAGCGATGGTTTAAAATATATAAACAAGAAGCACTATATTTAAAACCCTATAGTTATAAAATCCACGAAGCAAAAGATATATTGCATATGAAAGTTATTTTACAAAGAGGAAAATTCAGAAACAGTAGACAAATGTATTTGTTATAAAATTTTGCAAGTCACCTCTCCATTGCCTTTAGCATCTCCACAACCTGACCAAAACCTGCAGTCATGATTGCAAAAATGTGAAGTTAAAGCATGATGTAATTTATTGCGATCAATCTTCAAAGGGTCTCCAAATAAATGCTCCATGATAATGTTAGTAAAATTACATGTTTTATTCGTGCATACGAATTCAAAACTCATATTAAACAAGTAACCATTTATCTATTCCTATCATTTTGAATAGAATAAAGCAGCTAATTGGAGCAGTCAACTAAATACTGAAATACATAAATGGTTGCGAATATAACAGACTTATTTAAGTATTACAACTTGAAGTCTTAAAATGCAATGCACCCAACATGATCTAGAGCGGCATTGCTCTTGTTCAATTTACAATGAATTAGTCTACCATGATTGAAATAGGTAATACAATGCAGATCAACATGTTGCACTCTCAACCAAACTTATTTGCTAATATCTAGGATATAAATTGACCATAACTCTAATAATAGTAGGTAGAATCAACTCTGAATAAGGGCCAAATCAAATGAAACATAAAAATTGTGAATAGTGAATATCAATCAACACAAGTTGAAGACCTTGAACAATTGGCTATTAAAGAAATTCTCCCTCCAAGAGGCTACCCTTCACTTAATATGCACCTGGTCAATTTCGGTCAACACATCGTCGCTATATATTGTGAAATGGATGGTCATGATGTGTTAACTGACATTAACCGGGTGCATATTGAGTGAAGATTAGCCATTGGTCTACATTTGTGTGTAGAAGGATTGCCTTCTTGACCTCTAGTTTTCTGTCTGAATTATCCATATGTTGACCTCCTATTTCCATGAATTTCTTGAATACAATTTTTTTCATTATGAACTTACACTGCAAATAAGAATACATCTCTCCTCGAATAATATGAATGATATTGTGCAATAGGTTGAAAGCATACATTTCTTGGATGTTCCATGTTACCACTACTACGTAAGGCATGCCTAGATATGTTGATCCAGAGTACCATCCATGGTTTCAGCCGATAGAAAAATCTAATGTCAACAAATTCTTGCCAAAGCATCTTTAAGAACTCAGAAAATATTTTTGGTCAGGATTATGGAAAAACTACAAAAACACCCTTGTAGGATGGGTAAGGAAATTCTAGGGAAGGAATCAGGACCATGGATATTCCTGATATCATGAATCATGAAGAAAACATGCCCAAGACATCATAACTTTTTGGCCATTTCCAACCTCAGTAGATGTCACTGGTAGGTATTTTACAATGCTCTTGTTATATTCAGACCTCTGCAAATAACAAATTCCATAAGAGAGAGCAATTCAATGTCAATGGTGCATATATCTCACAACTTCACTCCTGTCAGAAACCTTATGTTGTTTCCTTTGATGTTGAAATGACCTCTCACAGGCAGAAAAAACAACTGCAAAATACAGTCCTCGAGGTCCCTCCACTTAAACCTTCACTAACCTTCCTAAATAACAAACACTTTGCCATGATATCATGCTAGTCCCTGCAGCTATTTAACACGCTCCTCAACACTCTTCATTCATGTGACAGGCAGGTTATCCAGTCATCTCCCCCAAATTATGCTACTGACAGTTCTCACCCTAATCTGGAATCCATTTCTAGAGCCTTGCAGACTGAAAAGTGTGACAAATACAGGAGTAACAATCAACAAGTGAAAGAAACTTATAGCTCCCACAAAAGCTCCGCATTTAGACAAGTTCCTAAATAAAACTCATCCGTCTATCCAACCTCAACCATCCTTATTCAAAAACAACAGAATCCTTCACCTTCATCTTCCCCATCTCTAGTTGCTATAGAATTAAGGGTTTTCATGAAGTGATTTCTCATATTATGACAGTTTTATTTAAAACATTAACCTCTCAAGAATCTCAAATTATCAAGCACTAGTAACAGATCAGCACTCAAAATGCACAAATGATTGAGCTCCTACAACAACAAGCTTAGAGTGGCAAGGATGAGGTTTCATTCCCTACAGAACAGCAGGAAAAAAGCATGTGGTCAGTGAAATCAAATGAAGTTGATATAGATATTGCTCAGCCTGTGCACAAAAAAACCACAACCCTATATGTCAGTGACAGGCATTTCATCCAATAGCCTTCTTGTTGCACCTACAGATATCCAACAAGAACTTGCAGACTCCCCTCCTAACAATGAGAAGATGGTGGATCATGCATGTGCAGCGGTTGAGCACATAATACCACATCCACACTTCCCTTTGAATTGTACCTAATTTCTTATGACTATGGGTTTTTAGATTGTACATACTTCCTGAGATGAAGTTGAGTTCAAGGATACATAATGTTTTTACGAGCTTACTTAAGTTTGATAGCTATGGTATGCTATGATATGCTATGTTTCTGTAACACTGTTGTTCTCAGAACAGTGAATTAAGCTTTAACAGCTGATTGTGTAAATTTTCCTTTCACAATGTAATTTCTTATGACTATGGGTTTTTGGATTGTACATACTTCAGCTAAACAGTTTGGTTCAAGGATACATAATGTTTTATGAGCTCACTTAGAAGTTTGATAGCTATGGTATGCTATGATATGTTTCTATAACACTGTTGTTCTCAGAACAGTGAATTTAGCTTTAATAGCTGATCGTGTAAATTTTCCGTTCACAATATAATGATGCTTATCAAAATAAATAAAAAATGTGCATTTCAGGTGACTTGTATACGAAAAATAGAAGCAGCTATAAGGTCTAGTGAAAGGCCTTATGACAATATATCCTAAGGCCTGCTACTATACATGGAAAAACATGATCCATATTGGATATAATCGTGACAGATACATATTACCTAGAGCATTTTACAGTGTGAATTTATCCTCGGTATCTATGTTGACATAGAAACACATGCCAAAAATTAAAGAAATTCCCTATAGATGTGCTTCATGCATGCAATTTTGTCACAAGAGGAAGAGCTAGTCAAAAACTCACTTCTTGCCAGGACAAGGATACAACATGCTAACCGGCAGAAGCCAAGTAACGACGCTTGAGCATAGTAGGACCAAGAGGGCTTCCTGATGAAAATGTTACAAATATGTTACATATATGTCAGTCGTGAACATCCAAAGGTGCCATCAATGCTTCAAAAGAAGTTATCTTGACATGCTATAATTGATATAAAAAAAAATGCCTTGTTGTGCTATTAGTAAATAGTCTTGTCTTGTATAAGGGACGCACCTGTATTTCGTGAAAAGTGGGATGGACCATCAATCTCCAACCCAACCTTTTTGTGACGTATTACCACATCTAGAGTATATCCGTCTACAGAGTATTCTTGCTCCCAATCAAAACATGTGCTCACAAGGAGGCGTCCTACTTTCTTCTGTAACAATGAAGTTGTTTTCTTATTAATTTTTTTTGTTTTACAAGCTTCTGCGACTCTGTTCTCAAACTCAATTCCCACTAATAGCCCAAGATAAGGATATTCTAGTTTCAAACATTGGTTTATCTGGTGCAACTGCTGTGCAAACATAACATCCTCGTGATATTGTGGTGAAATTCTCTGGGATTCAAATTCAATCATTGATCTCCAAATATAAGAAAAGAATGAGCAGCTCATTTGATTGAGAACCGTGTAAGACCATGCCACAACTTCTAGTTGGTCCATTGTGAAGTCTTTGAATAGGGGCCCTGTAGAAACCTGCAGAGCTGAATTACTTTAAGCTTTTTCATAATAGTCATCAAACTCCAAATCTTCAACAGTCTCCACAATATCATTTTCATATTGATTTTCAAATGGATCATTCAACTCCATCTGTGGAATCTTGGCCTCACTATTTAGTTCAAATTGATTTTGACCAGATTCCCCACCTTCAGTAGTACAGTCCATAGCATTTGCGTTGGAGTCCATGTGTTTGGCGTTTTTGTTTATCCAATTATTATAGATAGATTCAAGCGAATCTAACAAGGGATCTACAGAATGGTACATAACAGGAAATGACCACAGTAATTGTGCAAGTTCTTGCGGCCTAAAAGAACTTGCCATGCAAGATGCCCTCTTTGCCAATTCAGTGAACAGGCTTGGAGCAGCATGCTACATAGAAGCAAATGCACCTGCTAGATTGGCAACGTTTTGAGTATTGAACTCTGACATTCTTGTCATGGAAACTTCTGCAATTCTATCCATCTCAGACCAATAAATAGTTTCTCCACCAATTTTGGACAATTCCCAAGCAATATTGGATATGCCTTGTGCAGAGCAATGAGGCAAAGAGCCCATGGCAAGACTCACGAGCACAGCCATATCCCGTTGCCTGGCAAACCCCAACCTATCACTCTTGAACATATAAAATTTTTCCATGTTTTTGGCAATCCTATGAAGAGCGGTTGCCATATTCAAGGGATTCAAAGGTGAAGGGCTCAAACCTTTACTAACAACTTCAATCACATCTGTCACTTCTATAAGAACATCTCGTGCAGTCGCTGCCCCTACCAAAGCATTATTCAAAGTGGGTAAACGACACACCAGAGCTGCATCCTGCGATCAAAGAATCTGCCCGTCCTTGTGGGAGTTGTCAGCCGCTGTGGGGAGAGCGGAGGAAACTACTCAAAAAGACACTGAAACTTGCTCAACCTGCTAAAGGTCATCGTGGTGCTTGTCCGAATAGTAATTTACGAAATGCATGAGAGGACGTGTCAAAATGCATGAGTGAACGTGTCATCTAGCCATCGCTTGACCCTTGCCTCCGTTAGATTTCAACGAAACTCCAAGGAATATTGTGGTCCGTTTGATTTTTGACTTGTGTTAGAATCATTAGGTTCAACTCCACTACAAGAACGCCTTACGGCGTAATAAGTGATGGCCAACAATGTTCTGCACTAGAAAAGGTGGCAAAAAAATTAGGGGGGCCTAGTTGGCGAATCATGGCATACAAGTTTTTTTGGTTTGCTGCAAATGATCATGAGAAATTTTAATTTTCTTGAAATCAACATAACCAATGTCAGATTTTAGAATTTTTCTAGGTTGGGCTTGTGTTTGACATCTTTTGCAGCTGAGGTTCATCCTTTTAATTTCTCTTTTTTAATCCTAACCCAAATGCAACACCTGACTTGTTCAATAAGTATTTTATTACCTTAAAGAAAATATTGGTTATGTGATACGCAAATCTTTGATTCGAATTTAATTACTCGCATTGGGATTTTTTCTGATAAGACGGTGCTCTTGTCATGATTGCATACTGAGGCTCAGAAAAAAAACAATGTGGGAAAGTTCATTTCTTCAGAAAATTTGTCTTGGAAGATGCCAAGTGGCTGGAATCCTTCAAAGGGAGCTATTTGCACTAACTTTTCTTACAATGCATGAATAGTTGTAAGTTCTGTAAACCTATAAATAAGTGTGTCGTAGGCATTGCCATTGCCAATTTTCTCACTAGAAGAAGAGCTTACAAGGGGACTTTGTACACCTTGGTTGTTTCTACCACTATTAGATTTTGAATCAAGTAGTCGGTCTCAATCATGATTCAATTTTACATTATGCATGCGATACAATGATGTTTTGCATAATTTTTTAAGAGCTTATATAGTGATCTTAGCTTGCACATTTTTGGAATGGTAAGGATTATTATATTGAAGTCATCATTTCAAGACAATAACAATTATTTTTGTTTCATCTATGTAGCATGGAAAAGCTTGTTGAACAATGTTAACATTGGTTGGAACATTTATAATCGCCCCCTTTAAGGTGAATTGGAGATGTTTGTAAGAGAAGTGTCTAATTTGTGCAAATGCAAGGCACAAAGAAACTAGCTTTTCTTCAAGGTCGAAAAATGGCAATAAATGGATGCAAAAGAGCCATTTAGATGTGCTGAGGAGATGCAAATTTTGGGAAGGTTTCATTTTACAAGCTTCTTGAACAAGGAAAGAAAATTCTTTTTTAGCAAGGCATAGGTACACATGAAGTCAATGCAACATTAGTCTTTTATGTTGTCTTGGTGAAACATGTCTTGCTAAAGCTGACATGGACTTGCCTACAAATTTGGCATGAATGGATTGGCGTGTCTTTTATTCGAGAATAGAAGTGAGATATGCAGCGATCTGATTTTGGTGTGTTTTGTGGTTGCTCTCGTATTGTGGCTTTTTGATGAGGGAGAGACAATGAGAATGTTGATCCTCTGTTTAGGTTTGCAAAATCTTTGATGAAGTTTTCTTGAAAAGTTTCTTTTTTTTTTTATTAAGTGAATGGTTTGTGTCGACATTGTTTTTTAAGTAGGACATGTGCCTCCTGTTTATAGGTCATGAGAACCCTGAATTGAATACTTTTGTGAAAAGAAGACATAGAAGCTATGCTATTTGTATTTATAGAGGTTGATATAGCTTGAAACGTAGTGCTATCAGCCAAGGCCTCATAAGGGAAGTTTCCTTCATCTAATGGGAAACAAATAAGGTTTTATGGTAACAGATGCGCTAATTGAGAGGAATATGTTTTTAAAAGTTGAGGTGGTTGTGGATGCCACAATTGAATTTTGATGGCGAAGAAGAATGCATAGCCATTGCAAACAAAATACATCCCCTTTTATTGTGCTCAGTTGGCGAGCCATTGCCATGTTCACTACAAATCCCTCCCAATTAGTGATGCCTGGAATATTTTGCATTGGATATTCATGAAGCCAACACTACAGAAAACACAATGTTTTTCTGTCTCCACAAAGGTAGAAACTGCAAAAAAATTGAGCAGCGTAGCTGTGGAGGCACTGAATGCCAAATTCATCTGAGCGAAATTATGGTACAGACAAATTTAAATTTTAAATGTCCAGCCCACAAAAATTTGATTACACCAATCTTTCCTACACACGTTCTCATAGCTTTGTGTTATCATCATATTTGTCAATATGTAATAAAGCTTGTGTACTGTAGTTGTCGGCAGTTCGACGTCGAATACAGTCGAGCTCGTTTAAGTGTTGAATCCTTGCATGGTTTTTTACTATCACTATATTTATCGAATCAAATTTTGAATTTGCACAGAATTGTTCTTTACACTGCAGAATAATAGTATTAATATATACATATACACTGGAGAATAATACTCTCTCTATATATATTCAACTCTACAAGTTAAGTTGGAAAATTCAAAAAAAAAATTAAGCATTTATTTCAAAATTAAAACTTTTTATATCAATCCTTACTTACCATCCTTACCAAATTTTCCTTTTATTTATATAAAAAAGTATGTAATATTAAAAATCATATAAAATCTTACAACTAAAATCATTGGTGTATAATTTGGCCTCTCTTTCATAATTTTAGGAATAATGGGTTGCTATTGTACAATCCACGTCCGTTATTTATTATAATTGTTTATTAAAAAGTATATATATAGTCTAGATGACAAATGCGAATTTAAAAATTAATCTTAAAATTGTTCATTTCCCCACTAACTCGTAATATTGATATGGATGGATTTTTAAATGAAATTCTAAATAATCATTGTCACCACTAGTAATTGCCATTTTATTATGATCCAAGTTATATGGGTCTCCTTTTTCTTAATAAAATTCCGAATAATCGCTACTACTAACAATTGTCATTATAGTAATGTCCAAGTTGTATCAGTGTCCATCACTAGCAAAATCATAGTCATACATTTGTTCCTAATTTTAGTGAGTAGTTTCTCATGTTTCCTTTTGTATTATTTTTTTAGTGCAATTAAACAATGTACATGAAAAGTAATTAAAATCCACTTTATTCGTTGGTCAATTTTCTTGATCATTTATTAAAAAAACTTTAGATATGATGCATTATGCAAAATAGAAAAAGAGACATCGAATTACTCAACAATGCAATCATGGTTCTCTTGCATAACACCCTTCATAATGTGAAGTATAATATATAGATATCATATTGCATCATTATGGAAATGGCTGGGCTTCTTCCTTTGAATTGCATTAACCTTCCAAACAAAACAAATTGATGTTTTTAATCTCCTAACGACATGTATTTCTTTTGTAGGATGATTTTCCAATAGAAATGATACTTTTGATTTCATCAAGCTATGTAGTTAGGGTACCTACAAAATTTGATACTTCTCTATTCTTTCGAAGTAAGTAGAGACACATAAATATTTATTGTCCTAACCTGTAAAGTTTGAATCACCTTATATATTTTTGACAATGAGTGTGTCGAATGAAGATTTTGAGGAAGTAATAATAAAAAAATCAATTTTTAATATAATTTTAAAAATCTCAAATGTCAATTGCATCACTACATTTTACTAACATTATTGGCATAAAAAATAGAATTAAAATAAAAACACATGCAAGACATCAAAGTTTCTATTTGCTTTCCCAAAAAAATCCATTAGAAAGTGTCATTGAGAAACATCAATCTTTTGACATCATCCTTGACCTTCCCAAACTCTCAAACTTGTGGAGATTTTATTATTATTACAAATTTTATTTAATAAAAGTGATTTTTTGTTTACAAAATCTGTATATGTACTTACAAATATCGAAAGTGGTTTTTCAATAATTATACACTACACTAACTATAACATATTGCAATTAAAGTAAAAGAGATAAAATTGTAAATCAAACCCAAACAAACCTAATTGCAGAGTATTGGAATATATATCTAGAATATAAAAAATCATGAAATAATTAAAGTTGTTAAAAAGATTAAAGATGTATGCTTTCATAAGCTAATACAAAATTTATTGCCAATTTGGAGAAAAATATGAATAAAAAAAATTGGGAAACATGTCAAGAAACCAAGATAAATTGAACCGAGCAAAGTCAATCTACACATCCAACCTAATTTTGAATGCTCGTAAGAAAATGGAAAATTAGTATCATAATGGATATGAAAACACATCTCTTTGTTAGGTGCATTTTTTTTTCAAATAATATGATTGACTTATTTATCTTTTCAAAAACCTAACTCATTTTTCCCAATTTGTTGTGGATCATATGAAATTTCTCTTCTTACTCTAACAACTAATCAAACATCAACACTATAAAATAGTCACAATCAAGGTTGGGTTTTGGGGCATACATTAATCAAACCCCACTTGAGGAAATGCCTTGAAATAACTAGCAATCGCACGTGAGCAGTGCAATGTGAACGCCAAAAGGGATGCAGTGGAGGAATGATATGGGAAAAGGGGAAGGAAACAAAGAAACAAAGTAGTGTTGGTTAAGGTATTTGATTTTTCAGTTAGAAGGAGGACGTGATAGTGGAACAAAATCCAAAATTAGTATGTTGGCAGGAGGTGTAATGGGTGGTAATGATATTGAGGAGTAACCATTGTTGGTAGTTTTTTAAATGAAAGTAGTTTAAATGTGAGTGAAGATAATGGGAAAACATGTGTAGAATATGAAGTTGATGTGTAGAAAAATTCTTTGCATAGTAGTGCAAGATGTGGTAACGATCAATGAAGAAAAAGTGAAAGGATGGGTTTATTTTTAGCGAACATTGCTAGGCTTTGAGTGAGACAATTGGTTTGGGGTGACACATGGCAGAAATTAGCCTTTTAGTTTTGGTGTGTTACACAAAACCTAATTGATGCACATGAGTTTTAGTGATTTAGCTTATGTGTTCAAAAATGTCAAGCATTAGAGGATGAAACTCTCATAAACCACTAATATTGGCATTTAAAAGTTTAAATGTTTGAAACTAACATTCTCGATGTGTGACATTTGACAACGATTGGAGAAGTCAAAGCGAGGGGGACTTCAAACTTGCTAAAATTTAGTTGACCTCAATCGACACTAGTGGTTTTGAGTGAAACACAACAACCACCTGATTTCCATAGCTTGGTGATCTGTTCAAGCGATAACTATGCACACGAGTTGCGAAAAAATGAATTTTTTCAAAGTGACCAACATCGAAGCCAAACACTCTCACAAGCCACAAATCTTAGCATTTAAATGGTGCAACATTTCGAAATATATAAAGTTTAGGTTCGCTACATGTGAGAAGGAGGTATAAATGGCGATGGTCTATCTTCAAGACCATCTTATTTTGACCAAATGTCAAATCTACATAGTGTAGATTCATCACATGTGCATAGGAGGTACAAATGGCGGTGATCGGTTTTTAAGAACATCATGTTATAATCAAAGGGAAGGGTAAACCCCTAAATCTTATGTTGTCTAGATCACAAACATATTGGCTCAACATCATTTGTGGTATTCATACAAGTGTAATTTTATGTTCTTATAACATTAATGGATTCAATTGGATGGTCTTTAATTAGTTCGATAAGTCAAAGACATGAATGAAAATATGGAAATAAAAAGATTTGAATAAAACAGCTGCATGTTTGACACCTATTCCATGGACCAAATTGTTCCTACCCAAATAATATCTTCTATATGTGCTTCACTTTGTCATCTTGATCTTGTTCACATTTTCCACGTTAGTGTTATTTGTGCTTAAAAAATCCAATATGGAAAATGGGAAAAATCCTATAGGTTCTAGGTTCAAAACCCAACCGGATGAGTAGTAGGAAGATTTTATCTACCAATCAAGCTTTACTATATTTTATTTCATGCCATCAAGTTGTACAATTGGATGATGTTTAATTTGATATATAAGATGAAGAAACGAATCGAAAGAAGGAAAAAAAATATTGGAAATAAATACATGCATGTCCCACTCCCAATGTTCCATATGGCTTTGATTTTTCCTACCCAAATAATAACTATCATCTTTTCTCCACTTTATCATCTCGATCTTACTCACATTATTCGTGTATTCCTGCAATTTGCACTTAAATGACCAAAATAAAAAATGTGGAATATTTAATAGCTTCTAGGTTTGAACCCAACCACAATGCTTGCTTCTTGTAGCACTTGTAGGCTCCCTTTTCAGTTTAAATCTAGAATAGCTACAAGAAAATAGGTGATGCATGGAAAATTATTGATAATTGAAACCCCCTCTTCAATTTCTTTGTCTAGATGACCATGGATTTGATATTTTTACAGCTTCCAGGTTTTTGATTGGATGTCATTTAATTGTTCAGAAAGAGGAAGACACAACAAAAAGTTGGAAAACATAAGGTTAGAATTAAATACCTCCATGTCCCACACCAATTCCATAGATCAGATTGTTCTAAACCAAATAATATATGTTATATTTTCTCCACATCTCACTTGCATTATACATATGGGTGAAATTTGCACATAACGGGGCCAAAATAAAAAATGGTGAAAATCCAAGAGGAGCTAGGCTCAAAGCCCAACTGTCTGGAAAATAGGTGTACTAACAATCTATGATAAATGAGCCCCTCTAGTTTAAGCTCGAGTAATTCTGGTAAAATAGGTAATGCACGAGAAACATCTATAATTGAGCTCCTCTAGCAACTTGTTATATAATAGAAAGGAAGATTTTATTTGTAAATCAAGCATTTAAATTTTTTTATGTTTTTTTTTACGACGTTAAGGTTTTCAATTGGACAAAGTTTGATTTTTTGGTTAGAAGATCACATCAATGAAAAGTTGGAAATAAATAAAGTGAAAATTAAATACCAATATGTATTGCACCTTTTCCGTGGCTCAAATGGTAACACCCAAATAATATTTTCTATTTGTGTTCCTCTTTTTTATCTTGATCTCATTCACACTATTCACTTGAGTGTAATTTACACTTAAAGGGAACAAAATAAAAAGTGTGAAAAAATCAATAGGCTACAAGTTTGAAGCCCATTCATAAATTTTCCTTCTTAGACCACAATGAAAAGAGGTGATGCATAAATAATCGTTAATACGTAATATGTCCAGTAGCTGGCCGTAAACATTTGGCGAGAGAAAATTTTACACCAAGAATTCATTATCCACATCAGTACACTTTAAGCTTAGTGCGATAAAAATTTAAAATGGGGAAAATCCAATAGGTTCGACTGTCGAAACCCAACTACATTACTTTCTTCATGTGGCACTTTATAGCCTCACTTTTTAAGTTTTAAGCTTGATTATATGAATGAAAACATGTGATGCGTAAAAAATAATTGATAATTGAACCCCTCTAACAACTAGTCATGTAAGTGACAAGTAGATTTTATTTTCCAAACAAACTTTTAATTTATAATAGTTCATGAAATACATTGGGGAATCACCGACTACCATGTAGATCCAATTCCAGTAAAACTGAACAATCGATGTGTGTGTACATTGTCTCCACCTGCAACGCAATGAAAACCCAATTCAAAAAACCTAGTGTGATCCAGAACGATGACAGAGCCATGAATCCCCAAAATAAAAAACAAATATTGAATCTTGGAATCAATATTTGGCTAAAATGTGTTCTCTTGAAGAAGGTGAAAGAAGATCCTCCATCTTATAATCAAAAGCTATTTTTTGTTAGGGATTGTAGTACTCACTTCCTTGATGAAAAATGAAAGAGTCTACATGAAGGATGCAAACTAGTTGGTGTGGAAGAATCCATTTATTGAACCATTTAACCCATCAATTCATACAATGTTTCGCAAAAATGAATAATAAAGAGCATATGTTGATCAAATAAAATGGATGTTGAGATTCCAAAGTCACCAGATACATGGTTGAAGAAAGTTTGAATGTTGCTAACAAAATTGTAGTCCTTCTTGCAGGAAACCATGATAGCCATCTTTTAAAATATCTCCATTAAAATCATCAAATTGGTAGTTCTTACAGACATCTCAGTCATGAAATCCATGTTAACATATTCCAGTAGTCTAGATGGAATTGTGATATGTGTGTAAATACATGGCTTCATATTCATGGGGTATATGGTGTAATAATGAATACAATACTTGAAGTGGTGCTCATCATATGTTCACATATGCATCCAATAGAAGTGTCTCCTCATTGTAGTCTAAAGTGTTTTGGTAACAATTTGTTGAAGTACCTTTATTTAGAAACTTAAACCTAGCACACTTTTAAATCTGGAAAACAACTTAGTTTAGAAATTGCATATTTTAGTAAACATGGAAATTGAATAAAACTTACAAAAATGAACTGACTCACGCCTTGGTCTGTGCAGGAGGCGCAGATGGGGCGATGAGACTTTTCACATAGACCCAAACTTACCACCACCGGATCAGGGTGTAGCAACCATCCTACCCCAGATTTTGCAGACTCTTCAGGATGTTAATGCCACTCTACACGGAGGATCAATAGGAGGACGTGCAACCAGACATGATAGGGAGCCATCTGTTGATGCTCAGGAATCTCCTCGACCCAGCGAGGAGCATAGAGGAGAGAACTCCCATGCAGAGTCAGCCAAGGAAGAGTCGCCATAGAGGGGACAGGGTGATCAAGTTTCAGAGCATAGAGAGAGGTCTCGGAGCCCTAGGCTTAGGGATGAGTGTACATAGAGACCTAGATACCATCAGACCATAGCTACAGATCACATCAGGGAGATCCTGAAGCTTCGACCCTCACATTATTCTGGTGACGCAAGTGGATTTCAGGCAGAGGCTTGGCTAATGAGCTTGAGTAGTTGCTTCAAGCTTTGTCCTTGTTCTAGCAACACGAAAGCTCATGTTGCGATCCATCTATTGAGGGATGGAGAAGGAGTATGGTGGAGGACAGGAGCAAAAGCTCCATGTTGATTCAGAGACAGTGACCTGGGAGCTCTTTGAGGAGCGTTTGTGGAGTAGATATTTTTCATGGAGGTTCATACAACAGCAGATAGATGAGTTTCATGACCTCCAACAGGTATCTCTTTTAGTAGCAGAGTATGAGAGTATATTTCTGGATCTACTCCAGTATGTTGAGTACATGCAGGATGAGCAGGTGCGGATCCACATGTTCATCCGGGGCCTGAATCTAGACATTGGAGGTGCGGTTTAGATCCACTACCCATAGACATTAGTTGAGGCCGTCAAGAAGGCCTATATATAAAAGGAGATTGGGGGAAGACCCATCAGGCTAGAGACTAAATCCGGAGCCGCATACAACAGATGTAAGATAGTAGATTGAGGGGGTCAGTACCTCCTCCTCATGGTGGCCAGAGTTCAACACATTCATCATTTAGACCACAGCAACAGTCACGCCCACCTCATAGACCTCCACAGAGAGTTGATGCACAAAGAGGTCAGAGTATGGGGCCTCCTCCTAGGGGTCTCATCAGGACACATGGTGGACCTAGAGCTCAATCAACATGAGCTCGCTAGTAGAGGCCTCAGTAAACCGCAACCAGATCATCAGGATCCACGCCATAGACTTCCAGGGCACCTACTGGAGGTGCTACTCATTGGGGAGGATCGGGAGGATGTTTTGGTTGTGGAGTTACTGGACATTTTTGGAGAGACTTCCCATAGAACCCTAACAACAAGGGTAAGACATAGATCTCAAAGCCATCAGTTGGTGACATGGGACGTAACCACAGGATTTATGTAGCGGTTGAGAACCGCCGAACCGAGCATCAGAGTACAATCATTGAGACTACATTTAGCATTGATGGTATTCCTACCTCTATATTGTTTGATTCTGGTTCTTTTGATTCTTTCATTGCACCATCTTTAGTAGAGCGATGCAGGCTGGTGGCAATTAGGCAGGGTCATAGTTGGGATGTTGAGATGGCTTCTAGAGCCAAGATCTCTGTAGACTCCTTAGTTAAGGAGTGTGTAGTGGATTTGGGACCTTTTGCCACTACCTCAGATCTCTGTATCCTTCCTTTGGGCTCGTACGGTGTCATTTTGGGTATGGATTGGTTATCTACACACATGGCTAAGATGGATTGTTACCATAAGATATATCTTGTGTAGATGATTTGGGAGTTGAGTAGGTGATTTTAGGGGTCAAGAGACTCATTTCTATTTGCACCATCTCTGCTATGCAGCTTAAGCGGTGTGTGCGACGGGGTTGTCAGATGTATGATGTTACAGTCAGTGACCGATCAGAGGATGGGTCTAGTGGACCATCGCTAGATGATCATCCCATTTTGAGAGAGTTTGTAGATGTCTTTCCAGGGGAGCTATCAGGGGTTACCACCCCCACGTGAGATTGATTTTCATATAGATCTAGTTCCTGGAGCAGAGCCTATCTCACGAGCACCTTATCAGATGACCACCCCAGAGCTCTGTGAGCTCAAGTTGTAGCTTGAGGGCCTTTTGGAGAAAGGCCTTATCCATCCTAGTGTATCCCCTTGGGGTGCACCGGTGATCTTTGTGAAGAAGAAGGATGGATCCTTGTGGTTGTGTATTGATTACCACCAGCTAAATAAGGTAACGATCAAGAATCGTTATCCCCTTCCACATATTGATGACTTGTTTGATCAGATGAAGGGAGCCACAGTTTTCTCTAAGATAGATCTTAAGTCAGGCTACCATCAGCTGAGGATTTTGGAGGTGGACATTCATAAGACCTCTTTTTGTACGAGATATGGGCACTATGAGTTCACAGTGGTGCCTTTTGGTTTGACTAATGCCCCCACAGTATTTATGAGTTTGATGAATGGGGTATTCAGGACCTTCTTAGATCACTTCGTGCTCATCTTCCTTGATGACATTTTGATTTACTCACGTACGCGTGAGGAGCATGAGGGGCACCTTCGCTAGGTTCTTTAGTGTCTTCGTGAGCAACAACTTTACAGGAACTTGGAGAAGTGTGCTTTCTTTCAGATAGAGGTGCAGTACTTGGGTCATATCATTTCTGGGGAAGGTATCACCATCGATCCTTCCAAGATTAGAGCCATTATGGATTGGCCAGCACCCACTATGGTGACTGAGGTGTGCAGCTTCATGGGATTAGCAGGGTACTACCAGGAGATTTGTTCAGGACTTCTCTTGGATTGCACACCCTATCACTTCCCTTCAGAGGAAAGGGAAGAAGTTTGTTTGGTCAGACAGATGTGAGCAGGCCTTCAGGACACTGAAGGAATGCCTCACTACAACACCTATTCTTGCAGTGCCGGATCCACAGGGTGAGTTTTTTGTTTACACAGATGCTTCCTTAGCAGGGCTTGGAGGTGTGTTGATGCAGGAGGGTAGAGTAGTGGCTTTTGAGTCTCGCAAACTCAAGGATTACGAGCTTAATTATCCAACTCATGATCTTGAGCTTGCGGTAGTTGTGCATGCTTTGGTTTGATGGAGGCACTTTCTTCTTGGTCAAGAGATTCACACTTCAGGACATAGATCACTTGAGTCTTCGCCACCTCTTCACGCAGCCCAATCTCAACGCTCATCAGCGGCGTTGGATGGAGTTGCTTTGTGAGTATGATATGGAGATCGAGCATGTGAAGGGGAAGGAGAATGTGGTAGCAGACGCTCTCAGTAGATGGAGACATGTGGCTATGGCCACTTCAGTGAGCACAGATTTGCGGAGTAGGATTCTTCAGCAGCTTCCTCTTGATAGCTTCTACATTGCAGTTCGAGCAGAGATCGAGTCTCAGAGACCCCTCGAGGGGAAGTTTGATGGTTTTTCCTTAGAGACAGATGGTCTCCTCAAGCACAGAGGCCAGATTTATGTTCCCAGAGATGGAGGCTTGAGGCAGGACATCTTGGTAGAGGCACATCATGCACCCTATTCAACCCATCATGGGGTGAAGAAGATGCACGCCACCTTGAGACAGTTGTATCATTGGAGAGGACTTCGTAGAGATGTGGCCCAGTTCGTGTCATGATGTTTAGAGTGCCAGAGAGTTAAGGCCGAGCATCAACATCCAGCTGGCCTTCTTTATCCTCATGCTATACCGGAATGGAAGTGGGACACCATTTCCATGGATTTCATTGTTGGGCTACCGATGTCGAGATATCACCATGACGCCATTATGGTCATGGTTGATAAATTGACAAAAGTGGCTCACTTTTCTCCAGTGAAGACCACTTATACAGCTAGAGCAGTGGCACGGGTATATTTGGATGAGATTTTCAGGTTGCACGGGATTCTGCGAGAAGATCATTTGTGACCGCGATCCTTTGTACACTTCCCATTTTTGGACTACCATGCAGCATGCCCTCGGGATGAGAATCAACTTCAGCACAACATATCACCCTGAGACAGATGGACAGACTGAGTGGGTGAATCAGATTTTAGAGGACATGCTCAGGATGTATGTGATGGATCAGTAGTCTAGATGGGAGGAGTACCTGTACTTAGTGGAGTTTTCCTACAATAATAGTTTCCAGAGTTCTATAGGCATGGCTCCTTTTAAGGATTTGTATGGTAGAGAGTGCAGGACACCTCTTAGCTAGGACAGGCTAGAGGAAAGGTTTCTCTTGGACCAGCTCTTCTACAGGACATGGAGCAGTAGGTGGTATTGATCAGACAGAGATTACAGGAGGCACAAGATAGGTAGAAGAAGTATGCAGATCAGCATAGGATCGACCATAGTTTTGATGTGGGCATGAAGGTGTTCCTTCGTGTCAGGCCACACAAGAGCCCTATCCGTTATGGAAAAGGTTCTAAGTTAGCTCCTAGATTCATTGGTCCTTTTGAGATCTTGGAGTGTATTGGCCCTTTGGCCTACCGTCTAGCATTGCCACCTAGCTTGTCTCACATACATGATGTTTTTCATGTTTCAGTTCTTAGGAGATATGTTACAGATCCTTCTCATGTGTTAGATTGGACATCATTGTAGGTGCAGGATCAGGGGCAGGTGATGGTGGAGCCCGTTTGCATCCTAGATCGCAGGACCCTGGGCCTTTGAGGTAGAGAGGTTGATCAGGTTTGGGTGTAGTGGGACAGATATGATGAGACTGCAGCTACATGGGAGGATGCTACCTTATTACGAGTTCAGTTTCCACATTTGTTCCAGTGACTTCCAGGAGGAAGTCGAGTCTAAGGGGAGGGGGATGTAGTGCCCACTTCCCTTTGACACCTTTTGATACTGATCTTGATACTGTTGATTACATTATGGACATTATTATGGTTTTGATTTAGTATGATGTTAGATGTTGGACCATGGATTATTGTTGATCTTGATTTGGTTATGATGCATGATGATTATTAGAGACACTTCATATGTGGATGATGATATACTATTTGACATGGATATATTGTGAATGTTGTTCGGACATGTGATTTTTGGATATTGTGAGTAGACCTAGAAAATGGACATTATATGATGATGATATAGTTGTTGATATAAATTGTAAGTGATATTGTTGATTTCCTTGATGTTGTTGTGATTCATATGTATAGATGATTTTGTGATTATATTTATATCATGTTGGATGTTCTGATATGGCCACGAGGCTGAAGGAGGTATTTGTGTTTTTAGGTTAAAATATCACAACAAACATCGGGGGATTGGAGACCAACCACATTGGAATTCTAGATGAATTCAACAAGGTCACCATGGCAACATGTTTTGTTTGTGTGTGTGTTTGTTTGTTAGGGATTCCCATGGGGGGATCACCTTTGAATGTGACCAAGGGGTTTTGTGTATTTTATTAATGTGGTTCCTTTTTATTATTGTTTGTATGTATTTTATTAGTGATGTGTCCCTTTCTTTTATTTAATTAAATTGTGGTAGATTAATGTGAGAAAACATATGGTTAAAATTAATTAATTAAATTGGGATATAAGAAAGTAATTATGGAAGTTGTTGATTTTTGTATTAAATGTGTGTAAGTAATGTGTAAGTGATGTGTAAGTATGTGTAAGAGTTGTGTAAGTCAGATTTTGGAGTATGAAACACTCCACCTCCTTGGAAATTCGAATTTGTCCTTGGAGGTTGTTTTTGGAGGCTTGTGGGACAAGTAAAACTTGTCCCATACCTCTTAATTTTATTTACCAACCATACCTATGGTTGGAGGGTTGATTTTAGACTTTTATAATGCATTTTTATAAATCAAGTTGCATGTTTTAATTGCACTCTTCTTACATTTTATTAAATTCAGTCCTTTGGGGTGTGGGCTTTTTGGAGTGTGTAAGTTTATTGTCATATTATTCACCCACCTCTTTATTGTGCTTTGGAGAATGAATTTGACTTTTGTGTTGGAGTTGAGGATGTGTGATGTGGCATCCTACATGGATCCACCTCATCCTCTCCTCTTCCCTCTTCTATAAAATTGAAACTCTTTGCTTTGTTTTGGGTTGTTGAAACATTTTGCATGCTTCCTTGGGGTGAATTTTCTTGTTGATTGGAGCTCTTGCTTTTGGAAGGAGATTGGAGAACTTTGCATGCTTGTTGGTTGCTGATTTTGGGACTGTATTTGACATTGAAAGCTTGTTGTGTTGGAACCAAATCTACCATGGAGAGGTAGGAGCTTAGCTCTTCTTTTATGTTGTTATTTCTTTTTGTGTTTGTGTGAATGGTGAATGTTTTGTGTGTTTATTGGCTGTTTGGGTAGACTGCCATAGGAATGGTGTAGGAGAAGGCTATGGGGAATTCATGTGGGGGGGCATAAGGGAATGCCAATGGCATCAGAATTCTTGTGGAGGGAGTTTGGGTTTGGGATCCACCATGGAAAAGAAATAGCTTGCATTTCTTACTTTGTGGGGGGCATAAGGAAATCTGTGGGGGGCATAAGGAGGGATTGTGGGGGGCATAAGGATATGTGTGATGTTTTATATTGGTGGTTTGTTACAGGTGGATGCCCAATTCCCATTGGGAGGCATAAGAAGCTTCCCCCATAGCTCTTGCTCCTTTGGCTTGCAATGAAGAAGCCTGAGTTTTGTGTGATGTTTTCATGTGGTTGCAAAACTGCTGTTTTGTTTGGGACTGTGTTTTAATTTGAAATGTGCATGTTGAAAGAATGTTGTGTGTATGTTTTGTGGAAGCCTGTTGTTGCCATGAGTTGAATCACACCTTCTATTGCATTGTGGTTGGGGCTCGGGGGCCAATGAAGAAGGATGGCTTCTCCTCTTCATTGGATGTCTTGGTTGGGTGGAGAGCGTTGCCTTTCCCCCACTTTTGTTGTGATCAAATTGGAAGAAAAGGGAACTTTGCATGTTGTTGTTCTGGAGCAGAGGAGAAATACAGTTTGACAGTCCCTTGTGAAATAAATTCTTTTGTAACCTTTCCCACTTTGAAGTGGATGAAATTGTAAATGTTTTGGAAATGGAAAGATGTTGTATGGATTATGAAATTTGTAAAGTGAAATGAAAAGAGACAGACTCTGTTTTGTTTGAAAGAATGTGAAAGAAAATGTAATATTCTGCTATGTAATTAATAAATGATTTTGGAAGGAATAAAAGAAAGAAGTTGTAAAATTGCCTTTGGAAATCAATGAATGAATGAAATGTTTTTCCCAAATTGCATTGTTAAATTGAAACTGATTATATCAATGTTTTGGAATCTCTGTTTGAAAGAAAGGAATACGTATGAAAGGAATTGTATTACTTGTTCTTTTGAAAATATGATAGAATTGGAAATCAGACTTTACATTTTAGTTAGTAAATGGTTTGATTAAATCACTTAAATGTATTAGACTAGAATAGAAGTGAAATTTCCATACTTGGAAGATGAAAATGATAAACAGATCCTTTGGAAATTGATCTCTGTCTCAAAATTTAAAACTGGCAATTAATTCATCTAAAATGAACAGTTCGAACCTGCAAACAATAATCAACATTAAAACATTAAAATTTAGTATGCTATGATATCAATGAACTCAATTTGACAAAAAACACTTAAGGAAATAATTTAAAACATTGCAAAATCGGGCCCAAACTTTTCACAGTCATTTTTCTGTCAATTGTTGGAAAATTTGAATTTGAAATCAATTGAGCAAAATTGCCTTTCAATACATCTTAAAATCCTTCTCAGAATAATTCTCCATGTCTGTTTGGCATGTTGAGTGAAGGAGGAGATCAAATTGAACAAAATTTTATAAGTTAAAATTTACCAGTTTGCTTTTAAAAATCCTGCAGGCCATTTTCTTAAAATTGACCCCTTAAACTTTATCAAAATCTAAAATTTATGATTCCTGTGCAAAGAGGGCATTGAGAGATTTCCAGAAAGTCCTCATTTTCCCAAAACTGAGCTTTCTATCAAAAGTTATGGCCTTCTGAAGTTTTCTTCACTGGCATTAAAATTTTGGGAAAAATTTCCTTGGCGGGCCCGCGGCCCGAATTTTTCCCTTGGGACTTAATAAAAAAATTTTGGGAAATTTTTTAACATTTTCCCCACCACCCCTGCAGCCAATCAGAGCTACCACTGGCCCACGTGGCATGGCAGAGGGCGGCACAATTTTCTAACTTAACCTTTTCACAAAAATAGTTTTTGGAATTTTTTTTGTAAATTCTCCGCATCCCCGCCAACCCGCAGCCAATAGGATGCCACCATGTGGCTCATGTGGAGGCAGCGGAGGGGGGGGAACCCATGCAACTTTATTTTTGGAACTTACCCTCTTTCTCCTTTGGAAAAATTTTTCAAACTTCTCCGCGGCCCCGCACTCCCGCCCTTGCCTTGGAGAAATCTATGTTCTGCGGGATGCGCGGGCCCGCACGTCAAACTTATCCCTTTTCCCCTCCCCTTTGGCAAATTCTCCCTAACACCTCCGTCCACCCCGCCCTTCCCTCATTTTCTTCCCGCTTTGGCTTGGAGCTCAACACGTGTCCCTGGTGGACCCACGGGGGTGCGGGCACAAATTGGATTTTC
The DNA here is from genome assembly GCA_019776745.2 of Taxus chinensis. NCBI lineage: Eukaryota > Viridiplantae > Streptophyta > Pinopsida > Cupressales > Taxaceae > Taxus > Taxus chinensis. The sequence continues at coordinate 908,166,327 of CM034146.1, forward strand.
TCCCCCCTGTAGGAAAAATTTGCAAAGTCTTCCCGCTGACCCGCCAACTCACCCTTTTGGGCAATTTTTCATCCCTGGGCCCGCGAGCCCGCTCTTGGGGGAAAATTTTCACCCCAAGGCCCGCCGGCCCATAACTTGAGTTTTATGAGGAGTTAGGAGGACTTCTTTATATCATTGGAAAGGTGAGGAAATTTCCTATCCAATGGGAATGATTTAGAGAAATTTTGAATGTGTTAAGTGTGAGAAAAATCAAGTTGAAACTCTAGGCCTGTTAGAGAGTGGGTATGGTGATAATTTACCCTCTGAACCTAATTGAAACTTCTAACCCTAAATTTTGGACCTTGTGACCTCTATAATTGTTAATAAAAGAAAAGTATGTTCTAGTAGATTAGAATTGTTCTGGAACTTGTTAGTGACAGTTGTTGCCTTGCAACTTGGTTAGTAGATACTTTTAAACAAAAAAAAATTATTCCATAATTTTCCTAACTAATCCTAGGTTGTTTCTTGGGTCTCAAGTGGGTTGTTTTAGCGGGCATTACACATGGCTTCATATTCATGGGATATATTGTGTAATAATGAATACAATACTTGAAGTGGTGCTCATCATATGTTCACATATGCATCCAATAGAAGTGTCTCCTCATTGTAGTCTAAAGTGTTTTGGTAACAATTTGTCGAAGTACCTTTATTCATGGGCACAGTGTGCCTCCCAAATTAGTCTTTGGCAAGATGTGCCATCAAGTACACAAATATATCCAAGCTTGCATAAAATATTGTTAAACATTTAAAAATCTCGAACATGTTTATAGAATGAAATGGTGGTGAAGATGTCTTCAAGATCCTTATCAAATCAAAGTATATATATATACCTAGTTGTGATTCAAACTTTAAAAGCTATGATATCTAAAACAATAAATTGAAACTACTAATATAAATCAAAAATAAAATTGGGTATCAAAAATGTTAAATAATAAAAAAAATGAGAAGGCAAATTATTTTTAAAAGAAATAAAAAGGAGGACTACACAAAGAGCGTATATTATGAAAATATGAAAAACACACCGATGAGTATTAATTTGTATCAATTGTAAATAACTAAATATAATGTACTATTCAACCTTTTACTATTCATAAAGTGCATTCCAATGTTTTGAAAGCTAACTTATCTTCCTTTGTTCCAAGTAATTATTGTATTTGGGTACAAAGAGTATCACTAAGAAAATGAAAGGATTATTATGTTGAGTATTTTCATTGTATCAAGTGAAAAGGGCATGATTGTGTTCAATTAAAATGAAATGGGGAATTTAAGGTTGATTTGGGGTGATTTCAACTCTGGCTACAAGAAATTGAGGATGAAATAGATTCTTTTTATAAGAAGTTAAGGGGAAAATGGGCCCAAACGTACTCCCTCAAACGAATTGTGACCATATATTGTCAATTGGTGCACAATTAGACCTAATTAAATGTACACTATATTGAACCGATTATTTGATTGGTTCAATTTGTTATGCAGTTGGGGCTAATTGTGCCCTGTTATTTAAAAATATAATATTATAATGGTATGATTATTATAAAAGTAGATTTTTTTTTTTGATAATACATTAAAGTTACATCAGGTCTTTGCTATATAGCCATTTCAATGTTTTTAGAAATAAAAAAATAAATAATTACAATTCCAATTTTTTATTTTTTTAAAATTTGTATGAAAGGGAGCCTTAATGAATTGTAGTCCAACTTAATATGAGAACATCCATTAAAGCGCTCCACCTAGATGAGGTAGATTGAAGCACTCACCCTCAATGATTGAAATAAGAAGGAAAAAATAATCTTAATATATCATGTGGATATATTGCATGTAGGAATCCATTAAAAAAATATAATAAATATATATTTTGAGTAGTGTCTAGTGTGTTTATATATATAAGTGAAACCTATTAAAATATGATATTATATAAAAAAATAATAAGTGTACAATAAAATTACATATATATAGTAGTTATTAATATATTTAATTTTTTCCCAAAAAATATAGATTTTCTTAATAAAGTTATGCCCTTTCTTTAAATATCTAGGACTTTCACTCTAGATGTAGCAATGAATGTTATGTCCTTTCTTTGCATTGTAATAATTTTATTTTTTTCTCTTTTAAATGTCAATCCTTGGCATTTGTATATGGTCAAACCCCATCCTATATATTACATTGTATCCTATGTAATAAAATAAGAGATAAAGAGACACATTGTTTGAGTGATTAAATGTTGAAAATTAAAAAAAATGGTATTTTTGATGAGTATGATGACCATGACCACCATTATCAAGATATTTAACTTACTAAATGCTTATAGGTGGAAAAATAGCAAATAAATCTTAGATTTATGTCATACTTCAATTTAAGTATAACAAATAAATGAAAAGTGTAGCTTTGGAGATTTTAAGTGATAATATCTTATTTAAACTTACCAAGAATAACTAACCCACAACAAGAATTAGATTGAATTGAATAAATCAAGCACATAAATACTTATCGTATTAATTAAAGAAAATGACTATCATCTCACAGTAGAGATTAGATTGAATTGAATTCATCAAGTGCATGTATATCTCTACTAATAACTTACAAAATGACTATTTAGGGTTTATATTAAATATTAATATATAACGGTGAGAATGATGGTGTAAAAGGTGTTTTCCTAGTCACTAAGTTACAAATTCAAAGAGATGTCAATAAAAAAGGATGAGACTGAGATTGCACAACAAACAAATTTGATGAAATGGAATGCCTCTCAATCATAGGTCATAAGATAAGAATACATAACATATGCACTCTTAATCTTTCAATTAAGAAAAATCAAATTAATATCCACAAAAATAAATTATTTTTTAAAATAAAAATATATATCAATTAAAAAATAGTTAGAGATTTTATAACAAATCCTTTATAAAAGTAATAATTTATTTATTTATTTTTAAAAATTATTGATATATTTTATATGATTAGAAATATTAATTGGATAATGAGAACCCTTTATTTCAGTAATAAATTAAATATTTTACAAAGTATTTTATTAATACAGTTTATATATTAATACAATTTATTTTTTCATTATAAAAATGAAAAAACTCTTTTTAATTTGATATATTTATTATACAAAGGATTTTGACGTTAAATTAAGAATGACAGAAAAATTTAAGGATTTTGATGTTTATTTAAGAATGAGCAGAATATCAAATCACATTAAAGACTATAACATGACAGATAATTGAAATCTTTGACTGGCAGGAGAGTCTGCAATCCAAACGGAAATAGAGAAGTGCATGTAAACAAACACAACTCACGGAAGACAAGGTTAACAGATGGAATTTGTTTGACCAATGGTGGGACCAGCCGGCCATGTCACAAAATATTGGAACGTACCGACTGGTTCCATATTTAGAGGGTTTGAATTTTTTTTTAAAGAATTTTATTGGAGTTGTTGACACTTATACTGCATTTGAAGTCCTTTGCATTGAACAAAATTGATAAGAAATTGCAGAGATATTTGCTCAACTCCTTTGCATTTCTAATGAGATCATGGACGACCTCATCACGAGCTCCTTCCCAAACTCAATCTCATTGATCTATGCAAGTCCTATTTCCAGATCGACCAATACGATCACATACCACTATTCGACCACGGAATTCAAACCTTGCTCGGCCCTGTGAGATCCTCTCTTTTAGCAACCTCCATATGCATTGTGAGCTCCCTTGTTCACATATAATTTATTGATGCCTTTGAGTGTAAAACCCCAACACACAGATCAGGCACGACAAAGTAATTCACAAGCGAGTTGAACCTAGTTCAAGGGTTCTTCCTTCATCTCTCACCAGAGGGGGATTAAGGCCCAGGTAAACTAGGCAACTGCCTAGGGCACTAACATTTAGGGGGCGTTAATTTATTTTATTTTATTATGGTTTTTATGAAGAGTAGATCAATTTATTAATTCCATATATGTTAGTAGCATTAGCAGTTAGTGTCCACACTTACATACAAATTCGATTCCCTTCCTTCAAAATAAAATTAAAATACATAATTGTATAAATAATATGATATTTAGTAGGCCCCAAATATTTATGCAAGTGCCTTTGTTGCATGATTCTTAATTTTAATTCATACTCGTGTATTTTTCATACTTTGTATTGTTTTGAAGTCTTGGAATTTTTTTTGGAGGAGCGATCAAGAAAGGTGAATATGTAAAGAACATGGAAAAAAATAGTTGGGAAATATCTGAGAAAAGGAGGATTATGATAGACTATATGTTAGAGAATTAACTGGGGATTTTAGGCAATACTAGCTACAAAATATTTATTACAAAGTTTTTCTCAAATTACAGAGGCATTGAATTTAAGACGATATTTTGTCACAATTAATTATTTTTTCTACTATATTTTATTTATTTATACAAGGAATTAGCTCTAATATTGCCTAGGGCATTCATAACCCTTAATTCGGCCCTGTCTCTCACGGTGTAGAAATTCTTCGTCTTGGCCTAGCAGCACTCCATTCACGATTCGGGCTCACTTTGTAATAGCCTTTAAACACTTCAACCTCGGTGGTGTTCTATCGGGTGGATTTCACCTTCTTTGTAACTCAGTTTCCCCAACACGGGCTTTGCATACTCATATCAAAGCTTCTCTCTTAACTTGGACTCATCTACTCTCAACACAATCTGACATCTCGACTCTTGCACTATCTTATATACTCTTCAAAGGAAAGCTCGCAATCACAGATCCTGCAAAAGTAGATCTCGCTACAGAAATCAACATCTTCTACTATCGCTTCAAAGACTCAAAAGACTTCAAAATAACATGTGATCTGTCTCACTCAATGTCTATTTTTTCCAAACATCTGATTTCCATCCATCTATTTTACAGCAGTCCAGATGGTTTGCCAAATCCTTCATCCCAATAGCACAGGTTTTCCATTACAGAGACCCTCTACAGCCTACGACTTTTGAAACCTGCGGTGTAAAAAATATGATTTAAAATAATAGCTAGTTATGACTCTATGAGTAAGAGCGTGGTCCCATGGAAGGGGCTCTATAAATATCTTAGCGGACTTAGGAGTATTTTAGCAGTTTTAAGGTCCCATGATTTTTTATTAGTTTCCTTAACAATACCCGCTGAGATATTATAGGATCCCATTGGATTTTTATGTTTATTTGTAGGAAAATAAAATTATATCTCTCTAAAATCACCAAAAAATAATGGTGAGAATGCATATTAGATTCTATCATCCCTAAATTGTAGGAGGAAACTCCCAAACCCCCCCTCTCTAGCCACCTCTTAAGTTTAGTGGGCTAAAAAAGTGGAGCTCCTATTTTTTAGGCCTAGATTCTATTATTTCCCGTAGCTGGCTTTAAAAATAAGCATGAGACCTTTTACTGCAAGAAAATAGGAGCCCAAGCCCCTCCATGGGACCATGCCCTAATGCTACTACATCTGGGGGGGATTTTAATTTTGTATTGGCGGGCTATTCAAATTTCAAAATCAGTGGGAGCTGTAAGATATTGTCGATTTGTGGGTGTCGAAAAGTAGAATGGGCAACATCTAGACTTGATGGAGAGGGCAGTGGGAAGTTTGTTTGTTTCCCTAACGTTTGTCCATTGGATGGTGGGGTGCTAAGTAAGAGTCAAATGTCAGCATGACAGTCCACATAGAACACACCGGCAAGATACGATCAACAGATAAAATAGGGCTCCTTATTTGTCTCTTATAACAACTCGTACCTATTTTCATATGAGTTGTTCAACCAACTCATACCTATTTGTCTCCATGTAATGTCTACATAAGTTGTTATTACATCTCACTATTATTTTCACCTAAGCAATATGTTTCACAATAACTTTAATTTCCCAACAGTTTTGTCAATGAGCAAAGACCTAAAAAACACTTGGCCTAAAATTTAAAAAATTACATTGGCCATAGCTTTCTACATCAATTTTTGGTTGGTTATGGAGTGTTTCGTTTGCTACTTTAATTAAATTTTAAAAATTAAATTTGTCATAGCTTTCTACATAAATTTATAATAACATTTGTAGTATTATATAAATTTCATATATGTATCTTAACTATTTTACACACTACAAAATAAATGAGATAATACATTTCCTGATTCAAATTACAAGAACAAATAGTAAAATATAGACACCAAAATATGAAATCAAGCTAAAGAGAGGCAATCTAATTGATTAAATTAGACATGTAAGTGTCAGAGCATGAGTGAGGAAGGGCCCAACATGATTATATACACTAACAAATGGATGAAAACTTGAGGACTCTAAAAGGGATCGTATCAAACTCAACAATACTTTATAAATTTGGTTGCTAGAAACAACGTTTGAAACGAGTTTGACCACAGAGGGTGAGTTAGTGCTACTGAAGTCTTCTTGGGAAATTTTGGGTTACCAAACTCACATTACAATGACTACCTAGGATCCGAATTGGATGTGCATATTCGTCTTATTCTTATCTCTGATAACCTCTTTCAAATTTCCATGATGATGTACAAAGCTTTTGATGCGAGAGCATCACAAAAGAAAGGTAACTGCATAGATTTTGGATTTTTAAGTAAGTTAGGTGGCACGTTGTTGAGCAGGTGAGGTGTGACACTTAGCATAGGACACACAAAAGGTTCACACGTGAGAACAGGGCACAGTCAAAGGTGTAGAAGGATATGGAAGAACATGCGTGTTAAAGATAAGGGCAGATTCAAGACTTATCCGTTTTCACGTGTACGGACAATTTTTGGAGATAGCACGCAGAGCACACAAACTGGGTAAAGACTTACGTGACACACATCGGCTATTTTTGGAAGAGTGGCTACTAAGCATTTTGCATGGGTGCGGGCTAAGAATATAATTGTTACTGATAGTTAACTAGAAGAGGTTTATTGTTAGCGCACTTGCATGTGTGGCTATTGTTGTAAAGGCGCATGGCTATTTTCAACATGTGACTTTTTTTTGGAGTTATGCAAGCAGTGAAGGGAAAGTCCCCACCCTTATAAATATGTAATGATTTGCGTAGAGTAGGAAGTGTGTGTGTGTTTTTGTGTGTGTGTGAACTGAGTTACTGTGAAGTTATGTTGTCAGATCTGATGCACGCATAAGCTATGGTATTACCTATTGTAATAAGTTTATGTGTATTTATCATGTTTAATATAATGGAGTGTATTGGCTGAATCAAAGTATTAATCCTGAGTATAATTGGTTCTTGCATGCTTGACTTCATTATGGTTATCATTTAAATCTATTACTCTTTAGATCTAGATCTAAACATGCTCTGTAGAATAATATATTGATTATGGATCTGAATGCATTAAGTCTTCATCATGTTAACATCCTACAACAACCCTAAAGAGGGAACAGGTACCTTTGCACGCTTTGGGTGAGTGCTCAGTCTAGGCTGAGTGATGTGCCAGCGCGACTGGGTTTTTACTGGTAAATTCTAGGCTGCATCATTGGTTTTGTTGTCGAGACCTCTTTTTCAATTTTTTTAGGATGGTTCGCGATGAAGACATACCAGTTGACCCTAGCAAGTGTTGAGGTGGATACATGATCTAAAAGAAGAATACGCATGGAGGTTCAACACCGGATTTGATTTTAACGCACGTGCATGAGAGGAACAAAATCTATATGACAATTTGTATGAGATCTTCTTCGTTATTTTTCCAGTAGATTTGTATGAGTGGTTGATTACTTATGCATCTAAAATGGATTGGAGGTATTGCGCACTTGTTTGGACGCAGGATGAATTTCAAGCCCTCTATGATGCTGATATGATTTGGACACGCGATGTGGATACTTGGTTTTTTGGTGTTCTGAACAACTATATTCTGGAGTACTCAATTTCCACTTATTCTTGCCTAGAGGTAGAATAATTCCAATTTTTACGCTATCCTAGGGGAACTTACCTGCAAGGCATTCCACTGGCGATCACAATCTTGAGTAGCCAACTTGTGGCTTACCATATCATTTTATTATATCATTTATACTTTCTCATGCTTAATAGGTCGGCCTGGGTGATGGCCATAACATATGAATAGTATATATAGGGGATTGTAGGTAGTAGTTCATTATCATTTGAGCATTTGAGTCTTATTATATGGTTTGGAGGTTGCCCCCTCGAAGTGGCGAAGCTATTATAATTGCATATTGAGATCATTATTCTGAAATATTGTGTTATTTGGTGTTCTATTGCTGCTCATAATCTGAATTATACTAGTAATTTCATTACAAGTGGTATCAGAGCTGCGATCTGGGCCAAAATTAGGGCAAAAACCCTAATTTTTTGTTTCTGCAATATATTTCGAACCAGAGTGAATTGGTGGGAGATATTTTTACCAGAGTTGTGAAACATTTCAAGTAAGGTTCCCTGAAAATTTCAGACTTTTTTGATTTATTTTGCACAAGTTATTACAAATTTATGGTTTTTCATAAAATCGCTCCCTAGGGTGCAAATTGTGGAATTTTTTCAAGTTCTTTACATTTTCGGAAATATCTAAAAAAAATAGTATTAGTATCTTCTCTGTGTTTTTTCCTGTTTGGCCGAATTTGTATCAAAACCCTAAACCCTAAGGTTTGATATCATGGTGGGGCCTTCCACAAGAGCAAAAAAGAATCTGGTTACTCCGGGTAAAACCCCAGATAAAGATGGGATAGTGATTGAAGAGATGGATTCAGAAGGGGTAAATACAGATTCCTCAGCACTAGGGTTTACTTCAGTTGATCATAAGGTGAGCCAACTTGAGTATGAGCTGCGAAATGTACAATCTGAGATGGCCTCTAAAGGAGACATAGCCCAAATCAATCATCGGTTGGATGATATCATGCAACATGTAAAGGGTAAACAGTATGGCCCAAATCCATCCCATATCAACCAAGGAGGATCTTCAGTTCAAAATCATGGACAAAATAACCATGTTGGATCACTTTTCCAGCCCAATCAGAATCCAACTTATTCGCAACCATGGAACATGATGCCGAAAGTGGATATGCACAAATTTGATGGTAAAGATCCCCTGAATTGGATAAATCAAATGGAGAACTTCTTTGAGCTACATCAAACACCATCAGGACAAAAGGTGACATTGGCATCCCTGTATCTTGAACCAGACCAATTCGTTTGGTATCGATGGTTATGTGCTCAGAGGCAGAAGAATGGTCTCGGTGTCACTTGGACAATTTTTACCGAGGAGTTGCAATTGCACTATAGTTCCAGTGTTTCAGAGAACTACTTTAGTCAATTAGCAAAGTTACGACAAACAAGATCAGTCAAAGATTATGTGCATCAATTCCAGAACCTATCCTTAAGGGTGGAGAATATACCAGAAGAGAATCTGAATGACCTATTTCTTGGGGGTCTTAAGGACCACATCGAGCATGAGGTACGTATGTTTAATCCACTCAAGCTTTCTGATTCTATTATCATGGCACGTCGAGCAGAGGAAAATTTTCTTTGTAGTAGGAGGCCGCCTTTCATTAACACCAAAGACCGTAGTATCTCTTCCCCTTCATTTTCTAGGCCAATTAGACTGACTCCTCAACAAATGGAAGAAAAGAGAGCAAAAGGATTATGTTTTAACTGTGATAGAAAATATGGACCGGGACACAAATGTGCTGAGAAGAAGTTGTTCTATATTGACAGAGGTAATGAGGATGATGAGGATGCTGAAATTATAGGAGAGGCTGAGGAACCAGTAGAAGAGGAAGTAGAGGATCACCAACCTACAATTTCTTGCCATGCATTGTCAGGTATTAGTACTCCTCAAACACTCAAGGTTATTGGCTATCTCAAAAAATAGAAGGTGACAGTGTTGATTGACTCGGGGAGTACTCATAACTTCATAAATAGTAAGTTAGCTGCCCGCCTCAATTGTTTTATTTACCCAGCTCCAGAAATGCAAGTTATGATTGTGGATGGTGGGATAGTCAAGTGCATAGGAAAGTGCCATAGTATCAAGCTTTCCATGGGAGACTACATGTTAGACTCACCTATGTTTTCTATTTCTATGGGAGGGGCAGATATTGTTTTGGGTGTCCAATGGCTCACAACCTTAGGTACTATAGAGATGAATTTCCAAGAATTGTTCATGCGATTTCATTCAGATGGAAGGACAATACAATTGAATGGGATGGTAGCTAAGTCTCCACAGATTATTAGCTCTCATCAGATGCAGAAGGTTCTCAGAAAAGGAGTAGATGGATTTATAGCAAAGTTATTTTCCATAGAAGTACAAAATACAGAGTCTTCAATGCCACCCGATCTTCAGAAGATTGTTGATGCTCACTCATCTATTTTTGATGCAATTCCAAAGGGACTACCACCAGTTAGGGATCATGATCATGCCATTCAGTTGATTCCAGGGAGCCAAACACCTAACATCAGACCATACAGATACCCATATTCCCAGAAAAGTGAGATCGAGAAAATGGTTTAGGAAATGTTGAAGGCAGGTATCATCAGGCCTAGCCAGAGTGCATATTCTTCACCAGTGGTCATGGTACGTAAGAAGGATGAAACATGGAGGATGTGTCCAGATTACCGAGAACTCAACAAGTACACCATCAAAGATAAGTTTCCTATTCCAGTAATTGATGATTTACTTGATGAATTGCATGGTGCTATTTATTTCACAAAATTAGATCTTCGTTCGGGGTACCATCAAATTAGAATAAAAGAGGAAGATGTTCATAAAATGGCTTTCAGGACTCATGAGGGCCATTATGAGTTTTTGGTAATGCCTTTTGGTCTTACAAATGCACCTTCAACCTTTCAAAGCTTGATGAACACTATTTTCAGGCCATTTTTAAGGAAATTTGTATTAGTTTTCTTTGATGACATATTGATTTACAGTAAGACATGGGAAGAACACTTACAACATGTAAATAAAGTGTTGGAAGTTTTGGAGAAACATACTCTCTATGCAAATCCATCTAAATGTTCTTTTGGTGTACAAGAGGTAGAGTACTTGGGTCACATTGTATCCCATGAAGGCATCAAAGTTGATCCTCAGAAGATCAAAGCTATGGTGGAATGGCCAAGGCCCAAAACTCTCAAAAATCTTCGTGGGTTCCTAGGACTAACAGGGTACTATAGAAGATTTGTGCGGGGATATGGTAGAATAGAAACCCCACTCACTGCATTGCTAAAGAAGGATGCCTTCCATTGGACAGACTTAGCCACTAAATCCTTTGAGCAGCTGAAGGAAGCCTTGTGCAGCACCCCAGTTTTGGCTACTCCCAACTTCTCAAAAACCTTCATTGTTGAATGTGACGCTTCAGGATCAAGATTGGGAGCAGTTCTAATGCAAGAAGGAAGACCAATTGCATTTGAGAGTCACCAATTCAAAGGAAAAGATCTTCTCAAACCTGTCTATGAGAAAGAAATGATGGCTATTCTTCATGCGGTCAAGCAATGGAGGCCCTATCTCATGGGTAGACACTTCAAGGTAAAAACTGATCATGATAGTCTCAAATACTTTTTGGAGCAAAGGTTATCATCTGAGGAACAACAAAAGTGGGTAACAAAAATGTTGGGTTATGATTTTGAAATCATATACAAAAAGGGTAAAGAAAATGTAGTAGCTGATGTGTTGTCCAGAAGGGATACATCCGCAGATGCCTTACTATGTGGAATGTCCATGTTGACGGTCGATTGGGTGGATGAAGCAAGATTGGAATGGGATCAAGACAAGGATACACAATCTCTAATACAGAATATCAAGCAAGGATCTATGACATCTAACAAATTTGAGTGGAAAGGTAATGCCCTATGGTACAAGGACAGGTTATACTTGAGTAAAGATTCTGAGTTGAAGCATAAGATTCTTGCAGAGCTACATGCCTTGCCTGTTGGAGGACACTCTGGGTTTTTGAAGACATATCATAGAATAAAAAGAGAATTATTTTGGGAAGGACTCAAGGGGGATGTACAAAATTTTGTATCAGAGTGTTTAGTGTGCCAACAGAACAAAGGGGAAACAATTAAGACACCAGGTCTGTTGCAACCCTTACCAATTCCTAGCCAGAGATGGGAGGAGGTCTCCATGGATTTCATCACCAGATTGCCTTGTTCAGAGGGTAAGAATGTTATTTTCGTGATTGTGGATAGGCTCACAAAATATGCCCATTTTTGTGCCCTATCACATCCATTTGCAGCTAGTACAGTTGCAGCTATTTTTTGGAGACAGTTCAAAGGCTACATGGAACCCCAAAGATAATTGTAAGTGATCGTGATCCTATTTTCACAAGTAATTTTTGGACGGAATTATTTTCATGTTTGGGTACTCAGCTAGCTCACAGTTCATCTTATCATCCTCAAACTGATGGGAAAATGGAAGTGGTCAACAAATGCTTAGAGGGGTATCTACGTTGTTTTGTATCAGATAAGCAAGAAAGATGGATTAAATGGCTACCACTTGCAGAATGGTGGTATAACACATCTTTTCATACCTCTTCTCAAATGACCCCATTTTTAGCATTATATGGTTACCATCCACCTTCTATCACTTCCTCCTTGAGGGTGCAAACTAAGGTCAGAGATGTTGAGGAACACATTCAACATCAACAACAGGTTTTGGCTAGTTTGAAGGAGAATTTAGCATTAGCACAAAATAGGATGAAACAACAAGCAGATCAACATCGTAGTGAAAGACATTTTGAAATTGGTGACTGGGTTTTTGTACGTCTCCATCCTTACAAACAGATGTCTCTAAAGCAATAGAAAAAGGACAACAAACTTGCTCCTAAATACTATGGCCCTTATCAGGTTCTACAGAAAATTGGCAGTGTTGCTTATAAACTAGAGTTTCCTCCATCTTCACACATACACCCAATATTCCATGTTTCATGCCTGAAGAAGGTTATTGGACAAGAAATTTGAAGCCCAGACAGAGTTACCAGAACTTGACGAGGAAGGAAGAATCATTTTGGAGCCAGAGAAGATTCTGCAAACATGTACTAAGAGGCTGAGAACCAGAGACATTAAGGAATATCTGATCAAGTGGAAGAATCTGAGCATAGAAGATGCAACCTGGGAGGATGAAGGTTTTCTGCAGCAACATCCAGGATTATTCAATGTTGAGGACAACGTTGGTTTGAAGGGGAAGGGCATGCTACGCCCTTAACCTATTGCTTGTATTAGGATATGAGTAGCCAACTTGTGGCTTACCATATCATTTATACTTTCTCATGCTTAATAGGTCGGCCTGGGTGATGGCCATAACATATGAATAGTATATATAGGGGATTGTAGGTAGTAGTTCATTATCATTTGAGCATTTGAGTCTTATTATATGGTTTGGAGGTTGCCCCCTCGAAGTGGCGAAGCTATTATAATTGCATATTGAGATCATTATTCTGAAATATTGTGTTATTTGGTGTTCTATTGCTGCTCATAATCTGAATTATACTAGTAATTTCATCGGCGCAAACGTCTTCGTTGTTGTTTGGAGGTACCTTTTTAGGTGTATCATCCACACATAATTCAAGCGCACAGAACTTTGGACTCACTTCTGGGAGTGGTAACACTCCACAGACTATAGGGGTGTAGTTCAGTACTACTGTTGGGACACAGGGAAGTACATCTTCTGGTCCGACTCCGGCTACAGGTTCAAGATCGGTAGGTATAATTGGTTCTAGTTCCGGTGGATCTGATGGTTCTAGAGGTAGAGAAAAAACATGAGGTTCTGGATCAGGTGGGCAAGGTTCACACCAACCCTAGAATATTTACATGGAGATGTCTCTTCGTCTTCCAGAGTATAGGGGCATAGAAGATACTGCTGAACACGTGCACATGTGTAAAATATTGTGTTGCGTAAAAGGAAGCATGACTTTTGAGCACATGGAAAGTCAATTCGCCACTACGTTATAAGGGCGCGCACACACCTGGTACAAATTTTTTGACCCTGATCAGACTTGCGTAGACTATGCAGATTTAAAAGATGCTTTCCTTAAAGAGTTTCACATCCCCGAGTTCAAGCAGAAGAGTATAAGCCTACTCAAGGATATTAAGCAAGCCACTACTAAGAGTGTTAGAGATTATGATGCCTGTTTCAAAACGCTTTTGTTGAAGCTTTCTTATGACATTCATGCAAGCAAGCATGCACAATGGTTTGTTGGAGGCCTGATTACACCTTTTAGAAGGGCACTATCACATAAGACATACACTGATCCGCGCGAAGCACTTGAAGCAACTTTACGCACTGAGGAAGTCAGAAGCATAGACAATGGGGTGAGCCCATTTTTGGAAGCACAGATCATAGCTATGGTGAAACAGTTAGAGAAGCTATCGGTAAATTCAGCACATGAGATGCGCACGGGGATTTGCTGTACAGATTGTGAGGTGGAAGGTCACACCAAGGATATTTGTCCCCACAGATCAATACGCTCATTGTTGCTAGACTATGAGATATGTCATTTAAACCATGATGCTAGTCGTTGCCCATTATTACAATGCACAATAAGGAAGAACGTCTCATGCTACTGTTAAATTTGTAGCTCCACAACTCACAACATGGAAGATTGTCAACTAATTGGTCAAATTCA